>JASAUF010000382.1:0-652500 GCA_030180095.1 Magnolia changhungtana
CACGATGTAGACATTTCACTATCATTGCTCATCAACGTGGACATTTAACCAACATTGCTCCCTAGAAGTGGTCATTTAACAACCAAACTAGATTTTAGTGTTACAATTTTTATTAAATATTTGTCACGGCCAAACTCGAAAATCGGGCTCATAATGTGGACATTTAACCATCATTGCTATCAATGTGGACATCTAACCAACATTGCTCCATAGGAGTGACCTTTAAGAACCAAACTAGATATTAGTAAAAGAATTTCTATTGAATAGTATTAGTAGATTCTACCGCGACACATTACTCCTAAAAACAAAAACAGATATAAAAACAGTCACACCCAAAACTCAGAAATCAGGCTCACAATATGGACATTTAACCATTATTGCCCATCAATGTGGACATCTAACCAATAGTGCTCCTTAGGAGTGGCCATTTAACAGCCAAACTAGACGTTAGTATTTGAATTTCTATTAAATAGCGTTAGTAAATTCTTCCGCAACATGTTACTCCTGAAAACAAAAGCAAGTATAAGAACTGTTAGGCCCTACACTCGAAAATCGGGGTCATAATGTGGACATTTAACCATCATTACCCATCAACGTGGACATTGATTGACAATGCGGACATTTAACCATCATTGCCCATCTAACCAACATTGCTCCCTATGAGTGGCCATTTAACAACCAAACACAATGTTAGCATTAGTATTTCGATTAAATAGCGTTAGTAGATTCTTTTGCGATATGTTACTCCTGAAAACAAAAGCAAGTAAAAAATTGTTACGCCCCAAACTTGAAACTGGGCTTACAATGTGGACATTTAACCATCATTTCTCATCAATGTGGACATCTAACCAACAATGCTCCTTTCAAGTGGCCATTTAAAAACCAAAATAAATGTTAGTATTGGAATTTCTAAAAAATAACATTAGCAGATACTTCCACGATAAGTTACTCTTAAAAATAAAAGTATAAAAATTGTCACGCCCCAAACTAGGAAACCGGGCTCATTGTGAGGACATTTAACCTGCACTGCCCATCAATGTGGACATCTAACCATCATTGCTCCCAGGTAGTGGCTATTTAACAACCAAACTAGATATTAGTATTAGACTTTTTATTAAATAGCGTTAGTAGATTCTTCCACGGCATGTTACTTCTGAAAACAAAGGCAAGTATAAAAACGGTCACGCCCCAAACTCGGAAACCGGGCTCACGATGTATACATTTCACCATCATTGCTCATCAATGTGGACATTTAACCAACATTGCTCCCTAGGAGTGGTCATTTAACAACCAAACTAGATGTTAGTGTTACAATTTTTATTAAATAATTGTCATGGCCAAACTCGAAAATCGGGCTCATAATGTGGACATTTAACCATCATTACCCATCAATGTGGACATCTAACCAACATTACTCCCTAGGAGTGACCTTTAACAACCACACTAGATGTTAGTAAAAGAATTTCTATTAAATAGTATTAGTAGATTCGCACACACACGTTACTCCCGAAAATAAAACATGTATAAAACCGTCACACCCAAAACTCAAAACCAGGCTCACAATGTGGACATTAACCATCATTGCCCACCAATGTGGACATCTAACCAACAGTGCTCCTTAGGAGTGACCATTTAATAACCAAACTAGACGTTAGTATTCAAATTTCTATTAAATAGCGTTAGTAGATTCTTCCGCAACATGTTACTCCCGAAAACAAAAGCTAGTATAAGAACTGTTAGGCCCTACACTCTGAAACCGAGTCATAATGTGGACATTTAACCATCATTACCCATCAATGTGGACATTGATCGACAATGTGGACATTTAACCATCATTGCCCATCTAACCAACATTGCTCCCTAGAGTGGCCATTTAACAACCAAACTTAATGTTAGCATTAGTGTTTCGATTAAATAAGCGTTAGTAGATTCTTTTGCGACATGTTACTCCTGAAAACAAAAGCAAGTAAAAAATTGTCACGCCCCAAACTATGAAACTGGGCTTACAATGTGGACATTTAACCATCATTTCTCATCAATGTGGACATCTAACCACCAGTGCTCCTTAGGAGTGGCCATTTAACAACCAAACTAGACGTTAGTATTCGAATTTCTATTAAATAGCGTTAGTAGATTCTTCCGCAACATGTTACTCTTGAAAACAAAAGAAAGTATAAGAACTGTTAGGCCCTACACTCGGAAACCAGGGTCATAATGTGGACATTTAACCATCATTACCCATCAATGTGGACATTGATTGACAATGCGGACATTTAACCATCATTGCCCATCTAACCAACATTGCTCCCTAGGAGTGGCCATTTAACAACCAAACTTAATATTAGCATTAGTATTTCGATTAAATAGAGTTAGTAGATTCTTTTACGACATGTTACTCCTGAAAACAAAAGCAAGTAAAAAATTGTTACGCCCCAAACTATGAAACTGGGCTTACAATGTGAACATTTAACCATCATTTCTCATCAATGTGGACATCTAACCAACATTGATCCTTTGGAGCGGCCATTTAAAAACCAAAATAAATGTTAGTATTAAAATTTTTTAAAAATAACATTAGTAGATACTTCCGCGACAAGTTACTCTTAAAAACAAAAGTAAGTATAAAAATGGTCATGCCCCAAACTATGAAACCGGGCTCATAGTGAGGACATTTAACCCATTACCGCCCATCAATGTGGACATCTAACCATCATTGCTCCCAGTGTAGTGGCTATTTAACAACCAAACTAGATATTAGTATTGGACTTTTTATTAAATAGCGTTAGTAGATTCTTCCACTCAGCATGTTACTTCTGAAAACAAAGGCAAGTATAAAACGTCACGCCCCAAACTCGAAAACCGGGCTCACGATGTAGACATTTCACCATCATTGCTCATCAATGTGGACATTTAACCAACATTGCTCCCAGAGTGGTCATTTAACAACCAAACTAGATGTTAGTGTTACAATTTTTATTAAATAATTGTCACGGCCAAACTCGAAAAATCGGGCTCATAATGTGGACATTTAACCATCATTACCCATCAATGTGGACATCTAACCAACATTGCTCCCTATGAGTGACCTTTAACAACCAAACTAGATGTTAGTAAAAGAATTTCTATTAAATAGTGTTAGTAGATTCTCACGACACGTTACTCCCCGAAAACAAAAACAGTATAAAATCACACCCAAAACTCATAAACCAGGCTCACAATGTGGACATTTAACCATCATTGCCCATCAATGTGGACATCTAACCAACAGTGCTCCTTAGGAGTGGCCATTTAACAACCAAACTAGACGTTAGTATTCGAATTTCTATTAAATAGCGTTAGTAGATTCTTCCGCAACATGTTACTCTTGAAAACAAAAGAAAGTATAAGAACTGTTAGGCCCTACACTCGGAAAACGGGGTCATAATGTGGACATTTAACCATCATTACCCATCAATGTGGACATTGATTGACGATGTGGACATTTAACCATCATTGCCCATCTAACCAACATTGCTCCCTAGGAGTGGCCATTTAACAACCAAACTTAATGTTAGCATTAGTATTTCGATTAAATAGCGTTAGTAGATTCTTTTGCGACATGTTACTCCTGAAAACAAAAGCAAGTAAAAAATTGTCACGCCCCAAACTATGAAACTGGGCTTACAATGTGGACATTTAACCATCATTTCTCATCAATGTGGACATCTAACCAACATTGCTCCTTTGGAGTGGCCATTTAAAAACCAAAATAAATGTTAGTATTAAAATTTCTAAAAATAACATTAGTAGATACTTCCGCGACAAGTTACTCCTAAAAACAAAGAAGTATAAAAATGGTCATGCCCCAAACTAGGAAACCGGGCTCATAGTGAGGACATTTAACCTGCACTGCCCATCAATGTGGACATCTAACCATCATTGCTCCCAGGTAGTGGCTATTTAACAACCAAACTAGATATTAATATTGGACTTTTTATTAAATAGCGTTAGTAGATTCTTCCACGGCATGTTACTTCGAAAACAAAGGCAAGTATAAAACTATCACACCCCAAACTCTGGAAAACGGGCTCACGATGTAGACATTTCACCATCATTGCTCATCAATGTGGACATTTAACCAACATTGCTCCCTAGGAGTGGTCATTTAACAACCAAACTAGATGTTAGTGTTATAATTTTTATTAAATAATTGTCACGGCCAAACTCAAAACCGGGCTCATTATGTGGACATTTAACCATCATTACCCATCAATGTGGACATCTAACCAACATTGCTCCCTATGAGTGACCTTTAACAACCAAACTAGATGTTAGTAAAAGAATTTCTATTAAATAGTGTTAGTAGATTCTGCCGCGACACGTTACTCCTGAAAACAAAAACAGGTATAAAAACTGTCACACCCAAAACTCAGAAACCAGGCTCACAATGTGGACATTTAACCATCATTGCCCATCAATGTGGACATCTAACCAACAGTGCTCCTTAGGAGTGGCCATTTAACAACCAAACTAGACGTTAGTATTTGAATTTCTATTAAATAGCGTTAGTAGATTCTTCCGCAACATGTTACTCCTGAAAACAAAAGCAAGTATAAGAACTGTTAGGCCCTACACTCGGAAACCGGGGTCATAATGTGGACATTTAACCATCATTACCCATCAATGTGGACATTGATTGACAATGTGGACATTTAACCATCATTGCCCATCTAACCAACATTGCTCCCTAGGAGTGGCCATTTAACAACCAAACTTAATGTTAGCATTAGTATTTCGATTAAATAGCGTTAGTAGATTCTTTTGCGACATGTTACTCCTGAAAACAAAAGCAAGTAAAAAATTGTCACGCCCCAAACTATGAAACTGGGCTTACAATGTGGACATTTAACCATCATTTCTCATCAATGTGGACATCTAACCAACATTGCTCCTTTGGAGTGGCCATTTAAAAACCAAAATAAATGTTAGTATTAAAATTTCTAAAAAATAACATTAGTAGATACTTCCGAGACAAGTTACTCCTAAAAACAAAAGTAAGTATAAAAATGGTCATGCCCCAAACTAGGAAACCGGGCTCATAGTGAGGACATTTAACCTGCACTGCCCATCAATGTGGACATCTAACCATCATTGCTCCCAGGTAGTGGCTATTTAACAACCAAACTAGATATTAGTATTGGACTTTTTATTAAATAGCGTTAGTAGATTCTTCCACGGCATGTTACTTCTGAAAACAAAGGCAAGTATAAAAACTGTCACGCCCCAAACTCGAAAACGGGCTCACGATGTAGACATTTCACCATCATTGCTCATCAATGTGGACATTTAACCAACATTGCTCCCTAGGAGTGGTCATTTAACAACCAAACTAGATGTTAGTGTTACAATTTTTATTAAATAATTGTCACGGCCAAACTCGAAAACCGGGCTCATAATGTGGACATTTAACCATCATTACCCATCAATGTGGACATCTAACCAACATTGCTCCCTAGGAGTGACCTTTAACAACCAAACTAGATGTTAGTAAAAGAATTTCTATTAAATAGTGTTAGTAGATTCTGCCGCGACACGTTACTCCTGAAAACAAAAACATGTATAACCCAAAACTCATAAACCAGGCTCACAATGTGGACATTTAACCATCATTGCCCATCAATGTGGACATCTAACCAACAGTGCTCCTTAGAGTGGCCATTTAACAACCGAACTAGACGTTAGTATTCGAATTTCTATTAAATAGCGTTAGTAGATTCTTCCGCAACATGTTACTCCTGAAAACAAAAGCAAGTATAAGAACTGTTAGGCCCTACACTCGGAAACCGGGGTCATAATGTGGACATTTAACCATCATTACCCATCAATATGGGCATTGATTGACAATGTGGACATTTAACCATCATTGCCCATCTAACCAACATTGCTCCCTATGAGTGGCCATTTAACAACCAAACTTAATGTTAGCATTAGTATTTCGATTAAATAGCGTTAGTAGATTCTTTTTGCGACATGTTACTCCCGAAAACAAAAGCAAGTAAAGAATTGTCACGCCCCAAACTATGAAACTGGGCTTACAATGTGGACATTTAACCATCATTTCTCATCAATGTGGACATCTAACCAACATTGCTCCTTTGGAGTGGCCATTTAAAAACTAAAATAAATGTTAGTATTAAAATTTTTAGAAAATAACATTAGTATTTACTTCCGCGACAAGTTACTCCTAAAAACAAAAGTAAGTATAAAAACGGTCATGTCCCAAACTAGGAAACCGGGCTCATAGTGAGGACATTTAACCTGCATGCCCATCAATGTGGACATCTAACCATCATTGCTCCCTGTGTAGTGGCTATTTAACAACCAAACTAGATATTAGTATTGGACTTTTTATTAAATACCGTTAGTAGATTCTTCCACGGCATGTTACTTCTGAAAACAAAGGCAAGTATAAAAACTGTCACGCCCCAAACTCGGAAAACGGGCTCACGATGTAGACATTTCACCATCATTGCTCATCAATGTGGACATTTAACCAACATTGCTCCCTAGGAGTGGTCATTTAACAACCAAACTAGATATTAGTGTTACAATTTTTATTAAATAATTGTCACGGCCAAACTCGAAAACTGGGCTCATAATGTGGACATTTAACCATCATTACCCATCAATGTGGACATCTAACCAACTTTGCTCCCTATGAGTGACCTTTAACAACCAAACTAGATGTTAGTAAAAGAATTTCTATTAAATAGTGTTAGTAGATTCTCGCACGACACGTTACTCCCGAAAACAAAAAAGTATAAAACCGTCACACCCAAAACTCGAAACCAGGCTCACAATGTGGACATTTAACCATCATTGCCCATCAATGTGGACATCTAACCAACAAGTGCTTCTTAGAGTGGCCATTTAACAACCGAACTAGACGTTAGTATTCGAATTTCTATTAAATAGCGTTAGTAGATTCTTCCGCAACATGTTACTCCTGAAAACAAAAGCAAGTATAAGAACTGTTAGGCCCTACACTCTAAAACCTAGGGTCATAATGTGGACATTTAACCATCATTACCCATCAATGTGGACATTGATTGACAATGTGGACATTTAACCATCATTGCCCATCTAACCAACATTGCTCCTAGAGTGGCCATTTAACAACCAAACTTAATGTTAGCATTAGTATTTCGATTAAATAGCGTTAGTAGATTCTTTTTGCGACATGTTACTCCCGAAAACAAAAGCAAGTAAAAATTGTCACGCCCAAACTATGAAATTGGGCTTACAATGTGGACATTTAACTATCATTTCTCATCAATGTGGACATCTAACCAACATTGTTCCTTTGGAGTGGCCATTTAAAAACAAAATAAATGTTAGTATTAAAATTTCTAAAAAATAACATTAGTAGATACTTCCGAGACAAGTTACTCCTAAAAACAAAAGTAAGTATAAAAATTGTCATGCCCCAAACTAGGAAACCGGGCTCATAGTGAGGACATTTAACCTGCACTGCCCATCAATGTGGACATCTAACCATCATTGCTCCCAGGTAGTGGCTATTTAACAACCAAACTAGATATTAGTATTGGACTTTTTATTAAATAGCGTTAGTAGATTCTTCCACGGCATGTTACTTCTGAAAACAAAGGCAAGTATAAAAACTGTCACGCCCCAAACTCGGAAACCGGGCTCACGATGTAGACATTTCACCATCATTGCTCATCAATGTGGACATTTAACAACATTGCTCCCTAGGAGTGGTCATTTAACAACCAAACTAGATGTTAGTGTTACAATTTTTATTAAATAATTGTCACGGCCAAACTCGAAAACCGGGCTCATAATGTGGACATTTAACCATCATTACCCATCAATGTGGACATCTAACCAACATTGCTCCCTAGGAGTGACCTTTAACAACCAAACTAGATGTTAGTAAAAGAATTTCTATTAAATAGTGTTAGTAGATTCACCGCGACACGTTACTCCCGAAAATAAAAAATGTATAAAAAGCGTCACACCCAAAACTCGAAACCAGGCTCACAATGTGGACATTTAACCATCATTGCCCATCAATGTGGACATCTAACCAACAAGTGTTCCTTAGAGTGGCCATTTAACAACCGAACTAGACGTTAGTATTCGAATTTCTATTAAATAGCGTTAGTAGATTCTTCCGCAACATGTTACTCCTCGAAAACAAAAGCAAGTATAAGAACTGTTAGGCCCTACACTCGAAACCGGTCATAATGTGGACATTTAACCATCATTACCCATCAATGTGGACATTGATTGACAATGTGGACATTTAACCATCATTGCCCATCTAACCAACATTGCTCCCTAGAGTGGCCATTTAACAACCAAACTTAATGTTAGCATTAGTATTTCGATTAAATAGCGTTAGTAGATTCTTTTCATGACATGTTACTCCCCGAAAACAAAAGCAAGTAAAAATTGTCACGCCCCAAACTATGAAACTGGGCTTACAATGTGGACATTTAACCATCATTTCTCATCAATGTGGACATCTAACCAACATTGCTCCTTTGGAGTGGCCATTTAAAACCAAAATAAATGTTAGTATTAAAATTTCTAAAAATAACATTAGTAGATACTTCCACGACAAGTTACTCCTAAAAACAAAAAAGTATAAAAATGGTCATGCCCCAAACTAGAAACCGGGCTCATAGTGAGGACATTTAACCGCACCGCCCATCAATGTGGACATCTAACCATCATTGCTCCCTGGTAGTGGCCATTTTACAACCAAACTAGATGTTAGTATTGGAATTTTTATTAAATAGCGTTAGTAGATTCTTCCACGACATGTTACTTCTGAAAACAAAGGCAAGTATAAAAACTGTCACGCCCCAAACTATGAAACGGGCTCACGATGTAGACATTTCACCATCATTGCTCATCAATGTGGACATTTAACCAACATTGCTCCTAGGAGTGGTCATTTAACAACCAAACTAGATGTTAGTGTTACAATTTTTATTAAATAATTGTCAGGCCAAGTATCGAAAATGGGCTCATAATGTGGACATTTAACCATCATTACCCATCAATGTGGACATCTAACCAACATTGCTCCCTAGGAGTGACCTTTAACAACCAAACTAGATATTAGTAAAGAATTTCTATTAAATAGTGTTAGTAGATTCTTCCACGACACGTTACTCCTAAAAACAAAAAAAGTATAAAAGCGTCACACCCAAACTCTAAAACCAGGGCTCACGATGTGGACATTTCACCATCATTGCTCATCAATGTGGACATTTAACCAACATTGCTCCCTAGAGTGGTCATTTAACAACCAAACTAGATGTTAGTGTTACAATTTTTATTAAATAATTGTCAGCCAAACTCGAAAACTCGGGGCTCATAATGTGGACATTTAACCATCATTACCCATCAATGTGGACATCTAACCAACTTTGCTCCCTATGAGTGACCTTTAACCACCAAACTAGATGTTAGTAAAAAAATTTCTATTAAATAATGTTAGTAGATTCTACCGTGACACGTTACTCCTGAAAACAAAAACAGGTATAAAAACTGTCACACCCAAAACTCAGAAACCAGGCTCACAATGTGGACATTTAACCATCATTGCCCATCAATGTGGACATCTAACCAACAGTGCTCCTTAGGAGTGGCCATTTAACAACCAAACTAGACGTTAGTATTCGAATTTCTATTAAATAGCGTTAGTAGATTCTTCCGCAACATGTTACTCCTGAAAACAAAAGCAAGTATAAGAACTGTTAGGCCCTACACTCGGAAACCGGGGTCATAATGTGGACATTTAACCATCATTACCCATCAATGTGGACATTGATTGACAATGCGGACATTTAACCATCATTGCCCATCTAACCAACATTGCTCCCTAGGAGTGGCCATTTAACAACCAAACTTAATGTTAGCATTAGTATTTCGATTAAATAGCGTTAGTAGATTCTTTTGCGACATGTTACTCCTGAAAACAAAAGCAAGTAAAAAATTGTCACGCCCCAAACTATGAAACTGGGCTTACAATGTGGACATTTAACCATCATTTCTCATCAATGTGGACATCTAACCAACATTGCTCCTTTGGAGTGGCCATTTAAAAACCAAAATAAATGTTAGTATTAGAATTTCTAAAAAATAACATTAGTAGATACTTCCACGACAAGTTACTCCTAAAAACAAAAGTAAGTATAAAAATGGTCATGCCCCAAACTAGGAAACCGGGCTCATAGTGAGGACATTTAACTCCTCAACCGCCCATCAATGTGGACATCTAACCATCATTGCTCCCAGGTAGTGGCTATTTAACAACCAAACTAGATATTAGTATTGACTTTTTATTAAAATAGCGTTAGTAGAGATTCTTCCACTGCATGTTACTTCAAAACAAAGGCAAGTATAAAAACTGTCACGCAATGGCTTCAAACTCGAAAACCGGGCTCACGATGAAGACATTTCACCATCATTGCTCATCAATGTGGACATTTAACCAACATTGCTCCCTAGGAGTGGTCATTTAACAACCAAACTAGATGTTAGTGTTACAATTTTTATTAAATAATTGTCACGGCCAAACTCGAAAATCGGGCTCATAATGTGGACATTTAACCATCATTACCCATCAATGTGGACATCTAACCAACATTGCTCCCTAGGAGTGACCTTTAACAACCAAACTAGATGTTAGTAAAAGAATTTCTATTAAATAGTGTTAGTAGATTCTGCCGCGACACGTTACTCCTGAAAACAAAAACAGGTATAAAAACTGTCACACCCAAAACTCAGAAACCAGGCTCACAATGTGGACATTTAACCATCATTGCCCATCAATGTGGACATCTAACCAACAGTGCTCCTTAGGAGTGGCCATTTAACAACCAAACTAGACGTTAGTATTCGAATTTCTATTAAATAGCGTTAGTAGATTCTTCCGCAACATGTTACTCCTGAAAACAAAAGCAAGTATAAGAACTGTTAGGCCCTACACTCGGAAACCAGGGTCATAATGTGGACATTTAACCATCATTACCCATCAATGTGGACATTGATTGACAATGCGGACGTTTAACCATCATTGCCCATCTAACCAACATTGCTCCCTAGGAGTGGCCATTTAACAACCAAACTTAATGTTAGCATTAGTATTTCGATTAAATAGCGTTAGTAGATTCTTTTGCGACATGTTACTCCTGAAAACAAAAGCAAGTAAAAAATTGTTACGCCACAAACTATGAAACTGGGCTTACAAAGTGAACATTTAACCATCATTTCTCATCAATGTGGACATCTAACCAACATTGCTCCTTTGGAGCGGCCATTTAAAAACCAAAATAAATGTTAGTATTAAAATTTCTAAAAAATAACATTAGTAGATACTTCCGCGACAAGTTACTCCTAAAAACAAAAGTAAGTATAAAAATGGTCATGCCCCAAACTAGGAAACCGGGCTCATAGTGAGGACATTTAACCTGCACTGCCCATCAATGTGGACATCTAACCATCATTGCTCCCAGGTAGTGGCTATTTAACAACCAAATTAGATATTAGTATTGGACTTTTTATTAAATAGCGTTAGTAGATTCTTCCACGGCATGTTACTTTTGAAAACAAAGGCAAGTATAAAACTGTCACACCCCAAACTCTAAAACGGGCTCACGATGTAGACATTTCACCATCATTGCTCATCAATGTGGACATTTAACCAACATTGCTCCCTAGAGTGGTCATTTAACAACCAAACTAGATGTTAGTGTTACAATTTTTATTAAATAATTGTCACGGCCAAACTCAAAAAACCGGGCTCATAATGTGGACATTTAACCATCATTACCCATCAATGTGGACATCTAACCAACATTGCTCCCTAGAGTGACCTTTAACAACCAAACTAGATGTTAGTAAAAGAATTTCTATTAAATAGTGTTAGTAGATTCTCACGCGACACGTTACTCTAAAAACAAAAACAGGTATAAAAACTATCACACCCAAAACTCGAAACCAGGCTCACAATGTGGACATTTAACCATCATTGCCCATCAATGTGGACATCTAACCAACAAGTGCTCCTTAGAGTGGCCATTTAACAACCAAACTAGACGTTAGTATTGAATTTCTATTAAATAGCGTTAGTAGATTCTTCCGCAACATGTTACTCCTGAAAACAAAAGCAAGTATAAGAACTGTTAGGCCCTACACTCGGAAACCGGGGTCATAATGTGGACATTTAACCATCATTACCCATCAATGTGGACATTGATTGACAATGCGGACATTTAACCATCATTGCCCATCTAACCAACATTGCTCCCTAGGAGTGGCCATTTAACAACCAAACTTAATGTTAGCATTAGTATTTCGATTAAATAGCGTTAGTAGATTCTTTTGCGACATGTTACTCCTGAAAACAAAAGCAAGTAAAAAATTGTCACGCCCCAAACTATGAAACTGGGCTTACAATGTGGACATTTAACCATCATTTCTCATCAATGTGGACATCTAACCAACATTGCTCCTTTGGAGTGGCCATTTAAAAACCAAAATAAATGTTAGTATTAGAATTTCTAAAAAATAACATTAGTAGATACTTCCGCGACAAGTTACTCCTAAAAACAAAAGTAAGTATAAAAATGGTCATGCCCCAAACTAGGAAACCGGGCTCATAGTGAGGACATTTAACCTGCACTGCCCATCAATGTGGACATCTAACCATCATTGCTCCCAGGTAGTGGCTATTTAACAACCAAACTAGATATTAGTATTGGACTTTTTATTAAATAGCGTTAGTAGATTCTTCCACGGCATGTTACTTCTGAAAACAAAGGCAAGTATAAAAACTGTCACGCCCCAAACTCAGAAACCGGGCTCACGATGTAGACATTTCACCATCATTGCTCATCAATGTGGACATTTAACCAACATTGCTCCCTAGGAGTGGTCATTTAACAACCAAACTAGATGTTAGTGTTACAATTTTTATTAAATAATTGTCACGGCCAAACTCGAAAACCGGGCTCATAATGTGGACATTTAACCATCATTACCCATCAATGTGGACATCTAACCAACATTGCTCCCTAGGAGTGACCTTTAACAACCAAACTAGATGTTAGTAAAAGAATTTCTATTAAATAGTGTTAGTAGATTCTGCCGCGACACGTTACTCCTAAAAACAAAACAGTATAAAAACTGTCACACCCAAAACTCGAAACCAAGCTCACAATGTGGACATTTAACCATCATTGCCCATCAATGTGGACATCTAACCAACAAGTGCTCCTTAGAGTGGCCATTTAACAACCAAACTAGACGTTAGTATTGAATTTCTATTAAATAGCGTTAGTAGATTCTTCCGCAACATGTTACTCTAAAAACAAAAGCAAGTATAAGAATCTGTTAGGCCCTACACTAAAACCGGGGTCATAATGTGTACATTTAACCATAATTACCCATCAATGTGGACATTGATTGACAATGCGGACATTTAACCATCATTGCCCATCTAACCAACATTGCTCCCTAGGAGTGGCCATTTAACAACCAAACTTAATGTTAGCATTAGTATTTCGATTAAATAGCGTTAGTAGATTCTTCTGCAACATGTTACTCCTGAAAACAAAAGCAAGTAAAAAATTATCACGCCCCAAACATTGAAACTGGGTTTACAATGTGGACATTTAACCATCATTTCCCATCAATGTGGACATCTAACCAACATTGCTCCTTAGGAGTGGCCATTTAAAAACCAAAATAAATGTTAGTATTAGAATTTTTAAAAAATAACATTAGTAGATACTTCCGCGACAAGTTACTCCTAAAAACAAAAGTAAGTAAAAAATGGTCATGCCCCAAACTAGGAAACCAGGCTCATAGTGAGGACATTTAACCTGCACTGCCCATCAATGTGGACATCTAACCATCATTGCTCCCAGGTAGTGGCTATTTAACAACCAAACTAGATATTAGTATTGAACTTTTTATTAAATAGCGTTAGTAGATTCTTCCACGCATGTTACTTCGAAAACAAAGGCAAGTATAAAACATCACGCCCCAAACTCGAAAACCGGCTCACGATGTTGACATTTCACCATCATTGCTCATCAATGTGGACATTTAACCAACATTGCTCCCTAGGAGTGGTCATTTAACAACCAAACTAGATGTTAGTGTTACAATTTTTATTAAATAATTGTCACGGCCAAACTCGAAAACCGGGCTCATAATGTGGACATTTAACCATCATTACCCATCAATGTGGACATCTAACCAACATTGCTCCCTATGAGTGACCTTTAACAACCAAACTAGATGTTAGTAAAAGAATTTCTATTAAATAGAGTTAGTAGATTCTGCCGCGACACGTTACTCGTGAAAATAAAAACAAGTATAAAACTGTCACACCCAAAACTCAGAAACCAGGCTCACACAATGGACATTTAACCATCATTGCCCATCAATGTGGACATCTAACCAACAGTGCTCTTAGAGTGGCCATTTAACAACCAAACTAGACGTTAGTATTCGAATTTCTATTAAATAGCGTTAGTAGATTCTTCCGCAACATGTTACTCATGAAAACAAAAGTAAGTATAAGAACTGTTAGGCCCTACACTCGAATAAACCGGGTCATAATGTGGACATTTAACCATCATTACCCATCAATGTGGACATTGATTGACAATGTGGACATTTAACCATCATTGCCCATCTAACCAACATTGCTCCCTAGAAGTGGCCATTTACCAACCAAACTTAATGTTAGCATTAGTATTTCGATTAAATAGTGTTAGTAGATTCTTCTGCAACAAGTTACTCATGAAAACAAAAGCAAGTAAAAAATTGTCACGCCCCAAACTATGAAATCGGGCTTACAATGTGGACATTAACCATCATTTCCCATCAATGTGGACATCTAACCAACATTGCTCCTTAGGAGTGGCCATTTAAAAACCAAAATAAATGTTAGTATTAGAATTTGTAAAAAATAACATTAGTAGATACTTCTGCGACAAGTTACTCCTAAAAACAAAAGTAAGTATAAAAATGGTCATGCCCCAAACTAGGAAACCGGGCTCATAGTGAGGACATTTAACCTGCACTGCCCATCAATGTGGACATCTAACCATCATTGCTCCCAGGTAGTGGCTATTTAACAACCAAACTAGATATTAGTATTAGACTTTTTATTAAATAGCGTTAGTAGATTCTTCCACGGCATGTTACTTCTGAAAACAAAGGCAAGTATAAAAATTGTCACGCCCCAAACTCGAAAACCGGGCTCACGATGTAGACATTTCACCATCATTGCTCATCAATGTGGACATTTAACCAACATTGCTCCCTAGGAGTGGTCATTTAACAACCAAACTAGATGTTAGTGTTACAATTTTTATTAAATAATTGTCACGGCCAAACTCGAAAACCGGGCTCATAATGTGGACATTTAACCATCATTACCCATCAATGTGGACATCTAACCAACATTGCTCCCTAGGAGTGACCTTTAACAACCAAACTAGATGTTAGTAAAAGAATTTCTATTAAATAGTGTTAGTAGATTCTGCCGCGACACGTTACTCCTGAAAACAAAAACAGGTATAAAAACTGTCACACCCAAAACTCAGAAACCAGGCTCACAATGTGGACATTTAACCATCATTGCCCATCAATGTGGACATCTAACCAACAGTGCTCCTTAGGAGTGGCCATTTAACAACCAAACTAGCGTTAGTATTGAATTTTATTAAATAAAGCGTTAGTAGATTCTTCCGCAACATGTTACTCCCGAAAATAAAAGCAATTATAAGAACTGAACTGTTAGGCCCTACACACTCGAAATGTGGAACTGAGGTCATAATGTGGACATTTAACCATCATTACCCATCAATGTGGACATTGATTGACAATGTGGACATTTAACCATCATTGCCCATCTTAGCAACATTGCTCCTTAGAGTGGCCATTTAACAACCAAACTTAATGTTAGCATTAGTATTTCGATTAAATAGCGTTAGTAGATTCTTTTTACGACATGTTACTCCTGAAAACAAAAGCAAGTAAAAAATTGTCACGCCCCAAACTATGAAACTGGGCTTACAATGTTGACATTTAACCATCATTTCTCATCAATGTGGACATCTAACCAACATTGCTCCTTTGGAGTGGCCATTTAAAAACTAAAATAAATGTTAGTATTAAAATTTTTAGAAAATAACATTAGTATTTACTTCCGCGACAAGTTACTCCTAAAAACAAAAGTAAGTATAAAAACGGTCATATCCCAAACTAGGAAACCGGGCTCATAGTGAGGACATTTAACCTGCACTGCCCATCAATGTGGACATCTAACCATCATTGCTCCCAGGTAGTGGCTATTTAACAACCAAACTAGATATTAGTATTGGATTTTTATTAAATAGCGTTAGTAGATTCTTCCACGGCATGTTACTTCTAAAAACAAAGGCAAGTATAAAAACTGTCACTCACCAAACTCGGAAACCGGGCTTACGATGTAGACATTTCACCATCATTGCTCATCAATGTGGACATTTAACCAACATTGCTCCCTAGGAGTGGTCATTTAACAACCAAACTAGATGTTAGTGTTACAATTTTTATTAAATAATTGTCACGGCCAAACTCAAAAACCGGGCTCATAATGTGGACATTTAACCATCATTACCCATCAATGTGGACATCTAACCAACTTTGCTCCCTATGAGTGACCTTTAACAACCAAATTACATGTTAGTAAAAGAATTTCTATTAAATAGTGTTAGTAGATTCTGCCGCGACACGTTACTCCTGAAAACAAAAACATGTATAAAAACTGTCACACCCAAAACTCAGAAACCAGGCTCACAATGTGGACATTTAACCATCATTGCCCATCAATGTGGACATCTAACCAACAGTGCTCCTTAAGAGTGGCCATTTAACAACCGAACTAGACGTTAGTATTCGAATTTCTATTAAATAGCGTTAGTAGATTCTTCCGCGACATGTTACTCCTGAAAACAAAAGCTAGTATAAGAACTGTTAGGCCCTACACTCGAAAACCGGGGTCATAATGTGGACATTTAACCATCATTACCCATCAATGTGGACATTGATTGACAATGCGGACGTTTAACCATCATTGCCCATCTAACCAACATTGCTCCCTAGGAGTGGCCATTTAACAACGAAACTTAATGTTAGCATTAGTATTTCGATTAAATAGCGTTAGTAGATTCTTTTGCGACATGTTACTCCTGAAAACAAAAGCAAGTAAAAAATTGTCACGCCCCAAACTATGAAACTAGGCTTACGATGTGGACATTTAACCATTATTTCTCATTAATGTGGACATCTAGCCAACATTGCTCCTTTGGAGTGGCCATTTAAAAACCAAAATAAATGTTAGTACTAGAATTTCTAAAAAAATAACATTAGTAGATACTTCCGCGACAAGTTAATTCTAAAAACAAAAGTAAGTATAAAAATTGTCATGCCCTAAACTAGGAAACCGGGCTCATAGTGAGGACATTTAACCTGCACTGCCCATCAATGTGGACATCTAACCATCATTGCTCCCAGGTAGTGGCTATTTAACAACCAAACTAGATATTAGTATTAAACTTTTTATTAAATAGCGTTAGTAGATACTTCCACGGCATGTTACTTCTGAAAACAAAGGCAAGTATAAAAACTATCACGCCCCAAACTCGGAAACCGGGCTCACGATGTAGACATTTCACCATCATTGCTCATCAATGTGGACATTTAACCAACATTGCTCCCTAGGAGTGGTCAATTAACAACCAAACTAGATGTTAGTGTTACAATTTTTATTAAATAATTGTCACGGCCAAACTCGAAAATCGGGCTCATAATGTGGACATTTAACCATTATTACCCATCAATGTGGACATCTAACCAACCTTGCTCCCTAGGAGTGACCTTTAACAACCAAACTTTATATTAGTAAAAGAATTTCTATTAAATAGTGTTAGTAAATTCTGCCACGACACGTTACTCCTAAAAACAAAAACAGGTATAAAAACTGTCACACCCAAAACTCAGAAACCAAGCTCACAATGTGGACATTTAACCATCATTGCCCATTAATGTGGACATCAAACCAACAGTGCTCCTTAGGAGTGGCCATTTAACAACCAAACTAGATGTTAGTATTCGAATTTCTATTAAATAGCGTTAGTAGATTCTTACGCAACATGTTACTTCTAAAAACAAAAGCAAGTATAAGAACTGTTAGGCCCTACACTCGAAAACCGGAGTCATAATGTGGACATTTAACCATCATTACCCATCAATGTGGACATTGATTGACAATGTGGACATTTAACCATCATTGCCCATCTTAGCAACATTGCTCCCTAGGAGTGGCCATTTAACAACCAAACTTAATGTTAGCATTAGTATTTCGATTAAATAACGTTAGTAGATTCTTTTGCGACATGTTACTCCTGAAAACAAAAGCAAGTAAAAAATTATCACGCCCCAAACTATGAAACTGGGCTTACAATGTGGACATTCAACCATCATTTCTCATCAACGTGGACATCTAACCAATATTGATCCTTTGGAGTGGCCATTTAAAAACCAAAATAAATGTTAGTATTAAAATTTGTAAAAAATAACATTAGTAGATACTTCCGAGACAAGATAATCCTAAAAATAAAAGTAAGTATAAAAATGGTCATGCCCCAAACTAGGAAACCAGGCTCATAGTGAGGACATTTAACCTGCACTGCCCATCAATGTGGACATCTAACCATCATTGCTCCCAGGTAGTGGCTATTTAACAACTAAACTAGATATTAGTATTGAACTTTTTATTAAATAGCGTTAGTAGATTCTTCCACGGCATGTTACTTCTGAAAATAAAGGCAAGTATAAAAACTGTCACGCCCCAAACTCTGAAAACAATCTCACGATGTAGACATTTCACCATCATTGCTCATCAATGTGGACATTTAACCAACATTGCTCCCTAAGAGTGGTCATTTAACAAACAAACTAGATGTTAGTGTTACAATTTTTATTAAATAATTGTCACGGCCAAACTCGAAAACCGGGCTCATAATGTGGACATTTAACCATCATTACCAATTAATGTGAACATCTAACCAACATTGCTCCCTATGAGTGACCTTTAACAACCAAACTAGATGTTAGTAAAAGACTTTCTATTAAATAGAGTTAGTAGATTCTGCCGCGACACGTTACTCGTGAAACTAAAAACAAGTATAAAAACTGTCACACCCAAAACTCAGAAACCAGGCTCACAATGTGGACATTTAACCATCATTGCCCATCAATGTGGACATCTAACCAACAGTGCTCCTTAGGAGTGGCCATTTAACAACCAAACTAGACGTTACTATTCGAATTTCTATTAAATAGCGTTAGTAGATTCTTCCGCAACATGTTACTCATGAAAACAAAAGTAAGTATAAGAACTGTTAGGCCCTACACTCGGAATCCGGGGTCATAATGTAGACATTTAACCATCATTACCCATCAATGTGGACATTGATTGACAATGCGGACATTTAACCATCATTGCCAATCTAACCAACATTACTCCCTAGAAGTGGCCATTTAACAACCAAACTTAATGTTAGCATTAGTATTTCGATTAAATAGCGTTAGTAGATTCTTTTGCGACAAGTTACTCCTGAAAACAAAAGCAAGTAAAAAATTGTCACGCCCCAAACTATGAAACTGGGCTTACAATGTGGACATTTAACCATCATTTCTCATCAATGTGGACATCTAACCAACATTGCTCCTTTGGACTGACCATTTAAAAACCAAAATAAATGTTAGTATTAGAATTTCTAAAAAATAACATTAGTAGATACTTCCGCAACAAGTTACTCCTAAAAACAAAAGTAAGTATAAAAATGGTCATGCCCCAAACTAGGAAACTGGGCTCAGTGAGGACATTTAACCTGCACTGCCCATCAATGTGGACATCTAACCATCATTGCTCCCAGGTAGTGGCTATTTAACAACCAAACTAGATATTAGTATTAGACTTTTTATTAAATAGCGTTAGTAGATTCTTCCACGGCATGTTACTTCTGAAAACAAAGGCAAGTATAAAAATTGTCATGCCCCAAACTCGAAAACCGGGCTCACGATGTAGACATTTCACCATCATTGCTCATCAATGTGGACATTTAACCAACATTGCTCCCTAGGAGTGGTCATTTAACAAACAAACTAGATGTTAGTGTTACAATTTTTATTAAATTATTGTCACGGCCAAACTCGAAAATCGGGCTCATAATGTGGACATTTAACCATCATTACCCATCAATGTGGACATCTAACCAACATTGCTCCCTACGAGTGACCTTTAACAACCAAACTAGATGTTAGTAAAAGAATTTCTATTAAATAGTGTTAGTAGATTCTGCCGCGACACGTTACTCCTGAAAACAAAAACAAGTATAAAAACTGTCACACCCAAAACTCATAAACCAGGCTCACAATGTGGACATTTAACCATCATTGCCTATCAATGTGGACATCTAACCAACAGTGCTCCTTAGGAGGGGCCATTTAACAACCGAACTAGACGTTAGTATTCGAATTTCTATTAAATAGCGTTAGTAGATTCTTCCGCAACATGTTACTCCTGAAAATAAAAGCAATTATAAGAACTGTTAGGCCCTACACACGGAAACCGAGGTCATAATGTGGACATTTAACCATCATTACCCATCAATGTGGACATTGATTGACAATGTGGACATTTAACCATCATTGCCCATCTAACCAACATTGCTCCTTAGGAGTGGCCATTTAACAACCAAACTTAATGTTAGCGTTAGTATTTCGATTAAATAGCGTTAGTAGATTCTTTTGCGACATGTTACTCCTGAAAACAAAAGCAAGTAAAAAATTGTCACGCCCCAAACTATGAAACTAGGCTTACAATGTGGACATTTAACCATCATTTCTCATCAATGTGGACATCTAACCAACATTGCTCCTTTGGAGTGGCCATTTAGAAACCAAAATAAATGTTAGTATTAAAATTTCTAAAAACTCACATTAGTAGATACTTCCGCGACAAGTTACTCCTAAAAACAAAAGTAAGTATAAAAATGGTCATGCCCCAAACTAGGAAACTGGGCTCATAGTGAGGACATTTAACCTGCAATGCCCATCAATGTGGACATCTAACCATCATTGCTCCCAGGTAGTGGCTATTTAACAACCAAACTAGATATTAGTATTGAACTTTTTATTAAATAGTGTTAGTAAATTCTTCTACGGCATGTTACTTCTGAAAACAAATGCAAGTATAAAAACTGTCACTCACCAAACTCGGAAACCGGGCTTACGATGTAGACATTTCACCATCATTGCTCATCAATGTGGACATTTAACCAACATTGCTCCCTAGGAGTGGTCATTTAACAACCAAACTAGATGTTAGTGTTACAATTTTTATTAAATAATTGTCACGGCCAAACTCAAAAACCGGGCTCATAATGTGGACCTTTAACCATCATTACCCATCAATGTGGACATCTAACCAACCTTGCTCCCTATGAGTGACCTTTAACAACCAAACTAGATGTTAGTAAAAGAATTTCTACTAAATAGTGTTAGTAGATTCTGCCGCGACACGTTACTCCTGAAAACAAAAACATGTATAAAAACTGTCACACCCAAAACTCAGAAACCAGGCTCACAATGTGGACATTTAACCATCATTGCCCATCAATGTGGACATCTAACCAACAGTGCTCCTTAAGAGTGGCCATTTAACAACCGAACTAGACGTTAGTATTCGAATTTCTATTAAATAGCGTTAGTAGATTCTTCCGCGACATGTTACTCCTGAAAACAAAAGCTAGTATAAGAACTGTTAGGCCCTACACTAAAACCGGGTCATAATGTGGACATTTAACCATCATTACCCATCAATGTGGACATTGATTGACAATGCGGACGTTTAACCATCATTGCCCATCTAACCAACATTGCTCCCTAGGAGTGGCCATTTAACAACGAAACTTAATGTTAGCATTAGTATTTCGATTAAATAGCGTTAGTAGATTCTTTTGCGACATGTTACTCCTGAAAACAAAAGCAAGTAAAAAATTGTCATGCCCCAAACTATGAAACTAGGCTTACGATGTGGACATTTAACCATTATTTCTCATTAATGTGGACATCTAGCCAACATTGCTCCTTTGGAGTGGCCATTTAAAAACCAAAATAAATGTTAGTACTAGAATTTCTAAAAAAATAACATTAGTAGATACTTCCGCGACAAGTTAATTCTAAAAACAAAAGTAAGTATAAAAATTGTCATGCCCTAAACTAGGAAACCGGGCTCATAGTGAGGACATTTAACCTGCACTGCCCATCAATGTGGACATCTAACCATCATTGCTCCCAGGTAGTGGCTATTTAACAACCAAACTAGATATTAGTATTGGACTTTTTATTAAATAGCGTTAGTAGATTCTTCCACGGCATGTTACTTTTAAAAACAAAGGTAAGTATAAAAACTGTCACCCCCCAAACTCAGAAATTGGGCTCACAATGTAAACATTTCACCATCATTGCTCATCAATGTGGACATTTAACCAACATTGCTCCCTAAGAGTGGTCATTTAACAACCAAAATAGATGTTAGTGTTATAATTTTTATTAAATAATTGTCACGGCCAAACTCGAAAACCGAGCTCATAATGTGGACATTTAACCATCATTACCCATCAATGTGGACATCTAACCAACATTTGCTCCCTAGGAGTGACCTTTAACAACCAAACTTTAGATATTAGTAAAAGAATTTCTATTAAATAGTGTTAGTAGATTCTGCCACGACACGTTACTCCTAAAAACAAAAACAGGTATAAAAACTATCACACCCAAAACTCAGAAACCAAGCTCACAATGTGGACATTTAACCATCATTGCCCTTAATGTGGACATCTAACTAACAGTGCTCCTTAGGAGTGGCCATTTAACAACCAAACTAGACGTTAGTATTTGAATTTCTATTAAATAGCGTTAGTAGATTCTTCTGCAATATGTTACTCCTAAAAACAAAAGCAAGTATATGAACTGTTAGGCCTTACACTCGGAAACCGGAGTCATAATGTGGACATTTAACCATCATTACCCATCAATGTGGACATTGATTGACAATGTGGACATTTAACCATCATTGCCCATCTAACCAACATTGCTCCTTAGGAGTGGCCATTTAACAACCTAAACTTAATGTTAGCATTAGTATTTCGATTAAATAGCGTTAGTAGATTCTTTTGCGACATGTTACTCCCGAAAACAAAAGCAAGTAAAAAATTATCACGCCCAAACTATGAAATTGGGCTTACAATGTGGACATTTAACCATCATTTCTCATCAATGTGGACATCTAACCAACATTGCTCCTTTGGAGTGGCCATTTAAAAACCAAAATAAATATTAGTATTAGAATTTCTAAAAAATAACATTAGTAGATACTTCCGCGACAAGTTACTCCTAAAAACAAAAGTAAGTATAAAAATGGTCATGCCCAAAACTAGGAAACCAGGCTCATAGTGAGGACATTTAACCTGCACTGCCCATCAATGTGGACATCTAACCATCATTGCTCCCAGGTAATGGCTATTTAACAACCAAACTAGATATTAGTATTGGACTTTTTATTAAATAGCGTTATTAGATTCTTCCACGGCATGTTACTTTTAAAAACAAAGGTAAGTATAAAAACTATCACCCCCAAACTCGAAAAAATGGGCTCACGTATGTAGACATTTCACCATCATTGCTCATCAATGTGGACATTTAACCAACATTGCTCCCTAAGAGTGGTCATTTAACAACCAAAATAGATGTTAGTGTTATAATTTTTATTAAATAATTGTCACGGCCAAACTCGAAAACCGAGCTCATAATGTGGACATCTAACCATCATTACCATCAATGTGGACATCTAACCAACATTTCTCCCTAGGAGTGACCTTTAACAACCAAACTAGATGTTACTAAAAGAATTTCTATTAAATAGTGTTAGTAGATTCTGCCGCGACACGTTACTCCTGAAAACAAAAACAGGTATAAAAACTATCACACCCAAAACTCAGAAACCAGGCTCACAATGTGGACATTTAACCATCATTGCCCTTCAATGTGGACATCTAACTAACAGTGCTCCTTAGGAGTGGCCATTTAATAACCAAACTAGACGTTAGTATTTGAATTTCTATTAAATAGCGTTAGTAAATTCTTCCGCAACATGTTACTCCTGAAAATAAAAGCAAGTATAAGAACTGCTAGGCCCTACACTCGGAAACCGGTGTCATAATGTGGACATTTAACCATCATTACCCATCAATGTAGACATTGATTGACAATGCGGATATTTAACCATCATTGCCCATCTAACCAACATTGCTCCCTAGGAGTGGCCATTTAACAACTAAACTTAATGTTAGTATTTCGATTAAATAGCGTTAGTAGATTCTTTTGCGACATGTTACTCCTGAAAACAAAATCAAGTAAAAAATTGTCACGCACCAAACTATGAAATTGGGCTTACAATGTGGACATTTAACCATCATTTCTCATCAATGTGGACATCTAACCAACATTGCTCCTTTGGAGTGGCCATTTAAAAACCAAAATAAATATTAGTATTAGAATTTCTAAAAAATAACATTAGTAGATACTTCCACGACAAGTTACTACTAAAAACAAAAGTAAGTATAAAAATGGTCATGCCCCAAACTAGGAAACTAGGCTCTTAGTGAGGACATTTAACCTACACTGCCCATCAATGTGGACATCTAACCATCATTGCTCCCAGGTAGTGGCCATTTAACAATCAAACTAGATATTAGTATTGGACTTTTTATTAAATAGCGTTAGTAGATTCTTCCACGGCATGTTACTTTTGAAAACAAAGGTAAGTATAAAAACTGTCACCCCCCAAACTTGGAAACTGGGCTCACGATGTAGACATTTCACCATCATTGCTCATCAATGTGGACATTTAACCAACATTGCTCCCTAAGAGTGGTCATTTAACAACCAAAATAGATGTTAGTGTTATAATTTTTATTAAATAATCGTCACGGCCAAACTCGAAAATCGGGCTCATAATGTGGACATCTAACCATCATTACCATCAATGTAGACATCTAACCAACATTGCTCCCTAGGAGTGACCTTTAACAACCAAACTAAATGTTACTAAAAGAATTTATATTAAATAGTGTTAGTAGATTCTACCGCGACACGTTACTCCTGAAAACAAAAACAGGTATAAAAACTATCACACCCAAAACTCAGAAACCAGGCTCACAATGTGGACATTTAACCATCATTGCCTATCAATGTGGACATCTAACCAACAGTGCTCCTTAGGAGGGGCCATTTAACAACCGAACTAGACGTTAGTATTCGAATTTCTATTAAATAGCGTTAGTAGATTCTTCCGCAACATGTTACTCCTGAAAATAAAAGCAATTATAAGAACTGTTAGGCCCTACACACGGATACCGAGGTCATAATGTGGACATTTAACCATCATTACCCATCAATGTGGACATTGATTGACAATGTGGACATTTAACCATCATTGCCCATCTAACCAACATTGCTCCTTAGGAGTGGCCATTTAACAACCAAACTTAATGTTAGCGTTAGTATTTCGATTAAATAGCGTTAGTAGATTCTTTTGCGACATGTTACTCCTGAAAACAAAAGCAAGTAAAAAATTGTCACGCCCCAAACTATGAAACTAGGCTTACAATGTGGACATTTAACCATCATTTCTCATCAATGTGGACATCTAACCAACATTGCTCCTCTTGAGTGGCCATTTAAAAACTAAAATAAATGTTAGTATTAGAATTTCTAAAAAATAACGTTAGTAGATACTTCCACGACAAGTTACTCCTAAAAATAAAAGTATAAAAATTGTCATGCCCCAAACTAGGAAACCGGGCTCATAGTGAGGACATTTAACCTGCACTGCCCATCAATGTGGACATCTAACCATCATTGGTCCTAGGTAGTGGCTATTTAACAACCAAACTAGATATTAGTATTGGACTTTTTATTAAATAATGTTAGTAGATTCTTCCACGGCATGATACTTCTGAAAACAAAGGCAAGTATAAAAACTGTCACGCCCCAAACTCGGAAACCGGGCTCACGATGTATACATTTCACCATCATTGCTCATCAATTTGGATATTTAACCAACATTGCTACCTAGGAGTGGTCATTTAACAACCAAATTAGATGTTAGTGTTACAATTTTTATTAAATAATTGTTACGACCAAACTCGAAAACTGGGCTCATAATGTGGACATTTAACCATCATTACCCATCAATGTAAACATCTAACCAACATTGCTCCCTAGGAGTGACCTTTAACAACCAAAATAGATGTTAGTAAAAGAATTTCTTTTAAATAGTGTTAGTAGATTCTGCCGCGACACGTTACTCCTGAAAACAAAAACAGGTATAAAAACTGTCACACCTAAAACTCAGAAACCAGGCTCATAATGTGGACATTTAATTATCATTGCCCATCAACGTGGACATCTAACCAACAGTGCTCCTTAGGAGTGGCCATTTAACAACTAAACTAGACGTTTGTATTTGAATTTCTATTAAATGGAGTTAGTAGATTGTTCTGCAACATGTTACACCTGAAAACAAAAGCGTATAAGAACTGTTAGGCCCTACACTTAAAAACTGGGGTCATAATGTGAACATTTAACCATCATTACCCATCAATGTGGACATTGATTGACAATGTAGACATTTAACCATCATTGCCCATCTAACCAACATTGCTCCCTAGAAGTGGCCATTTAACAACCAAACTTAATGTTAGTATTAGTATTTCGATTAAATAGCGTTAGTAGATTCTTTTACGACATGTTACTCCTGAAAATAAAAGTAAGCAAAAAATTGTCACGCCCCAAACTATGAAATTGGGCTTACAATGTGGACATGAACCATCATTTCTCATCAATGTGGACATCTAACCAACATTGCTCCTTTTGAGTGGCCATTTAAAAACCAAAATAAATGTTAGTATTAGAATTTCTAAAAAATAACATTAGTAGATACTTTCGCGACAAGTTACTCTTAAAAACAAAAGTAAGTATAAAAATTGTCATGCCTCAAACTAGGAAACCGGGCTCATAGTGAGGACATTTAACCTGCACTGCCCATCAATGTGGACATCTAACCATCATTGCTCCCAGGTAGTGGCTATTTAACAACCAAACTAGATATTAGTATTGGACTTTTTATTAAATAGTGTTAGTAGATTCTTCCACGGCATGTTACTTCTGAAAACAAAGGCAAGTATAAAAACCGTCACACGCCCAAACTCAAACGCTCACGATGTAGACATTTCACCATCATTGCTCATCAATGTGGACATTTAACCAACATTGCTCCCAGGAGTGGTCATTTAACAACCAAACTAGATGTAGTGTTACAATTTTTATTAAATAATTGTCACGGTCAAACTCATAGGGCTCATAATGTGGACATTTAACCATCATTACCATCATGTGGACATTTAACCAACATTGACATTTAACCAACATTGCTCCCTAGAGTGGTCATTTAACAACCAAACTAGATGTTAATGTTACAATTTTTATTAAATAATTGTCACGGCCAAACTCGAAAACGGGGCTCATAATGTGGACATTTAACCATCATTACCCATCAATATGGACATCTAACCAACATTGCTCCCTAGGAGTGACCTTTAACAACCAAACTATATGTTAGTAAAAGAATTTCTATTAAATAGTGTTAGTAGATTCTGCCGCGACACGTTACTCTTGAAAACAAAAACAGGTATAAAAACTGTCACACCCAAAACTCATAACCAGGCTCATAATGTGGACATTTAATCATCATTGCCCATCAATGTGGACATCTAACCAACAGTGCTCCTTAGGAGTGGCCATTTAACAAGTAAACTAGACGTTAGTATTTGAATTTCTATTAAATAGCGTTTGTAGATTCTTCCGCAACATGTTACTCCTGAAAACAAAAGCAAGTATAAGAACTGTTAGGCCCTACACTCGAAAATCAGGGTCATAATGTGGACATTTAACCATCATTACCCATCAATGTGGACCTTGATTGACAATGCGGACATTTAACCATCATTGCCCATCTAACCAACATTGCTTCCTAGGAGTGGTCATTTAACAACCAAACTTAATGTTAGCATTAGTATTTCGATTAAATAGCGATAGTAGATTCTTTTGCGATATGTTACTCCTAAAAACAAAAGCAAGAAAAAAATTGTCACGCCCCAAACTATGAAACTGGGCTTACAATGTGGACATTTAACCATCATTTCTCATCAATGTGGACATCTAACCAACATTGCTCCTTTGGAGTGGCCATTTAAAAACTAAAATAAATGTTAGTATTAGAATTTCTAAAAAATAACATTAGTAGATACTTTCGCGACAAGTTACTCCTAAAAACAAAAGTAAGTATAAAAATTGTCATGCCCCAAACTAAGAAACCAAGCTCATAGTGGGGACATTTAACCTGCACTGCCCATCAATGTGGACATCTAACCATCATTGCTCCTAGGTAGTGGCTATTTAACAACCAAACTAGATATTAGTATTGGACTTTTTATTAAATAGCGTTTGTAGATTCTTCCACGGCATGTTACTTCTGAAAATAAAGGTAAGTATAAAATCTGTCACGCCCCAAACTCAAAAATCGGGCTCACGATATATACATTTCACCATCATTGCTCATCAATGTGGACATTTAACCAACATTGCTCCCTAGGAGTGGTCATTTAACAACCAAACTAGATGTTAGTGTTACAATTTTTATTAAATAGTGTTAGTAAATTCTTCCGCAACATGTTTCCTGAAAATAAAAGCAAGTATAAAAACTATCACGCCCCAAACTCGGAAACTGGGCTCATAATATGGACATTTAACCATCATTACCCATCAATGTGGACATCTAACCAACGTTGCTCCTAAGGAGTGGTCATTTAACAATCAAACTAGATATTAGTATTAGAATTTCTATTAAATAGCATTAGTAGATTCTTTCGCGACATGGTACTTCAAAAATCAAAAGCAAGTATAAAAACTGTCATGCCCCAAACTCAAAAATTGGGTTCACAATGTACACATTTAACCATTAGTATTAGAATTTAGATGACTTGTTTCACTCAATCCCCACAAAATAAACTAACACTGTGTCGTCAGATTAAAAACTCCATGTGTCAGTAAAAACCAAATAAGTTGTTAGTATTAGAATTTCTAATAAATAGCATTAGTAGATTCTTCCGCGACATGCTAATCATGAAAACAAAAATAAGTATAAAAACTGTCACGCCCCAAACTTAGAAACGGGCTCACAATGTAGACATTTAACCATCATTGCTTATCAATATGGACATTTAACCAACATTGTACCCTGTGAGTGGCCATTTAACTACCAAACTAGATGTTAGTATTACAATTTCTATTAAATATAATTAGTAGATTCTTCCGTAAAATGTTACTCCTGAAAACAAACGCAAGTATAAAAATTGTCACGGCCCAAACTCGAAAACCGAGCTCACAATGTAGACACTTAACCATTATTGCCCACCAATGTGACATCTAACTAACTTTGCTCCCTAGGAGTGGCTATTTAACAACCAAATTAGATGTTAGTATTAGAATTTCTATAAAATATCGTTAGTAGATTCTTTCACGACATGTTACTCCGGAAAGCAAAAACAAGTATAAAAACTATCACGCCCCAAACTCGAAAATCGGGCTCATAATGTGGACATTTAACCATCATTACCCATCAATGTAGACATCTAACCAACATTGCTCCCTAGGAGTGGTCATTTAACACCAAACTAGATGTTAGTAAAAGAATTTATATTAAATAGTGTTAGTAGATTCTTCTGCGACACGTTACTTTTAAAAACAAAAACAGGTATAAAAACTGTCACGCCCCAAACTCACAAACCGGGCTCACAATGTGGACATTTAACCATCATTGCCCATCAATGTGGACATCTAACCAACATTACTCCCTAGGAGTGGCCATTTAAAAATCGTACTAGACGTTAGTGTTAAAATTTCTATTAAATAGCGTTAGTAGATTCTTCTATGACATGTTACTCTTGAAAACAATAACTAGTATAGAAATTGTCACGCCCCAAACTCGAAAATCAGGGTCACAATGTGGACATTTAACCATCATTGCCCATCAATGTGAACATCTAACCAACATTGCTCCTTAGGAGTGGCCATTTAACAACCAAACTTGATGTTAGTATTAGAATTTTGATTAAATAACGTTAGTAGATTCTTCCGCGACATGTTACTCCTGAAAACAAAAGCAAGTAAAAAACTGTCACACCCCAAACTATGAAACCGGGCTGATAATGTGGACGTTTAACCATCATTGCCCATCAATGTGGACATCTAACCAACATCTTGGATCCAAAAAGTATAACTAAATTGAACCAAACTTAGAGTTTAATGTGCTAATGAAGCAGCCTAATTAATCTGACTACTAGATTATATAGAGAGAATTCAAGACAAGCGACTTTTATTCAACGATTGGACAGTCAACAGATCCTTTAGTGCACTGATTGATCTGTCAAAGCTCACGCGGTGTTCGAACCAATCAATAGTGTGACCCAACAAATAATCATACAGTTTTTTAGGTTTAAATAACAATCAAACTAATCGACTTCAGGGTCCATCATATGAAGCCAAAAATCCATTGCTTGAATGTGGCAATTTCCAAAAGCATAGAAAATCCATTAAAAAAAATCCACAAAAAAAAAAATCAAAATCAAAATCAAAATCAAATCCACAACTTGAAAAAATCAAAAAACAAATAAATATCAACAAAATACAAAACAAATGCTAGAAAACAAATCAAGTTAAAACTAAAATTCATAACAAAACAGAATCGAGGAAAAGAGAGAGAGAGAGAGAGAGGCAAAAGATCATTCCACCTTTCTTACACTCGCTGTGGCAATTCAACAAACAAGAGGCATGCATGGGATCATCAAGGCTCAACTTTCGACAAGGTGCGTCAGATTGAGGAGAGGATTTGAGGAAGGAGAGTCAGGTTTGGGGAGGAATAAAATGAATGATGGTGTGCGAGGATAAATCACAGTGGGTCCACAGGCAGAGGGGTCTATTGAATCAACTTGAGAAGAGAAGATCGGGACGAGAAGTGAAGGAGAGATCTAGGATTTTTTGGGGGGTTTGTGAGATAGGGAAGGGAATAGGGCGTAGAGTGTAGAGAGAGAGAGAGAGAGAGAGAGAGAGAGAGAGAGAGAGTGTGTGTGTGTGTGTAGAGAGAGAGAGAGAGGGAGAGAGAACGATGGGGGCCGAGAGAAGTATCTAGTGACATTGGCTAGAGCCAACTTGATTAACATAATGTAGCCACCAAAAGACAAATGACGATTCTCCAAACCGACAGCTTCCGCTCAATTTTAAAAAGGAAGATCTTTTAGAGAATATTCACCCAAAAAAAAAAAAAAAAGCAATGAAAATTTAAATGAAGATGAACAAAGACTAAATGGAAACTCGATTTATTGTTGAAAGCTACACTATATACAAATCTATATAGTGATGAGGAGTAAGTCTCACCAAAATTGAATTGTGCTCTCTCAGTGATAAGCAATAAGAAGTATTACCAAATTTAATTGCACCACCTTATTCATTTGTGAGTTATTAGTTACAGAAATTGTTACATGATCTCCTAAGAAAGATGCAGGTCATTTATTCCAAAAACTAAAAAGAAAAAAAGAAGAATTTTTAAAGTGTTTTCACAAACAAAATAAAAAGCAATTGAAAAAAAAAATTAAAAAAATCTAGAATAGAAATGAAGATGAACACAGACTAAAACATAAGCCACATTTATTGTTGACATGCTCAAAATTAAAAGGAAAAAAAAAAAAAAAAAACATACAGTTACTAGTAAGAATCACCAAATTTTAATTGCACCATCCTATTCATTTGTGAGTTACAAGTTACATGAACTAATAGAAAACAATTAGAAAAGATAACCATCTAAAAATTCACTGCTGCAAAAACTCACACAGCAATAGCAAGGGGTCCAGATCTTGAACACATTTACAAAAAACACACTTCAAAATATCAGTATAAAACTACTTGAACTACTGACAATGCTCAGCATAGCAATATGAAGCAAAGAATGCTGAAGGTTTAAGTTTACCATCTTGTTGATTGGTGAATCCATGCGAAAATGGTGCTGAAAAAATCACCACTAGACCTGCAAAGACTATCGTAAAGATTTTTGAGTTCGCATCACTTATCGCCAATCTCATCCTAATCATGTCCTGATAATTCATTTTTATCATTGTCCTGAGACCACAAAAAGGAAAAGGCAAAGCCTAATCAAAAAACGCGCTAAAATATAAAATAAATCAAAAAAATAATACCGCATTTGAAGACTTCAAAATTAGTTAAATTCTACAATGGAACGATCTTTCCTATTTGAGTCCAAAAAATAAATTTCATTGACTGCTTTTAAACAAAAAAGTCTGCAAAACTGAGCAAAACCATAACAACTAAATAACCAAAGCAGCAAGGGAAACAGAAACAAAAACAAAACAAAACAAAAAAAAAAAAAAAAAAAACAATGCGTTGCCTTAATTTTTGTCCAATGCCAATTATAAAAAAATACCTTGAAAGCAAAGCAAGAATGATGACACTAATTAAAAAACCTTAATACATTGAAAGCAAAGATCTTTAAATTTGCACTGCTCTTTTTTTTTTTTGAAAGATAAATTTGCACTACTCATTGATAGTCACTTCCGACAGACGACTCATTAATTTAATGTTTTCAAACTTTGATAAATTTGTACCAAGAGCATAATTAAACAAATTTGTGAAACTCAAAGATTAAGCAACAGGGGAAAAGCACAATCCATGTAAAATCTTAATGTTTGTGTTATCCTTCTCTAGCCTTTTCTTAGGTACATCCTACAACCTAATTTCTTTTAGGTTTTCTAAAGATTTTCTAAAACAAAAATGCCGAGAACCAAATCATACAAATCTTATAGACTCATAACGTAAGCAACAAATAAATATTCTTTGAATTGCTTTTCATTTATAAATCAAACATGCAAAAACTTAATGTTTCCATCACTCTTTGAATCAAAATTACCAAGAGCATAATTAAACAAATTTGTGAAACTCAAAGATTAAGCAACAGGGGAAAAGCACAATCCATGTAAAATCTTAATGTTTGTGTTATCCTTCTCTAGCCTTTTCTTAGGTACATCCTACAACCCAATTTCTTTTAGGTTTTCTGAAGATTTTCTAAAACAAAAATGCCGAGAACCAAATCATACAAATCTTATAGACTCATAACGTAAGCACAAATAAATATTCTTTGAATTGCTTTTCATTTATAAATCAAACATGCAAAAACTTAATGTTTCCATCACTCTTTGAATCAAAATTACCAAGAGCATAATTAAACAAATTTGTGAAACTCAAAGATTAAGCAACAGGGGAAAAGCACAATCCATGTAAAATCTTAATGTTTGTGTTATCCTTCTCTAGCCTTTTCTTAGGTACATCCTACAACCCAATTTCTTTTAGGTTTTCTAAAGATTTTCTAAAACAAAAATGCCGAGAACCAAATCATACAAATCTTATAGACTCATAACGTAAGCAACAAATAAATATTCTTTGAATTGCTTTTCGTTTATAAATCAAACATGCAAAAACAGAATAAAATAAAACCATACCCTCAAACTATTAATGAAGATCCAGGCAAAAGGTTTTCAAAGTCACAGTATTGTTTGCCGATCTCTTTTGGGCAAAATGATTAATTTTTCATTATCTGCAAAAGTAAAAATGCTGAACATTGTAGAAACAGAACTTTAAGACCCCAAAACTAAAAGCAATAGGAAAATAAGAAAAAACACAACCCGTGAAAAATAATTCAAAATTTTCCATTTTTTTCAAACAAAAATCTGGAAAACCAATCAACTGCACCTTACAACCCATCCCAAAACTACAATGTCATGGAGAAAGAAAGCCTCAAAACCATGACTACACCGCATCATTCAAATTTTGTAATATTTTTAACAACTTTAAAAAAAAAAAAAAAACATATACATGCATATGCGAAGTTACGAAGCTTCCCAAAAACATAATCATGCAACTGTAAAGAGGAAACGCTAGCACACGATCCTTTAAAAGAAAAAAGGAAATGCTAGTATGCAGCTCGCGCCACGCCATAGAAATTTTTTGTGATTATGTGTTTCGCTTTTTCTTTCTGATAATGAGAGAAAATTGAAAATGTTCAGGCCTTAGGAAGTAATTAAAATGTGTAACTTGAGTATTTATGATTTCTTTGACATCTAGTTTTGAGGTTTTAAGAAATGGTAGTGTGCAGCTCCCTCCTCATGTTACATGCGGCAAACATGTGTTGGCGGTGATCAGGACTGTTGGCAAACGTGTGTTGGTGATCGAGAATGTTAACCTGGTGACTGGTGAGCCACATAGCGAATGTTCAACATAGCTCCTTCCTCATGATACATGCAGCTTGCATCAAAGATGTTCTGCATAGCTCCATCCTCATGGTACATGTGGCAAAGATATGTTGGTGAACAGGACTGTTGATCTAGTGGGCCACATAGCTATATCCTAAAATCAAGCACATTCTACAGCTGTAGCCATCCGATCAGTTGCCCACAGAAAAAAAAAAAAAAAAAAAAAAAAGATATCTCAAAACAGAGCAACAGTCCAAATTCTAACCACCAAAAACTCCAAAAACCATGGTAAGAGTGGTGTGATCTTCTTTTTTTTTCCTTTTTTTTTTGCCTGCAGCCCATCCACGCAATGGTCCATCTATCAACAATGGTCCAAATTGCAACATGTACCATGAGAGAGCTCCATAGAACTTCTACAACGTGAGGCTTGCAAGGCTGCAACTAGAATTTTTAAAAACCCCAAAATTAAACTCGTACGAATAATGAAATGTCAAAGAAACCATAAGAATTCAAGTTAGCCTGGCTGATTTCTTCCAAATCACAACACAAACATTTTCAATTCAATGTCATTCCCGTTAGAAAATGCTGAATACATAATCGCACAAAACCTACATATCTCAAAACAAAACAAGTTGGAAATAGAAAAAGAAAAGCAGCTCAAAGAAACAAAGATCTGAATTAAGATCCGAAGCTCAAATTTTCCTGTAAACAAAACATCAAGAGCTAAAGAAAAATAAGAAAGGAAAAGAACGGAGAGAAAACTCACAAATTAGATCTCCAAAACCTGAATCTGAGTTCGGAGAAAACCTCGCAGAACCTGAAATCCTCAGATCGTCGAGCCGAATTCAGTTCAGCAATGCCAAACCCACACGAACCACTGCGGTTTCTATGAATGCGAAAATTCTCCAACCAACCTTAGCTGCGAAGATCTAATGAATCTGTAACCAGTGACCGAAAACAAAAATTCAAATTCCTGTAAATTGGAACTACCAAAACAGAAAGATAAAACAAAAAAGGAGAGAGAGAGAGAGAGAGAGAGAGAGAGAGAGAGAGAGAGAGAGAGAGAGAGAACGATGGGGCCGAGAGAAGTATCCGGTGAAATTCGAACTGTATCCTGGCGCCTTCCAGCTGGTGCCTGGCTGTTACCGTTACGTTGATATGGGTTTGAAACTGGACCCGGATTTCCTGCGAAAGCCTTTCGCAGGAAGTTCCTGCGCTTGGGAATCCAGGTGGGGCCCACTGAGATGTTTACGAGAAATCCACCCCGTTCATCCGTTTTTTGTGTTATTTTTAGATTATTAGAGAATAAATTAACCGGTCCATTGCTTAAGTGGGCCAGAATTGAACGTCCACAGTTGAAATATTCGTGGGGCCATAGAAGTTTTGAATCATTTTAATATTTGTGTTTTCAGCTAATCCCAGTAGGAATGAGGTTATGAACGGTATAGATGGCATGTGAACATCACTGTCGACCCAGGAAGGTTTCAACGGTATGAAATTTCCTAACCACCTTCTCTTTTAGTACGGCACACTTGAGTGTTGAATCCTGCTGAATTTTGGTTCGAGATTCGAAAATGAGCTCAGAAAACGGATGGACGGAGTGGATTCCTTACAAACATCACGGTGGGCTCCACCTCGGATTCCAGCGCAGCTGCGAAAGCTTTAGCAGGAAATCCGCGTAATTCAAACTTGCGTGCGGATTAGGTATTAACGCCACCTCCTACAGGGGATACTGTGATGTTTGAACTTTATCCACACTGTCCATCCATTTTTCAATATTATTTTGGTTACTATCCTAAAAATACAGAAGATAAAATTCTTAAATGGGCCACATAGTGGATATTATATTTCTACCGTTGAAAAATTCTTAGTGACCACAGAAGTTTCGTATCAAGATGATTTATTTTTTTTAACTTCATCCTGGTGTATATGACCATGTCAAGGGATTGGATGGAAAATAAACTACAAATCGGGCCCTAAAAAGATTTCAACGGCGACGGTTCTTAGCACCGCTGCTTCCTATGGTGTGGTCCTCTTGAGAATTAGATATGCGTTATTTTGGGGGTCCTGTACCTTAGAATGATACGAAAAGAGGAATGTACGGTGTGGATAAGAGTCATACATCACGGTGGCCCCTCGGTGGCCCTCGTAGCCTCCACCTGCCCCGAGCTCCGAACAGGCGGGTAGTACCGCGCAGGTTTTCAAAGGACGCGGATTTCCCGCAGGGGATAGTTCCTGCGTGAGGAGTCTGGGAGGGCCTACTGAGATGTTTTTGAGAAATCAAATCCATCCATCCGTTTTTTTACCTCATTTTAAGATATGCTACCAAAAATGAGGAGGATCCAAGAACTAAAGTGGGCCATAGGAGATGAAACAATGGGGAAAGGAATGTCTACCGTTGAAACCTTCCTAGGCTCTACTTTGCTGTTTATATGTCATCTAAACCGTTTATAAGGTCATTTTCACTCAGATAAAGTGAAAACACCCAAAAATTATACCGTTAAAAAACTTTTATGGCCATATAAATGTTTCAGCGGTGGTCACTAAATCTCCACAGTTTTCTGTCGTGTGGCCACTTGAATTTTGGATCCTCCTCGTTTTGGTTTCATTTTACAAAATGAGCTTAAAAAATGGATAGAGGGGTTAGATTTCTCACAAACATCTAAGTGGGCCCCCGCAGAATCTTTGTGCCGGAACTTCCTGCAAAGGCTTTCGCAGAAAATCGGCGTCCAGTTTCAAACGGGCGCGGATTAGGTACTTCCCCCGCCACCTTGATCCAAAACTTCGTCCCCAAGAATTTTTTAACGGTAGGAATTTAATTCCCACCTTGTGGTCCATTTAAGCTTTGATATTCTTCATTTTTGTCATAATAATTTAAAATGATATGGAAAAATGGATGGACGGTGTAGATAAAATTCAAACGTCACGGTGGACCCTCAGTTGCCCTCGGATCGTCCGCCTGTCCCGAGCTCAGAACATGCGGGGGAAGTACCTAGTCCGCGCCCGTTTCAAACCCATATCAACGCAACGGTCACAGCCAGCTGGAAGGCGCCAACGGTCACAGCCAGCTGGAGGAAGGCGCCAACGGATACTTCTCCGTTTCCAACGGATACTTCTCTCTGCATGCATCGTTCTCTCTCCCTCTCTCCCTCTTCCGAACAAGCGGGAGTATCAAAGTTTTTCTCTTCCAAATTTGAACGCGGAATGACGGTCTCTGTATCATGTATGTTTGCCACCGTTTACCGTCTACCATACATGTGTACGGTTATCCCGACCATCCAAATTGTGGGTCCATGGTGGATTGGAAATTGCCCGACAAGACGGTTCCTAGCCACCTCTGCCGATAAAATGGGTTGCTAGAAAGAAAACGGTCAGTAGCCGAATTCAACAGGCTAAATAAGAGAGTGTCAGGATCTTAGATCGTGGACGGTTTGGATTGAGAGACATGAGAAACTTTGACCCAAATATGAAGATGCAAATTTCTTATAGAGATCCTGTGCCAAAAATAAAAAAATCTCTGTGGGTCCACTGTAATGTGTGAGTGACATCCACTTCGTCCGTCATTTAGAATGCCAATCTAAACCTCAAGTAGACCCACCCCACACAGAGAACTTGGAAATAGGGCCACCTACTAATGAAATCTTAACTTACAATGTGTTGTATTGGGCCCACTATGATGGGTGCATGACACCCAATCCGTCTGTCATCAGTGTCTTCTTGGTTCATCCTTGCCTCCCAAAAAAATCAGATGGGACATTTCATGAAAAATCATGCTTATACCTTTAAAATCCAGTGGTGAGGTCCACCTGGATTTTGGACTGGTCTGATTTTCTCCGTATCAATTCATCCTTGTGGGATGTATCCTGTGAATGGATTAGATGACATGTAAATAATAAAGTGTGCCCCCACAAACAATCTAAAAGGTCTCTAATGTTGGGTATTCTCATTCCAACTATGCCTGTGGCATGGCCTACTTGAGTTTTTGATCCGCCTGGTATTTATTTTCTAATAACAACAAGAGGGCCCGCACATATTGGATGGATTAGATGTCATGCATAAATCATGGTGGGCACCACACATTGACTTGTACGTTGAGCTTAACTTACCAAACATTCTATTGGATCCAGCCTCGTTTATCAATGTGGTTTTTGGTCAATGGCCCATCCACATTGAAGCCCGTAATTTGGACGGTGCAGATTGGTGACCACATGCTACGTGTACGTTGGATAAGTTGCCACAATCTAGTAAGCTGCTGCAAACGCAAACCGTAGTGCCTGCCCCCGGCTTGGAAAGAAAAAAAAGACCAATTGTCTACGTTGAGTCGTTGCGACCATCGTTCGGTAATGTGAACCGCTAACATGGTTGGGACCATTTTGGATGGCTCAGGCAATAAAAGGAAAAATAATAATAATGATGATGATAATTTCTACTGGGTGGATGAAATCTAACCCTCCAATGGGAAGTCCCGACTCCCGAGCAATCAGAGAGCTCCCTTCCACCAATTGAAAGTATCCAAGTTATCAATCATGATATCGATGCACGTATGCACGTTGCATACGTGTACAAGATCTGGACCATTTATCAATGAAGCCTTACCTTAGATAGGCCATACCCCCAAAAGCTAGTCATATAGTTCTAGCCAAGTGAATGAGACGTGGATATATGGATGGAGATTAAATTTTGCCTTCCAACTAGTGGGCCTATCTTCATGGGCAGAATTGTCCGGTTTTTAAGTGTTTTTAAACTTTAGGCCATCCAAGCACTAACCGCTGGATAGACGGTATGGATCCACCGCCTCACCTGCCAGGTTTCAAATGCTAGAGGCGCACGTCTGCAAGATAATGACCGCTCGTCTCATCCTACGGAGGCTCGAACATGTGACACGTTGACACAGACTATGTGCTTCTAGGGGAAGTGGACATAGATTGCCTGGTTCCTATAGTAGGAAGCTGTGTGGGGCCACAGATATGCGTGTGACAAATCCATTCCGTATATAGGTTTTGCAATGTCACAATAGGACAAAATTAAAAGCACGTATAAAAACTAAATTCATTAGATATTAATAGTAGAATTTAGATGACTCGTGTCTCTCAACTCTCACAAAACACACAAACAAGCTAGGTCAGATTAAAAACTACATGTGTCAATAATAACTCAAATAGATATTAGTAATAGAATTTCTATTAAATAGCATTAGTAGATTCTTTAACACCATGTTACTCCTGAAAACAAAAGCATGTACCAGAAAATTGATTTCTTCTCATATAAGCGAAGATCTGATTTAGTGAGGAAAATTGAAAATTCATATAGTAGGCTGAGGAGATAAAATTTCAAACAAAATTCACAATGAATCATAAACTACAAAGAAGCAGAAAATTCAAAATTTCAAACAAACTAGCAGGTCAATTCAGATGCAACCTATTACTAAGAAATCTAAAATTTTGGAGTAAGAAATGATAATAGAATAGAACATTTATGTAAATCTTCACAATGGGCATATGTTTTTATAATTTTTAGTTGGAATTATAATCAAATGGTACATATCATGTGCCATGTACTTGTGTTGCATTGTGCACACTCTTTCTCTATTTTTAAGCAACCACTAATTTTTTTCTTGAAAGTGCTTTAAATGTCTAAATTGGAAATCTATCCATCTCTTCTGTTCTGTTTGTTTTATTCTCTTAGCTTCCATTTCTAATGAGTTTTCTGACTGCCTTTACTGAAGGATATGATTGTGGGACGATTCTCATATATTATATGATTATTTTTATTTTTTCCTGTGCTCTTGACTCTCTTCTTAATATCTTCCAAAGAATCTTATTATTATTAAGCAAAATCCAGAAAATCCGGCTGTAATGTTGTGTGCATTATAATGACTGACTTTTTTTAATTAGCCAAATTCTAAGAATGTGAAGGAATTTAGAATGAAGCTTGAGGAGCGGAGACACATGTTCAAGCAAAACAATGTAAGAGCACATGAAGAAAACATAGCCCACGTACAGTTAAAAGTAACTGGGCGATTGGAGTGACAAATAGATTGATTTTGAAAGTTTTAAATTAGCCTATAAGAGGCAAGCATAATATATCATGCGGCTGAAAATGAAAGAATGCAGACCAGAAAGACATTACACTTGAGAGTGAGTTTCAGGTGTAAGTTCATACAAGTGAAATCACTTCTTTTGCTTAGGATTTCAAATGCACTAAAAAAGTTGTGACTTATAGCTTGTAACTCACTTACAGGTGAAATTTTCTGTCCAAACACCACCTTTAAGTGGGGTTGCCTGTAAACCCTTGTTAACTAATAAAACTTCCAGGCATCCAAATGACCCTTAAGAAATCATATGATCCTTGGTCCACTTAAGCGTTGGATATGCCTTATTTTTGTGTTCATAGCTTAAAATAATATGAGAAAAGGAATTGACGATTTGGATGTATAGATACATCACGGTGAGCCCGCCCACAGACCTGCCCGTTTGGAGCTAGGGACGGGCGAGGGTAGTACGCAATCCGCATCCCTTTCGGTCCTACCGGCTTATACAGATCCTGGAAGGGAGAGCTGCTGCTTTTTTAGGACACAGATTTCCTGCGAAAGGCACGCGTAGGAAGTTCCTGCGAAAGATTATGTGTTCCAATAAAAACACGCGATCCGTGTGAGTGACATGGCAAGTGATGGGTTTTTTTTACCCATCTTCGATTGGTGAGACCGAGCACGACCGGCAAGGCCTCTTCGTTTCTTTTTCCTTTTTCATAGGTTCTTCCGATGCCCTTTCTTCCTCAAAGTCCGGAAGTATTTTGCAAATTTTTTTTTGGGACACCACACTTTGGCAAGGAGATGATCTAGGACTTGCACACATTCTCCCATTTGAATAGGTAACTATTTAGAGTTTCCTCCCACAAAATCTAAGAGTTTTTTTTTTTTTTTTAATTTCTGTTGGAATCTGAAAATGTAAGAATTTATTATTATTATTTTTTCGCTTTTTCGTAGTTTAGGGGCATATAGGTTTTCAATTTCATTTGCTGAATGAAATATGGGGTATGTGATTTCCTTGTTTTGATTTTTCTTCTTCTTTTTATTTAGGGTTTTTCTTTGGGTTTTTTTTTCCTACACAAAGACATTAAAGTAGAAAAGTCTGTGCATACATTTACCGCACCATGGGTAGATGATGTGCGGTACCGTGGATTGTCTTCCACCTAAGATGGGTAAGTTCAAAGCTATCCCCCCACTAGGTATATAAGACAACCCTCTTTTTAGTTTTTATGAATTTAAGATTGTGTTATGGATTCTATGTGTGCAAAGAGGTGAAAGAGAGGAGGCTATAGTAACATAGAAAAATGGAGGTCGTGCATCGCTTTTGAGTCCTCGAGTGTCACTTATCATCAATTTTATGGTTTTATGATTTATCAAGTTTAAATCGGTTAGAATTAATTGAAACATGAGGCACATCCACAACTAGTCAATTGAGTGAAAGAAATCAATATATATAGGTTCATAAGAATATAAATCCACACAAGGCGATGAGAACAAAATCGCAAAGAAAAACATATGCCCAAGAAGAATGGTGTGAACAATGCTACTGAATCATCTCCTAAGCCGATGGAGAACCGATCAAGCTGGAAGTACGAGACTCCTCCTCATGGTAGCATTTCCATTGCATCCCCTCATCTATGAGAGGTTTTCACGTAAAAATCTCTGTGTGGTGTGTGATTGATGCTTTGTGTTTATTTCATCAAGCTTTATTATCCATTATAATATGAACTTAATGAAAAGTTTGTTTCGGGATCTAGCGATCTTATTTAAAGGTGCGAGATGATATGATGCATGCCCTCGCCCCCAACGCTCCAAGATTTAAATCTTGCATAACAACACTCCTCGAGCGACCTCTCGGTGAGACTCGCCACCCTAACTAACGTGATGCAATGCGATCTTGTTCTTTTTATTTTAAGTCCATTCATCCAACAATGTTGGAGATTCTGATTCACCTTTGTATCACCGCCCTAAAAGTTCAAGGCCAAGACCCCAACAATGTGTGAAAAATATTCCATGACTTCGGGTTTGGGACACCAAGCACACTGAGGAGTGCGAAAGAGATGATCTCGCGGGACTTACGGGAGGCACACATTCTCCCATTTAAATAGGTAACTATTTAGAGTTTCCTGCCCCTCACAAAATCTAAGACCGATTTCAAGTGGATTATTTTTTTTTAATTTTGCGGGGTGGTTCGGAATCTAAAAATGTAAGCAATAATATTATTATTATTCTTGAGGTGAGAAATGACCTCGCACAAGAGACCCTCTTCCCCTCTTCACATACCCACGGGTAATATAGTGACGATAGGACTACCATCTCTTATCATAAACCGTGACCCAATGGAGACCCAGCTAGCGAAGGAAATCTACAACATGTCCCTATCCATATTATCAACTAGTGCATCAATATCGGGACAATAGAAGCATACAAAGGAATACTCAAGCAAGCAAAGTTATGGGGAAAACAAGGGGTGAGTGAGTGCCGTGTGGAGGAAGTTAAACACTTCCTCCATCTGTTGTCATGGGATGATGTGATATTTATACCTCTTCATCGCATATAAGGAAAGGAATTCAACCATGAGCGATCATCCAAACATAATATCATGTGAAACAAGATCTATCATTTGAGAGCTGCATGAACAATTTACATGTAATCATGGAGAAATTTCTAATATGACATCAGCATTCAAAATCATGGCGTTTCCACACTAAAATTGGTGCTAGGCGAATAATAGTCCGCACCTACATCGTTGGAGATTGGAAAAACCATTCTAGGAGAGAGAGAGCTTGGAGGTTGATTGGCGCAAATCCCTAAACGAACTTTAACTCTCGATGTGAGAAATCCAAGTCGATCTCTTCTCGATACATGATGATTCCAAGAAGAAAAAGTGAAGGATCTTGATCCTAGGCGGCCATAAGTAATGATTGTGGAGGTTATAGCCATTCTCTTAAGGAGTATTATGATGGATGTTCGTTCGAGTTGATCTTCACCCACAACTTCCTTCCTCTCGCTCTTATCTCTTTCCTTCTCTTGGAAAGATGGGGAGGCGGTGCCCAAATGAGGAGCTTTATAATACCATCTTAACCCACCTTCTTTCTAGTATTATGCTACCAAAGGCTCTTATGGGATCTCCATGTAAAAATTGAGGACCGGATGAGCGGATCTCGAGAAAGCGTTCGCCCCTTAAATGGCTCGTCGATCTGGTGATTGGACGTAGTTTAAACGGCCCTTCCTATAACAATTATTATTTTGCTTTTTCGTAGTTTAGGGGCATATAGGTTTTCAATTTCATTTGCTAATTGAATATGGGGTATGTGATTTCCTTGTTTTGATTTTTCTTCTTCTTTTTATTTAGGGTTTTTCTTTGGGTTTTTTTTTCCTACACAAAGATATTAAAGTAGAAAAGTCTGTGCATACATTTACCGCACCATGGGTGGATGATGTGCGGTACCGTGGATTGTCTTCCACCTAAGATGGGTAAGCTCAAAGCTATCCCCACCTGTAGGTCCCTACAAGAAGACAACAACCCTCTTTTTAGTTGTTTATGACCGGTCCAGATTTAAGATTGATGTTATGGATTCTGTGTGTGCAAACTTCGGGTGAAATTAGTATCAGGGCTATCAATGGGCCAGGCTTGGCTTTTGGGTTAAGATTTTGGCACTCTGGCAAGCCTATTAGAATGGCTCTATTCAAGATACTCATTTTGCTTGGCCCAAGCCTAGTCCATTGGTGGCCATATCCAGCACATGCAAGTGAGGTCAAGTCATAGGATAATGCATCATGGAACAAGGTTTGGACAATTATTTGTGACCTATTTAATAAATGAGTCAGGCTTGGGCCGATCCTAATCCAACCCGAACCCGGCCCATTGCCACCCCTAATCAAGTGAAGCCTCCACGGATTTTGTGTATATGCATTTGCCCTAGGAAAATGTAGAAAGTGTGCTTACTTTTTTACTTCAATAAATTCTTTTATGATTTTTATTCTTGGTTTTGCACTTTCAGTATTTAGATGAATACATTGGCAATTTTGGTTTTTTTTTTTTTTAATGACATACTATTACTTTTTCTATTGTAAGAATGCGTTGCCTTATTTTTTTTTCTAGATTTTTTTCACTATTGCGTATGTGTATCTACATTTATATTTTGACAATTTTATATTGGTAGGTAAATGGATAATATGGGTGCCTTAGATAGCCAAAATTTTTCCCAATCATGTTGAAGGTTGGACTTCAATGTTGAAGAGGGACATCATGTTCAAGAAGCAGTACATGAAGTTTTGGTTGAGACGGGTGGGAAATTAGCTGAACTAAACCTTGGAATGGAGTTCAATTCTGAAGAGAGTGCATATGAGTTTTATAATAAATATGATGGGAAGATAGGGTTTGGTGTTCGAAGATCATCATGTGACAAATTAGATAATGGTATCGTGACTCAAAAAACATTTTGTTATTATAAAGAAGGTCGAATACAGGAAGATAAACGAACTGATCAAGTAAAGTATCAACGTCCGAATATAAGAACGGGATGTCGAGCAAAAATGACTATTAGGCTTCAAATGAATGGTAGATTCAGTGTTACTAAATTTGTTGCAGAGAATAACCATGAGGTCGTTACACCATCAAAAGTACACATGTTAAGGTCATAACGAGGTTTAACTAATGCTCAATCAGGTGTAGCAGATATGGCAAACAATTCAAGCATAACACCATCAACAACTATGGCATTTATGAGCAAGCAAGCTGGAGGTCGAGAGAATTTGGGATTCAACCTGTTGATTACAAAAATTACTTGCGAAAAAAGTGAATGAAAGCGATGGAAAGGAGAGATGCGGGAACTGTTTTAGAATATTTTATAAAAATGCAAGTAGAAAATCCATCTTTAAAAAAAAAAAAAAAAAAATGCAATACAGGTAGATGAAGATGATCAAATCACCAATATTTTTTGGGCGGATGCAAAGTCAATAATGGATTATAGCTATTTTAGGGATGTGATTTGCTTTGACACTACATACAGAATAAACAGTTATGGTTGTCCATTTGCCTCATTTATTGGGATAAATCATCATAAACAAACGGTCATATTTGGTGTAACCTTGTTATATAATGAAACAACTGAATCTTTTAAGTGGTTGTTTGAAACTTTTTTAAATGCAATGTCCGGAAAGTAACTAAAGACAATCTTAATAGATCAATGTGCTGCAATGCGCAATGCAATAGCTGACGTGATGTCGGAAACATACCATCGTCTATGTATCTAGCATATATACCAAAATGCTGTAAAACACCTTAGTAATGTATTTGATGGTTCAAAAAGTTTTGAATATGATTTCAGTAGGTGTGTGTATGATTACGAAGAAGATGAAGAGTTTCTAATTGCATGGAATAATATGTTTGAGAAATATGATTTGATGCAAAATAAATGGTTACAAGCGTTGTTTAAATAAAGAAACAAATAGGCTTTGGTGTATGGCAAAAATACATTCTACGTTGATATGAAGAGCACACAATGGAGTGAAAGCATGAATAATGTTTTAAAGAAATATTTAAGTTCCAAACACAATCTTTTGTGTTTCTTCACACATTACGAACGAATAGTGGCTGATTGACGATATCGAGAATTGGAAACTGATTTCAAAATGAGGCAAAGTACCTCAATATTGTATGTTGATGTAGAGATGTTGATGGAAGCAACAGAAGCATACACTCCGAAGGAGTCTTTTGAATTGCCTTACTAGGAACTCGGTTAAGCAAATAAACGGCTGTCTTAAGGGGCCTCCATCCATAATGAAATGGGTACTGAGGAATTACTTAACATACTCCTAACCATTTCTATAAGAGTACAATTACACCATTTAGCTACACCATTTTGCTGAGGCGTACCACGCATTGTGTATTGTGCACAAATACCATGCTCTTCTAGGAATTTAGCAAACGGTCCTGGACATTGTCTTATTCCATCATATCTTCCGTAATACTCACCATCTCTATCAGATCGAATGATTTTCACCTTTCTATCTAATTATCGCTCAACTTCAGCAATATATACCTTTAAAGCATTTATTCCTTAAGACTTTTCATATAATAAATAAATATAACCATAACACGAAAAATCATCGATGAAAGTGATAAAGTACTTTTCTCCACCAAAAGACGGTGAGTCGAAAGGTCCACAAATATCAGTATGGACAATCTCCAGAAGTTTTTCACTTCTTGTGGCGCCTTTCTTTGTATGTCTGGTTTGTTTTCCTTTAATGCAATCCACACATACATCGAAATCAGTAAAATCAAGATTTGATAGAATTTCATCTTTTACCAATCTCTCTATTCTTTCTCTAGATATACGACCCAGTCTTTTATGTCACAAGAAAGAAGAATTCTCATTAACTTTGCTACGTTTAGTTTCAACATCATGATGCAAGGTGAGGAGTGTTTTAGCAAAATTTTTGTTAAGATTAAATCTATATAACCCCTCAGATAAAATACCAGAACCAACAAATGAGTCATTTCTCAACAAATGAAAATCTATATATTCAAAATATAAAGCATAACCATTATAATCAAGTCTTGACATGGAAATTAAATTTCTAGAAATAGTAGGAACATAAAAAGTATCAAATAGGTCCAAACAATGGCCTGACTCTAAAAACAAACGTAAAGTTCTAATGCCAACAACTGGTACTTGAGTTCCATTTCCCAAGACTATAAAATGCTCATTTTTCTTTATGTTCTGGATCGAAAGGTATCCCTACATCGAATTTGAAACATGAATAGTAGAACTAGAGTCAATCCACCATATATTAGAAGGAACTTGTGTCATATTTGATTCAAAACATACATATGTCAAAAACTTACCCTTCTTCTCGAACCAAGCTCTACGTTTCGGGCAATTTTTCTGTATATGCCCATAGTCATGACAGAAATAGCATTTCGATCCATTATGTTCCTTCTCGTGGGTCTCATTGACATGAGAAAGTCCATTAATCTTCTTCTTCGGTTTCTTTCTTTTTGTTTCCAACTCCATGACTCATAACATTTACTGAATGTTGTCCTTGTTGCCTAAGTCTCACCTCTTCTTGAATTAACGTACTCGCCAATTCATTCACATTCCATTTTTCTTTAATAGTATTATAGGGAATCTGAAATGGCCCATACTGAGTAGGTAAGAAATTCAGAATGAACTAAACAAGGAAACTTTCATCAACATTCATATCCAGAGATTTGAGTTTGGCAGCTACATTGATCATTTTAAGAACATGCTCATTCATTCCACGATTATCATTAAATTTCATGGTGGTAAGTTTAGCCATTAATCTTCCTCCAAGGGACTTATCTGCTGAACGAAACCGATATTCCACAGCCTTGAAATATTCTTTTGCATTTTCAATTTGAGAAAACGTTGATTTAATATTGTTCGCAATGCACATTCGCATAAACATGATGCTTAATCTGTGTGATCTTTCCCATGACTTAAATAAAGCTTACTGCTCCGAACTGCTTGTTTCAGTAATATCAACTGGTTTGTCAATTCGCAATGCTAAGTCAAGATCTAGAACACCAAGGTGAAACTGAACCTGTTCCTTCCAGTCAGAGAAATTAGTTCCACTAAAGATCAGAACAGAAGAAGCTAGCGAATGAACCGAAACATGAATTGACACTGCAATAAAATCATCACAACATTAATGCTTTGAGAAAATCACTTCATTATTAATATTGCGTTCAATCTTTGGATTAACTAATGCAATATATATACTAATATTCAAATTCAATGGTAATTTTCATTCACCTAAGAATAATTGATAACTCCTTAAAGTTTGATTGATTTGTCACTTTTGGGCATCCATTCCAATCTCACTTTCATTCTATCAATTAACCTAATTAATTTATTGACTACTTGAAAATTGGTGCACTTTTGGGTCAAACCATAATAATCAAAATAACCATTTCGTAATAATTATGCAAAGTCATAATTTAACTCAATATTTATAACTTTTCTCAGCAAGATTACTTTGGTGACAACATGTTAACCTTAATATAAATATTGATTGATAAATAACTAAGAAAAATCTATCTACGTCCAAAATAGATAGCAAGTCCAATAAAATTTCAGCCACAAAATCAGATATTGAATTGGCTAGTGGGTTTCATATAATGCATGTAACAAATTCGAAATTAATCGATACGAAATTAAGCCGATAACGTGAAATCCCATCATAAATCAAAACAAACAGTGAAATTCCAATAAATCCGGCTAATATGAGATTTCATGAATTCAATTAAATCCGGTGAAATAACAATACAGTGAATATTCGAATTTAACAATTAACAGTGAGATATAAATTTGTGTTTCGAACATCATAAAACACAGAATATTGTACATAAATTATAAGAAAAATTATGATAGTTTCAACTTTTCTCTAATATCACATGTTACATATTTTGTTGAAATAAGAATCTTCAACTATCGTGAAAAACATATAGTTATATATTATGCGGAAATAATTGTTTCATAAAACATACCAGAATCTGCCATAATAAAATATCTTTCTTAAAAAAGACTTGTAGCAATTATTTCTCTCACTTAACTCTTTTTCTTTGCTTTATTAGGACGTATGTGAAAATCTAATAAAAGATAATATATAGGTAGAGAGAGGACAATTCCTACGTACAAAATGAAACAGTTATCCTACTCCCCATAAAAGTAGGCAGATAGGAGAAATAACTTCCTCAATTTTCTCTCACTCATTAAGTAATCGTGCATATCTTTGTAAAGCTAATAACCACTTTATCTCATTAAGTTCAAATAATGTCCATATTGCTCTTTCACGTGGAACATATTTCAACACTGTGGGCCCAACAAGGTTGATTGATAGAATCCCTTTCCCGATTAATCTATGTAGCATGTGAGACCACTGAATTATAGATCGCCTGAGTTGCGGCATATGTTGGACGGACGGAGAAGATGTAACACACATCTGGTGGGGCCCACAAAGCCTTTTGTTGCCCAACCTCTCTACAACAGTTGTAAGAAAATCGTCCTGCCGGCAGATGCACCACCAGATCCTGTCCGATCAACAGGTCGGGCGCACTACAAAACATGACCGAATCCGGTCCACTCTCATTAGGTAGGCCGCACATCTGATGAATACTAAGCACTCTTCTATTATTATTATCTCTCTGACCGTCCTTTTTTTTTTTTCTCATGGGACTGATGAGAGTTCACGAGCTGATAATGGCAGAGGCAGGGCCCATGGTACTCCCTAACGACGAATGGCCCGGATTCCATATACGTAAGCACGCGAGAGGACACACACAAAAGGATGCCCGGATATTTCACTCGTGTGACATGCGGCACGTGCACGGCAACGTCCCTTCAGGGCGCGCGAGTAGCTTTAGCATGGGCCTGTCCTCTCTTTATAGATTCCTTTTGTTTTCATGCTTTTGCGTCTTTTTAGCTAAATCAATTGCTTTCGTCTTTCCGTGCATCGCAGTGAGAATCGGAGCTTCCGGCAATGACCGCCCCTTCCATCCTCACCACCAACATCATCGCGTCATTCCCATCCAACTCGGCCGATTCCTTTGCAACTCTCCGAAAAATCGGCCGACTCGCAAACGCTCCTCTGTAGTAGCTCCGTCCTCTCCCCCTCCTCTGGCCGAACCCGAAATCCCAAGCCGATCCGTGCCCGGCCAAAGGTTTACCTCTTTTCTTCTTCTCTCTATCGTCCGTCGCGTCGTTTCAAAGCTTCCACTCGTTTCTTTCTTTCTTCAAAGGTGGAAATGACATTGTAACGTGTTTTGCTTCATTTATATTGAAATTTCCTGAAATGGAATGAAATTTCGGTTTCTTCTTCTTTGAAGCCTTTTCTTCGGAACGTTTCTTCTATTTTCCCGCATTTTCGTTTATATTTATATATTTTTAAATGAAATGGAATTATTTTTTGTATCGATGTCGCAGAATATTGATTTTCTCCGGATTTACCATTTTTTTTCTTTTGCTTTTTTACGAATTTTTTGAAATTTTCATGTATCGTTATTTTCCGCATTTTCTCGAAATGGAATGGAACATTTCTCCAGATTTTTCCTATTTTCTTCTTTTGATATCTGAAGACCTTTTTATTGATTTTCTTTGGATTTATCGTCATTTTTATTCCGTACATTTTCATGAATTTGGGAAAAAAATGAATTACTTGATTTCTAAGAAAATCCTTTTTTTTTTTTTTTTTTTTTTTTTCTAATTTCTGTTAAATTTCTCTTAATTTTTTCTTGATTATTTATTAAATTCTATTTTTTTTTTCCCAGACGCTGATGTTCTCTGGTTTTTTTTTTTTTTTTTCTCCGGATTGCTGGTTACAGAGGGTAAATGTGGTAATTACGGCGAAACCTGGAGGTGTTTGTAGAGCCGAGGTTGGGCCGGAATGCAGAACCAGATGATGTATTCGGCTCCCCAACGCTCGCTTTCGAATCGACGGATCATTGACACTCGTGGCCAGTCAAAACGGCTCTATCAAGTCTGGAAAGGAAGCAATGTAAGATTTCCTTCGATCATCTATCTTTTTGTGTAATCTGTAACTTTCCGATAAATCACTGTCCATGTCTCTGTTGATCATAGCTTGCATTTTGAACTTTAATTCTATGTGATGCTGATGAAATTCACAATGTGGGGCCTGGATTTCCCTCTTGGGCCACCATCCAACACAGATGTGGTCCACCCAATTCATATGATTCTCAGGGGCCAAGGATGTGGATGCTCTATGCAGGCATTCAGTTTCTACTACTGGGACCCATGATCTAATGATCCAGACCATCGAACCCACCCTACATAGACCATGCCCTAAAAATCCCCTGGACAATCTTTGGAATCTTTGTCGTTGGATGCAGTTTTCTTTTAACTGTCTGTTTGAATGCAACTTATTGAACAGTTTAGGACTGTCTCATCGGCCTATGGTTGGGCCTGTCGGATCAATGGTCTTGATCACTGAAACATGGACCTCCACTTAGAGGATTCAGCACTGTTGATACATTCTCCTTCCTCTGAATGCCGTTCCAGTTTGTACTAGTGGGGCCCATAGTCTAATGATCCAGACCATTGATCTTGTGGGTTCGCTGTATGTGGACCATGCACCAAAAATATCCCCGGTTGGAAGACCCATGCCATCCATTATTTGGCTTCTTCCTCCTTTCCTGCAGTTTTCTTTTAACCACCTATTTGAAGGTTACTCATCAAACAGTTAGGATTGTCTCATTGCCGCACTGTTAGGCCTGTCATCAACTGTCTTGATCATTGAAACATGGAGCTCCACTTCTTTAGAGGACTTGGCACTGTTCATAAATTATCCCTCCCCTGCATGTGCTCTGGTTGGATAATCATAGCCGTCTGACATATGAAGTAGTGAACTTTCCACTGTTTGGATTCCAGGATTGTTTGATGGAGAGATTTTTTGGTATTAGGTCATTAGCCAGTAGAAGTTGCTATTCTATGTTAATCCCTCTAATGCATTTGAGTTGTAAGATTTTGAACCAGGAGCAGCACCTTAAGAGAAGACTTGGGCGACTGTAGATATCGCCTGACGGTGTAAAAAAGCCAACCAAATAAAATGCAAAACCACCCATTTTGAATTGGTGTTGGATTTTGCATTAATAAGCTTTATGCAACGGTCCCCTTGTTTAATCCCATGTATATGGGGCCACATTGTCGTACGTGTAGCTTTTCCTGAGATCTTCACTTCCCAAGAGATGCCTTTGAACTCCCTGGATATGATGGCCTGGATAATTAGCCAAGAGACCCCTTTGAACTCCCTGGACATGATGGCCTGGATAATGAGATAATGGGACGGAACTTGATCAAAGTTTTCTAATTGATCCCTAGTGTCAAGTTTTGGGAGGTAATTGTTGGGGACTGATGCCCTTGTGATTTCTCCACCAGCTCCAATCTAGGACTCTGAATTTTCTTTTTGGTTTGCAAGTGTTCTTAAACAGGCTAAACATACATTGTAGATACCTGAGTGGTTGTAATTTAGAACTAGTACAGGAATTCCTCATGGAATGCACCGGCTGGGAGTTTTCGCATGTTTTGACTAGAACAGTAGGTTTAGAGTACAGAGCATATTGATGCTGCTGCTGCCTAGGAGACTGGAACTATATGTTGATACAAAGATCAAATAAAACATACTTCGAGTTGTGTGAAATGAACTAGAAATTCAACCACAATCCTTGATATCAAAGGCAACTTTGTAGCAACTCATTTTAAGATTATAAATCTCCTTCCATATATGATATGTTTCTATATTCATTGCTAATGCATTTCTGTTTTATCATTACTCAAAGATATCCATGAATTTTCAAGCACATGTATCTTTTTTTTCCAGGCATGTTCTTGTTAGCCACTTGCTATCTCTTTTTTCTCTATAATGCCCTCATTTTTGGTCATGTATTTTCTGCAACTCTATTTTTCCTTGACAAACACTGAACACCAGTCTGTTGAAATATCTTGCAGAGATTCTTCCTTGGAGGCAGGCTTATATTTGGTCCAGATGTGAGGTCACTGGTACTTACAATATTGCTAATTGTAGTTCCAGTGATCATCTTTGCTTCATTTATTTCTCAAAGACTAATTAATGAGTTTCAGCATCATCTCGGGGGGCTTATAGTAGCTATTCCGGTTATCTTCATGATATATGTGAGTTCCATTGTTTTTTTTTTTTTTTTCCAATCTACTTGCCAATTGGCATGGCTTAAAAGTCATATTCCTGCTATTACAAGCTTGTCTTGCCTGTGTTAAAGTCTTCAATGGCTGTTTGAAAAGTTGAAATATAAGATGGTATTTAGATTTCAGAAGATATTAATTTGAATTAGCTGTCATTTAGGACTAATAGGATCAATGCAGCCTTTTCTAGAGATTTATCTTTCATTTCTTTTGCATATGCTAGAATTTTCTAGAGATTTATCTTTCCCTTCTTTCGTTTCACTGACAGAGTTGCTATTTGATGCTTCCATTTTGCTGCCTATGCCTGCAGGTTCTTTGTATTCTCTTCCTCACTTCTGGAAGAGATCCGGGCATCATCCCTCGTAGTACACATCCTCCAGAATCAGAAGACGATGGTGATGCTTGTTTGTCAATAGACTGGGCAGGAAATCAGGGCCCCACCTCATCTTTACCTCCCACAAAGGATGTTCTTGTCAATGGGATGGTTGTCAAAGTCAAGTACTGCCACACATGCATGTTATATAGGCCACCACGTTGCTCCCATTGCTCTATCTGCAACAATTGTGTAGACCGTTTTGATCACCACTGCCCCTGGGTTGGGCAGTGTATTGGGAAGGTATGCTTCGTTGTTACTTCATTATATGTTGGTTTTGATCTCTTTGAGGCGTCAGTGAACTTATTGTTAAGGAGATCAAGACCCAACTGTAAAAGAGATCAAACTGATCATGAAAATATCATGGATACTGGGAAATTGTTTGGAAATGATAGCTGGACTGAATATTAAACTAACTACATTGTTTCAAGAAGTGCCTAAAATATGCAGTATCTTTTTTTTGTCAAATTTTACAGGCGTTTCAAGAGCAATGCCACCTAGATCCCCAATCCCTTGCATTTTCTGTTCTGAATCATGTGATCAGAATTATGGGTTATTTGAAATCAATTTATATTTAAAATGTAGAGATCTATACTTCAAGTCATGCAATAGAAGGCATATCAGATTAATACCAAGCATGCTGGATCTAAAATAATAGCACTCATCATTTCATATGTAGACTACACTATCAATTTGTATCTATAATTATATTGTGTATACTTAGCCGTATGTACTGGAATTACCCACAACCCTAGGATACTTTATGCTGCATACCACGTACTCATTCCCATACTACAATGCCAGTGAGATCCACTATCCAGGTAAGCTTGATTAAGAGTCCATCCTTTTAACTATCACTGTTTCATGGACATTGATGATAGATTCCCCTACTTTATCGCCCTTTCAGACGATTGTTTTGGCTTTTCTTGTATGGTTGCTACGAGCTCTCTCTCTCTCTCTCTCTCTCTCTCTCTCTCTCTCTCTCTCTCTCTCTCTCTCTCTCCTCTCCTGTAACTATCATTGTTTTCAGTTAGTACAAGTTGGTCCCATGATTCTGTGAGCTAGACCATTGGTCTGTTCAGTCCCATCAAAGAACAGACCAACCATGACCCAAAAATCTCCCAATCTCACACCTTTTCTATTTCGAACATGGACCCTTTTCTCCTCTTGATCATCTGTTTGCAGGGCTCATTAGGATTGCCCTATTGAGGTTATCTTATGGGGCATGCTCCATCATAGTGGGGCTCAACACAAAAATGGTCTGGAATGGATCACTTAACAATGGGCCTCTCGTATACAACAGAACTTCGAGCATAATGTGCATACCCTTAGTTTAAGGATCATACAATTCTTCTTTACTTGTTTGCCATCCCTCACTATCTGCTTCTCTTATAGCATTCTTGACTCCATGGCTTATCTCTCAAGTAACTTCTTTTTGTGTAGAGGAACTACCGATTCTTTTTCATGTTCGTGTCTTCCACAACTATGTTGTGCTTGTATATCTTCGCCTTTTGCTGGGTAAATGTCAAGAAAATAATGGATGCATATCAATGTAATCTCTGGAGGGCTTTTCTGAAGACGCCCATGTCGGCCGTTCTAATCATATACACATTCATAGCGGCTTGGTTCGTGGGAGGGCTCACAGCATTTCACATATATTTAATCTCCACCAACCAGGTTCACTTTTTTCCTTTAATTACCTTGTTAGATTGTACTCATAATTTTCTCCTAATATGTAGACATAGCCTTTGGGAACTGTGTTGGTTCTTTTCAATTTTATTCTTGGAGAACTGTATGATCCTAAATCCTATTCCAGTATGTTCCAATGCAACATCTATGGGGCAAGAGCCAAGCTCGTCATCAGGTGGGCGCCACTATATGTCCTGTTGCCTGAAAATTGGTCTGGTCTGGTCACTAAGTGGGCTCACATGTGTATTGAATTGGGACTGTTGATCAATTCTTTTAACCATCCACTTTGTTCATAAACAGGTGGCCACTAGACGACTGGACTGTTCGTAAACAGAGGACTTGACAAGTAGACCAGCTTGATTTTCAAGTCAATGTATATGATCATGGACCCCACCCAATGTTACCTAGACTTGTGCCAACTGTCAAAGTGCTTTAAAGTACATGGCGCAACAAACTCCAAAAATCTAGGCATGAGGACACTTTGTACACAAATAAATAAAGTTTTAACAAAATAAATAAATTGATGAATAAAATAATAAAGTAATGTAGCAGGTGTGTGGAGAAAGAGGAGCTCACCATCGTCTTCTCAACCATAGCCCTTGAATCTACAAAGGAAAAAAATCTATAAAAATGAGAAATAAAATTGATATTACTAATGAAAGTCTATTTACAAAGCCCTTTCATATGACTTACATATTCTCTAAAACCTAAATTCATAAAATTTTCGAAATAGTAAAATTTCCTAAAATAGTTAACTTTCTAAGAAATTGTCAACAAATTCTAAACTAACCAAAACTCTGACATAACTCAAACAAGGACTTTAAGCTATTCCAGGGCTCTCCAAACCCTAAACACCCTCAAAATAGCAAAAAACCGGAACTTGATAAAATAGTAAATTTTAACTTAAGAATCAAAATTTAACCCCTAAGATGACTTATTTCTAGAAAACTGTTCAGGGGCCAATGTCCTTTGGCATTGGCCAGCATGTAGAGCTTGTTGATAGATTTCCAATGACAAATTATATGTGCAAAACATATAGCCGGTCTCAAAGTTATGGTTGTCGAAAGCTGTAGTGCACACTAGACCCTTGGGTTGAACTTTCTAGCCCGATTTACTTGTCCCACCTCACAAAGGGGTTCTTTTTGTCAAATAGAAAATCAAGGGGAATTTCAAAGGAGAACTCATATAGTTCAACCAATTTAAAATTTGTGCAATAATCATCTCAAGAAATAGTAGTTTGTATAGATGATGCTTTATAATTTGCTTTCTCAAAAGTCAAAACATTCTGAGAACCCTATAAAAAGAACATAAGTGGGCCATACACCTATAATAGAATGAATTTAAATTTGGACTGTTAGAGGGAGTCCGTACAAATGAGGTTCTTCATGAACAAGAGAATGGAGCAAGCTTGCAAGCAAGGGGCGATAATTTTTGCCTTGAAAAAAGATATTTATATAACTAAATAAATTGAAAATGATGTAAGAAAAACTTTTTGGGGGATGACACTTCATTTGAAGTGTCCAACATGTTGCACTTTCCAATGACATCACAAGGAAACTTCATACATATAAATTTTGAAGTATTGTGTCATGTTGAGAAGTGTTCCAGCAAAAAAACTGAGAAGTAGAAGTCTTTAGGTAACACTGATCCCATATAATGTAAATCCTTGATTTCTCACAAACGTGGCACATTTGTATGCACAGGGGGAGTAGGATTCAGGATCATTATCTTTTTAATAGTCTGTATACTAGAGGGATATGATAGAAGACCCATCTGTCATAATGTGATAGAGCTCCACTTCCACCTCGCACTTGGCAGGGGAGATACTGGATCGGGATCATCCATGTAGTTGGCTCAGCCTTGGATGCCCCATGGCTCAAAAACAACCCCACTCAAACAATCATAGTGGTCACTCTCTCACCTTTTCCCCTTAGATGTCGACCATTGATTATTTCTTATTGGTTCTTTAGAATGATATGTTTTGTGCAATTCTTTAACCATGGACCATCCATGGTGTGGGCCACTAGGTAGTGGCCAGTGTCTCACCTGCATCTTTTGTTAATGCAAGCATAAACTTCCACTAGCCCTCAAGTTCCCATGCTTCTAGTATTTTTCCTCCTCTCTTACAGATCACCACAACATATCCTCGTTGTCATGCAGACGACCTACGAGAATTTTCGATTCCGCTACGAAGGGAAGGTGAATCCTTATGACCTCGGGTGGGCCAAAAACATTAGGGAGATCTTCTGCTCGAGGATTCCCAGTTCTCATAACAACTTCCGAGCAAGGGTGAATGAGGACTTCGCCTCCTCCACTGCTTCTCTCCCTCGGGGCCACGTTCTCAGCCCGGAGATTGCCAAGGCGAGCTTAACCATAGATATGGGCAGCAAACGGCAGGCTGTTGCTGCGGATGAGTTTGAAGATATACAGAACCAGATTGGGTTAGAGAGATCCAGGAGCCAGGCAAGGCACTCGAACTGGGTCCAGAAAGGCAACTGGGAAATCATGCCCGACACGCAGGCATTGCCCACTGAGTTTGGAATGGAGCACAAAGGCTTCACTGATAGGGAGAAGATAAGCCATTGATATGGGGGCGGTCACAGGACATGTCTATTACTTAAAGATGGCAAATATAACTAACATAACTAACAGGAACACAGTGGTGATGGATATCATTGTCAGAAATTGGGGAGAGAAGATAATTGAAACTTCATGAGATGCCCAAATGCTCTTGGAAGGGATTCGAGGGGCCTGACACAGGATGTGTTGTTTGTAGATTAATGTGTTTTTTTTTTTTTTTTTCCCTGTAGCTGGGAAAGAGACTCTGTACATTTTGGTATGTTTTGGTTTGGATGTGTTTGGGGGTGTAGTTGGTGTTTGTATGGAACTTAGAATATGCAGAAATCAAGGCCCATTTGGATCTTGATATTGGGAGTGTTGTTGATGAGATATGGTTATGTTTTGCTCTTAGGTCTGATACAAAAATCATAGAAATGGGAATCAGCTTCATTCAGTTAGTGAGAAGTGGATTATATTTAAGATTCTTTAATTTGTTTATTCATTTTTGATGTTATTTTTTGGAGTTCCATGATACTCAGTCTGTATATGACGCTTGATACGCAGGCACTAAGAAATTGGAAGCATGGCATATATTAGCTCAAATAAAACTGACTAGATTGTGCAGCCCACTGTCACCGAGTCACAATCCCAAGATCAGATTGGTTGAAAAATCCTAACCTCCGATTAGTGGACAGTTGTTCGTTGAAAGAGGACTATATGTGCCTGCATATCATCCATCACACTGCCAGAGTATCAAAGTTTATTTATTTATTTAAATGGATTTGGAAACTGGCCTGACAGGCGACACATTGTGTATAGCAAGTTCAAAAACTAAACTCGACTCAATGTAGTGACTCGGTTGAGTCATATTGAGTTGACTGAGTTTTCAAGCCGACCCACTGAGTTTTGTATGAGTCTTGGCTGGAAATTCATCTGGTTGAGTTGACTTGACTGAGTTTCGAGTCGACCCACCGAGTTTTAGTACTATGGTGTTTAATAGGAGCTTATGCATACTGAATAATATGATCATATACATACACCCATTGCATTCTGAGCTTAAGATGCTATATACCCCTTTTCCATCCAACTCATCACACACCTGTAGGACGTCTGAGCTGTGGAAAATGTGGGCCCCATCATGACGAGCACCCAGCACAAAAATCGGATTGATCCACTCATCAGGTGGGCCATGAATGTGCATTGGCTCATATTGTTGGTTGTCCATTGATTTTGTCGGTAGGGATGAGCGGAGGCGATTTGGCTGGTGACCAGCTGGTGTCAAAGCTCTGTGGGCCCCACCATGATGTATGCGTTTTATCCATGCCGTCCATCCATTTTGCATGATCCAAAAAATAGGGCAGATACAAAGCTCAAGTAGACCACACCACAGGAAACAGTGGGGATTGAACACCTACCGTGAGAACTTCTTGGGCCACCAAAGTTTTGAATCAAGCTGATATACCCTTCATCCAGTGTCTGGTTGGATGGCCATAAACATTGCGGTGGGCCCCAGTAAGTTGAGCTGATATTATATGGTTTCCCTTCATCCAGGGTTACGTGACTTTATGAACAGGTTGGATGGTTAATAGACATTGAGGTGGGCCCTCAAGAAGTTTTCAATGGCAAGCATTCAATCTCCACTGTTTCCTGTGGTGTGGTACACTTGAGCTTTGGACCTGTCTCATTTTTGTACTCATGCCCTAAAATGAGCTGGAAAAATGGATGGACGGTGTGGATAAACACACATACATCATGTTGGGGCCCACATAGCTTTGACATCAGCTATCTGGCTGGTGTTGGTGTCACCAGCCAAACCGCGTCCCTGACTTCTGGCTAGGAGGTCTTCATGATGTGTCCTATATATGTGACCCTGATGGTCTTTGACGGACCACGTTTCAAGCCAACGGCTCTGATGTTGTGTTGTTTATTTCTTTGATGATCGTAGCCCTGTCCCAACTATTCAGATCAGATTTGCGGCCATGATTGCTTAGAAGAGGTCAGGGTCATTGATTCATGGAATCTTTTTGTACGGTAGACCATCAATGGTAGGGCCCACCAGATGGACTCACGATAATGCAACCACGTGAAGGAATATTACTCAAGTAACAAACTATAATGCAATGGACCCAAAAAAGGCAGATGAGGACGTGACTTGCCTGTGACCCGGGGTTAGAGAATGTACTGTAACCCCAAGCTCTCTCAGGCCCACCGTTATGCATGTGTTATATCCACTCCATCCATCCGATTCACCATCTCATCTTAGAGCATGAGCCCAAACATGAGGAATATCCAAAATTCAAGTGGGCCACAACACAAAAAAACAGTGGTGACTAAATGCCCACCCATGAAACCTTCTTGAGGGCCACCATGATTAGATTGGTCCATTAAAGAAAGATTTCAACATAAAAAAAAAGGAATGTATTCTCACAAAAGCCATGAAGGAGACGATGGTGGATCGTTGCCCTTTATTCTCATGGACTTCAATATCAAGACCAACCTACCAATTGAGAGTGGAAATGGTGGGGTGGTCCAGCCCGGCCGGTGCAGTCGGACGTTGGAGGACCCTGGGTCTGGCCCCTAAACTTGGCCAGAGAGGCAGGCCGGGCTTGAAATATAGGTCAGAAGTTTGGGCCAGGGCCAGCCCAGGCCAACGATGAATGACCCAGCCAAACCAGTTGCCCAGGTCCAACGTTAAGTGGGCCTCCATTCTAAAAAGGAATTGACCATTTAAGGATATTTGTAAGCAATTCCTACTACCATACGTGTGTAGATTTAAGGACACTCGTTCGAGTCGGGGACATGCTTAAATGATCTAAACCGTTCATATAATAAGATTTATTCGTGAAGGAAGGATACAGAAAAGAATTTTTAGATTCAACTGTTTCAAACCTTTAATCATTTAACTCTTTTACTTATAAGGCTAGGATTGGCCCATTGCCATCCTACTACTGATTCAAATGGGATCCTTGCAAACAATTTCTGGCCGTCCCATCTATTTTAAGACCCACTTTAATATGGGTCGATCTACGTATACGGTATACTCACACACGATCAGATAGAAAAGAATCTCGAAAGTGTTCACATCAGGCATCGGATTCTATTAGCTTTATCATCGTGTGGAGAGCACGTACTATCAAAATGACAGGATTCTCAGTCCAAGGATTTACGTGGGTTATCAGTTCTGGCAAATGAAGCCCGTAATTCGATAATCTGAACCGTTGGTCTGCTGCGTCCCACCACAGATTGACCGTGCGCAAAAAATACACAGGACTGAAAAATCCTAGCCACTAATCTTGGGTCATTTTTGTAAAGGTTAGAATCTTCTTACCGAAGAGATTTTTGGGATGTTTAGTCTATCCCATGCGGGGCATAACGAACCAATGGTCTAGATTTAAAGATGGCGGGCCCTACTTATTAGTGGCGAATCCTATGATTCCTCAGATGAGCCCTATATAAGGCCATGAAGGTATGTGGTTTTGGTACATCAGTTGCATGGCTGGCAAATATACTGAGTGGGCAAGCTTCCAGCCTCCCTCGAAGCTCCCAGTTTCTCTGAGCTTGACAGACGTAGTCATCGACAGAGCTTAAGCGAGACTGGGTGCTCAGAGGGAGGCAGAGAGCGTACTCCTCATCTCCACCGTCCATTAAGGCTTGAATAGTGTAAGATTTTCACAAAGCTGCAAAACCGGATCAATTGACATGCTTGATCATGATGAGCGGACCGGATGAGCTGATTAACGGTTGTGATTACAAATCTATGTAGGTGTGTAGTTCTTACTACCAATGAGAATATGGTGGCTCAAAATCACTGTAATCGGTTCATTCCTGCCGTTCGATCAAGAGATCCATCAGTCTTTCTGTCTGTACGTTGATCCAATCTATCTCTTGCTTTCCAGCGTTCCTCATTGCTTTGATGCCCTGTCTAAAACACCAGGCCAATGCTATCATCGCCACGTGAGTAGAAAGAATTTCAGACCATTCATCATGTACACGTGTGGCCCCTTATGATCATTTGGGCTTGACTTTTTAGATATGGCATCTACTTAGCAGTGGCGCACGTGAGTCGTTGCACAGAGCGCCTTGTATGGCTGATATTTATTAGTTAACAGGTTTAAAGCCGGATAAGCTGTGGGGCCCGCTGTGATGTCTGTGTGACATCTATTCCGTCCGTCAGTTTTGCCAGCTGATGTTAGGACATGTCCGGAATGAGGCAGATCCAAAACTTAAGTGGGGCATACCATTAAATGCCTGTCTTTCGTAACCTTCATCGAGCCACAGAAGTTTCGGATGTGGCTAATAAATTTATTTTAGGTTCATCCGTATGAGAACAACCTTATGAACGGTTTGGATGGTGTATAAAAATCATGGTGGGCCCCATGTAGGTCTGAACGGTGGGCATTTCCATCCCTTATGTTTTCTGTCGTGTGGTCCACTTGGGTATTGGATCTGCCTATTTTTTGGGTCTGGTGTTAGGCTTCGACATGCCAGAGGCCTAAAGGATAGCCTGGCCCACTCTAACTGGGCTTGGGGCTCAATAGTTAGATAGTAGGCCAGGCTCGAGTTTTAGCTTATTGTCAGCCCTAGGATTAAGCTGGAGTACTTTTTATTTTTTATTTTTTATTTTTATGTTTTTTACACACACCCATACACACGGTAGTGGGATTTCACCACCTATGGGTGTCGAACCCAAGATCTCGTGTTGAAACTCAGAGTCTACCACTGAGGTAAGGACTTGAGCCCAACTTGTTGGCCAGCTTGGTTACGTCAAGATTAACCCAATTTTTACTTGATTTAAGCCATCGATAGCATTTATTTCTTGGGCCCACCATGGATGGGCCACACATGAAAACCCCCAAATTTCAGATTATTTGATCATAGCCTATTTGTTGAACTATTCTGTAATACCTGTTCACCAACCTTACTGCAATCTTTTGTTTCTTTAGCTGATTCTATTTTGTTTGTAACAGATAATATTGAGTTGGGCTCCATAGCTCAGTGGCAGACAGGCTATGCTTCAACATTAAGACAGGGATCAAGTGCCCATGTGGCCTGAGTGGGTGTGTGTTAAAAAAGAAAAATTTTCAATTCGCTTAGCTTCCATTTGGTTGCACCAATCATAAAATTTCATGCTATTAGTGCAACCAAACACACCCTTTAAGAAAGAAGAGAGAGAGAGAGAGAGAGAGAGAGAGAGAGAGAGAACCACTAAACAATGTTGAAACCACCGCAGGCAGCACAAGAAGGCGAAAGAATGGTTGAAGATTCATCCTACAAGCTTATAACTCGAAAATTAGAGTCCATGGAATTGACAATGAAGCAAACATTATATATCACGAACCGAGTCGAACTGGGCTCAACCCGGCCCGGCCCGGTCACCAGCCAAACCAGCCCGAACCCGGCCCGGCCCGGTCACCGGGCCAACATGTCCAGCCCGAACCCGGCCCGGTCAGCAATCGGGCGAGTTTGGGCCGAGTTCGGGCTAATTTCGGACCCACGATTTGGACGGTCTTGATTTTTTGACTCTGCTCCATTTACTCCATGGGAAGAGCTTTGGCAGGTAACTTGAACGGCCTTGATTTTTGAGAAGGGCTTTTGTCATATATTTTTGAGACTTTGCTCCATCTACAAAGGGCCCCATAATTTGGACGACTTGGATTGCTATAAATAGTTAGGGTAACTGGGTAAGAATTTAGAATATATATATATATATATATATATATATATATATATATATATATATATATATATATATATATATATATATATATATGGGTTTAGGTACTATGGGCTTGAGCTCACGATAAGCTCCCGTGAGGTCGAGCTGTGTGGGCCCCACCGTGATGCGTTTCGACCATCAACACCGTGCATGTGATGGGTCCCCTTTAAATTATGGGATATCCCAAAAATTAGCCGTATACGGAACTAAGGTGGGCCATATCATCTAAAATTATGTGAAGACATCGTTAAAACATATAAAAGCACTTGGTGGGGCCCACCTGAGTTTTGCATACGCATGAAACTTGGTCTGAACCCTCATTCAAGTGGGACACACATAATGGATGGGCTGGATTTGCAAACCACATCTCGATGAGCCCTCAAAAATGGTTATGAATGTTTTAATGGTGCACGGCCCCTCTCAACTTTTGTATGTGGTGTGGCCCATACTAGTCACGGATTGACTTGATTTTTGAGACCTGGACCCATGATGGAATGGTGCATCTGATTGATGGGGTAGATGTTCGAAATGCATCACGGTGGGGCCCACACAGCTCGACCTCATGGGACGGACTCATGAGGTCGAGGGCATAGTACATTTTTCATATATATATATATATATATATATATATATATATATATATATATATAGGCCCGAGTCAGGTTTTAGGCCGAATAGGAACCTCTCCAAACTCAACCCTAACTCAGTTTTGAGCCGAAGAAAATGGCCCGTCTTGATCTGAACTCAGCTCCGAGTCGAGCCAAGTCAAGCTTTTTCGGGCCGAGTTGAGCGAGCTAATCGGGCTAGCCCGGTTTGTGTACAGCCCTAATCAAGAGTAGAATTAGGCACACAGTGGCTCGGAGATACATGTGTTATTTAAAGTGCTATGTTATTTGGTACTTATATTAAATCATGATTTGTGAAATCGATCTCCATAGGGCTAGTATGAGATGTTTTTTTATTTTTTGGATTAAGGATTGGTAAAAGTTTTATTACTTCCAAAGGGCCAAAAGCCTAAGAATCACAAGAGCAGGCCCACACCTCAAGCTAGGGAGACAAGGAACAATACCTCAAACCAAGGAGAAATGAACTTACACATGGAGCTTGGGGGAAATGACCTACACCCCAAGCCAGGAAAATAGAAAGAAAGCCTAGCTAGCTTAGCAAAAGAGATGATATGGACACCAAGGTTATGGGATACCTGTCAACCTAGCAATGAATGCACGATTTCTCTTACAGATAAGAAAATGACATCAAAATCGAATAAATTATAATAAAATTGTTTTCCTTGTGATACCAAACATAAAGGAGGCCATGGCATCAAAATCATATAAATTGAAATTTAGGTATGTCAGAGGCCAAGCATTGGAATGGTCAGTAAAAGTATGAATTGGAAGCCATCATAACCATTCAATGCATCCAGACTATCATCTAATCAAATCATATCTTCAATGGTCCAGATTGAATGGTGAAGATGTAAGCTTTTATATAAGGGTTAATGAAAAATTAGATTCAAATAGCGAGAGAGCAATAAAAAGACTATGATACGTACGTACGTAGCTCTTTTGATGAAGATGGCCATGATTGAGAGAGATTTATACTCTCCATAGTCCCTCACCCCAACTTCACCCTGGGGCTTTTCTCCAAGAAGGATGATGCAATCCAATGCATAGTTGGTATCCATACCAAAAATCATGCCCAAAACCTCTAAATTCACATGGTGTGGCCCACATGAGTCTTGAAATGTCCTAATTTTCATGGGCGTATCCTTTCATCCTGGTGTGGCATGGTGTGGCATGTTATAGGAGTAGGATGGATGTCATATATATACCAGGGTGGACCCCACATGCAATATTGGCGATTTTAATCATGGTACTTCCCATTTCAACTGTTCCCCGAATTGGCGTAATTTTTGGGCCAGTCCAAACAGATGCTGGTGAACCTAATGGATGGGATGGATCTCATCCACATCAAGGCATCCTTCCAAGTCAACCAACGGTCACCCCTTAGGAATCCTTATAGTAAAAGTTTAGAGGTCTATACTTAATTACCAAGGATGCCATCAATGCTCCAGAGACTATCTTATACATAGAATCTCTCTCACGTGGAAATCACTCTTGTTTTGGAAGACCCAATAACACATGGGTATAACCCCTCGATGAGACTCATAAATTAGGGTTGTAAGTGGACCAGGTTGGCTTAGCTTGCTTCAATCCCGTCTGAGGCCTAAGATTTTAGCTCGTTTAATAATCAGGCTGGGTTGGACTTCATTTATGAGCTTCTCGTCCCAGACCGAACCCAACCCATTTAGGAATTCAAAATGCATGACGGAGCACACAAAATGAACAAACCAGATCTTGCATTTAAAAAAAAAGGGTGGCCGAACTTGGGTGGAATTGGGCTGGGACTGGGCCTGTTTGTGTTGGTCCGTCATTGTCATCGCTGCACACTCACATAATTTGGAAATCCAAAAAATGAATGAAATAAGCAGACATTGAGCAACCAATGAGTCCACTTCTTAACATGGTAAATGTCCCTTGGAGATATTGTTGTAGAGCTGGAAGAACATGAGAATGAGAGAGAGAGAGAGAGATAGAGAGAGAGAGAGATCGATCCAAGCTGCTAGTATAATGGGTGTATTGTGGATGACTCATGTTCCAACATTCAACAATCACATCTTTCACTTCTCTTTAAATCATAATAAGGGCCAGTTTGGATAACCCAAATAAGTTACTTTTTAACTTATGTCAAGTAATTAAGTTGTTATTATTATTATTGTTTTTTTTACTTAAGTTAGTTTGGTAAGCATTAATGTAAATGTAACTTATGCGCCAAAAGTATTTATCTTAATAAATAATTTTTTTAACTTTTTAATTTGCGACTTTTCTAGTTCTCTCACACGGTACATGTCAAAGAAGGCTTTGTCTCACTGTCCATGTCGAAGGAGGCCCCACATGGTGGACTGTCCGTATTGAAGGTGGGTCTCACACCGTGGATGATCCACATAAAAGGTGAACCCTACATGATGGATGACCTCATATTAATATGGGCCTATATATATATGAATGGTCCACATCAAAGGTCGCCTCATAATGATAAGAATCTCACATCCAAAGCATGTTGGTATGATGGACAACCCACTTCAAAGGTCGGGCATACATGTTGGACAGTCCACATCAAAGGTGAGCTCTACATGATAGTGGACATTGAATTTGGGCCCCACATGATTGATGACCCATATTGAGGTGGCCCCACATGATTGAATGACCCACCTCCAAGGCGAGCCCTGCATCATGGGCAACCTACATTGAAGGCGGGGCCCATATGATGGATAGTCCACATCAAAGGTGGGCTCTACATGATGGACGGTCCACATCAAAGGTTGGCCGTAATGATGAGTAGCCCATATATATCCGAGGTGGCCTTGCATGATGGATGGCCTGCATCAAGGTGGGCCCCACATGATAGAAGATCCACATCAAAGGTTGGCCCTAATGATGAGTGGCCCATATCCAGGGGGGCTGTAAGATGGATGACCCACATCAGAGGTGGGTTCCACACGATGGTCAATCCACATTAAAGGTGGGCTCCACATGATGGGCGGTGGATATTAAAGGTGGGCCCCAATTTATGGACAATAACATTGATGGTGGGCCCCACTAACCAACATCAAAGGTGAGCCCTACATAATGAATGGTGCACAGTAAAGGTCAGGCCATAATAATGAATGGTCAACATCCAAGGTGGGCTCCATATGATGGACGACCCACATCAAAGGTGGAACACATATAATGAATAGTCAACACCGAAGGTTGGCCCCATATTATGGGTGGTGGATGCGAGGGGGATTAAGCAAACTTGAGAGATAATTACTTATGATGTTGGAAACCAAACATACTTATCGGCTGAATAACCAGAAACCAAGATGAGCTACTTATGACATAAGTATCTTATCCACAACAGCTTACGATCCAAACACCCCCTAAATGTTAGGCCGTTAATAATTTCTGTTGTATATACTTGATTTAAAGGAGGCCTCTCAAATGGCTAATGTCATCCCATTTTTATGAAGTTTGAAATATTTCCATTCATATTTAATGGGCATTTGGATCTTAAGTTACTTAAGATAAACTACTTATGCCTTAAGTAGCTTATCTTGATTTCCACTTATTAAACTGAAGTGATTAAGTAACTTTAAATAAAAAATCTAATTATAATTGATCATAATTCAAACTTATCTCAAATAAGTTATTTATATACTACTGTAAGTAGAAAATGTAACTTATTTGGTGGTTTTCCAAACGGTCCATTAGATTCTACTTGCTCCATCAACTCTCCTATTTACTATTTATAACTACTTCTACCCATTTTAGCTTAAGGATACAACAAAGCTAGTCATATTGTAGGACCCCAAGGAAGGTTTAACCCATGGCTTAGTGGTAGTGCATTTCAATATTGAGGTCATAGATTCGAGTGCTCATGTGGTGTGTTAGTGAAAAATGAAAAAGAAATCAATGCATATTGCCCAATACATATACTAGTTCCATTCATAAATGATATGGACAATAATACCTTATATTGGTGGTGAACTATGTGATACACCAGAACCAATTTTTAAATTGCACCGATGAGCGCCAGGAACTCGAAATATTACAAATTAACATGCATCCTAATGCAAAAAGAAAAAAAATAAAAAATAAAAATCACCTTTTAGAAAAAAAAAAAATCATCTTAAAATGACATACAATGCTCAAAGAGTGTAAATTTTGCTATTTACATAATGTGATGATCATTGTATGCCCCTAGCAATGGACATTCTTTTATAGAAGCCTCAATTACCTTGCTCTAGGGCTGGCAATGGGTTGGGTTACCGCACGGGCCAACCAACTCAACCTGATTAAAAGACAGGCTGAAGTTGAGCTTATTAAGTTTATAGTCAAGCTTAAGTAAAAAACACAGGCATTTACAAGTCAACTTGCTAATTAGATAGCCTCTACTACATATAACCTGCAGTGGATAGGGTTATATATTTTATAAACAGATTTTCGAATTTGATGTAAGACGGTTTAAAGAAGAATCAACAAAGCACAAGGATTACACAAATTTGGGTCGATGCAAAAATGGCCGAACCAAACCATGCATTATAATTAATTTAATGACTGTAACTTTGCAAATAGTTATCAGATTCACACATAATTTATCATTGAAAAGCTAATGACAAGCAGTAAGATACGACAATTGAAGAGATTAATTGGCCCTAATGGATTTCTCGAGAAAAAAAAGCCATTTTCTAAGTCAAAATCATATTTGATTCATATCTTACTATTTTCAGTAAGTTTTATTTTTTTTTTGCTTTTAGAGTTTTAAGGGTCACGCTGCAGTCAAAAGTCTTTGTTTTAGTTAGGTAAGAGTCAATGACTATTTAAGTAGCATGATTTTTTTTAAAATTATTATTACTATTTTTAGTAAATTTTACTATTTTAAAAAAATCATTGCAATTCAATTAGGAGGCTAGGGACTTTTGTTATATAAGGCCACTGGTTAAGTTGTAAACAATGCTTTTTCATCAATATATTAATTTTATTCTCATTTTATATAATCTCTCTCTCTCTCTCTCTCTCTCTCTCTCTCTCTCTCTCTCTCTCTCTCTGATGTAGAGCGGGTCACGGATAGTTTCATGGCCAAGATGGATCAGAAAAGGCCTGGTCGGCGATAGAAGTGATCCAGACCATTGGACCTTAAATCGGGCATATCTCACAATCCGGAAAGAGTTACCTGACGTAAAATATATGATTTTGGGGTAGAACGAGCTACTTTAGCCAACCAACCTTGCTATGCCGGGTTGCGACGCCCAGAATTGCGAAAAACCCCTGGATCGACAGTCATTTCCCTGTTTTAATTTCATTTTTACTATAAATAGTAAGTTTTAGTTTGATTATAACTCTTCATCCGTCGGGCTTTAGGAGTTGCGCCCAACGTGAAAAGAGCTTAGAATAATTAGGAGAACGGTTTGGTGAAGCCAAATAAGACACTTACTATTTTTGGCCGAAAACCTTGCGCACTAGTAGACATCACGACCGTCTATAAAAAGTAAGTTTACTATTTATAGTAAGTTGCGATTTCTAGGAGTTTTAGTTGTAGTTTGATTCTGATTTCTTTTCTATTGCTTGGTACCTCTATTTAAAGGGTTGTGAACTCGTTTTTATGCTTCGTTTCCTCGTGGATTCGAAAAGTCTCTGTGAGGAGTCCAGAGAAGTTCCGTGGATTCGGAATACTTATCCTCTTGAGGAAGATGGTGCTCGACCTCACGTCCTCCCCTGCGTCAGTTTGGTATCAAAGCGAGGTTTCTCCTCAGATCGATGGCTTCTAATGACGGGTCGGGCAACAATCCCATGGGCGGTGCTTAAGGGAATTTACCTTTAACGGCGACAGCTTTCGAAGTATCGCAACAAGAGAATCGGCAAGCCATGCAAGGGCTGTAGGCTCCTATCGACAGCATAACGGATCTCTTGGAGGAAAACCTAAGGCAACTCCGTGTTCTTAGTGGTAATCCTCCATCGCCAATTACTGAAACTCGTAATCGCCCTGATCGCAGGATAGTACCGGCAGTGCATCTAAGGGTCATTCTTGAGAAAGGGGGCTCCAGTGAGGAGGAAATCAACGACATAATCTTCCAACACCCTAGACCTGGCGGCGATCGAGTAGATCGAACAGATCGAGAATTCAAGATGCTGGTTGATATTCCTATCTTCAATGGCCAACTACACATTGAGGATTTCCTCGATTGATTTTCTGAAGTTAAGCGATTTTTTGACTATATGGACATCTTTGAAGCAAAGAAGGTCAAGCTTGTGGCCTACAAGTTGAAAGGAGGAGCTTCAGCTTGATGGAAACAGCTGCAACTCGCGCGAACCAGGCAGACGAAAGCACCAATCCGCACCTGGCAGTGGATGAAGCAGCTACTACGTGCCTGATTCCTCTCTAGCGATTACGATTAGGTATTATTCCAACAATACCAAAATTGTCAACAAGGTAGTCGGTTGGTGAGAGAATACGCAGAAGAATTTTACTGCCTGGCGGCACATAACGATTTGGTCGAGACTAAATCGCAGCAAGTCGCTCGATTCAACGATGGATTGCGTATGACTATCCAGGATTGGATCCAGATGCAGTTCGTCTGGACGATGAATGATGCAATCAAGTTGGCTACTCAGGCAGAAGCGCAACTTGAACGTCCTAACACACGAACCTATCCTACTGCGAGGATTCCTGTGGCAGGTCCGCCCCAGGGAACTGCACAGCCCAAGGGGAAAGAGCCCGTAGGAGCACGCACTCAACCTCCAACGTCTGAGAACTGAGATCAGGCTAGACCCAAAAGGGGCATATCGACTGCTGCTGGTCCAAGCAGAATCCCAAACCCCTATGCTCGGCCAAGGCCCGACAACTGCTATCGTTGTGGCCAACCGGGTCACCTATCAAATACTTGTCCCCAGTGAAAAGTGGCAAACCTCACCATCAATGATGGTAGTGCTGATAACGCTTATGAAGATCCATATATTGAAGAACAGGAGCATACCACTGAGGACGAGGCAGATGATTCAGGTTGGGTTCAGCAAGATCACAGCGAGTCGCTCGTCGTGAGGCGACTATTATATGCGCTAAGAAAAGAAGTGCATTCACAGCGGCATAACATCTTCCGCACTAGGTGTACGGTGAATCGAAAGGTTTGTGACGTGATCATTGACAGTGGGAGCAGTGAGAATATTGTATCCAAGGTCATGGTGGAAAAATTGCAATTGAAAATGGAGCGTCATCCCTCTCCATATACAATCGGTTAGATCAAGAAGGTCAGCAAAATAAAGGTAACTGAACGGTGCATCATATCCTTTTCAATTGGCAAACATTATAAGGATGAAGTAGTATGCGATGTGGTTGACATGGAAGCATGTCACATACTACTCGGTCGGCCCTGGCAATCTGACCATGACGCCACTCATAAAGGGCGAGATAACATATATATCTTCGTCAAGGACGGTTGGAAGACCATATTGGCCCCTATGGATCCAGTGGGACCACCTGAAACTTCTAAAGTGGAGGGCTGTTTTCTCTTAACCATACGGGACTTCGTAGAAGAATCCAAAGAAACAGGACAGACTATGCACTAATTGTAAAAGGGGAAGAACTCGAGCCTACCATCATCCTTAAAAGACTAAGGCCTCTGCTACATGAATTCAAAGAAATCTGGCCTGATGACCTTCCCAATGGGTTACCCCCCATGCGGGATATCCAACACCATATCGACTTTGTCCCTGGGTCCAGTTTACTCAATCATCCTCATTATCGAATGCGTCCGAATGAGTGTGTGATTTTGCAGGGACAAGTAGAGGAGTTGATCCGTAAGGGCCCGTTTGGCTGGGTGGATTGGAAGGGAGTGAATGGTATTAGGGTGGATGACGTGGATTTCTAGGTAATGATGGTGTTATCAGCGGATTGTCTTGAGATCCATGGGATTGCTATATCCCTGGATTGATACATCGATCCGTTTGGCACGCCGGCCAATCCGGAGATTAAAGCTTCCGATCCCTTCCAATCCCACGAACCAAACACATCACAGGCTAATTTGAACGGATTAGGATGGATTGGATGGGATTTAAAGGTAATGATGGTGTTGTCAATGGATTGTCTGAAGATCCATTGGATTTGGATCAGATCACCTACACTGTTTGGCACGCCCGGCCATTCCCGGGATTTACCATCCAATCCCTTCCACTACCATCTAATCCCTTCCAATCCAACTGGCCAAACGGGCCCTAAGGGTCTTATTCGAGAAAGCATAAGTCCATGTATTGTACCAGCTCTATTAACTCTAAAGAAATATGGGAGTTGGCGCATGTGTGTCGACAGCCGAGTCATCAACAAAATTACCATAAAATACAGGTTTTCTATACCACGGTTGGACGATATGCTAGACATGTTAGAGGGTGCAAAAATATTCTCTAAATTGAACCTAAGGAGCGGCTACCATCAAATTCGAATACGGCCGGGCGATGAGTGGAAAACGGCCTTTAAGACCAAGGAAAGATTATACGAATGGATGATCATGCCCTTCGGTCTTTTGAATGCGCCTAGCACATTGATGAGATTGATGAACCAAGTTCTGAAACCTTTCATTGGGCAGTTCGTTGTGGTTTATTTCGATTATATTTTGATATAAAGTCAAGACGAAACCACCCATATAGAACACCTCAAGAAGGTCCTTCAAGTGCTCACTAAAAATAAATTGTATCTCAATTTAAAAAAGTGCAGCTTCATGATTGATAGTCTATTGTTTCTAGGTTTTGTCGTAACATCTACTGGCATTCGGGTGGATGAGGAAAAGGTGAAGGCAATCAGAGAATGGCTGGTTCCCACAAATATTCACGAAGTATGAAGTTTTCATGGATTGGAGACATTTTATCGTCGGTTCGTAAAAAATTTCAGTACCATTGTGTCACCAATCACAGATTGCATGAATAAAGGACAGTTTCAGTGGATTGACGAAGCCGATAGGAGCTTTGCCGAAATTAAGCGCAGATTATCCACGACCCCGATTTTTGTACTTTCCAACTTCGACAAACTGTTTAAAGTCGAATGTAATGCCTCATATGTCAGAATTGGGGGAGTTTTGTCTCAAGAAGGTAGGCCGATAGCCTTCTACAGTGAGAAACTTAGCGATGCACGTAAGAAGTGGTCTACATATAAGATCGAGTTATACGCGGTGGTTCAGGCACTGCGACACTGGCGACATTATTTGATTCAAAGGGAATTCATACTTTACACGGACCATCAAGCTCTCAAATTCATTAATAGTCAAGCTAACATTAACCGTGTGCATGCTAAATGGATCTCGTTCTTGCAAGAATTCACGTTCGTATTAAAACATAAGTCAGGGTAACAGAACAAAGTAGTTGATGCACTGAGTCGCCATACAATTTTGTTAGTCACTATGAGCAATGAGATTGTCGGGTTCGAGCACCTCAATGACATATGCCAATGACGACGACTTCAAGGACGCATGGGTTAGATGCCAAGAAGGTCACCCCGGTGACTTACATATGCAAGACGGGTTCCTTTTCAAGGAAAATTGATTGTACATCCCGAACAGTTCGCTAAGGGAATAGATAATCCAAGAGCTACATGGAGGTGGCCTCAGTGGACACCTTGGGCGAGACAAGACGCGAGCTCTTGTGGAAGAACGGTATTACTGGCCGCAATTGGTACGTGATGTGGGAAAGGCAGTCCAACATTATTATATTTGTCAGACCGCCAAGGGGCAATCTCATAATACGGGCCTCTACACCCCGTGACCCATGCCTGACGGCCCTTGGGAGGATTTATCTATGGACTTTATGCTTGGTCTCCCACGAACACAATGCAGCATGGATTCGATGTTCGTGGTAGTAGATCGTTTCTCTAAGATGGCGCACTTTATTGCATGCAAGAAGACTCTCGATGCAACACACGTGACGAATCTATTCTTTAGAGAAATTGTGCGGTTACACGGGGTTCCCAAGACTATTACTTCTGATCGTGACACGAAGTTCATAAGCCACTTTTGGCAGACTTTGTGGACTCGATTCGATACACGACGACTTCGGTTCAAAGAAGACCTACCACCTACACTGACGATCAAACTGAGGTTGTGAATCGCACGTTAGGAAACCTCCTTCGATGTATTTCAGGAGAAAAACTGAAGCAGTGAGATTTAACTTTGTCTCAAGCGGAGTTTGCATTCAACAACATGGTGAACCGCTCAACAGAAAAATCTCCATTCCAGGTTATTTACGGATGAGTACCTCGCCACACACTAGACTTGGTCCCTCTACCCAAGCTCCTAGGCATGAGCATTGTAGCAGAACATATGGCTGACAAGATCATGGGCATTCATGCGGAGGTACAAACCAAGCTACATGCCTCGAACGAAAAGTACAAGGAGTAAGCGGACAAGCATCGGCGACAAAAAGTGTTCAAGGTGGGCGATCAAGTAATGGTTCATCTGTGCAAAGAACGATTTCCGATCAAAACGTACAATAAGTTGAAAAATAAAAAGATTGGACCGGTACCAATCATCCGAAAGATCAATGACAATGCTTATGTTATTGATCTTCCAGATGACATGGCAATCTTATGGACTTTCAACGTCGCGGACTTGACCGAGTATCATGAATCAACGCAGGATGAGAACTCGAGGACGAGTTCTTTTGAAGTGGAGGGGACTGATGTAGAGTGGGTCGTGGACAGTTTCATACAGTTTCATGGACAAGATGGATCAGAAAAGGCCCAGTCGGCGACAGAAGTGATCCAGACCATCGGACCTTAAATCGGGCATATCTCACAATCCGGAATGAGTTACCTAACGTAAAATATATGATTTTGGGGTAGAATGAGCTACTTTAGCCAACCAACCCTGCTATGATGGGTTGCGACGCCCGGAATTGTGAAAAACCCCTGGATCAACAGTCGTTTCCTTGTTTTAATTCCATTTTTCCTATAAATAGTAAGTTTTAGTTTGATTATAACTCTTCATCTGTCGGGCTTTAGGAGTTGCGCCCAACGTGAAAAGAGCTTAGAATAATTAGGAGAATGGTTTGGTGAAGCCAAATAGGACACTTACTATTTTTGGCTGAAAACCTTGCGCACTAGTAGACATCACGACCGTCTATAAATAGTAAGTTTACTATTTATAGTAAGTCACGATTTCTAGGAGTTTTAGTTGTAGTTTGATTCTGATTTCTTTCCCATTGCTTGGTACCCCTATTTAAAGGGTTGTGAACTCGTTTTTATTCATTCATTAATCAATTTCAAATTTATTAGAATTTATTTCTATTTTATGCTTCCTTTCCTCGTGGATTGAGAAGTCTATGTGAGGAGTCCAAAGAAGTTCCATGGATTCGGAATACTTATCCTCTTGAGGAAGACGGTGCTTGACCTCAAGTCCTCCCCTGCGCGTCTCTCTCTCTCTCTCTCTCTCTCTCTCTCTCTCTCTCTCTCTCTCTCTCTCTCTCTCTCTCTCCTTCCTTTGGATTCAAGAGCTTTTCTTGCAAAGAAGACAGTGATCTTCTTACTTTCTCTAAGCAGCAGCTACATTACATCATTAAGATGGGCCATCCCCTTAACAGGGATTGTGCCTTTTTTGTTGTTGCTCCTCCCCTCTTGCATGTCTTGAAAAAATAATAAGTGGGTCCTATCGGGTCATTTAGGCCCTGGTTAGGAATTTGCTCATGGATTCGGCCTAGTCGTATTGTCTTGGATCATGAGTCAGGTTACGGTCTGGATTCTAATTTGGCAAAGAAATTTGACTCAAGCGGCCCATTGCCACCACTTTTCTTGTGTCCACTCCGGCCAGGACACTGGGAATTTAAAAAGACAACTTGCTGAAGAGTTTATTTTAGTTAGTAATTTGTAAATAATTTTATAGAGGAAAGCTATTTGATACTTGTTGGGAGAAAAGATCATTTCTTCACCGCGCACAACAATATTAAAAAATAACATAAAAAATTTTAAGAGAGAAAATGCAAAACATAAAATAGAGATTTACATGGTTATCTTTCCTATATATGTTCACAAATTCTCATTGATTTACTATACTTAAAGGCTAAAAAATAAAATAACAGCTTTTAATACAATAACAACTTTCTCTCTCATGAAAGGATATCTATTACCCTAAATGAAATAGGATTTACATAAAATACCATGTGAAATTACAAAATTGTCATGGGATGGGGCTACGCCCCCAGGCTCCCAAGCAAGACGACATTGAGCTTGACCCACAATAATTTTGGCCGGATGAACAATATATCTTTGATGACTTGGTTTCATAGAGTCAAATACTTGGACCTTTGATATCCTAATCTTATAGGCAGATAATCAAATAAGTATAGGTTTTTTTTTTTTTTTTTTTTTGGTACATCTAAAATGGTATAATTAATTTGGACAGTTTAATTTGGAATACTTTTATGTCATTATGCAAGTACTTAGACATTTATATGTGCATCTATCATACTATATAAGTATCAAAATTTTCTCCTTTTATGTCATTATACAAGTACTTAGACATTTATACAAGTAATTTGGAATACTTTTATGTCATTATACAAGTACTTAGACATTTATATGTGCATCTATCATACTAAGTATCAAAACTCACGGATGTATATTTTGTAAGACATGTTTTGAAATGTCTCTTTCTCTTTAAAGTTGGTAGAGACTGCAGTGTATGTGAGCGGTCCATAGTTAGATTCGTGGTCGTCTTGCCCTGTAAACTTTACACGTACTTGAAAGAACATGTTCTACAAATATCAACCAGACAAAGATGTTTTGGAACCATTTCTTGAAAAGTCGATTTTTAGCACCTACTTTATAAAACCATATTCTAAAGTTCTGAAAATGATTTGCTACAAAATATTCTTGAAATATTTTTAATTTTCAAAATATCTGACAACACCAATTGGACCACCTGCCTATCTTTCTAGGTTGTTCACCCGACTTCCAGTCCAACTAGATTTATCCATTCTGCCGGATGCATCTACTAGATATACAATTGTAAGACCAATTAGAAATAAAAGTAACTGTACCCAAGTGTAATGGACAGGGTTTCTCGGAATTTCCGGCCCGTTTGAAAGGTGAGATTAGGAGGTAGGGAGTTGCACTTGGTCCAATGTAAATTTTATCATGTGTTTGGAATGGATGGGAAGGATTAGATTAATACATGTGTCATATCGTCTGGTCCCATTCAGGAAATGTATACAATGAGATTTCTAGAGTAGAATATAAAATCCACTATACTTTTGGGCCCCAAGTTGATTGAAGTATGACGTGGGCACCGATATATACCTTCCTAGTGTGGTTGGACTAAAAGAAGGTGGACCGTAAATTGATCATAACTTTTGATCTGGGTATCGTTATGGGACGCACAACCTATGGATCTTTACTATAATAGGTCATTCGAGGTGAACTGACTCACAAAGTGGGTCACATCTGTCCATTTCGCTAGAAAATGCACTTGCAGTTCAAAAACAAAAATTTAAGAAAAAAATTACTATTTTTAATAATTTCGATTTTTGTAATATTTTCTTATTTTTAGACTTTTAGATTTTTTTTTTTCTTTTTTAAAAATAACTTTTAATCATGATGAGACTCTTCTTCCAAAAGTTTATTTTGATTTTTTATTTTTAGAAATTAGGCTTTAGAAGAGTTTTACTAGAATTAGGATTTTTATTATAGTTAAAATTTTACTATTTTTTATAATTACGAATTTTGGATTTTTTTTTTCTTTATTAATGGTAAAACAAAGACACATACAAATTAGATAATTATCAATCAATTTATTACAAAATTTTAAAATTTATTCTATTTTTCTTATTTTTCTCATAGATTCGAGGTATCTCTATCAGGAGTATAGAGAAATTCCGTGGATTCAGAATAATTATCCCCAAGAAGACTGGGATTGAACTCAGCACATCTTCCCTGCGTCATTGATGTGTGTGTTTTATCCGTGGCTTTAACCACCTATGGATACTCGAACCCTTGACCGGGTGTTGACACTCAGTTACTTATGCATATAGTGATCGGCATCAGTAATATTGAAACTTTGTCTGCTGATTACAATTCCACTGCCCACCAGATAGTACTAGTTTCACTTAATATAAACTTCTTCTCAAAAATGAATTTATCCCAAATATAAGATTGGATTGCCAAATTTCCGTAATATTTTCGGACATAATTATTATATAATAATGGCTTTAATTCCACCTAATGCAATTCAATACCACCTATTTCTGTGTTACAAACTGTCCTTATATTCATATTATTTTCACATTGAGGTCGCATTAGGCCTAGCCCCCCGAGTCCTTCAAACCCTGGCCTTAGCTCTAATCTAGCTAAAATATCACACAAGAATAATTAGATGAATAGGAAGCAAACATTTGGCGAGTGACACGTATCTTTTAACTCATGTGTGACCCATGTAGGACATCCAAACCATTAAAAAACTGGGCTCCATCATAAAAATCATGTTTCTGGAAATTCAAGACCATCGACGCGTTAGGCTAGGAAAAAAATACATGTCAAATCAGACCGTCGTCCATCACTATATAGTGTGACCCACTTGATGAGTGGATCAGCTTGATTTTTTACATAGGACATTTTCATAGGGAGGCTGCTCACATGCAGATCCCACACATTTTCATAGGACAATTTTAATTTTACTATGTCTAGTGTGACAAACAAATCTCTCTCTGTATGTTACTATGTCTATTAGAAAAATACAAGTGTGGTCCATTCAATGAAGGGATCTGGGTGGTTTGTAACTTGTGGTCCAACTGGTTGGATCTCCATCTATGATGATCCCATCATAGTAATGCTTTGGAACGTGTGTCATTGAAACATGAGCAGGATCCAACGAGTGTCTTTAATGAAGATATGCATGGTAGCTGGGAACGGCTCGTGAGTATCTTTAAACTATCAATTCTTCAGTACAATGGTAGCCCACTTGATGATTAAACTGGCCCATCAGCTGATCCGGGCCATCCATCTTTTGATAAACGATGTCCACGAGTTACATTCAATATAATATTATCAATCCTATCTTATGTCATTAAATTGGAGAACTGAACCAAGAAGTCTTTTTCTTCATCATCAATTGAACCCATGATACAAGCCAGGGCCCACCCTTGGCCAACTTTATGGGCCCGAGCCCTGGGCCTTATAGGGTCAGACTGCCCATCCCATTGCCACCCATAATGATGGGAATGGGTGGTCGTTTTATCTGCTTAACGAGGCTGGGCTCATTGATTTTAAAACCCAAGAATTGGACCTGGTGCAGCCCAATGTAAAAAAATTTTAAAAATTTTTAAAAAAGGCCTGGACATGGGCTAATGCAAAGCCTCAACAGCAAGAATTGTCAATGGGCCTAGGCCCAGCACAGTTTCTTATTGGATCGAACGTAGGCCCATTTATAAATGCTGATGTAGGACCCAATATCAACAATGGCCCACCACTATATACAATTCATAAAAGTAGATTTCAGCATCAAACAAAAAATCATTCTCAAAAAGAAAATTCACTTTTGTGATAGTGAAGGGGACACTAAAGATACGTGTCCTTTATTCTCCAATGACGTAAAGATCGATTCCACACTAACAAAATTCGAACGGACCATCGCAAACCAATACGGCCCAACCAATTATGGGGTGGCCCACAGATTCGTGGAAATGATGAGACCTCCAAGAATTTAGAAAGTTGTCGACACTGGAGGCATTGGATTCTGTCGGTTTTATGACGTAGAGTGCACTCAGATCCTCTCTATATAAGCCCATGCAAGTGTGTGGTTTTGTACAGCAGTTGGGTGAAGTTCCAGCCTCCTTTCAAAGCTCCTGCTCCACACCGTTGGAGACTTTGAAGTATGGAAGCTGGCTTAAGGTTGAAACTGGGCCCAACTGGACCAGGCCCTGGCACGAAAGCCTGATGAACTATCCACCGATCATTGACAGCCTTACGGGTAGTATTTGGGCTTGCATCTGCTTAAAGGCCTGATAATTAGATATGGCCCATCCTTAAATAAAACAGATTGGGCCTAGCCCAGTTTCAACCTTGAGGAAACCCATTGAGGTATTGGGAGGACAGTGGCAATTTGTCTGTGTGTGTGTATATTGATTGGGCAAGCTTTCGATCTCCCTCGATAGGCTCCAAAAGTCCTCGGCGAGTTTTCGTATGGAGTTTCGGAGCCCTCCGGGGGGGTCAAGAGCTTACTCCTCATGATTCTTGGTGGGCCTGGCATTGAGTGGACCAGGCACGGATTTGAACCGGTTGGGCCTTCAAAGTTTGGATTTTATGTGCTGGGGATGGCCCATTTGCCCATTAGCAGCCTTGAATCTCGGTCTCTATGGTCTGAACAGAGAGTATCCGAGTCGACTGGAGCGTTGTGATCCTTCTCTGCCTCAGGATGTTATAAACCGTTGGATGGGCACACCATCATCTATCTATCGGCCTCATCTACAGGGGTGTGGATTGAGTTTAACCCACGACCCAATATGTGGGGTCCACTTTGGTTTTTGCATAACATTCAATCCATCCATCATTTGCACCCCACACACACATACACCCTATTCATATTCTCTGTTGCCAAGCAAATCCAAAACTCAGGTGGGCCGCGGTTTACACAACGGATGGACGGCTAAAAAAAATCTCAGCTTAGTTTTTATAAGTCATATGCTTTCTACGTAACATCATGGACGGCATGATGAGCTGCTCAACCTCATTTTTTGGGCCATATCATTTCCTTGGTCAGACCCACATGATGGACAGCTTTGTTAGGATTATACTTTCAGTCTAATGTTTATGTTATAATCCTTCTCCGATGCCCCATAATTTGGACGGTTCGTATTCGAGGTGCATGGTACATTCCATGCCAGCCTCACCAGATGTATCACAGCTCCCATTTATCTTTAACGAGGGCATATGAATATGAAATCGAATCCGTCCATCATGTGGATCTTGCTATGTAGAGATCCTGGTAAAAAAGATAGCTGATCCTACTGATTAGATGGGCTACATTTTAAGAAAAGCAACCGTCTGGCACGGCGCGTATTCCACCACGATAAGTACAAGAGATGTAGAAATCTCTCTTTTCACAGGAGCAGTGCAGGTGGTCACGTCGCGATATGTACATCTGGAACAGACTGTTATAACGGCTTTCGAGAGCGTTGGAACTTGTAACGCATCTACAACCGTTGTTGGACTTTTTTTTTCTTTTTTTTTTTCCCTTGTTCTTGTTAGAGTACAAGATATATACATATACTACTATTTAAGTGGATTCATGTGTATCTGTTAAGATCTCTTTACGATTCTTTGTAAATCTCTACCTCTTTTGTTAAAGAATAAAAAAGTGGTTGATCCAAGCGTGAGTTACATGAACCTCACCTAAAAGAAAGGGTTGTGAACGCTTTAACTTTTTATATTTAAGCAATAAAATGACTTTCATTCTCAAATTTCATATACCGAAATCTGTGAGTGTCCCATTATTTTTATGTCCTGATCCAAAAATCAAGTCCATCCATTAATCAGATGTGATGTGCCACACTTTAGCATGGCTTGAAAAATAGCAAAAAGATTTTTTAAGCTGTCCAACAATACCATGATCCACTTTAAAAGTGGAATTACTTGAATTTTTGGTGAAGAATATCTAGATATCAGATCATATGATGGACTAGCTTGTATATTTGGCCAATCTGCCACATTGGCACATGTGGTGGCATGTATATGTTATGACTTTTGTATGCGTATGCACTTATAAGCCTCTACATTTCCTGATCTTCAACGTTTTCATGTACTCTTAAGTTTAGGAATGGCCTGCCTTTTAGGGTGTCTACTCATCTTGGTAGGATGCATCTTTTGAATGAATTTGATGGCATATATAAAACATGGTGGGCCCCACATAATCTATTTTTTTAATGGTGGGTATCCCGGTCCCAACTGTGTTGGGATTTAAGCCGCAAAATCACACAAATCTAAATATAGGATAGCAATCCAATGGCACCAAGCAAATACAAGAGAACACAAAGATTTAACGTGGAAAACCCTTGCGGAAAAAATCACGGCACAAAGCGACAGATCTTCACTATGAAAATAGAAATTACAAAGAGAGAAAACTTACCCGATTCGAACAACATCGAATTTCACCCTTGCTACACCCTTTAGAAATCTTAAAACCCTTTTAGGAACCCTTAAAATACCTTTAGAAAGCCTTAGAATACCTCAGAATAGCTTTATAGACCCATATTTATAGTTTAAGAAATTTTACTTACACACCTCTTTGGAAAATTCCGGAAACCGCATCAAATTTACGCAGTCCGCGTAGAATCCGCGTAACCTTCGACTAGTCGAGGCAAGGCTTCGACTGGTCGAAGGGCACCCTCGACCGATCGAGTGAACCCTCGAGCCAAACCCTCGACTGGTCGAGCAGCACGGAGAAAAGAAAAAAAAACAGAAGATTTAAGACATCTTCTGACAAAACTCTCCACCATGTCTTCAATCTTCAATCGTGTAGCTTCTTAACCTCTTCTCCTATCTCTGCATCACATCATAGCTTCTCGTACACACTCTATCTTTCTTTTACACCATCGCCAAGCCTAGATAAGTTGCATAGAACTTGAACTTCTCTACAGGAATGATCTAGGTGAGCATGACTGCCGGATCAGAATTCACGTGCCCAACCACCTTTGCTCCTGTCTTCTCAAAAGGAAAGACGCAGTCTTCTTACCATCTCACCGCTACCCAATATTGTTTACCGGGGTATTTACTCACAATACAGATAGCATGCAAAATAACCGTTCTACCATAGACCATGGCATGCATTGCTAATCGCATTCGAATAAGGCTCATGAGATATATCCTGCTTTTTCTCATCTGTTTTGGGACATGTCCAAAGGAAAACTTTGAGGAGAGATGCGTAGGGAATGCTCTTTGGGTTTGCCTGGTCCATCACATCATTGATCAATACCTACCTAAGGTATTTTGCACGTGATTACCAAAACTTACTCCTCTTCCAGTTTCAATGCCGAGAACCATCTTTGCAACCCCCGATCCTTCATCTTGAATGTCCCACTTAACCAAGTCTTTAGTATATTGATTTCAGACATGTCATAATTGACGATCTACATGTCATCAATATACAATACCTGACCCACCATAAAGGAATCAAATTTCATACCATTGCCTAGGCTACAGGTCATACCACGACCTCCTACAAACTTTTTTTCTCAGCCCCTTTAACTTTAAATTGCTCTGGTTGCTTCATGTAATTTGCTCTTCCAATTTTTCGTACAAAAGTGCAGACTCCACATTCATCCTTCCAGCTCAAAATCGCATTGACCAACCAGTGCTAATCATGGATCTAATAGACACTTGTTATACCGTCAATGCGAATATTTCTAAGAAGTCGATCCCTTCTCTCTGAGCATAACCCTCCGCTACCAACCTCGTTCTATATCTATGTTGTATCCTCCCGAAGATCCACCTGCATTCAATCACTTCTCGGCCCACTAAAAGCTCCACTAGCTCCCATGTATCGATCCAGTACAACGAGTCCATTACATCGCCCATAGTCACCTTCCACTTCTCAGCAACAGGCTCACCTAGAGTCATTTGAATGGAAGACGCATCTCCTGCGATATTGGAGTCGTCCATGTACCTTACCGATATCCTACGATTATGCCGTGTAATTCTTCTCACAGGTGGCTGCTCCACCTGCTCTGTATCTCTGTCCGTGCGTCTCAACCTTCATGCCCTGCCCGCTCATGTGGTCATTCCCATCATGCCACACACGTGTAAAGGTGGAATCCACTATAGCCATTACAACTCCACCTTTTGAAGTGCTCCCGATCAACCTTTACATGTTACCAAGTCGTTGCGCTTTCATGATTAGTCGTGCCCCCTCAGATACCTTAAGAGCGCCATCAATACCTATGAACTTACAGCGCATTGCCTCAAGTACACCAAGAGAAATCAGATTCTTCTTCAAATCAAGAACGTGCCTGACATAAGTCAGGGTACGCTCCACCCCCATCAACTATCTTGATGCACACCGAACTAACGGCCACAACATTATAAGCAAAGCCATTGCCCATAAACACCTGTCCACCATCGCACTCCTTGTAACTGGTGAACCGACTTCGATGAGGAGTCATGTGAAAAGATGCCCCTGTTTCTAGCATTCACTCGTCCTTACGATCACCATATGGTCGTCTGATCGTAGATACAGACAAAACATCACCATCACATCCACTCGATCCGTCCGACGTGGCAAATCAGCCTCCCTATACGACGCCTCAGAATCTTCTCTTAGTTTAGGATTTGTATAATCCTTTTTTACATGTCCTTTCGTCTCACATTCTAACATTTTACCTTTCTTTTGCCCTTGCCCTTGGATTTGGATCTAAAACCTGAAGAACCTATACATTATTCAGAATTCTTACCCCTTGTAAGCAGTGCATCAGAAGATATCCCCATGTTGACATTAAGCTTTCTCATAGTCTTCCCTTGAAGGGCTGAGATAATGGTGTCGATACTCAGGGTTTTATTTGTAGTGTACATTGTGTCCTTAAATGCCTCATAAGAAGCCGGAAAAGAATTCAACAACATACATGCTTGTTCTTCATCTTTCATCACTTCCTCCATAGCCAGCAATTTGTAAACCAATTTGTTAAAATTGCTGATGTGAGCCTTCAGATCTCCACCCTCTGCCATCTTGAAGTTATACCACTGCCGCTTCAAGTGTAAGCAATTTTCAAAGGATTTTTTTGCATAGACATCCTCTAACTTCGCCCATAACTTAGCCGCAGTTTTCTCCCTCATGACGTCGCAGAGAACCTCATCCTTGAGACATAAATGGATCGATGATAAAGCCTTCTTATCAAGAGTATTTCATTCATCATCAGTCATAGTAGACTTTCGCACCTCAAGAGCACCATCTTCGCCTTGCTTGATCAAGGAACTGATCATCTTGATCTTCCATAACTCAAAATTATTTTTTCTTGAGTACTTCTCAATATCATACCTAATGCTTCCCATGATGTTAATCCCTCAAATTTATATCTGTGCCCCAACGATTGCTCTGTTACCACTTATTGGGATTTGAGCTGCGGAATCACACAGATCTAGATCTAGGATAGCAATTCAATGGCACCAAGCAAACACAAGAGAACACGAATATTTAATGTGGACAACCCTTGCGGGAAAAAACCACGGTACAAAGTGACAGATCTTCACTATGAAAATAGAAATTACAAATAGGGAAGACTTTCTCGATTCAAACAACTTCGAATCTCACCCTTTAGAAACCCTAAAACCCTTTTTAGGAACACTTAGAATACCTTTAGAAAGCCTTAGAATACCTTAGAATAGTCCTAAGGACCCATGTTTATAGTTTAGGAAACTCCACTTATGCACCTCTTTGGAAAATTCCGGAAACCTCATCAAATTTACGTAATCTACACAGAATCCGTGCACAATCTGCGTAACTTTCGACTAGTCAAGGCAAGGCTTCGACTGGTCGAAGGGCATCCTCGACCGGTCGAGTGGACCCTCGACCTGTCGAGTCAGGCCCTCGACTAGTCGAGCAGTGCGGAGAAAAGAAAAAAATAGAAGATTTAAGACATTTTCTGACAACAAACTGTTCCCTGTGGTGTAGCTAACCTGGGTTTCGTATCTGCCTGTTTTCTTTTGTACAAACGAAAAGATGAGAGCTGAGGGAGTAAATGATGAACGGACATCACCCTCACATCCTAGTGGGCCCAACATCATATTGTAATTTTACCTGCAAAGCTTGTAAGCAATTATTTTATACATTAGACGAAAAAGGATTCGATTAATGTTTCCTCCTTGACAAAAGGCAAACGAAATCACCTAATTTTAGGGAGGCCTTAGCACATTAGTCCTGCCACCTGTCCATCTCCCTCTGCAAGACATGGTCGTAACTGTTCCAACAGCTGCTTCATGGAGTTTATATTACTATTCAACATATCAACTTGCTGCTCGATGGATATAAGTCGTCTTCTCCAATTCCGAGATTGCTGCATTGGCCCCGTGGGCATGGAATTGGCCTGGAGCTGGGAAGAGGAATCCTGATTGCTAGCAGAACATTCCGACGATGTGAGATCAGGTGCAATATTGGGGGAGGGCGGAGCTTTCTTCTTCCCTTTCGCCATTTGGTGAATTGTGGTGAGAGAAGAACAACTTTCGACGTCATTCCAACAGATGGCGCCAAACTGTTGATGCAAAAATCTGGTTAGCGCTCTTTGGACCTGTGTACTGCACAAGTAATGGACAAGGAAGACCCTAGCTAGATCAGGTGACCCTCCGATGATAAGTCAGAAAAGGAGTCTGGGTCTAGTTGAGTATTGAGGGTTTAGGGCTAAAGATTGTGCATACTGTTCACCATTAGAGGCGTCTTATAGTTTAGAAGAGGCGGTAACGTAAATGAGATCTCCCTATTTTAGTAGGTGCGTATTATAGAGGGATTCGGATTCCAAACGCGTGGGGAATCTCCCGAGATCCTTGGTGAAGATCTTGAGATCCCGAGCATGTCACGGATATCCTCCAAAGACCTCAAGTGGATCTCTATCGCGATAGGCTTCCTGAACCTTCAGTCATGATCTCGAGTGGATGCGGTCGAGCCTTAATGGGAGGCGGGCTGTGCCAACCTGAAGTGTGCCAACCTTGGTCATGCTGACCTGTCTCCTTAGCCGAGCGATTGGGCTGAATTGAGGTATGTGCTCCTTCTGGCCTGACGAACTCTGGAGATCTTGGGATCGACGGAGGTGGTGCTCTTGCGGGCATGTTCTTTGGCCACGAACTCTGAGTAGGAAGCGGACTCCCATAGTGACTGACCTTGTTCTTCCTCTCCTTCCCCCTCTATCTCTTCGTGGAAGCTGGCTGTATCAAAGTTGAACGCAGTTTCTGACGTTGGAAGGAGGAGAACAAAAGGACTTATTATTTTCTTTAGTTGAGCATGTAAGGTTCCAACCTGACCTTTTCCCAGAGGTCGGTCCATTTCTAAGGAAAGCCTCCCTAATGTTTTAGAAAGTTTTGAATTATATACAAATCAGGTGAATTATACATATCAACTTTAAGATGAGAATGCAAAAGGAGATATTTTAATGGATGTTTGAAAAATCCAAATCCAAATCCTTCGACATCCTTACTATCAAGTGATGTCAAAACTGAAATCCTCACTCATCTCCCGGGATCCATGCTGGCAAATGATCCTTTATGGCAAGGAAGAGAGGGAAGAACGAGAATTCAATAGATGCATCTCTTGGCCCTTGCAATAGAGGACCTATACCATTAAAAACACACTTATCAAATGATCATAGCTATTGCTTTTCTCAAACTTAATATTAACCGTTAACTGATTTTCTTCACCACCAAGTCCACTACTGAGATGGTTATATATGATCATGCGATCTAACTACCATCTATATTAGGGCCCACTAAATGGACAAACCAAATTGATACATACCTTTCACATGTACTAAACATGGGCTGATCCAATTTTTAATCCATAATAACTCGAAAATTACATTAAGAAGCTAAAGTAACTATTTCATGTATCTAAGGAAATTGGACCACTCAATACTTTAAATCATCCATTTGATAGCCATCAATTCAAAGGTTAAGATTGCTTTGTTGGGGGAACCGCGGAAGCACATAGGATGAATCAAAGATAGCAATCCAATATCACCAAGCAAACACAAAGAGAACACAACGATTTAACGTCAAAAAACCCTTTCAGGAAAAAATCACATCACAGAGTGACGGATAATCACTATGAAAGAAGAAATTACATAGAGAAAGAGCTTACCCGATTCGAACAACCTCGAATCTCACCATTACTACACCCTTTAAAACCCTAGGACTATTTAGAAACCCTTATAATACATTTCAATCCCGTTTACACCCATATATATAACCTTGGAAAGAATCTCAAACGAAATCGGAAACAAATCCTGCAACTTCGTTAAAGTCTACACAGAATCTGTCAATGCTATCGAAGACTCATATATGGCATCGAAACTAACCATTCAATGGCATCGAACACCTGTCGATGGCATCAAACTAACACCTCAACTATCCAAAGACAAAACATGATTTTCTAAAAATTTTCGATGGCATCGAAAAAGTGCCCAATTTGTCCAGTGACCAACTGAAGAAAATCCAGAAAACATCAATTGAATCAAGAATTGTTCGAACAGGCTGCGGATGGCATCGACAGACCTTGTATCTGACTCAATTTAAGACATTAAATACCACAGCTTGATCACTGTGTTTTTCAGTATATGCTACATTCATGAGATCATGACATGCAATTTGGGTGGTCTGGATATCATGTATGAGTGCTATGTGAAGGGTGTGAACTTTCACATGCAATGGTTTCCTTGGCACCGACGTATCTTTTGTGTAGACATTTTCTGCTGTGAATGGAAAACTCATAAAAACATGTCAGATTGAAATATTTCAGCCCTCAGATGATTTAACGCTTTCCTTTTGGATATGTTCCTATCTTGAAGATTTTGGCGGCAGCCACCATCAACTATGTATCTCATAATATCAACGTTTCAGATCTTTGTGTCATCGTATTTGATGTAGAGCAAGTCACAGACACTTTCATGTCCAAGATGGAGTAGAGAAGACAATCGAAGGCGGAAGTCATTAAGACCATCAGAACCTTAAAACATGCATATCTCACAAACTGGAATTAGTTACTCGACATACCATATATGATTTTGGGTAGGACGAGCAGCCAACCAACCTGGCATAGCCAGGTTGCCCACACAGAATTTGCGAGAGATTCCATCATATGGATGGTCAAATTTCATATTTATTTCCATTTTTACTATTTTTAGTAAATTTTAATTTGATTATAACTCTTCATCTGTTGGGCTTTAGGAGTTGTGTCCAACATGAAAAGCATAACAATAACATGGTTAAGCCATACAGGATACTTATAGTTTGATTATGAAAATTTTCTATTTTTCTTGCTTTTTTTCCTCATGGATTCGAGAAGTCTCTGCGAGGAATCTAGAGAAATCTGTGGATTCAGAGTAGTTATCCTTGAGTAAGACGATGATCGACCTCATCACGTTCATCTTGCATCAGTATTCTATCAAAACCAGGACAATGACCCACAATAAGCAAGAAACCCAACATGATCTAACAATATTGAAAAAGAGCAAACTCAATTACTTCAGTATGGAGGAAAAAATGAAGTTAGATATCCTAACTTTATCCATCACTTCCACCTTTTTCATCCATAAAAGTTTGTGGGCCCACTTCTCTTCCTCATACCTATAGAAAAGCTTCTGGGGCCTAGGGCCCTTATTTCTTCCTCTTTACCTCTAAGAATAATTGTGGGGACACACAACTCCCTTCTCTTACAATACCTCCGGAACATCTACTAGGCCCACTTCTTTTTCTTACATATAGAAAGCTTGTTGGTCCAGCTTTACCTGTAGACGTGTTTGTGGGCCCCACTCCTTATACTTTTGTGTGGGTCCCATTGCTCTCTTTACTTCTAGGAACGATTGTGGCTACTTCTTTAATTCTCTTATACTTAGCTAGAATTCTTGTGGGACCCAGTCCTTCCACCTACCTCTGGTGATCTCATTGATTCCTAGCTATTTACTTCTAGGAATATTGATTGTACACCCCACTTCTTTCTCTTTACGTATAGAAATCTTGGGCCAGCCTTACCTGTAGAAATGCTAGTGGGCCCCACTCCTATTAGCTAGGCCTCTAAAAAGGCTCATAGATCCTATTGCCTCTAAAAAAATCGTGGGTCCTACTTCCCACTAAAAAGGCTCCTGGATCCCATTGCCTGTAGAAAAGTTGTGGGCCCCTCTCCTTCCTCATATCTTTGTGGGTTCCATTGTTTCCGCTTTACCTCTAGGAATGATTGTGCAGCCCACCTCCGCTTTACATCTAGACTATCATCTGGTCAAATCATGGCTTCAATGCTCCATATTGAATGGTGAAGATGTAAGCTTTACGCGACTGAGGCCAACCATGGATCCGGGCCGATTTGCATATAGGTCATCATAGGTTTTAAAAAAAAAAATAAAGATTCAACGACCAGAGAGCAATAAAAAGATGATGATGCATAGTTCTCTTTTGATGAACACGACCATGATTGAGAGAGTTTATATCCTCTGTAGTCTCTCGACCCAACACCCCCCGGGCTTTTCTCCTAGGAGGATGATGCATTCCAATGCATGGCTCAGGTTGGCCACACCAGTTTGAACGGTGCAAAATCATGCCCAAAACCTCTAAATTCACATGACTACATGATACAACAAAGCTAGTAATATTGTAGGACCATAAAGAAGGCTTAAATCATCGAGGTGAAATCAATGCATATTGCCCAATACAGTCCATATAATATGATCGGATTGACCTGAAATAGTCCGATACAGGGTGATATTGGACAATACAACCTAGTATTGGTGGTGAACCATATGATATACCAAATCCAATTTTAAAATTTCCTGCATATGATACACCAAAATTAATTAATTTATATATATATATATATATATATATATATATATATATATTTGTTTGACTCATATAATCATTAGACGGTCCGACTCCATACGCTTGGTGGGTAGCCCGGGGGAAGGTTTCCCTAAACATTCATAAAACAATATTCATAAAGACTATGAAAATTTTGGTTATACAAGGCTGCTAGTCAAGTTGTAAACAAGGCTTTTTATTTTCATTTTAGACTCTCTCTATCTCTCATTCAAGGGCTTTTCTCGTGAAGAAGACAATGATTTCAAAGGCTTTTCTTGTGAAGAAGACAATGATCTCTCTCTCATTCAAAGGCTAGCTTTTCTTGTGAAGAAGATTTTCTCTACACACCCAATGTATAATAGATGACATTTAGGTATTTTTTTTGCAAACCACTCTATCATTATGTGCATTAGACGTGCCACATAGGGCCCATACCTACCTGTGTATGCATGAATAAATAACAAATTTTCATTGAAGTGATAGAAACACATGAAATCTTGCACAATTTTTTACAAGTGGGTCCAATAGGGTTAGCCAAGCTTGGTTAGGAATTTTCTCATGGGTTCAACCTGGTCATCTTATCTTAGATCATAAGTCAGGCTACAGTCTGGATTCTAATTTGGTAAAGAACTATGACTCAAGTGGCCCATTACCACTACTTTCCTTGTGCCCCACACCAGGACACTGGGAATTGGAAAAGACAACTTGCTGAAAAGTTGCTTTTTGCAAGTTACTTTGTAAATATATTTTTTTGGAGGAAAGCTCTTTGATACTTGTTGGGAAAAAATATCCATTCTACACTATAATATAAAAATCAAAAGAAAATAGAAAAAAGATGCGAATCATAACAAAATTTTACATGGTTCTCTTTTGGTATATATAAAGATTTTATGTCGTTGTATATGTTCCAAAGTTAAAATTGAAGAAACAACTCTTAATATAATAATAACTCTCTCACACTAGAATATATATTACTTCAAACGAACTAGAGTTTTTATAAAAACACTACATAAATTTATGATCCCCAATAAAAAGAGTGCTAAGCTCGACCCACAACAATGCCTAACAATATGATGATTGTGCTCCACAAAGCCTAACAATACTAGGACCTTTGATATCCAATATTCTTATAGTCAGATAATAAAATAAATATAGGTTTTGTTATTGTACATCTAAAATGGTATAATTAATTTGGACAGTTTAATTTGAAATATTTTTATGTCATTATGCAAGTACTTAGTCATTTATATGTGCATCCATCATACTAAATTTCAAAAAACAAAAATTCCATTCGCGAAAAAATATTTTGCAAGCCATGTTTTGAAAAGTCTCCATCTCTTTAAAGTTGGTAAAAACTGTAGCGTACGTGAGTGGTCCATAGTTTAATTCATGGTGGTCTTTCCTTGTAAACTTTACACGTACCTGAAAGAACATGTTCTGAAAAGTATCAATAAGAAAAAGATGTTTTGGAACCATTTCTTGAAAAGTTGATTTTTAGCACCTACTTTATAAAACCATTTTCTAAAGTTCTGAAAATGATTTGCAACAAAATTATATTCTTAAAATATTCTTAATTTTCAAAATATCCTAAAACACCAAATATACCACTTGCCTATTTTTCTAGGTTGTTCAGCTGTCTTCCAGTCCAACTAGACTTATCCATTCTGCTAGATACATCTACTAGATATACAATTGTGCTGGATGGGATTTCTAGGAATTTCATTGGCCTGTTTGAAAGTGGGATTAGGTGGTATGGAATTGCATTTGGTCCAATGTAAATTCGAACCTGCGTAGATATCATATTATTCAGTCCCATCAAAAAATACAACAAGGTTTTTTGTGGAATTCAAAATCCACTACATTTGTCAACCCCACGTTGATGTACGTGTTTTATCTATGCCGCCCATTCATATGTGCCCATTGCATGTGACAGTCAAGTTACGCATATAGGTGAAGTCCACCAAATGTTGTTTCACTTAGTACAATATTTTTCTCAAAGAAGAATTTGATCCCAAATATAGGACTTTATTGTCAAAATTCCATGGCATTTCTAGACATAATACTGGCGTTAATTCCGCCTAATGCAATTTAATACCACCTCAGGGTTCTAATCCAGGTAAAATATCATACAAGAACAATTAGATGAATAGGAGGCAAATATATATATATATATATATATATATATATATATATATATATATATATATATATATATATATATATATATATATATATATTTGGAGCATTTGGTGAGCCGGGACTCATCATGCATGCGTATCTTTTCACTCATGTGTGACCCATATAGGACATCTGAGCTATTCAAAAATTGGGGTCCATGAAGATCATGTTTCTAGAAATTCATGATGATCTTCGAAAAATACATGTCAAATCAGACTTTTGGCCATCTGTATTTTTGATAGTGTGACCCATTTGATGAGTGGATCAGGTTGATTTTTTACATAGGGCATTTTAATGGTGAGGCTGCTTACCTGCATATCCCACACAGAAACATGCGTCATATATACCTTCAGAGGAGAAGTTATGTGCCAAAAACTAATAAATTATACTAATAAGATAAACTTGCATTCTTGTTGAATCTGAATCTTTGGATTGTTTTGTTGACTATTCACTTAAAATAAGTGTTTGACAGGTTCGATCATAAGACATTTTTTGTTTCTAGCGTGTTGAGAATGTACTCTATGTAGTGAATGAATCCGATCTCTAATACATAAGTTATATAGTCAAATCATTAATAAGTGCATACGAGCTAAAACGTCTCCCTTGCCAAATATAATGGGATAATAATTGCATGGCATTACATTTGCTGACTTGGGAGAAAAGATTTCATACGGAGTAGATCCACTCCGTCCAGCATGTGTGCCACCTTGTGTTTGGAGAGAGAATCAATGGTCGGGTAGACTACACCATGGAAAAAGTTTGGAGGGTGAGCTTTCCACTTACACTATTTCCAATAGTGTAGTCTACCTGAATCACAGATGACACTAGTTTTCGGGCCATCGGTGTAACATGGGGCTACAAATATGATGGTTGGGGTGGATTTAACATTAACACCAAGGTAAGGCCCACCTTCGATTTTTGACCGGCCAAAGATAATGTGTATGTGAGATCCACTATGACCAATAGATGTATAATAACATATTCTGCCTGAAACCAAAAAATAAGGTTGACCTGTGATTTAGGTGGGCCACACTAATCGAAACAGCTGGGAGAGATGCCCACCCTTAACTCTACAATGCCCACCAAGATGAATATTTGAAATCCACTCCGACCATTAAATGAGACACCAAAATATATTCTCGGATTCAAAAAATCAGGCCCACACGTTATTCAAGTGAGTCACACTATACAGTTTTCAATTGTGTTGTCCACTTGAACTACGGATGGAGATGGATTTTTAGCCCTGTTAATATAAGGTGACTGATCGGGGTAGATTTCACATTAACACCACTGTGGGGCCCAGCTGTGAATATCTTCCAAACTTAAGTGAAAAAGGACTTTTGATATGTGGATGATTCAATCAAGGCCCCAAGATAAGCCATAAAAACCATAGGTCCCAAGTCTAATATGCTGTTCTCTAAGTTATGATCTACCTAGTCAATAACTTCCAACTAGTTAAGTAAATGACACATCCAACCCTTCCAATAAGTTGGCCCACCATAAGGATTACGTATGGCGAAAAAATTTAGTCCCATCTACTCATCAGGTGGTTCACATCATAGAAAAAAAATTCTACCCATTAATAAATAGAAAAATATAAGTGTGGTCCATTCAATGAGGGGATGTGGCTGATTTTTTGCCTAAGGCAATCTTCGTGGTGGAACGAACCCATTGGATGGATTGGATGTCCGATGCACATGAAAGGCCGTTATCCACCGGGTGGTTTGTAACTTATGGTCCAACTGGTTTGGATCTCTTAGTTAGAGAGAGAGAGAGAGAGAGAGAGAGAGAGTCTCCACCTATGATTATCCCATCAAGATATAAATGGTTTGGAATGTAGATTTGAAACAAACACGATCCGGACCCAATGAGTGTCTTTAACCAAGATATGGACGGTGACTGGGAACGCGGCCCGTCAGCATCTTTAAACCATCCAGTCTTCAGACAATGGTCATGATTAGACTGGGCCAATGAACGATCTGGCCCATCCATTTTTTGATAAGTAATCACTATGAGTTACATTTGATAGAATTTGATTAATTCTATTTTATGTCATTAAGATGGAGAACTCAACAAATAATTCTCTTTCTTTGTCATTAATTGAACCCATGATTCAAGCCAGGGCCCCACCCTTAGCCAACTCTAGGAGCCCAAGCCCTAACCCTACAGCGTCGAGCTGTCCAGCCCATTGCCACCCATAACATCAGCGACGATAGGACATGGCCATTGATTTTAAAACCAAAGAATTGGACCTGGGCCAGCACAATGTAAAAAATAAAATGACCTGAACATGGACTAAGGCAAAGTCTCAACAGAAAAATAGATTTTTTTTTATTTTTTATTTTTAAAAACACCAATGACGGTCCACCACTGTATGCCGTACATAAAAATAGATTTCAGCATCAAACAAAAAATCATCCTCAAAAAGAAAAACCACTTTAATTTGTGAGAGTGAAGGGGACACTAAAGATACGTGTCCTTTATTCTCCAATGACGTAAAGATCGATTCCACACTAACAAAATTCGACCGGACCATCGCCAACCAATACGGCCCAACCAATTATGGGGTGGCCCACAGATTCGTGGAAATGATGAGACCTCCAAGAATTTAGAAAGTTGTCGACACTGGAGGCATTGGATTCTGTCGGTTTTATGACGTAGAGTGCACTCAGATCCTCTCTATATAAGCCCATGCAAGCGTGTGGTTTTGTACAGCAGTTGGGTGAAGTTCCAGCCTCCTTTCAAAGATCCTGCTCCACACCGTTGGAGACTTTGAAGTATGGAAGCTGGCTTAAGGTTGAAACTGGGCCCCATGGACCAGGCCCAGATCTTGTCCATCGGATGCTCCTCAAGGCTCATGGGTTAGTCCCATATAGGGCAGTTAGTAGGGGGTGGGTGGCCTGTTAGAGTTTCTGGCTGGCTATATGAATAATTATCATATAGCCTAGGTTCAGGTTAGTTTGTTTTGGCCCATCATGGACCAAGGCCAGGCTCAGGCCTATGTTTTACTTTTCATTCCGGGCACTCACAGGCCGAGGTCTGTCAAAGCTTGGCCCACAAAGTAAAACCTAGGACCGGGGTCAGGCCGGCCCCATGGCAGGCCAAAATAACATGCCTGACCCATGATGATAATGCATGGACCGAGCCTTATTATGGCCTGAGCCTGAGCCCGGCCACCCACTTCAGTGCAAGATCTGGGCTTTTCATTGGATGTGCCCACATTATGAATGATATTGACAAAAATGCCCTTTGAGCTAGGCTCAGGCGAGTTGATGGGCTCTTATGAACAGCCTAAGCCCTGACATGAAAGCCCGATGGGCCAACCACCGACCATTGACAACCCTAAGGGTAGTATTTGGGCTTGTAACTGCTTAGTTGCCTGATAAGTAGATATGGCCCATCCTTAAGTAAAACAGATGGGCTTAAGAAATTAGATAGTGGGCCCGACCCAGTTTCAACCTTGTGTAAACCCATGGAGGTGTTGAGAGGACTGGCAATTTTTCTGTGTGTGTATGTTGATTGGGCAAGCTTCCGACCTCCCTCGATGGGCTCCGAATGTCCTCGGCTAATGTCCGTGTGGAGTTTCGGAGCCGTCCAGGGGGGTCAAGAGCTTACTCCTCATGAATCTTGGTGCGCCTGGAATTGACTGGTGGACAGGGTTGGTTTAGGCACTTATTTTGAACTTGGGACGGCCCCGTTCAAAGTTTTTCTGGGCCGGGGTTGGCCCATTAGCAGCCTTGAACTCTCGGTCTCTATGGTCTGAACAGAGAGTATCCGAGTCGAGTGGAGCGTTGTGATCCTTCCCTGCCTCAGGATGTTATAAACCGTTGGATGGGCACACCATCATCTATTTATCGGCCTGCTTGTTTACCTAGATGGGATCCACAACAAAGCTGTGTGGATTAAGTTCAACCTAGGAATGCAATATGTGGGGTCCACTTTGGTATTTGCATAAGATTCAATCCATCCATCATTTGCACTCCACACACACATACACCCTACTCATCTTCTCTGTTGCTATGCCAATCCAAAACTTAGGTGGACCGCGGTTTACACAAAGGATGGACGGCTAAAAAAAATCTCAGCTTAGTTTTTCTAAGCCATATGCTTTGTACTAACATCCTGGGCGACATGACGAGTTGATCAACCTCATTTTTTGGGCCATATCATATCCGTAGTTGGACAACCCACCTGATGGACAGTTTTGTTCGGATTATAGTTTTATTTTAATGTCTGTGTTATAATCCATCTCCAATGTCCCATTATTTGGATGGTTCGTATTTGAAGGACATGGTACATACCATGCGAGCCTCAATGTATCTCAGCCCCTATCTATCTTTGATGAGGGCAGAGATGTACAGCATCGAATCCACCGATCATGTACGTCTCGCTATGTAGACGCCCTGGCCAAAAAAGATAGGTGATGTGACTGGAAAGTCTGTGTTGAACACATTATCCTAAGTATGGTTTTTGATTTTCCTTAATAAGTGATGTAATCGGAAAGTTTGAGCAATATTGAATAATAAAATTTCAAATTTTACTTTTTGTACTTGTGAATTCAAAAATAACCATGTGAATTAAGGGTTTTTGTATATTTGAGGTAGACGGCAATCTTCGTCGATCTGCCACATTGGCACATGTGGTAGCATGTATATGTTATTCGTTTTGTATGTGTATGCACTTACAAGCCTCTTCATATCTTCGACATCTTCATGTACTCTTTTATAGCAACGGAAAAAAAAAAAAAAACTATATGATTTGGCTCCCCCAAGTTTTGGAATGGCCCGACTTTTATGTGTTTATTCATCTTGGAATGCTGCATCTTCTGGATGGATTTGATGGCATACAAAACATGGTGGGCGCCACACACTATCTAATTGACGTAGGGAAGGATGTGAGGTTGAGCACCGTCTTCCTAAAGGGAATAATTTTTCCGAATCTACAGAACTTCTCTGAACTCTTCACAAAAACTTCTCGAATCCACGAGAAAGAAAGCAAGCAAAATAGAAAAATAATTCTATAAAATTCGAAATCGATCAATGAATCAAATAAACGAGTTCACAACCCTTTAAATAGGGATACCAAGCAATGGAAGAGAAATCAGAAGCAAACTATAACTAAAACTCCTAGAATTCACAACTTAACTATTTATAGACAGTCATGATGTCTGCGCAAGGTTTTCGGCCAAAAATAGTAAGTATCCTATTTAGCCTTATGAAGCTATTCTCTTAATTTTTCAAAGCTCTTTTCATGTTGGGTGCAACTCCTAAAGCCCGACGGATGAAGAGTTATAATGAAACTAAAACTTAGTATTTATAATAAAAATGGAATTAAAAAGGGGAAACAAGAGTCGATCCGGGAGTATTTCGCAAATCCGGCTTTCGCAACCCAGCTTATGCCTAGTTGGTTGGCTAAAGTAGCTCATTCTACCCCAAAATCATATATTTTACGTACCATCTATCCGATTAAAACATGGACGTCGGTAGTTTGAGATTCCATCGCCAGTAACGTGATGGTGAATTAATATCTTCCTTATATAAATCCATGCTATGTAGTTTAGTTTTCAAGTTGCAAGAGAGAAGCGATGTGTACACCTTAGTTCTTAGACTCATTGAGTTGACTCGGTCTGTTACAAGAGGAGTCTCTGTGCAGACTCATCGAGTCAATTAGCGTACCCATGAGAGGGCCCGCATCAAATATCTGGGCCATCGATATGATGATGGTGGTTGCTTGAAGAATTGAAACCGAGGTGTTTTCTCTTATCTCCCTCAAAGCCGTCCAGTGCCTAGAAGATTCAGTTCACTAGTCTTCATTCAGCATTTGACACTTGGGGGAGATGTACAAGAAGCCCCTCATGAGAAAGGCAACCCTGGGAAACTGTTTTCATACATCTTTCTGATCGAGCTTGATGTGTTCTTTTTAACCATACAGGTATGTTGTTTCTCCAATACATGTGAATTTCCATAAATCAGAAGGCTGTTAATGAGCCAAGCTTTGTTCAGTCTCAAAAAAACTCAAGCCTGGACCGTTAATCTTCACGGGCTTAAAATTCAGGACAAACCCATAGGCCCATTACAGACCATGTCAATCACGTGAAGGCCCAAATCAGTTTGGCCCCAAGTAGAAGGGCTTTTGGAATGGAAACCAGGGCTCAGCCTGTTTAATTTACTGGGTCCAAAAGCCCAGAAAGGTCGACCCAAGACAACGCCAGAGGATGAAGGACTGAAACCCGGCCTAGGCCAGCCCAACTTAATTGGCTATTTGGGAATATTGTAGAGATAGTGTCTCGTCATGGGTAACAGCCCATCTCGGAAATGGACGGAAAATGGTTCAAAATATAGATGAACAAAGGTTGATGGCAAAGTAAATATTCAGTGGGGAAATTGAAGTTTAATAAGATTTCTGACTTTTGAAGCATCAACCATCCGTGACAGGACTCAATAGATGGATGGACTTGATTTATACATCTCCCTTCCAATTATTATGTAGAGAGATGACTCTACTATATTCCGGTTCTTCCACGCCAGTATCACCAGCCATATAGCCATACAGCCAAGGCGCCAGCATACAAGGGTCTCAAATTTAAGCCTTTGAAGAGAAAGTTGTAGTGCCTGCCATGATGTGTGTGTGACACAGGGAAGTGACGCGGGGAAGGACGTGAGGCTGAGCACCGTCCTCCTCGAGGGGATAACTATTCCGAATCCAGGGAACTACTCAGGACTCCTCCCGGAGCCTTTTCGAGTCCACGAGGAAGAAAGCGGTAAAATAGAAAATAAATTTTATAAAATTCGAAATTGATTGATGAATTGATTAATCTATACGAGCATGTTACATCATTAATATAGAAAAAAAAAAAAAAAAAAAAAAATAAAACAAAATTCGTAATTACTAAAAATAGTAAATTTCTAACTCTAATGAAAATTTTAATTATACTAAAACTCTTCTAAAGCTTAATTTCTAAAACTAAAAATTCCAAATAAACTTTTGCCATAAGAGTCCTTGCATAAAGTTATTTCTAAAAAGGAAGAAAATCTAAAACTCTAAAAATAAAAAAAATTATTAAAAAATTCGGAATTACTAAAAATAGTAATATTTTCCTGAAAATTCGTTTTTGAGCCAAAAGTGTGAGTTTTTTGACAAAAGGGACAGATACGACCTGGGTCCATTTCAGTAAAGATTGATAGGTTGTGTGCCGCGTAACGATACCTCCTAAAAATTCGGTTTACCTCGTATGGCCCATTTCAATAAAGATTGATAGGGTGTGCGCCCCGTAACGATACCCAGATCTAGAGCTGTTCACGAGTCGAGCTAGCTCGAAAAACTCGCTCGACTCAGCTCGAGTCAGCTCGAATTGACTTGGCTTGAATGGCCGATTCGGGCCGAGTCAAGCTAATTAAAAGTTCGACCAATTGGGCATTTCAACTCGACTCGGCTCGATTAATAAATATATTAAATATTATATATTATATATTAACTTATAAAAAAAATAAAAATTTAAAAAAAACTCCTAAAGTCTCTACCTGATCGCAAAATCACGCTTCAAATTCGAGACCGCCAGGGCTCACAAAATTCTCGATTGCCAATCCGGCATCGATAAAATAGACCCCATTTCTCGGCTTACCCATATATGGTTAGATCTCCGAGATGCTACAAGGAGGATTTCTAATAATCAATCTGATTCGTAATGAGCATAACCACAAGTATAACCCACAAACAATAACCACAAAAACACCATTACAATATCCACTATGATCAAAAACTTTTGAGTACAAGGCGTATGAAAGGGAAATACAATATACTGAAAATGACAAAAACTCCAAAGGCTCGGTACGCACGCTCCAAGCTCATGCGGCGAGACTACGATTAACGTCTGGCGTCAGGCCACCTCGCACGCATCAATCGTGCATAAGCATGGAAAGCTTAGAGGGTGGTGTAAGTGTGTGCGCAATATGAGCGTGCTCGGAGAATGCATGGTTAGAGTAACGCGGAATCGTGCCAATGAGTACATGAATCTTTGTCCATGTACCAAGGCTATGCAAGACAAGATATGAGTTAATCGGCCATACCAAGACCATGCGATGCAAGATGCGGCTCAAGCATGCCAATCCTTGTCAAAAGTTATCAATCTGGATAATCACCTGGGGTTTAAGTAACTATACGCCCGCCTTGCCGTCCCTATCCGGAACAACTGGAAGAGTGAAAGAGACCTCACTATCCACCTGCCAATATCGGGCCCGGCTCGTCGATAGCAGACCGATTCCTCAAGCTGGTCAAACTCAACCTAAAAATTGCCCTCTCACTCAGGCGGGTAAGGTCACACCCCTTTCCAACCGACCATGACACAGTGGGAGACGCGGCCTACTGGTATACGGCCCTCGCGCACTCGTGTATCCACTCGGTCTCGACGTTGGAGTCATCCTCTGGTACCATCGGGTTTAGGGATTTTCACCTAGGGACATCTATGGCGCCCGTATGCTAGAACAAAACATTTTCGGTATCCAATCCAGCCACCCACGATGTATCTGTGGAGGCTATGGCCCTAGTGTCGTTAGGGCATACAGTAACTACAATCACACAATGCAAGTGCGTGAGTCACACTACCAGTCATGCAACAGTCCTGCGAAAACCATGCGCTCATGCAGGGCAACTCCGCCTATCAGGGGGCCCGTAACAGTCTGCCCGAAGGCATATGCTATGATCAAACATTCCTCATATCAAGCATACAAATGATGCGTATGGGTATGAATCATGGAGCTATACTAAACATGTTATAAAGTGGTGAACTATCAACAAGTATGGGCTTACTAATGGGTCCTAGGGAGAGTTATAATGCGGACATTTAACCAACACTATACTTGCAATGTGGACGTCAAACCAACATTGCTCCCAAGGCATGGCCCACCATAAAACATCATTACACAGACCATGGAGGAATCACACATTGCAATGGACCCTAAGGACATCCCATTGGGCCTTAAATATATCAAATGGGCCATATCGCATGGGCCTTACATTCATCAAGTGGGCCACATCAATGGGCCTTACGTACATTGCAATGGGCCATAACCCATGGGCCTTTGAAAACATCACAATGGGCCTCATAACATGGGCCACAATTACATTGAATGGGCCTAAACACATGGGCTATATATACATCAAGGTGGGCCTCAACAACGACCATAAATACACATCCAGGTGTGCCTCAACAACGGCCATAAATACTCATCCAGGTGGGCCTCAACAACGGCCATAAATACATATCCAGGTGGGCCTCAACAACGGCCACAAGTAAATTAAAGTGGGCCTCACACATCTAATGGGTGGTATCAACGGCCAAATCAAATGGGCTAATTCAAACGGGCTAAATCAAATGGGCTTCATGTATATCAATTGGGCCCACTCTTATGTATATTTGAAATCCGACCTATTCATAAGTTAACATAGAAATAACTGAAGTGCAGACAAACATCAACTTAATTAGGAAACTACCATAACCCTTACAAGTTTGAACGGTGGATGTCACAGCCCACATATTTCAGTGGTGGGGTCCACGTCTAGTGAGTGGAAAGTTAGGATATAACACATGCCTCATGGAGTGGCCCACCAGATAAATAGATCCGTCACATTTTTGCCTAAGGCCTTAAGACAAGCCAACTGGATGGACGGTTAGGATGGAACACAGACATCAAATGGCCATGCCCAAGAAAGGCCTGGACGAATGGGTCCCACCGTCCGTCTGACGGTGGATAGAACACGTACATTTAAGGTTGGTTCCACCGTCAGCCTGACGGTGTAAATGAAACAAATGCATCACTTGTGGGTACACGTGGGGCCCACTGTAATGTTTATCTTTCATCCAAACCGTTCATCAGGTCACACAAACCTGAAAGAAGGGGAAAAACAAATTCCAGCTTGATCTAAAACTTCTGTGGACCCCAAAAGAGTTTCAATGGTAAACGTTCATTCACATTGTTTCCTATGATGTGGGCTACCTGAGCCATGGATCAGGCTGATTTTCGAAGGGGACCCACCTCAGGGGGTGGTCCACCTCATGGACGGTGTGGATACAAAATATACATCATGGTGGGGCCACGGCTGGAGCCGTGGGACCTGCCGTTTGCCGCGGCAAATGTGTCAATGGCGTTGCTTGCCAAAGAAGAAAATGCTGCTGTGTATTTTATTTTATTTTATTTTTTATTTTTTTAAAATCGCATTATCTCGCGGTTTTCAGTATGTGCGGCCCGCATCTGATGAATCTGACCCTGTCATTGGTCCCCATGGTTCAACACAAGCCAAACGAGCCCAATATTGAATATTTTTCGATGCTCAGAAATATTAGGGAAGATTTCAACGGTGAAAACCATCCTTTGCTATGCTATGGCCCATTTAATCGAATTGACTTCACTTTTCGGTTGCTCAATGCCTAAAATGATACGAGTAAAAGGATGGACGTGGATTAAGTCCAATCATCAAGGTGGGGCCTAAACAAGTGGCTATTCTCCAAGGCTTGAGAATCAAGCCAATATTTGTGTTTTCCTTTTCAAAGAACGTCCGTGCATTTGGACGTTTTTGGGCTTAGCAACATATTTAAGGTGGGCCTTGTTTAGGTGGGCCACCACATGATGGACGGTGTGAGTTCAACACATATAAGATGGGCCCCACCCACGGACGGCTTGGATAAAATACTTATTTCATGGTGGGGTCCATTCAAGTGGGCCACACAATCCTATCATCTCAAGAAAAGGAAAATGAAAAAGAGAGAGAGAGAGAGAGAGAAGGTGGGACACACGTGTGATGGAGGGACCCCGACACTATGGGCCCTCCCTTGCATCCAATCATACATAAAAAAAAATAATCAAAGTGGGCCATCGGCCACATCTTAGGGTCCAAAGTGAGATCCACACCATTGATCGGTAGGCCTCACTTGGCCCATCATAAAAATATGAAAACTAGCCTATAGGAGCACCCACCGGTTGATCTCTTCGGTCCGTTGGAACGCCACCCTCCTTGTGCTCCTCTTTGATGGTGGAGATGGGAAATGGATGGCTAGGATGATGGGTTTTTGAATAGGAATGGTGGGCCACAAATCACTTTTCTCTCTTGGAAACCATGGACGTGTGGTGCTCTCTTGCTTGGAATGGTTGCTTGGAAAAATGTGGAGGGAAAGAGAGAGGTTGTAAGGAGAGGTGATGGGAGATGGATGATGGATGTGAGTGATGGGTGAGGTGATGGATTGGTTGACTTTAGTGGTTACTTTACTTGTGGAGAAAGATAGCATGGGTTGCTTGTACTTGACATTGAAGTGATTGATTGATTGATGTGATTGATTGATTAATGGGATTGATTTGACATTGTGTAGAGATTCTCTTGGAATCGAGAAAGCGCGGCGTTTCTTCGAAATAAACGCCGGCTCACATCTTATGGTCAGGGTATCTGATTGGTGCGTGAGTCGCGGCGTTGGAACCGCTGCGGCGGTGCGGTCGCAATGATACAGGTCTCGGATTAAACCGACTCGAATCTAGAGGATACGACTTACGGTCGTGCGCAACGTCGATTATCAGTCGCGGATTGCCGGACTTTGACAAAAAGGATCGAGGATTCATCGGAACAGTGCGAACTAGGATACGGGTCTTACACGCACCTTCTTTCCCTTTCTTCTCTTTCTCTACCCGTTGTCAGCCGCACGCCCGTCCGGACCACCACCACAGTTTTCATTTCAACTCCACAATAGTATGATTTCAATCTTTTGAGATCTACTTCTTGGGCGAAAAACTCAAGAAATCCGAGATGAGTTCTTCTCAGATTTGTTAGAGCTTCAAGGAAATCCAATGATCTGATTGGCTAGAGCTCTTTACTTGGATTTCTGATCTATGTTCTACTCTGTTTCTTTTTTAGTACTTGAATTTCTGCTGGTGGAAGAAGAAAACAAATCGGTTCTTACAAGTTTCCTTATTCGATTTGAAGCTTTGTTTGGTTTTTTTCATCGAGTTTTGCTTTGATTCTCCTAAAAATTTTGAATTTTTTATCAATGGAGGAGGATCAAGAACAGAATCCATTACTCTCTCACCCAACAAGCTCGACTTGAGGTAAACTCAACTTGACTCGAACCACTAGCTCAACTCGAATTCGACTCGACAGCTTTGGCAAACAAGCCAAGCTTCAATGTTGAGCTCGAGGCCGAGCTCGAACTCAAGCTCGAACTCAAGTACAACATAGACAAGCCGAGCCAAACTTGGCCCACATCTACTCGGCTCGATGCCCACCTCTACCCAGATCAAAAGTTACGGTCAATTTACGGTCCACCTTCTTTTAGCCCAATCATATTAGGAACGTATCTGTGCCATGTTCTACATCGGTGTGACATCTACTCTATCCATCATTGCGCAAGCTAAAGCAGGCATTGCATATCATATTTGAAATTTTCCCCTATCTTGGTGGGAATTGCCTGATGAACGGTTTGGATTGGCATATAAAAGTAACAGTGGGCCCAGGGAGATCTGGCCCACTTGAATCTTGGATAGGCCTTTTTTTTGGACTCATTGTTATTTTTTTTTAAGTTCTTCTTCTAATTTATTTTATTTATACTTGTTAATTTAAATTTCGAAAAATAAGAATAATTATTATTATTTGTATCATTGTATATGGGACGCGGATTGCGTACCGAGTTACTCCACCATTATGTTTGTGTCTTATCCAAGCCGTTAATCCGTTTAACAGATCATTTTAATGCATGGGCCCAAAGTTGAAGCATATACAAAGATCAAGTAGACCACGCCACATGAAACAGTAGGAATTGAACACCAACCATTGAAAACTTCTTGGGGCCACAAAAGATTTGGCTCGAGCTGATATTTGTGTTTTCCCTTCATCCATGTGTGTGACCATATGAACAGGATGGATGAAAAATAAACATCACCGTGGGCCCTGGGAATATTTCAACGATAGACGCCATTATCCCTACTATTTCATTTGTTGTGAGATTTGGATATACTTAAATTTTTGACTCACATCCTAAAATGATCTGGAAAAACAGATGGACGGCGTGGATAAGACACATACATCACGTGTGGGACCCACATATAGCGTACGGGCGTCCCTTGTATGGCGTTTGGCTTTGTATTTTGGATGATACCTCGCCAAACTTCCTTTAGTTTAATGGACCGGGGTTAGGCCTAACCCAGTCCATCTGATTATGAGGTGGCCCACAGATTCGTGCAAATGATGAGACGTCCAAGAATTTAGAAAACTGTCGATATTGGGGCATCGTATTCCATCAGCTTTATGACGTAGAGTGCACTCAGATACTCTCTATATAAGCCCATGGAAGTGAGTACTTTTGTACAGCAGTTGGGTCTGCTTCCAGCCTCCCTTCAAAGCTCCTGCTCCACACCATTGGAGCCTTTCAAGTATGGAAACTGGCTGTAAGGTTGAAACTGGGCCCCACTAGACCAGACCCAGTGCTTGTCCATCGGATGCTCCTCAAGGCTCATGGGTTTGTCCCAGATAGGGCAGTTAGTAGGGCTGTCAACCGGCTGGGTGGCCCCTCAGGGTTTCTGGCGGGCTTAGCCTGAAATACTAGGCCTGAAGGCCAGGGCCCGGCCTAAAAGTTAAGCCCGTTTGACTGGCTCGAGCTTTGTTTAGGAGCTCGTTGGCCCAGTCCTGCCCATTTAGGATTTCAAGGGCATTTTTGTCATGCATGATTCATAGTAGGAGATCTTATGATGGTAGTATTTGGGCTTGCATCTGCTTAAAGGCCTGACGAGTAGATATGGCCCATCGTTAACTAAAACAGATGGGCCTATGAAATTGGTACTGGGCCCGACCCAGTTTCAACCTTGTGTGAACCCATGGAGGTGTTGAGACGACGGTGGCAATTTGTCTGTGTGTATATTGATTGGGCAAGCTTCCGATCTCCCTCGATAGGCTCCGAATGCCCTCGGCTAATGTCTGTATGGAGTTCGGAGCAATCAAGGGAGGTCAAGAGCTTACTCCTCATGATTCTTTCTGGGCCCGGGACGGCCCATTGGCAGCCTTGAATCTCGATCTCTTTTGTGCCTCTGGATGTTATAAACCGTTGGATGCTCACACCATGATCTATCAATCGGCCTCGTCTACCGGGGTGGGATCCACAACAAAGCTGTGTGGATTAAGTTTAACATAGGACGAAATTTGTGGGGCCCACTGTAGTATTTTCATGACATCCAAACCATCCATCATGTGCTTCCCCCCACACACACACACCCTTCTCATCTTCTCTGTTGTGACACCAATCCAAAACTCAGGTGGGCCACGGTTTACACAACGGATCGACAGCTAAAAATGTCTCAGCTTAGTTTTTCTAAGCCATATGCTTTGTATTAATTAACATCGTGGGCGGCATGGTGAGTGGGTCAACATCATTTTTGGGCCATATCATATCCATGATCGGACCAAACTGACGGACAGCTTTGTTAGGATTATACTTTCAGCCTAATGTTTGTGTTATAATCCATCTCCAATGTCCCATTATTTGGACGGTTCATATTCGAGGTACATGGTACATGCCATGCGAGCCTCACCAGATGTATCACAGCCCCTGTCTGTCTTTGATGAGGGCACAGAGGTATGACATTGTATCCGTCCATCATACAAGTCTTGCTATGTAGAGACTCCTTGATGTAGAGCAGGTCACATACACTTTCATGGCAAAGATGGATAAAAAAGGATCCAGACCATCAGAACCTTAAATCAGTTGTATCTCGCAAACTGGGATGAGTCTTTCGACATACTATATATGATTTTGGGTAGAAGAACATACTTAAGCCAACCAACCCGGCTATATCAGGTTGCCCACGTAAGATTAATTTGTGAGATTCCATCCGTTCCATTTATTTTTGTTTTTACTATAAATAATAAGTTTTAGTTGGAGTACAACTTTTGATCATTTGAGTTGTACAAGTCGCGCCCAAACCATGAAGTCTAAGTAGTTGGAGTCTGTTTAAAACTTCGTCCTAAGTTTGAGCTCTTTAAATATTCTATGAGGAGTCTATCGCCAAAAAGATAAGCGATTCCACTCATCAAATTTCTGATGGGCTACATGTTGAAGACAAGGGTAAACTGATTTACCCATGGCTCACCCGTAGGTATGGCCAAAAAGATAGGTGACTCCACTCATCAGATTTCAGATGGGTTACATGTTGAAGATACTCATCAGATTTCAGATGGGCTACATGTTGAAGATAAAGGCAAAATGATTAACCAATGGCTCACTGGTAGTTTAGAGAGTATTTCAACGCTGAGGTCATGAGTTTGAATACTCATGTTGAGTGTGTATGTGAGTATTGAAACCCAAACCCATGGGTACTCGAACCCATGACCTTAGGGTTGAAATGTGCTCTATTTACCATTGAACCATGGGTTGTAACCCGTTTAAAAGTCACTCGGATTAATACACCAACCAAGAAAGCCACAACAGAAGAAAAGCTGCTAAAGATGGTAGAAATCTGCCTTGTCGCAGGAGCAATACAGGTTGTCGAAAGCTGCTCTTATCCACAGCAACAGTCTTTTGAGAGTTTTTTTTTTTTTTTTTTTTTTTTAAAGGTGGAAATGACCGTTCTCGCAATAACTTGCCATGCATCAACAACAATTGTTTACTTTTTTCTTTTTTCCTTCTTTTTTATTTGTTAGAGTATGAAATACGTACTTCTACTTAAATACATTCATGTACATCTGTTAAGATCTCCTATATATAGTTCTTTAGGAATAAGATGTCTTTCATTTTCCAATTCTCACATCCTGAAATCTGTGAGGGTCTCATTATTTTGATGTCCTGATCTAAGAATCAAGCCCATCCATTAATCAGATGTGCCACACTTTAGCATGGCTCCAAAAACATTTAAAAATATATATTTTTTAAGCTGCCGAAACAACACCATTGTCCAAATTAAAAGTGGAATTACTTGATTTTTTATGGAGAACATCTAGATATCAAACCATATGATGGACGGCTTGTATATTACACCAATCTGCCACATTGGCACTTAGCAAGCCACCACATATCCTCATCTTTAAGTTTTGTATCTCTATTCATCTTCCTAGGTTGCATTTTCTGGATGGATTTGATGTGATGTAGGCCACACACATTCTAATTTTTTGAGTTGTGGGCCTCCCCGCCCCAACTGTTCCCTTTGGTGTGTCTTACCTAGGTTTTGGATCAACTTGATTTTTGGGCACAATGGAGAACAGGAGAGGGAGCAAATGATGAACGGATTGGACGTCACCCTCACATCCTAGTGGGTCCAACTACAAAGTTTGTAATTAATTGTTTTATATATTTGAAAGAAACAGAGCTATTGGACCATTTGAAGCTTAATTTCAATGTTGCACTTTAATCCATTTTTATCATTCACTAATATTAAACTGATTTGTTTCTACATTCTTTTCTTTATTTTAAGAATTAATACTTTCATTAAGAGATATGGAAGAAAACATGCGCCGAATGATCCATTGCAATGTCCAAAGGAGATTTAGAACCCCACTGTTCACATGCACTGGACCAGAAATTGAGCAAGGTTGGACATCACATAGGCAATGATCTCACACGCATATCATGTTGATTGCTGTGATCTAGTTAAAGTACAGTTCTTTGAATAATCTGTTGGATTACCCGAACTCCCAAGTGATTTTTGGCACATCTTCAACAAAGAAAGGAAAGATTTATTAAGAAAATGGGGTGAAGAAAAACAGATAAACTAGAGTTGGGGAGAGAGCTGCATGTAGGCAGTGATGGGTTTTTTGACCCGTCATCGACCGGTCGTGAGCCCTGCTCGACCGGTCGAAGGCTGGTCTCGACCAGTCGTAGGAGTCGAGCCGTGGCACGACTTAAAGTCCAGCGACTGTGGACTATTTTTCTCCAGGGTGTTCGACCAGTTGAAGGAGGTACTCGACCGGTTGTAGGTGGCTCTTAACCGGTCGTGGACTCGATTCGACCGGTCAAGGTTACGCAGATTCGTTCCGCGATTTTGCGCGGATTTCGTGTCGCTAGTCCTTTCGCAACTGGAATGCAGAAAAGAGTTTCCTAAAACTTTAAATAGGAGTTCCTAGGGCTTTCTAGGTATGATAAGAGGGTTTCTTAAAACTTTACAAGGAATTTGCTAAAAGGTTTAGGGCTATCAAAGGTGAGAGAGAGGAAGCTTATAGAAGGGAGATTATGCTCGTGGAGGTTATCTACTGTGCAATCTATATCTCAGCGCTTCTATGTCCTCGTAATCGGTGAGATCTCTCCGTTTTTATTTTGTTTCTCTCATTGTTTATCCACTCCTGCGTGAGTGAAGAAGTTTGTAACGTTTTAATTCATAGTGGATTGTTGATATGGACGAGGTCCCGTGATTTTTACCTCTTTGAGGGTTTTCCACGTAAAAATCTCTTGTGTGGTATGTGATTGATGCATTGATTATTTCCATTGCTTTATTATCCATAATTCTGGTTTGTTCTGGAGGGCTAGATCCTAAGGTTTTGTGCAAGGCCCCCAACAGGCAGCCCTTTGTCCTAACCTTCTTTTATTAAATCAGCTGAATAAGAGCAACGCTATAGCAATTTGCATGAATGGCCCCTTAGAGGGGATTTGCATTGCATCAAGCACATGTTTACTGGCTGGCTGCTGATCAAGAATATGCTATCAGTTTCTTCCCATAAGTTATGGTCATTTGACAACGTGGATTTAAACTCCAATGGAAAACAGTGATTTTTGAACTTGTGCAATCAAGTGAATTTTACAAACCAACTTTAAGATGAGAATGCAAAGAGGAGCTACTTTAACAGATTTTGAAAAAATCAAAATCCAAATCTTAGCAGGAGGCACCCTCTCCCACCTCCCCACGCATGCTAAAGCATAGTTTCTCTAGGCTTCTTATCTCCTTTTATGTGTAGTCTATATAAAATAATGAGAGTCATATATAAGGAAAGGCATTCCATTCATATTTTTAAAAAAAAATTAAGTGAGATTTATGGTATAAAAAATTAAAAATAAATAAATAGTCGGAGAGAAGTGAGTCTTATATTTTGATTTTTCTTATTTTTAATGAAAAAAAAAATTTATGTTTTTGTCCTATGCATCAGCCATGTTACCGAACCATATAACTATTTGTGCCTTATTGATTACATGTGAGCGAAAAGAACGAGAATTGGATGAATACAAGTCTTAGACCTTGTATAGATGGCCAATATTAGAAAAACACACTTACCAAATGATCATATATACTTATTGTTTTCCTGGCTCAAAGAGCTTAGTATTAACCATTAACTGTTTTTCTTCACCACCATTGCTTGGAAGGCCACTACTGAGTTGACTATGATCATGCGATCTAACTGCCATCTGTATTAGGGTCCATTAAACGGATAGACTAAATTGACACATAGCCTGCCACATGCATGTACTGAACATGAGCTGACCCAATTTTTTCTCCATAACAACCCAAAAATTACATTGAGAAGCAGAGAGTAACTATCGCACGTATCTCAGGAAATTGGACCAGTCAATATTTTATTTTAAACCATCCATTTAATAGCCATCTATTCAAAGGCTAAGATTGCTTGATCACTGTGATTTTCAGTATAAGCTGCATTCATAAGATGCAATGCAATTTGGATGGTCTGGATACCCATGCATGAGTGTTATGTGAGGGCGTGAACTTTTTCTGCCGGGGATTTAAAATTATTAAAAAAAAAAAAACTTGTCAGATTGAAATATTTCAGCCCTTTCATGATTTAACCCTTTCTCTTTGGATATGGACCGCATCCTTAAGCACTGTTTTGTGGGCCTTAGTTCAGGACCATCCTATCTTGAAGATTTTGGAGGCAGATACCATCAGCTGCATATCTCGCAAGATCAACTACTGGGATCATTGAAATATGACACCAAATCCAACGGATAGTGATTCGTAGCACCCTATTCTATCAAAACCAGGACACATAGCCTACAATCAGCAAGAAGCCCAACATGATCTCTCTTAAAAAAAACAAAATCAAAGTCTTCAGTATAAAAGAAAAAACATGAAGGTATAAGGAATAAAAATTAACATGCAATGAAGTAAAAGGCCTATCACCCCGATATTATAACTTAAAGCCCCACTTCCTCTTTTTCCATCCATAAAAGCTTGCAGGGCCCACTTCTTCCTCATACCTCTGGAAAAGTTTGTGGGCTCCATTGCTTGTTCTTTACCTCTAGGAATGATCGTGTGGGCCCACCTCCTTCTCTTACAATACATCCGGAACATCTGGTGGGCCAACTTCTTTCTCTTACATTTAGAAATCTTGTGGGGCTAGCTTCACCTGAAGAAGTACTTGTGGGCCCCACTTCTGACTCATACCTTCATGGGTCCCATTGCTACCTCTTTACTACTAGGAATGATTGTGGGCCCACTGCTTTCTCTTATATGTTGAAATCTTGTGGGGCCAGCTCTACCTGTAGAAGTGCTTGTGGGTTGTGGGCCCCACTACTTCCTCATACCTCTGTGGGTCCCATTGCTTCGTCTTTACTTCTAGGAATGATTGTGGGCGGACTTCTCCAGCTTTACCTGTAGAAGTGGTTGTGGACCCCACTACCTGTTAGGCTTCTAAAAAGGCTCGTGGATCCTATTGCCTCTAGAAAAATTGTCAGTCCCACAGCTTTTTTTTTTTTTTTTTTTTTTTTTTTTTTTTTTACACGGAGCTAGTGAAACCACGATGGGTACTCGAACCCTGAGAACTCCTGAGAGTCTACCACCCGAGAAAGAGTCAGTCCCACAGCCTATTTAGGCCTCTAAAAAGGGTTGTGGATCCTGTTGCCTCTTGAAAATTTGTCGGTCCCACTTCCAATTAGGCCTCTAAAAAGGCTCGTGGATCCTATTGCCTCTAGAATTGTTGAGGGCCCCATTCCTTATACCTCTGTGGGTCCCACTGCTTCCTCTTTATTTCCAAGAATGATTGTGGGTCCACCTCCTCTTACTTTACCTCTAAAATATCTTGTGGACCCACTTTTATCTCTTGCATATAGAAATTTTGTGGGCCACCTTTACTTGTAAAAGTATTTGTGGGCCCCACTTCCTACTATACCTCTAAAAAGGGTTTTTCTGCTTGTTGCAATGTGATTGGGCCACATCATCACTAACTGCATTTAATGCAACAGTGCGGTCAACATCATTGATGATGTGGACCAATTACATTATAACAAACCCCCGGGATATCTGCTTGTGGCAAGCAGAGGATCCGGATTCGTCTAAGAAAGGCTTTGTGGTTCCAATTGCCTGTTGAATAGCTTATGGTACCCACTTTGGTTCTTACCTAGAGAAAAAGCTTTTGGGCCCACTTCTTTATCTTGATTCTAAATTAATCTTATGGGCAACTTCCTCTAAGAAAGAGCTTATGTGCCCCACTTACAACTCTACCTTAAAAATAAAAAGCTTGTGGCCCCACTTTCTCTTCTGCTATAAAGAAGAGCCTGTGGGGCCACTTCTTCCTTTTACTAGGTTTTGGAAAGAAAAAACAAAAGAAAAGCCTGTGGGCCTTTTATATGTGTTCTTGTTGTGCTTTGCGACCCTATCCACTTGAAGCACCCAATGGAAAATAATATAAAATTACACGAGGAATGATCTACCCTGGAGCCGACTTCATGTGGGGCCCAACTTGATGTGTTTCAGACATCCAAACCGGGCATCTGATGCTTCCCGTGGAGAAAATGGGTCTCCAAAAAAAATTCATCCAGATATAAAACTCAGGTGGGACAAACCATCAGTAACAGTGTAAGATGGTGCACAAACTGAGATTTTTATGGGATATATCTCACCTCCACGGTGGTGCTCATCATTTAGCCTAACCTAAGTTTCTGATTTGCATCCAAAAATTAGTTTGATTGAACCACACCACATGGAGCAGTTGGGAGGAGAATTCCCACCGTTGAAAAACTTCTAGACTGTGTGGGGCCTACCATGTTTTTTTATGTGTAATCTAATCTACTCAGAATATGCATCCTACGATGACGAATGGACAGCCAAAAATTAGATCTGACTAAAACTCGGGCGTGCCACAAAACATTATTTTAGAGGATTTAGGTAGCAGCCCATCTGAGTTTTGGATTGACCTGATTTTCGAAATGGACCATCATCAAACTCTTAAAAAATGTCTTATATTTGGCCCTAATACTTGGTGAGGTCATCTATAGACAGGACCATCTAATGCACAGATCCACATCCCAAACAGGTCATATCCAATCTCAAAAATCCTTTGTTAGTAATTTTCCACTTTGGCCAAGTTTGGAAATTTTAACGGTTCAAAGAGTTAAACAAAATCCATATGAAAGAGGTGTTTTTCATCCATGGCCAATGGGAATGGAATTCTACGAAATTTATAAATTGTGTTTGAGTAATGGGAAGGAGTTGACAAAATTCTACCGGGCAGTATCTTTGATGTGGGATGTGTCATGGATATATTACTAGCATGGCTGGATCAAAAGAAGGTTAAATGGAAGTGAAAGTAATCCATCGTATTCAGGTCCAATCCTATATGAGGTAGGATGTAATTGGGTTTAAGTTGGTCTGGAATTATTGTTTGCAGGTGAACCGTATATTGGCTATAACTTTTGATTCGAGAATCATTACGGGACACATGACCTATCAATCTTTATTATAACAGGTCATATAGGGTCCACCAACCCACATAGTAGGTTGTGTCTGTCAGTTTCACGAGAAAATGCACACTTTCAATTCAAAAATGAAATTTTAGAATAAAAAAAATACTATTTTTTGTAATTCTGATTTTTGTTGTATCTTCTTATTTTTATATTTTCATCTTTTCTTAATTATTTATAATTTAGATTTTCATCTTATAATCATGTTGATACTTCTCTAATGAGGTTTATCTAGACTTTTTTATTTTTGACAAATTAAGCTTTATATGAGTTTTATTATTTTGAAAAACTTTCAAATAGAGTTAGAATTTTACTATTTTGATAATTATAAGTTTGGATTATTATTTTTTCTTTACTAGTAGAGTAATTGAGAAATCATAAACATTACATGTTATTAAATAAAAATATTTGAACTTTTTTTCTTTTTTCTTTTTTCTTACATATTCAAGGTTTTAATCACTTGAAGAAGACGGTAATCTTATTTATTGTTATTTCACACTCTTCCTTACCTCAATCTTTTATATATTTTTTTTAAAAAAAAGTTAAAAATAAAAGTACATTTGATCAGAGACAATTTATTTCCTTGGAATTTGCTAGCTTAAGATGGATGTTAAAAAATAATTGGCATAAAACCAATAACTGATTCCCAATTAGAAACTATTTCTAAGTCACAACCTATTCATGGGTAGATGCAAAAATATGACCCACCCCTTTAGACCTTTTAATACATGCACAAAAAGAAGACAAAGGAGACCTGGGCTAAAACAGGAGACCCTTTGATGCCAAAGTCAGAGTCTAGTAAAAGGGGTTTAAGGACAAAGATTGTAGGTGTATGTGTATGTACCTTTCACCATTAGAGAGATGCCTCTATTTATAGTTGAGGGGGGAGGCATAACATAGAAAAAACCTCCCCGTTAATAGGTACGTGTTGCACATGAATTCGGGGTTCTATTTGGGGATTATCTCGAGATCATGGATAGATAAAGGGATGAGGTAAATCGTGGATTAATCGCAATCCTTGGAGGGATCTTCTGACCGAAAACCCTCAAAATAAGGCCTCGACGAACCTCGTTGGGCAATCAAGGCGGATTTATCTGGCCTTTGGATAAGGTCGGATGATAGAGGTAGCAATGCATAAGCTTGAATACGCTTGTCCTCACCTACCAACTTGTCCTTTCAATTAGGAAAAACATCTTTGTAATGTCCAATTTTTTTAGCCTTCAACTTCTTCATAGGTCCTGATAGCTTCTTCAGGTTGTCCCTCGAAAAGTCCATTCTAGATCACACCAAACCTGGGTCATACCTCCCTTTAGGCCATCCTTAGCCGTGCCGACCATTAGACCGACATAGGTCATGTTGACCTTTAGGCCGACCTTGGCCGTACTGACCTTAGTCGTGCTGACCTTAGTCGTTTTATACCTTTGGGCCAACTCCTTTACCGACCTTCCTCCTTAATCCGAAAGAACTGCTCCTCATTCTCTACGCAAGCATCGCGGCGTGTCGTCTCGACGTGACCACCCTTTATGGATCGGTCTGTTTTTTTTTTTTCCACAATAGGTACATTTCTAGGGAGCCAAACGACTCATGAGCTGTGGTCCTTGTGAGTTATGGATAAGCTGCTCTGGCAAATGTATTCAAACATCCCATCAAGGAATGGATTCTCAAAATGGGCATTACAAATTATCTTGACCCTTATATTAGGCAAGGAGTCGTCAACCCCTTATTCTCAACGAATGTCAATTCAACTAGTCCCCACTCCAACCCACAATCACATCCGTCGATCAGACCATATATCCGATTATCTGTTGGGATGCCTTGCACAAACCTTAGGATCTAGCCTCCCGAAACAAACCAGAATTATGGATAATAAAGCAATGAAATAAATCAAAGCATCAATCACACACCACACAAGAGAATTTTCATCCAAACCCTCAAAGAGGTAAAAACCACAATGTGACCTCGCCCGTCATCAACAATCCTACTATGAAGTAGAACGCTTAAACCTTCTTCACTCACGCAGAGTGGATGAACAATAAGAGAAATAGAGAAAACGAAGAGATCTAACCGACATGAGAACATAGAAGCGTGCCGAGATATAAATTGCAAAGTAGAAAACCTCCTCGAGGTCGAGAACCTCCTTCCTCAAGAGGATAAGCTATTCTCTCTTTTTCTCCTCTCTCTCACTTTGATAGCCCTCTTGTATTTTTCTCATCAACAAATATATCCGTAGAAAAAAAATAGGGAATTTTTATAGTTTTGAAATAGATTAATGAATGCATAAAAAAGGAGTTCACAACCCTTTAAATAAGGGCATCCTAAGCAAAAGGAAAGAAATCATAATCAAGGACAACGGTCAAAAAAACCCATCAAATCTCCCCTTTATGACCCGGGAGGGATTCACCTTTTTAAGCCACCGTGTTTCTACAAGTGCCAAGGTTTTCCCCGAAAAAAGTAAGTGTCATCATGCTTCACCGACCTAATTATCATCGTAAGCTCTTTTTCACATTGGGCGTAACACCTTTTGTTCCAACGGAGTAAGAGTTATCCAGTGATACCGAAACTTCTATGTAATTCGAAAACGAATGCCGACTGGATTCTTGTCGAATCAGGTATAAAGCACTCGACTATCGCAATGACCACGTAGCGGGGTTGCTTTAGGCTAAAGTTCCCGTAGAACCTCTTCATCCAAAAGCATATCTTTACGCTTCGTGACGCAATCATCCGGACTCGCGAGATACGCAGAGTTGACAAGGTACGATGGTCCAGTAATCACTTCCGCCAAGAAACCGCCTTTGCCCCGCAAATCCATCATGAACCCCATGTAACTTTGTCCATGTCACCCGCCATATCTACATCACTCTAACACAGGTTTTTCGTCACCATAGCATAGGCTCAACCTGGATGAGCCTCTCAGATACCGTAGTATCCATTTCATTGTTGCCCAATGCTCTTTGCCAGGATTGGCAAGGTATCGGCTGACAACACCAACCGCATATGCTATGTCTGGGCATGTACACACCATAGCATATATAACTTCCTACAGCTGACGTGTAGGGTATCTCTGCATCTCTTCCACATCTGCCTTCGTCTTGGGATACTGCTTGTCGCTCAATCTGAAGTGACCATCTAGTAGAGTCTTGGCCAGAAGCTTACGCCGCATTCATATTGAACCGCTCAGACTTTCTCAATATACCGCTCTTGTGATGACCAAAGCTTCTTCGCTCATACATGTCACGGGTTATTCCATTCCTAGGATCTGTCTAGCCTAGGCCCAAGTCTTTCATCGCAAAAGACTTGCCCAACTCTGTTTCACTGTCAATCTTCTTGATGTCTTTTTCCCATGATGAGCATGTCATCAACATATAATAACAGTAACTAAGAAATCACCATCCGAGAACTTGCGCGTGAACACACAATGGTCCGACTGCTCGTCATACCCATGTTTCAACATAAACATGAACGATCGAACTTCTTGTACCATTGCCGTGGAGCTTGTTTCAGCCCATACAAGCTCTTTCTCAGCCTACACACCATATGCTCCTTGCCCTTGACTTCGAACCCCTCTGGTTGGTGTATGTAGATCTCTTCTTCCAGGTCACCATGGAGAAAGGCGTTTTAACATCTAACTGCTCTATCTCCAGATCCATGCTAGCCGCCAACCCAAGCAACACCCGTATGGATGTCATCTTCACCACTTGGTGAGAATATCTCTCGAAGTCTATGCATTTTCTCCGACCAAACCCTTTCACCACAAGTCCGGCCTTGAACCCTCGTCCGTGAATTTCTTCGCTCAATCTTCTTTCGAACACCCACTTGTTGCTTCGAGCTTTCTTGCCCTTTAGCAAGCTTCACCATATCATAGGTGTGGTTCTTATGCAAGGATTCCATCTCCTCTTGCATAGCTTTCAACCACTCCCCTTATGCTCGTCGGCCAGGGCCTCGAATAATCTTCTCGGCTCTCCCCATCGGTTAGCATAATGTACTCATGCGGCGAGTACCTCTGGACTACTGTCTGTTCCTAGATGACCTCCTCACCGTGGCTCAACAGTGGATCAAGGGCGCCGCTCCCCGGTCCATCTTCTCCGAAGGAACTCCTCCTCGCACTCGCACTCGTACTCCCGTCATCATGCACCACGGGAGGAGTAACGGATCCATGTCCTCTAGCTCACCCGAACTAGGCCGGTTCTTCTAGCTTACCAATGTCTTCTATACACCGATCTTCAAAGAAAACCACATCTCTCGCTCCCGACGAGCTTCTTCTCGGTCGGATCCCATAACTCAGTAACTAAATTTTTCATCACCGCACCCTAAGAACACACACCGCCCGATCTTCATATCGAGCTTGGACCTCTCGTCCTTTGGTACGTGAACGGATGTCCCGCATCCAAACACTCCCGAGATGACCGTACGATGGATCATGTCCAGCCCACACCTTCTCGGGTACTTCTCCATTCAACGGGCCGATGGAGACTGCGTTTATCAAATACACCGCCGTGCGCATTGCTTCTCCCCATAACGTCTTGGGCAACTTCGCATGGGATAACATACATCCGATTCTCTCAACAATGGTGCGATTCATTCGCTCGCCTACACCATTATGTTGGGGGTCTTGGGAACCGTACTGTTCATGGCGTATACCCCGGGACTTGCAAAGCACTCGTGAAAGTCGTCAATGTATTCACCACCATTGTCGTGCATGATGCACTTCAATGGTCTACCTATGCTCTCTCTCTCTCGACCATAGCATGAAACAACTTAAACACACCAAAGACCTCGTCCCTGGATTTCAAAGCATAAACTCAAACCCTCCTAGATGCATCATCTATAAAAGTGACAAAATACAATGCCCCACCCAAGGTTTTTGTCCTCATAGGACCACAAACATCAAAATAAACCAAATCTAATGCATGCACTTTATTAACATGAGAAGCAGTTTTAATAAATGAAACTCTATGCTGTTTCCCTGATAAACAATCAAGACAGGTTTTGAGAGGTATACCTGTCACGTCTGGAAGGAGCTGCTTCCTCGCTAGTAGCTGAAGCCCTTTTTCACTCATGTGGCCTAGACGCCTGTGCCACATGTCAATAGCTGAATCTTCCGCTGCGTTCAACCCACCCTTGCACATACTGACACTTGCCTTGTAAAGGGTGCAACACTTCTTTCCTCTAGCCACGATCAATGAACCCTTGATGAGCTTCCATCGCCCATCAGCAAACCGGCTTTCATAGCCATCATCATCCAACCTTCCCGTCGACATCAAGTTGAGGCGAAGGTCTGGGATATGCCTCACATCCCTGAGAACCAATGTGCAGCCCACATCAGTTTTCACACAAATATCACCAACTCCCACGATCTTTGATACGCCAGAATTTCCCATCTTCACAGTCCCATAGTCACCTGACTTGTAGCTTGTGAAGGAGTCCCTGTGTGGAGTCGCATGAAAAGAAGCTCCCGAGTCTATCACCCGGTTGGTGCCCGACTCGTAGGCCGTGAGACATACATCATGATCCGTAGAAAGGATAACTACCATGTCGCCATCCGAAGCGACCGCAGTGGAATCGATTCATCTTCCTTCCCTTTTCCTTCTTGTCATTTTTCTTACCACGACATTCATGCAGTAGTGGTTATTCTTGCACAATTCCAAGATTCAACCTCTTTTTCGTTACTCGACTTGCCTCTTGATTTATCTCGGGCCTTTCCGCCCTTCCCGATCTTTCCTCTCCCTCGTTCTCGCGTCACAAGAGCCTCTTCTTGAGTAGACCCCGAGACTTCCTCCTTGTCTCCTCATTGAAGAGACAACTAGTTACCGTTCCATGGATATCTTCCGTCTCGGCGCGGAGTTACTTAGAGACACCACCAATGTCTCCCAACCGTCGTGCAATGAACTAAGCAATAGTAAAGCCTCGCAATTCATCATCCAGACCATCTTCATAGAGGTGAGTTGGTTCACTATATTGTTGAACTCATTCATATGCTCAACTACAAACCACCATCCTTGAACTTGAGATTTACAAGTCGCCTTATCGTAAATATCTTATTACCTTTGTCTTCCTCTCATACAAACCCTTGTAATTTTAGCCATAGAGCTTTGGTGAGGTTTCCGTAGACATATGGTGGAACACAGAATCATCCAACCATTGTCTAATAAACCCCACCGCCTTTCGGATCCTAGCAACAACCTATTCCATAAACATTTGGGCTGGAATTGACGAACAACCAATATCCATATTAGTGTTATTAGTGTCAAATAGAAATCTCAATGGGGCGTGGCCAAGCGGTAAGGCAACGGGTTTTGGTCCCGTTACTCGGAGGTTCGAATCCTTCCGTCCCAGACCGATTCTATCAGAACAAAGATTGTGCTCTTTTCTTAAACAATCCTCTGTTTAAGAGTGTAATGTTGGATACAATGTGATCCAATCTTTACTTTCTGATTTCTAACGATTCAGAGAAGGATCATATCCTACCTTTCGATCCTGTTTCTGTTTCTCACAAACAGAAACAGAATCGAGTGTCAATGACACGTGGATGGAAATAAATATCTTTTTGATATAGGTAGGATGGGAACAAAGATCAAAGTTCCATTCAAAAAAAAAAAAGATTGGGTGGCCATTCAGCGTATGCCCGTCTCCCCCCCGCTCATATTCATATTGAAGTTAGTTAGTCATTTAGAGAAACTTTATGCCCCCTATTTATCAAATTTGGATTCCCACATGATGCATTCTGAGTCGACATGCGGAAGAAAGGTAAAGTAAATAGGGGTAAATGACTAATTTTATGTGGATCCTGAATTCTAAACAGGAGGAGTTCTTGGTACTAATTCCATCACTGGGATTAAAGCTCCTAAGACTGGGGTGGGGCAAAATAAAAATAAAATAGAAACAACGAATTAATCTGGACCCATTCGGCTTTGTACCTATACAAGATGGTATAGCATCCCATAAGAGGATCTTTTTTTGATTGGCTTTGAGTATGATTCATGATCCCCATAGAATTCGTGTAGATACGAGTTAATTAGCAAAGGAAGGTATCAATTTCAATCAATATCTGTGTCATCCGGATCTCATTAACAAACAATAAAGTTCAATACGGAACAGATGTATTTTCTTTGGACTTAATTGCTTTTATTTTGCATCAGGCTCCAATGAATAATTGGAAATCAATGTAACGATGGGGGGGGGGATTCATAGATTCCATTCACTTTAGTTTAACCAGTAGGTCCTTGAGCGGATCCCACGTTAGCCCCAAGACGTTGGTCTCTAACTAGAAAAGTCAATGCGTCGAGCTTGAGAAGCTTCTGGGCCAGTGGGCCCGTCAAACTCACTGGGATAAGCGGTATTATTGAACCAGACGAAACAACAAGCGATGAAACCAAAGACAGATAAAGCACCTAAACTATAAGACAAGTAAGCCTCTCCGGACCATACAAATCTATTGTGCAGCCCATGCAACGGGTTTGGTTAAGATATGCCAGGTTCCACCAAGTATACAAATGGAACCTAACCATACATGTCCTCCAATTATATCTTATAAATCGTCCACACTAACAATCCATCCTTCTCCCCCAAGGGAAAGGGGGATTTTAGTGAATAACCAAATATAACACGTCGGGCTGACGGGTCGACGTTGGTCATTTTTCTGACATCTCCCCCCACGGGAGCCCAGGTATCATATAGGAATGGATTCTCAAAATGGGCATGCACAAAACCTTAGGATCTAGCCTCCGTAACAAAAACCAATTATGGATAATAAAGCAATGAAAATAATCAATGCATCAATCACACACCACACAAGAGATTTTTACGTAGGAAAACCCTCAAAGAGGTCGTCAACCCTTAGATCTAACGAATAAATTGAAAGTAGAAAAAATTCAACTAGTCAACATAATATATCCGTAGAAAAATCCTGGGACCCACTCCAATGAATCACATCCACTCATCAGATCAGTGGATGAACAATAAGAGAAATAGAGTCGAGGACACAGGCCGAGATATAAATTGCAAAGTAGAAAACCTCTCGAGCAGTAACCTCCCTTCTATAAGCTTCCTCTCTTTTTCTCCTCTCTCATATAGCCCTCTTGTATTTTTCCATCAACATAATTATGCACCTAGTTCTCGTATGGTGGACTTGCAATTGCACGCAACTATAAGATATAAGCGAATTTAGAAAATGTCGATGTCGTGTTTGAGATTCCATCGACATTAGCGTGATGGAGAATTAAGATCATCCTTGTATAAATCCATGCTGTGTAGTTTAGTTTTCAAGTGGCAACAGAGAAGCAATGTGTACGCCTTAGTTCTTAGACTCATTGAGTCGACTCGGTCGGTTACATTTCAAGAGGAGTTCTTTGCAGACTCATCGAGTCAACTAGCGTACACATGAGTGGGCCCACACCAAATAGCTAGGCCATGGCTATGATGATGGTGGTGGCTTGAAAAATTGAAACTGAGGTGTTTTCTCTTCATCTTCCTCAAAGGCGTCCAATGCCCAGAAGAATCGGTTGGATAGTTTTCATTGGGCATTGGACGATTTGGGGGAGATGCACAGGAATCCCCTCGTGAGAAAGGCAACCCTGGGAAACTGTTTTCATACAACCTTCCGATGACGGCACCATCGAGCTGCTTGATGTGTTCCTTTTAACAATCCAGGTATGTTGTTTCTCCAATACAAGTGAATTACCATAAATTGAAGGGCTGTCAATGGGCCAACCTTGGTTTGGTCTCGAGTAAATCAAGCCTTGGTCCTTTAATCGTTATGGGCCCGAAATTCAAGCAGACCAAGAGACCCAATTCCAGACCATGTCAATCATGTGAAGGCCCAAATCAGCCTCAGTTTGGACCTAAGTAGAAGGGCTACTGGAACGGAAACCAGGGTTCAGCCTGTTTAATTTACTGGGCTCATTGGAATGGCTGGATGCAATTCAAAAGCCCAGAAGGGTCTACCCAAGACAACGCCAGAGAAGGATGGACTGAAACCCGGCCTAGGCCAACCCAAGCCAGCTCAGTTGGCTATTTGGGAAATCCCCCAAGAGTTCCCAGGAGGGTGGAATATTGTAGAGATCATAGAGTCTCTTCATGGGGAACGGTCCATCTTGTATTTAATCCAAATTCTACGATTTCCGAGTCGCGGGAGATTCCCTTGCTGAACTCGATCTCAAGCTAAGCTGTCTTAAATGATGGAGTGTGCTTGTTCTTCACAATCTTTCCAAGAACTTGGCTTCCAACAGTGAAAAAAAACTGATGGCCCAATGCATTGTAGGACCGCCGTATAGACTTCTTCTCCCCATTCTTACGGGTCTGATCCTTTTGAAATTTAGGCCAACGGACGTATAGAACTCCAAACTGTCCCCTTTGGGAGTGACTTCAGTCGGCCCTAGGGCTGAAGGTCAGGCAGGTTGGGTCGGGTTGGCGCTTAACCCAACCCAACCCAACATTGGGCTGGGAATTCTCAACCCAAGCCCAAACCAAACAGGCTTGTGTGGGTATATGCTAATATTTTTGTTATTACATTGATCTATTAAAATTTCAATGCACACCTTATTTTTTGTATCTATAATTTTATTAATGATACATGTAGTTATTTATCATAAATAAGTTTATTTTTCTAAACAAATAAGCTAAAACGTAGGGCAGCTGCTCCTTTAAAAGTCGTGGTGTGTTGTGTTGTGCAGTATGCAATCTATTTAAGAGAGAGAAGCATTAGAATTTCCCATACCCTCAACACAAATGATCCACAATCAATTATAATTTATAAGTAACTTATATATTGATTTGGTTCAGGTTTAGTCGAGCAACCCAAGACCTCAACCCAAGCCTGACCCAAATTTGATTGAGTTAGTGTTTGTATAGCTCAAGCGCTGGACCGAACTTATTACATCCTGCACATGCCCAACCTTTTGTCGGGTTCGCCGGGTTGAACCCGCCCGACTTTCAGCCCTATCCAAACCCTCCAAATGTGTTCAACTTCAGTAGCACCGGTTTTCCCACTCATTATAGATGTATGTTCCTTACATCCACGCCGTCCAACCGTTTTGACAGCTCATTTTAGGGTATTTTTACAAAAAAGAAGTAAATTTAAATATAAGGTGGACCACACCACCGGAAACAGTGGTGACTGAATCACCAACATTAAAAACTTCTCGGGAGCCACTGAAATGTTTATTTTCCATCCAACTTTTATAAAGTCACGAAGACCTGGATGAAGGGCCAACAAAAATATCAGCTTAATCCAAAACTTTTGTAGCACACAAGTTTTTAACGGTCAGTCACCACTATTACCTGTGTTATGGTTCAACTAAGATTTGGATCTACTTCATTTTTTGTATCATGCACTAAAATAAGCTGTCAAAACGGTTGGACGGTGTGGATGTAAGGAAGATACATCAAGGTGGCCCCATAGTCAGGGATCCCACCCATTTGGGTGGACCCCCGAAGTTTTTAATGGTGGGGATTCTGTCACGATTGTTTCCTGTGGTATGACGCGTGGATATAAGGCACATACATGACAGTGTGGGCCGTTCCACCCAAACAGCGTCCATGGATTCTGCTCTCATGCATGGTAACTTTGGGATAGATTCCACGTCTATGCTTTATTATTTTTGTTTTCTTGAAAGCTCGTTCTAAGAATATAATAATCAGTGCATGGGACGGGGGTTGAGTAACTCATGATACGGAATAAATTCCGTGGGCCACCATAGTATATGTGTCTTATCCATGCCGTCAATCCCTTTTACCAGCTCATTTAAGGGCACAATAACAAAATCGAAGCATATCCAAAGCTCAGATAGACCACACCACATGAAACATAGGGAATTGAATGCCTGCCGTTGAAAATTACTTGGGGGCTACGGAAGATTTAGATCAAGTTGATATTTTTTTTTTTTCCCTTCATCCATGTCTGTGTGACCTAATGAACAGATTGGATGATAAATAAACATCAGTATGGGCCATACAAAGGTTTCAACGGTGGATGTAATTATCCCCACCGTTTCCTGTGGTGTTGTCCACTTCAGCTTTGGATATGTTTTAGTTTTGAGCTCATGTCCTAAAATGATCTCTAAAAACGGATGCACAGAGTGGATAAGACACATTCATTACGCGTGGGCCCCGCATATAGCGTAATGGGTAACTCAGTACGCAATCCGCGTCCGTTGGTATGTCGTTTGTCTTCGTATTTTGGAAGAGGCCTCCTCAAACTTCCTTTATAGCTTAATGGGCCCTGTACAGCTGATTATGGTGTGGCCCACGGATTCGTGCAAATGATGAGATATCCAAGAATTTAGAAAACTATCGATATTGGGGCATCGGATTCTGTCTGCTTTATGACGTCGAGTGCACTCAGATCCTCTCTATATAAGACCATGGAAGTCTGTAGTTTTATACAGCAGTTGGGTGAACTTCCAGCTTCCCTTCAAAGCTCCTGCTCCACGCCGTTGGAGCCTTTGAAGTGTGGAAGCTGGCTGTAAGGTTGAAACTGGGCCCTGTTGGACCTGGCCTAGATCTTGTCCAGCGCATGCTCCTAAAGGCTCATGGGTTAGTCCCAGATAGGGCAGTTAGTAGGGCTGTCAACAGGCTCGGCGGTCCGTCAGTGTTTCTGGCCTGGCCTGCTATTCGGCCGGGTTTGGCCTGAAATATTAGGCCCGAAGGCCGGGGCGGGCCTAAAAGCTAAGCCCATTTAATAACCAGGCAGGGCTCGAGATTTGTTGAGGAGCTCATCGGCCTGGTCTGGCCCATTTAGGATTTCAAGGGCATTTTTGGTCGTATATGATGCATGGTGGGAGATCTTGTCCAAAGTGGTTTGTTGGGCTCCAGCTAGGACCGGACTCGGATTTGAGCTATGCATAATCACTAGAGCCTAGCTTCAGGCTTGTTTGTTTTGGCCCATCATGGACCCATGTCAGGCTCAGGTCTATGAATTACTTCGCAAGCCGGGCATGGACAGGCTACTAAGGTCTGTCAAAGCCTAGCCCACAAAGTAAAACCTAGACACCACCCATGATGATTATGAATGAACCGAGCCTGAGCCAGAGCCCAGCCACCCACCTCTTTACAAGATCTGGGCTGTTCATTAGGTGTGCCCCATCAAGCATGATATTGACAAAAATGCCCTTGAAACCTTCAGCCAGGCTTAGGCGAGATGGTGGGCTGTCACGCACAGCCAATCACGGTCTGATTAATAAAATAGGCCAATCGGGCATATAATTTAAATTGTAATTCAAGGAGGCCCTGGTATGAAAACCTGACTGGCCATCCTCCGACCGTTGACGGCCCTAGGGGTAGTATTTGGAATTGCATCTTCTTAAAGACCGTAGAAGTAGATACGGGTACGGCCCATGCTTAATAAAAACACATGGACCTAAGAAATTGGATAGTGGGCCCGAGCTAGTTGTAAACTTGAAAAAACCCATGGAGGTGTTGGGAGGACAGTGGCAATTTGTGTGTGTTGGGCAAGTTTCCGATCTCCCTCGTAGGCTCCCGGTGCGCCCGGCTAATGTCATTATGGCGTTTTGGGTGCCTTCAAGGGGGATCGAGAGCTTACTCCTCATGATTCGTGGTGGGCCTGACATTGAGTTGGCTAGGGTTAGTTTAGGGCCTTAGGCAACGGTTTTGAACTGGTTGGGACCTCGCTCTTCAAAAGTTTGATTTTTCTGGGCCCGGGGCGACCCCATTGGCAACCTTAGATCTCCGTCTCTATGATGGTCTCAACAGAGACTATCCAAGTGGACTGGAGCGTTGTGATTCTTCCTTACTGGATGTTATAAACCGTTGGATGGGCACACCATGATCCAGACGGTTTATCGTGTGGGGACATCTCTTTTCTTTTGCAGGCATTCCCGTGCTGTGAAGACACAGGTAAAATTACTATACTTATACTACTAGTATGAGAAGCTTGGCCACATAGCAACACGGGCAATCCAGCTGTTCAACATCACATGAATGGAACGCCCACTTAATGCGCTTCCATAAAACTGTATATACTACGGATAGATATTTAGATAAATTCATGTATATTTGTTAAAAAAAATTATAGATACCTCTTCTCTATATCTGTTATATACAATGGTACATATGTATTATATATTGTTGTTGTTGATGCAAGAATTTGGACTGCCTTTTTTTGACCTCCGGGCACTTGCACAGGAGGAGAGCAAAGGAGACCCTCCGATGCCAAAGTCAAGCTAAGAATCTGGGTCTAATCATGTTAAAAAGTTTTTAGTGAGAGATTCTGCGTACCTTTTCCTGTTGATGGTGTGCTTATTTATAGTGTTCATAGGACGATTTGGACAGCAATCTTAGGCATGATTTAGCCGCTGGGGAAAATATGCGTTGGGTGGTAAATGTCGGCAGTTACCCTGCAATTACATGGTGGGCAATTACGCGCAAATGGTGGACATGGGTGGTTACTCCGGAGTTACGTCTGAGCTGAGCCGAGCTCGCATCTGAACTGAACCGAGCTGGACTCGACGGGCAGTTGTAGGCGGACCGAGCACCGTGTCGAGCCGAGCTGCACTCAGTGATTGATCGGCCAAGGATTGCTTTGAGGAGCTCCTCGGGCTACTGATATTCTCGAGCTGGAGGTCAGACCTGATTCCTCGTCGGCTCTATTTGTCCCTGATGAGTCCTTCAGCTTCAGCAAGCCATCTGACTCCCTGTGGGACGTGTGGGTGGAAGCTCAGGGATCACGTGCTGGCCAAGGCTACACTTGCGGGGGTAGACATCAGTTTCTCTATGTGAGATGGCGTAGGAATACGTGCTCATCTGCCCGAGCTGACCTTGAAGGTGGTCGGACTACATTTTCTCATAACAATTGTTGTCATAAAAAATTGAATTTAAAATAGGAAAAGAAACTGTTTTCTTTGTATTGTAGTTTTGATGTTGAGTCTAGTCTCATGTTGAAAAATAAATGGAAAACTTAACCCTTTATATTAGAATTTTATTAAAAAACAAGAGTATATATACTATGATTGCAACCTCGCATAAGCTAATGCGCCTGACTTGCAATCATGGCACAGCATGGTGTGATGAGCCTTTGACTTGGTCACTTTTATATTTCTCTACATGGATGATGTCACGCACATGCTCACATAAACAAAGAACAATCATGCGCCCAACAAATAATTAATGAGGCGGTATTCACCAACTTAACATAAATGTATTACCTGCATACGCCTGGAACCCCAACGGCTACCTCTTATTTTTATAAAGGCTTTCATTTTTCATTCTATGTATTCAGAAAAAATATTTTCTTCTCCTCTCTCTCTCTCTCTCTCTCTCTCTCTCTCTCTCTCTCTCTCTCGTTTTCTCTGAGTTTTTCTCTTTGCAATTCTTCTAGGAAAATCAGAAAGTACATGCTTGGGTTCGTACGTGCACCTAATTTAAGTCATTCATCATTGATGAGAACTGTTGTATCCCAAGGGTAGAGTTGCTAAGAATGCACTTCAACTCTCCAAATATCATTTCTATTAATTCATGTTTATAAAATTCCAATTTTCTGATATATTTCTATGTTACATCCAACAAACATCTCATCTTATGCTCCTTTAACATCTAAAAGCTTATTAGCTTAAGGACAGAGCTTACTATTGAATTCTTGAGCTCAAAGAAAAAACATAGAAGTGTAAACTCTATGACTGATCATTTCAAAGCAATAAAATATTTGTCTTTTATTCTACAATCTTTACATCCCAAAATCTCTGAGGGTCCCATTATTTTGATGTCCAGACTCAAAAATCAAGTCCATCCATTAATCAGTGAGCCACATTTAGCATGGCTGTAAAACTGAGAAAAGGTTTTTAGGCTGCCCAAACAACAGCATTGTTCACTTCAAAACTAGAATTAACTGGTTTTTTGGTGGGGAATGTCTAGATAGTCAGACCATGTAATGGATAGCTTAGAGATTGCGTCAGTCTGCCACAGACCATGTGATGGACAGCTTAGGTATTGCGACGGTCTGCCACATTGGCGCATGTGGCAACATGTGTATGTTATGCCTTTTGTATGCGCTTAGCAAACCTCTACTACACGCGTCCAGGTCCTCAACTTGTACATGTATATTCCATGTCGTGTGGCCATCCTAAGTTTTGAAACGGCCTGACTTTTTAAGGTGTCTATTTATCTAGGTAGGGAGTATCTTTTGGATGATTGGATGGTATATACAAAACATGGTGGGCCCCACACAATCTAAATTTTTTCAATGGTGGGCAACCCCAACTCTTCCCTTTGGTGTGTCTTATCTAGGTTTTGGATCTGCTTGATTTTTGGAGGCAAACGAGAACATGAGGGGACGCAAATGATGGATGAATTGAATGTCGCTTGCACATCAATGTGGACCCAACGCATTACATATTACATTAAGTTAACCTACGAAGTTTTGTAAATAATTGTTTCATATATTGGAAAGAAAATGAGCTAAAATTAATTGTTTCTTCATTGCCAAAAGGGCAAACGGAATTTTAATTACTTTGTGAAAATATCAGCAACTTAATCTTTTATTTTACAATAATCAAGCTTTAGTGTTTAAAATATAAATCCTCTTACCACTCTAAGCCCATGTAACTTTTAGACTATTTGAAGCTTAATTTCAACATTGTGCTTTAGTATATTTTTATCATTCACTGATATTAAACCTATGTGTTTCTACATTATTTTTCTTTATTTTTAAGAATTACTACTTCATTAATAGAAACGGAAGGAAACATGTGTCCAACAATCCATTGCAATGTCGCGAGGGGATTTTGGACATCACCTCAACATGAACTGGACTACAATTGAACAAGGCTCGACGTTATGTGGGCACTGATCTCATATATGATATTCCACAAGAAAGGGTTTGAACCTGCGAATTCTAGTGACCACCCAGCATATAATATATGATAACAGAACCCGCTTGAGATTGAGATCAACAATCCAGATTCATATCTACCCATTGAATAGACTCTCTCTGCAGTTCCATATGATGTAGTTCCTCAATCACGAAGCAACATTATGCTCCAAACAATGTATCTGATCTTACATATTGATGTAGAGTGGGCAGCAGACAATTTGATGGCCAAGATGGATCAAAGAAAGCTCAATCGGAGGAGAAAGTGATCCGGACTGCCAGAACCTTAAAACAAGCGTATCTCTAAACCAGAATGAGTTATTCAACTTTCCATATATGATTTTGGAATAGGAAAAGCTACTTTAGCCAATCAAATTGTTTGTTGGCTTTACAAAGCCTTAGGAGATGATTCAAATACTTGTACAAGAAGGGAATAAACAAAAACAAAAAACTCTCTGTATTGAAAAGCTTTCAAGCTTGATTTCTTCTTTCTCACTTTACTTGCACTAATCGTACAGCACCCCACCTGTTTATGAGGAACTTGCTACCCATTGAAATACCTAATATGCCCTCATTAACTACATTTATTCTACAGTTTCAAAAGTATGGAAATCCACCAGCCACCACAAGTGTAAAATGTGGAAATTCCAATAACCACAACATGTGGCGTTTCAAATGCCATGAAAGCTTCCTGAACCGTCCATTTGGTTTGGACGTTTCAACACTCCCCTTCAAACCAAAACCGATTTTATTCCAAGCATTGACCTTAGTCGTCTGAATGTAGTCGTCTGAATGTATCAGTCGGTAATGCCTTGGTGAATATGTCCGCGACCTGTTTAGTGGTATGATAGTACTCCAATTTCACCACTTTCTGCTTCACTTGATCTCTGAGAAAATGATATCAAGTATCGATGTGCTTGCTCCTTCCATGTTGCACCAGATTTTTGAGAGCTCGATTGCCGACTTGTTATCCACATATATAACTGTGGATCCTTCCTGCGGATGCTTCAGCTCCTTTAGCATGTTCTTCAACCATACTGTTTCACAGACCGTGGACGATGCTGTCACGTACTCTGCTTCACATGTGAACAAAGCAACAACAGTTTGCTTCTTTGAGTTCTATGTGAAAGCAGTCGATCCAAGATAGAATACATAGCCAGTGGTGCTCTTTCTTTCATCTTGATCACCTCCCCAATCACTGTCTGAGTATCCATACAGTATTGCTTCATCTTCGTACGGATAGAAAAGACCGAAGTCCATTGTTCCTTTGACGTACCTGAGGATTCTTTTTGTGGCTAGCTAGTGTGATTCTTTTGGTACTTCCATGTACCTACTTAGAAGACCAACACTGTAGATGATTTTCGGCCTTGTAATTGTGAGGTACCTTAGGCTTCCAATCAGACTCTTGAACATAATCGAGTCAACACTTCTTCCTTCTCCTTCTTTTGTCAGCTTCAGGCCCATTACTCAGGCATGTTCAAGGCATTGCAGTCTGTCATCTTGAACTTTTTAAGTAACTCCTTGGCATACGTTTTCTGTGATATATATATGCCGCCGACTTGTTGTTTTACTTCGATGCCCAAGAAAAAGGACATCAATCCACCATCAGTCATCTTGAATTCATTGAACATAGCATGCTTTAATTCTTCAAACATCGCCTGACTGTTTCCTGTGAATAGCAGATCATCAACATATAGGCATGCTATGAGGATGTCGCCATGAGCATTTTTCTTGATGTAGACAGCATGCTCATATGGACATTGGGCGAAGCCGTTCTCTTGAAGATAGTTATCAATGTGTGCATTCCAGGCATGAGGAGCCTGCTTCAACCCATAAAGGGCTTTCTTCAGTCGATACACTTTGTATTCCTCCCCTTGAAAAACAAAACCTTCAGGTCGGTCAATATAGACCTCTTCTTTCAGAATTCCATTCAAGAATGTAGATTTCACATCTAGTTGGTAGATCATCCAACTGTGATAGGTTACAAGGGAGATAATCATCCTCACAGTGTCAAGGCGAGCAATAAGAGCGAAGACTTCTTCATAGTCTACCCCGTACTTCTGTTTATAGCCCTTTGCTACGAGCCTTGCCTTGTAACAATCGATCTCACCATCAGCCTTTCACTTGATCTTGTACACCCATTTAACACTAATAGCTCTTTGACCTTGAAGAAGTAAAGTTAGATCCCATGTATGGTTCTTCTCAATGGCCTAGATCTCCTCTTCCATAGTCGTCCTCCAGCATTCTTCTTCTACTGCCTCCTTAAATGTAAGAGGCTCATGGTCCGCATACAAGCAGAACAAATTTACTTCCTCAGTTTCGGCGTATATATCGTTGAGGCTTCTCATTTTGATAGGAGTCAAGGGTGAAGGAGAACTGGATGATGACGTGTTGGCTGAATTTTGATTTGATAAAATACTTTCAGAGGAGATGGAACATATCGCTTGACTTCTGCGTGCAAACATTTCGGCAAAAGAGGATGTTTCAGGTGTCTGCTCCTGGTTTTCATGCTTCTCTTCTTCATGTTCTTCAACCTTGACTTGATTTTCTTTGGCTGAATCTTCTTCGTTCCATTTTCAGGCTTCTTCCTCGCAAAATACAACATCTCTACTTACCACCACGTTGTTAGTTAGTGGGTTGTAGAGATTGTACGCCTTCAATACTTCACTGTAGCCGATAAAGATGCACTTCTCTCCACAATTATCAAGTTTTTTCTTTCTCGCTTCTGGAACTTGAGCATAGGCGACACACCCAAAGATCCTTAGGTACACCACGCTTGACTTGTATCCGCTCCATGCTTCCTGCAGTGTCTTGAATCTGATACTCTCGGTTGGACACCTATTGAGCAGATAGGCAGTACATGCAACTGCCTTTGCCCAGAAATTCTTCGGTAGACTTTTCTCCTTCAGCATGGTCCTTATCATGTCGAGAATGGTACGGTTTTTTTGTTTCACAATTCTATTCTGCTGTGGCGTATAGGCTGCAGTGTGTTGTTGCTTAATTCCTTGATCCTTGCAATACTCTTGAAAGGCATTTGAGGTATACTCTCCACCTCTGTCAAATCTAAGGGTTTTGATTTTATGGCCACTTTCTTTTTCAATAAGGGCTTTCAAATTTTTAAAAATAGTAAAAGTAGCAGACTTTTCTTTGATTACATACACCCACAATTTTCTACTAAAATCGTCAATGAAGGTAATAAAGTATTTATTACCTCCAAGAGAGATTGACTTCAATGATCCACAGATGTCAGTGTGAACCAACTGCAATGGTTCTCTTGCTCTTTGGGATACTCCACTCGGAAAGGAGTTCATTTGCTGTTTTCCAAGTGTGCATGGTTCACATACTTATTCTGGAGCTTTAATGGTAGGCAAGCCATGCACCATGCTTGATGACGACAGAAGTTTCAGGCCACTGAAATTTAGATGGCCAAAGCGAAGATGTCATATCCAGGAATCATTCATTGCTTTTCCATAAAAGTACTTCTCGAGCATTGTGTTTATATGGAGCAGAAACATACGATTCTTCGCCATCTGGACTTTTGTAATCAAATGTCCATGCATATCTCTTATAGAAAGAGAAAAATTCTTCATGTGTATGACACAACCTTTTTCGAGGAGTTATCCAAGACTCAGTATATTACTTTTCATGTTGGGCACGTAGTACACATTGGAGATGTAGTTTGGAACACCATTCTTCTGAAAGATTTTGATTTTACCTTTACCTTTCACAGGTGTCTTTGATAAGTCGCCGAATGTCACATCACCATGAACTCCTTCTGTGAGTTCTTCAAATAGGCTTTTGTTCCCACACATGTGATTGCTTGCACCTGTGTCGAGATACCATACATGTGGTCGATCACATCCTTTCTCTTGTGCAAGAAGAAGTGTGGAGTCTTCTTTTTCATGATTTGATGCTTCTGCATAATTAGAATGCTCATCTTGATCTACTGGTTTGCTCCAACAGTCTGAAGCATAATGGCTGAACTTGTTGCAATTGTAACATTGAATATTTTTTGTATTTCCACGTCCACACATGGAACGACTTCTACCATTTCCTCTTCCACGGAAATTGATAGTCTTTTGTTGATTTTGTGATTGGTTTGGATAATATTCACGCCCTTTGCCTCTTGCACGATTGCTAGTGTCACGGCCCCCTCGTTGTGTATGACCATTCTTTTGTTCATTTTGAGTCAACTTAGACTCTAAGGCATGTTCAAGCATTGAACCCGCATTCTTTTACATTCGTTACTCATGTACTTGTAACGAGCCCATCAATTCTTCAATGAACAGATTTTTTAAGTCTTTTGATTCTTTTATGGCAACAACCACATGTTCAAATTTGGTTGAGGGATCGAAGTACTTTTTCAACAACTTGTACATCTTCGATCTTTTCACCATTTCTTTTCAAGTTGTTAACAATAACAAGTAACCTTGAAAAAAAAATCAGAAATGGTCTCACCTTCCTTCATATGTGAGGTCTCGAATTCGGCTCTAAAAGTTTGGAGACAAACCTTCTTCACACGATCAACTCCTTTGAAGATTGTGCTAAGAATCTTTCATGCTTGCTTGCATGTTGTCGCTTCAGCGATCCGTTCAAAGGTAGACTCATCCAACCCTTGATAGACAAGAAACAAAGCCTTCTTGTCCTTCTTTCTTTGATCTTTGAGGATCGCCCTTTGATCAGCGGTGTAGAGATCCTCTTCTTCCATTATGGGTTCTACATACCCATCGGTAACAATCTCCCATAGATATTGCGACCCGAATAGTGCTTTCATCTGGATGCACCAGTTTTCATAGTTATCCTTAGATAACTTTGAAATCTGTGACTGGATCGAGGACGCCATCACTTCTTCACACCACGGATCAACAACGCCTTTATTTTTTTAACGTAGCAGTAGCAACGCCTTGATCACACAATTTGAACCTTCAAACTATACCCGGTCCCACGGGATCGTCTCTCTCTGATACCAGTTTGTTGGCTTTACAAAGCCTTAGGAGATTATTCAAATACTTGTACAAGAAGGGAATAAACAAAAACAAAAAACTTTCTATATTGAAAAGCTTTCAAGCTTGATTTTTTCTTTTTCACTTTGCTTGCAGTGACTTGATCGATTCTGATATAACAACACCCCCATTAGATCTCAATACAATGTTTATATAGGAACTTGCTACCCATTGAAATACCTAATATGCCCTCATTAACTATATTTATTCTACAGTTTCAAACGTTTGGAAATCCACCAGCCACCACACGTGAAAAATGTGAAAATTCCAATAACCACAACATGTGGCGTTTCAAATGCCATGAAAGCTTCCTGAACCGTCCATTTGGTTTGGACGTTTCAACATTTTGGACATCACCTCAACATGAACTGGACTAAAATTGAACAAGGCTCAACATTATGTGGGCACTGATCTCACATATGATATTCCACAAGAAAGGGTTTAAACCTGCGAATTCTAGCGACCACCCAGCATATAATATATGATAACAGAACCCGCTTGAGATCGAGATCGACAATCCAGATTCATATCTACCCATTAAATAGACTCTCTCTGCAGTTCCATATGATGTAGTTCCTTAATCACGAAGCAACATTATGCTCCAAACAATGTATCTGATCTTACATACTGATGTAGAGTGGGCCGCAGACAATTTGATGGCCAAGATGGATCAAAGAAAGCTCGATCGGAGGAGAAAGTGATCCGGACTACCAAAACCTTAAAACAAGCGTATCTCTAAACCAGAATGAGTTATTCAACTTTCCATATATGATTTTGGAATAGGAAAAGCTACTTTAGCCAATCAAATTGTAGTGGCATTAGAATTGGTGTCCTCGAAAGCAAATGTGAGCTCTAATCCATTAATCATGTAAATGTGACTAGGGCGATCTCGATCTTAGATTATGATGACCATAAATCCTTGGTGAATATTCTATTAATCCTTAGAGTGTAGTGTCAACTTTAATCTACATTATGAGTTTGTTGAGGAGTGATTCCTCTAATAGCCCTTGGGCTTGAGATTGGATATAACAATCATTAACCTAGGAGAGTCATGGTCCATTAGATCTCGATACAATGTTAAACTATGACCATCACGGGTGCTTAGAACACATTTGTGGACATTAATTCATGAAATGTATGGTTATCTTTTTCATTTTTCTATGGTCCATTTTTGTGCATGATTGGGAAATTTCTTAGCATCCACCAGAGAAAATTTATTAGGCTATCTAGATCTCTTTAGTATTGGGATAAATCAGGAAAAAACTTCCCAGGTTGGAAGACTATCAACAACATTGGGTTAACATATACCCTCAGATTTCAATACAATCTAACCTTATAAAAAATTGTACATAATTGTACTCAAAATGTCTTGAGATTGGGATTTTATTTTAGATTCAGGAAAAATTACATTTCATTGCATATCTGCAATAAAATCTCATTAAGTAGGCCCACTTCTTTCTCTTATATGTAAAAATCTTGTGGGGTGGCTTTACTGTAAAAGTGTTTGTGGACCTCACTTTTTATTAGCTTTAAAAGGGCTAGTGGATCATGTTACCCTCTTGAAAAGCTTGTGGGCCCTACGTCTTTGTCATACCTCTTGGGTCCCATTACTTCCCCTTTACCTCTAGGAACGATTGTGGGCCCACATCCTCCTCTCACCTTATCTCTAAAAACATCTAGTGGTCCCACTTCTCTCTTACATGCAAAACCTTGTGGACCAGCTTTACCTATAGAAGTGCTGGTGTGCCCTCACTTCCTAGTTGTCCTCTAAAAAGACTTGTGGACCCATTGCCTCTAGAAAAGATATGGGCCCATCTCCTTCCTCCTACCTCTATGGTTCTCATTGCTTCCTCTTAATTTTAGGAATGATCGTGGGTCCACCTTCTCTTACGGTACCTCTAAAACATTTAGTGAGCCCGCTTATTTCTCTTACATATAGAAATCTTGTGGGGCCAATTACTTTAACTGTGAAGTGCTTGTGAAACCCCACTTCCTATATGGCGTCTAAAAAGACTCTTGGATCATATTGCCTCTAGAAAAGCTTGTGAGCCCCACTCCTTCCTCACACATCTATGGGTCCCATTGCTTCCTCTTTACTTCTAGGAATGATTGTGGGTCCACTTCCTCTTACCTTACCTCTAAAACATCTTGTGAGCCCACTTCCTTCTCTCACATAGAGAAAGTGTGTGGGCCAGCATTACTTGTAGAAGTGTTTGTGGACCCCGCTTTTTATTAGGCTTTTAAAAAGTTTTGTAGATCCTATTGCCTCTAGAAAAGCTTGTGGGCCCTAATCCTCCCTCGAACCTTAATTTGTGGGTCCATTGCTTCCTCTTTACCTCTAGGAGTGATTGTGGGTCCACCTCCTCTTCCCTCTAAAACATCTTGTGGCCCATTTCTCTCTCTTATATATAGAAACCTTGTGGGCCCCACTTCCTAGTTCCTACTATAGCTCTGAGAAAGGCTCTATGGTTTAATTGCCTTTTGAAGAGCTTATGGGTCCAATAAAAAGTGGGTCCAATATTTGCCTTTGGTTCTGAAATCTAGTTGCCAATTTCTTAGGGGAAGAACATATGTAGCCCACTTGCCATTCTACCTCCAAAAACAAAAGGAGCTTGTGGGCCCCACTTTCTCTTCTTAGAAGAAGAAAAACCTGTGGGACTCACTTCTATAAAGAATATAAAAATACATGAAGATTGATCCCGAAGGGTCAAAAACACTGTAGAGTCAACTTCATTCGGGGCCCACCGTGATGTGTGTCAGACATTCAAACCAAGCATATGATGTGATCTGTTGAGAAAATTGGACTCCAAAAAAATCATCTTGATCCAAAACTCAGGTGAGCCATTAATCCATCACTAACACTTTAAGATGATATCCAAAAACCCTAGATCCCGTGGATATCCGTTACCCATTTGTTAATATACACCCTTCTTTCTCCTAATTACGGCCAATATTATAGTATCCTTGGGCCCTCAGTTAATATAAGTGAGGCCCATCATTTAGTTATCCAAACCATTGATATAATAGATTGAACGATGGACGGATATGCACTAGAATACTCTCTGGCTTTGTCATCAAGTTTAGACTACCATGGAATTCAGTTTGCAACTGTCTATTTGAAGACCGTGATCAAAAGGATAAAATTTTACGAACTAGATATTTATGGGATACATACATCATGATGGGCCCACGTAGCACTTTCAGTCATCTCACTACCAACGCTGTCAATATGCAATCCACTTCTAACTAGAGCTGGGCATGTCTGACCCGATCCGACTCGTTCCGAACTGAACCGACGACCTAGATCGGTGCGGATCAAGTGGGGTCATCCAAATCCGAAAGTTTTTGGGGTCAGGTTCCGATAGTGATCTATCTGAACCGATCCGATCCGACAACCCGATCCGAATGGATCCGAACCAATCCGATCCGACCCAATCCGGAGCGGGTACTATATATAATTTTTTACCCTAAAAAATCACTTTTACCCCTCTTTCTTACCCTACCTGTCCCAAAACCGAACGAACGAACCACTGAACCCTTTCTTCTTCTTCTTCAAATGTCGATCCGAACCCACCCATCCACCACCGCTCAGCCCGGCAAGTCGACAAATCGTCCATCCGTCCGTCTTCTTTGAATCAGGTATGCGTTGTTTTTTTTTCTTTTACCCTAAGTCTCTCTTCTCTAAACCCTAACCACCCATCTCCTCTTCTCTAACAGCCACGCTCGATCCAGACTCCAAACCCACCCACCAGCAACTTGTCCGGCCCTCCAAGCTCAATCTGGTAAGTTATTTGGTGTTTTTTTTTTCTTTTATACGGATGTAGTTTTGAGCCGGTGGCTTGCTGGTGGACCTCACTAGCTCGACGGAGGTCCGGCAGTGGTCAGGTGGTGCGGCCCTGGCTCGATGGTGATCCGGCAGTGGTCGGGTGGTCCAGCCCTGGCTCGACACAGGTCCGGCGGTGGTCGGGCGGTCCAGCCCTGGCTCGATGCTGGTCCGGCAATGGTCGGGCTCTCCTACTCTTTTGTGGCCCACGAGAAACTCTACTGCTGCCCATTAAATTACCATTGTTTCTTGTGGTGTGTCCTATATGAGATTTGGATTATATTTTTTTCAAGCCATGCCTCATAATAAACAGATGAAACATACATCAAGGTGGGTCCCATGGTCCAGTCCATCATGGTGGACCATTGTTCTTATATTTTTAATTTTTTTATTTAACTATTACCAATTAATGTGGATCATTTTTATTTTATTAAATCATCCTGTGTGAGATCGCATTGAGTGAGAAAGAAAGCCAAGTTGCTTCCAACAATTTGAATCATATATATCCAGCTCTATAAATGAGTTGTTATTAACATCTCCTCTTCAAGGACTATCTAGATTTCTAGATTTCAAATGTGGTTTGGAGGGTCATAAGTCATAACTCATAAGTTATTTATGATTGAGAAATTAGGACTTGAAGTGGAAGGAGAGTATGGCTTTACAATAGGAATTAGGAAGTATCTCTTCTTTGGAAGCTTTCGTGTTTGTGGGCTCTTCGACGGAAGTGGATTAGTCGCAGCCCATACCATGGGCCCACTTTGATGTATGTATTCTATAATCATGTTATTCATCCGTTTTGACATATCATTTTAGGGCATGATGCCAAAAATGACGAAGATACAAATATCAAGTGGACCATACTATTTAAATCGTGGTGGCCTGGATCTCCCACCTATGAGCCACATACTGTTTAGCGAAATAGGGGATTGGTTGAAAGGCAATCAAGGTATAGACTTGTGAGTGTTGCTTACATTGCTTACATTACTTACATTGCTTTTTACATACCCATATTAAGAGTTGACATTGTTTTTTTACTTAAGTTAATATTGTGACTTGTTAGTTGTGAATTGTGACTTGTGATTGTGATTTGTAGGTTAGATAATTAGTTACTCATCTGAGGATTTTTATGTGTCCATACATAGATATGGTGTATTTTTTGTGGCATAGAAATCACTCAAATTGTCCCATTTTGGATAGTTCAAGATTAGATGGATAGTATGTTTTCATATAATCTATTTAAATGTTCATGCCTGATCCACGGTCCATCTCCTCATTTCTCTCTCTGAATATGTTTCTTCCGTTTCATATCCAATGCCAAATATCTTCACATTGCTTTAGATATTTGGCATCGGAATGTAACATAAGATCAACTTATTTGGAGAGGCATGGGGAGATGCTGTCGGATTTTCGGCGTGAACGTTTAAATGGGAATATGAAAGTATTACAATCTATCCAACCTTGGATGGGTAACTAATTTAGGATTTAGTATAACTCTGTTTACATTAGATTGTTAATGCTAATATGATTTAGTATATTTCAACTATCAGATGGAAAGTGAGGGTCTTTTCAATACCCCGGGCGGTCGGTCAATTACATCACTGATGATCCTTGAAGATGAAGGATTAGGTCTTAAACATGAAGAGGTGTCCGTCGTTGATACTAATACCACATACACACAGTCACATGTTGTAGGAAAAATGAAAAAGAGATCGATAGTGTGGGATGATTTTGAAGAAGTAACTCTGAAGAACGACACCGTGAAGATACAATGTTAGTACTACAAGTCTCAGTATACTAAGCAATCAGATGGTTCGACCACAACTTTGAAGAAATATAATTCAAAGTGTTATAAAAAAAAGTGAGAAGTGCGGCAGGGTAACAAATACTTTCATTTATGCAATCTGCAGTAGGTCCGTCGGTGTCCATCTACAAGTATGACAAAGAGCTGGTAAATGAGTTGACGGCCAAGTTAATTATTATAGATAAAAGACCATTTCAGATGATAGAGAGTCCTGCTTTTGTTGAACTAGTCGGATGCCTTAACCCCAGATATGAGAAGGTCTCCCGTACAACAATAAAGAGGGTGTATATGAAGATGTATGAAAGCGAGAGGGTCAGGTTGAAAGGAGAGTTGGAAATAATTTTCTGAATTAGCCTGACATCAAATTTGTGGACAGCATCCAATTAACGAAAGGGATATATATTACTAACTGCTCACTACGTTGATGCCTAATGGAGGCTTTGCAAGGGAATAATAAACTTTTGTTATCTTACGCATCCTCATAGTGGTTTGATGATTTCATACTACATATACAAATGTCTTATGGAGTGGGGAATTGAGAAAAAGATCTCCACAATAACTTTAGACAATGCTTCTGCAAATGATAGCGTGATAACGAATTTGCGCAACCAGTTTACGGCCACCGACGACCTGTATTTTGATAGAAATATATTTCATGCTAAGTATTGTGCTCACATCCTAAACTTGATTGTACAAGATTGCCTTAAAACAATCGATCTCATGATCGAAACATAAGAGAGAGTGTGTACGGGGGTCACCTTCACGATTACATACATGAATGAGATTGTAAAGCGTTTGAATTTGTCAACTCAGAGAACGATGAAGTTGGACGTCACGATACATTGGAATTCAACTTTTAAAATGTTGGATGTAGCGATTGATTTGAGACCTGCATTCTCTCACTATACAGCGCGTGATAGTGCGTATGTTTGGCTGCTTTCTGAAGATGATTGGTCAAGAGTTAAATCAATTCATAAGTTCCTTTTAGTTTTTTACAATAGTAAGAAGAAATTTTCAAGCAGCAAGTATCCAACAATAAATATATTTATGCCTGAACTTTGAAAGGTAAAAGATGCATTGCGCAAAAGTAGTAGTGGACTAGACTTTTTACACTTAATGACCATGGATATGCAAGTAAAGTTTGATAAGTATTGGTCTGAGTGTAGTCTGGTAATGACTGTTGTGGTCATTCTTGATCCCCAATACAAGATGATTATGGTTGATTTTAAATGTAGTAAGTTGTATGGTGCGATAGGTGTTATTGAGGCCGAAAAGATTTCTGATGCAGTCAATGAATTGTACAATTTATATGTGTGTGCCGCAAAAGAACAATCTCCTCATGTGGGTTCTAATTCTGCATTTGATGAACTGCAAGAAGAAACGGTAGATGATTTCATGTCTTACTATGCACAGCGGAAAGGGACTCAAATACAAACGCCTAGATCAAAACTTGAAGACTATCTCAATGAGGAACTTCTACTTGTAAAATCCAAAGGCGATGATTTTAATGTTTTGGACTGATGGAGGACGAGATCTAGTAATTTATATTACCTTGTGCTCTCGCTAATAGCACGAGACATATTATTAATTCCAATTTCAACTGTGGCTTCAGAATCTGCTTTTAGTACGGGGAGTAAGGTCATAAGCAAGTACAGAAGCTCACTTACACCTGAATCGGTTGAAGCGCTCATTTATATTCAAGATTGTATCCAGCGCAGGAACTTCACGTGAAAGATTTTCACATAAAATTCGCCGCACGGTTTTTTCAAACGCATGAAAGCCTTTCGCACACTAGAAACCTAAGTGGGGCCCACCGTGATGTTTTTGAGAAATCTACCCCGTCCATCCATTTCTCCTTATCATTTTAGGGCATTATCCCAAAACTAAGACAGATCTAAATCTAAAGTGGACCACACCACAAGAAGTAACGGTGATAATGATTCTCACCGTTAAATATTTTTTAGGGCCCACCGTGATATTTACTTGACATTCAACCGGTAGATTAGATCATACAGACCTGGATGATGAAAAAAATAAATATCAGCTTGATCCAAAATTTTGGTAGCCTCGGAAAGTTTTTAATGTTGAGAGTTCAATCAACACTGTGTGGCCCACTTGAGATTTTGATCTACCTCAATTTTGGGTTCATACCATAATATTATTTTTAAACTGTATGGACGGCGTGGATTTATCATTAACATCTTGGTGGGACCCACTTAGCATCCCAGCGGAAGAATTTTATGTGAAAATGTTTCGGCCGCATGGATAAAGAGGTGTGCCAGAGAAGGAAACTCGCTCTTTCAAACTCACTCATAAGAGCGCCTTCATCCAGACCGTTTGTCTTATATCCGATGGTTGATAGCAAGATTCGCACGTAATGATGTGCCACGGAGGAAACTCTCTCTCTCTCTCTCTCTCTCTCTCTCTCTCTCTCTCTCTCTCTCTCTCTCTCTATATATATATATATATATATATATATATATATATAATATGTGATTCTCGCTTTATATAAATTATATCTCTCTCTCTCTCTCTCTCTCTCTCTCTCTCTCTCTCTCTCTCTCTCTCTCTCTCTCTCTCTCTCTCTATATATATATATATATATATATATATATATATATATATATATATATATATATAAGTGATTCTCGCTTTATATAAATTATATGTCTTAATAAAAAGTCCATTGAAACTAAAACAAAATACAGATAGATCATACTTTCAGCGTATTGGAGGAAAAAATGAGAAATAAAATAAAATAAAATACCACACCACTTGAATGAATCAAATCCATTGGCTATGACCACTTATATAACTTCTTTTCTTTTGATTTGCTGAAAATATCGCAATCAAACACATCCACCTATACTCCTCTCCACAAGACGGCACGTGCCATGATCACATACCATGTCAGGTGTGTCCCACACCCACAAGTGTTGTGCAGATGACCTGGCCCAAAACTAGTCGGTCTACTATCAGGAGCACCTACATGGAGGCCAGGCCGGATCCGATGCAAATCAACAGGTTAACCTTAGTGTACAAATGGACATGTGGGCCCACTGTAATGTTTTATTTACATCCAATAGGTCCATCATTTAGGCACCCAAGATTCTGAATTTCTTCCAAAAATTTGGTAAATCTAAAGCTCATTGAGCCACACCACAAGGAATAGTTTCGAATTGCCCATCATTTAAAAAAAAAAAAAAAAAACCTTTAGATTCTATAGATACCTTCAGATTCTATTCAGAAGATGCATCTTACAAGGATGAATGGACACCCAAACTATTAGACCATTCTAAAACTTAGAAAAGTCTCAGAACATGATTTTAGAAGTTTTAGGCACAGCTTTTTTAAGTTTTAGATCAACCTGATTTTTTAGAGTTACTTTCCAGGAAACAAATTCCACGAGGAAGAGGTACATTTTTCATCCTTTCCTTGAATGGGATTATATGAAATTTACAATTTGTGTTTTGAGTACTGTGAAAGAAATGAAACTTAAACTACTTTCATAAAAGATAAATTAAAAAAAAAAAAAAAATTAAAAAGAGAGAGAGGGAGATTAAGAAGAAAAAAAAAATTCCAATGGAGGCAACTCATTTCCTTAGAATTTCCAAGCCAGCTTGGGACAGGAATTAAAATATAAATGGCACAAAAGCTGCCCTACTGGAAGTTAGATCCCAAGCATAAGAAATTGCCCCTACCCATGGATTTCAATTCCAGAATACTTTTCTACGAAGCCAAGTGACCCATGAGCGGTGGTCCTTGGGAATTATAGATAAGCTGCTCTGGCAAATGTACTCAAACATCCCATCAAGGAAGGAATGGATTCTCAAAATGGGCTTGACCCTTGGATTAGGCAAGGAGTTGTCAACCCTTTATTCTCAATGAATGTCAATTCAGCTGGACCCCACTCCAATCCATGATCTCATCCGTCGATCACACCCAATCAGAACTCCTTTTCATAGACCATATATCCTATTATCCACCTTGTTCTCACATGGTGGATTTGCATTTGCACGCAACAATAAGATATTAAGCGAATTTGGAAACGTCAACATCCCTCGTTTGAGATTCCATCACCATTAGCGTGCTCTTGAATTAAGATCATCCTTATATAAATCCATGCTGTGTAGTTTAGTTTTCAAGTCGCAACAGAGAAGCAATGTGTTCGCCTTAGTTCTTAGACTCATTGAGTCGACTCAGTCGGTTACATTTCAAGAGAAGCCTCTGTGCAGACTCATCGAGTCAACTAGAGTACATGAGTGGGCCCACACCAAATAGCTAGGCGATGGCTATGATGGTGGTGGTGGCTTGAAAAATCGAAACTGAGGTGTTTTCTCTTCATCTTCCTCAAAGGCGTCCAATGCCCAGAAGAATCGGTTGGCTAGTTTTCATTCGGCGCCATTGGAGGATTTGGGGGAGATGCACAGGAATCCCCTCATGAGAAAGGCAACCCTGGGAAACTGTTTTCATACAACCTTCCGATGACGGCACCATCGAGCTGCTTGATGTGTTCCTTTTAAAAATCCAGGTAAGTTGTTTCTCCCATACATGTGAATTACCATAAATTAAAGGGCTTTCAATGGGATAAGCTTGGTACGGTCTTGTTTAAACCCAAGCTTAGCTGGACCGTTAATCTTTACGAGCCTAAAATTCAGGCCGAGCCCAAGAGACCCAGTTCCAGATCATGTCAATCTCGTAAAAGACCATATCAGCCTTGGTTTTGGATCTAAGTAGAAGGGCTAGTGGAACGGAAAGCAGGGCTCAGCTTGTTTAATTTACCGGGCTCAATCAAATGGCCGATGCAGTCCAAAAGCCCAGAAGGGTCAACCCAAGACAACGCAAGAGCAGGCTGGACTGAAACCCGGCCTACGCTAGCCCAGCTCAATTGGCTATTTGCAGCGGAGGATGGAACTGTAGGATAGTGTCTCGTTATGGGGATGGCCCATCTAGTTCGGAAGGTAGAGGACGTGCAGCTAGCTAGTGTTAAAGCCCTGTCGGCCCCACCATGATGTATATGTTTCATCCATGCTGTCCATCCATTTTTCCAGCTCATTTTAGTACAAGAGACCAAATTTGAACCATATCCAAAGCTCTAGTGGGCTACACCACAGAAAAAGTGTGGATAATAACATCCACCATTGAAACCTTCTTAGGGCATACAATGATATTTATTTGTCATCCATCCTGTTCACAAGGTCACACAGACCTGGATGAAGGGAAAACACAAATATCAGATTGATTCAAAACTTTTGTGGGCTCCAAGAAGTTTTCAGTGGCAAGCGTTCAATCCCCACTGTTTCCTATCTTGTGGTCCATTTGAGATTTTGGTTCCTAGCTACCTACAATAGTTGAAGCAAATGGTTTTTGGCCACAGGCAGAATATTACTATTGAAAACTTGGAAACTCTAATTTGAAGGTCTTGTTTCAACAGCACATGCAAATTTCATATTAGTGAGGATGGTCACATGTTATTTTATGTCTGACAATTCCAACTAAAGACTTAAACCATGGAATCTTTCTTTGCTATACAAATATCTCAGCTCCCGTATCAATGGAAACCTTTTCCATTTCCATTGATTTCCATCGACTTGGTGATATGCAAACATGCACTTCGTTGCAAGCTTCCTACAACAGTTGTAGGAAATCAGCGTCAGTTAAACATCAACAGCAGCGGCCACAACAATGCAGAGAAGTTACGAGGCCCAAAAAAATTTTCAAATTCCATCCACTTTCTGCATCTCCTACGATATTAACCAGCAACGGTCATAACCCTTTAATAGAATTCATCAACACATTTAGAACTCGCTCAAAAAACTTAATTTAAAAAGTTTTTTTAAAAAAAAAAAAAACAGCTGAATCTACAATGGAACAGCTCACCATGCATTTGTTGTCAGTCCTTGCATTTGGACGAGAGGCTTAAATATAGCCCACAAAATTTCAACCATGTCATCCTTCTAGAAAGCATCCGTTGGCAATATAACATATATACATGCACTTCCAGATACAACCATTGTGCCTCAATATAGATAGTTTTGTAAATGACATTGGCTTGGAACTCAACAGAGAAAAAGAAATTGTATTTTAGAGAAAAAGATCTTTGTATTTTAACGGTGGTCGTTCACTGACCATAGTTTCCTGTGGTGTGGTCCACCTAAGATTTGTATCTTCTTAATTTTTGGAACCACATCTTAAAATAATCTGGAAAAACGGATGAACGGCGTGGATAAAAATTTATACACTTAGGTGGGGGCCGTGATCCGGGTCCCACCCATATAGCTGGTTCGAGGGTCGCAGCAAAGCCGCGCTACAGGTTGCTGGAAAGGTGTTCAGAAAGCAAAGCGATTGTGCTTCGACTCCATGGATTCTGTTCTTGTACATAGTAACTTTGGAGTAGATTCTTTGTTTATGCCTCTTTTTTTCATTAATAAAAATTGTTACTTTAAATTTAAAAAATAATAATAATAATTAGTTGGTATGAGAGGCGGATTGCGTACGTAACGTAGTGAGTTAGTCAGTATAGTATAGCGAGTAAACTCCGTTGGTCCACCATCATACATGTGTCTTATCTATGCCGTCAGTCCGTTTTATCAGCTCATTTCAGGGGATGAGCTCAAATTTGAAGTATATTCAAAGCTCAAGTAGACCAACAGCGGGAATTGAACACCTACCATTGAAATTTTCTTGGGAGCCACAGAAGATTTGGATCAAGCTGATATTTGTTTGTTTTTCTTCATCCATGTCTTTGTAACCATATGAACAGGTTGGATGAAAAATAAACATCCGTTGTTGGATGGACGCGATGGATAAGACACACACATCACGTGTGGGCCACACATATTGCGTACTGAGTAACTCACGCAATCCTCATCCGTTGTTGCGGCGTTTGGCTTCGTATTTTTAGTTTAATGGGCCGAGATTAGCCATAGCCCAGTCCATCTGCTGTTGGGGTGGACCACAGATTCGTGCAAATGATGAGACGTCCAAGAATTTAGAAAACTGTCGATATTGGGGCATCGTATTCTGTTGGCTTTATGACGTAGAGTGCACTCAGATCCTCTCTATATAAGACCATGGAAGTCTGTAGTTTTATACAGCAGTTGGGTGAACTTCCAGCCTCCCTTCAAAGCTCCCGCGGCACGCCGTTGGAGCCTTTGAAGTGTGGAAGCTGGCTGTAAGGTTGATACTGGGCCCCGCTGGACCAGACCCAGATCTTTTCCAGCGCAGGCTTCTCAAGGCTCATGGGTTACTCCCAGATAGGGCAGTTAATAGTGAGCTGTCAACAGGCTCGGCGGTCCGTCAGTGTTTCTGGCCTGGCCCGCTATCTGGCTGGGCTTTGCCTGGAAGGACCGAAGGCCAGGGTGGGTGTAAAAGCTAACATGACAGTGCTCGAGCTTTCTTCAGGAGCTCATCGGCCGGGTCTGGCCAATCTATGATTTCAAGGGCATTTTTGTCATATATGATGCATGGTGGGATTTGAGCTATGATAATCATCATAGCCTAGGTTCGGGCGTTTTTTCTTTTTGGCCGATTATGGAGTCAGGCCAGGCTCAGGCCTAAGTTTTACTTTGTGAGCTGGGCATGGATAGTCCAAGGTCTGTCAAAGCCTGGCCCACAAAGTAAAACCAATGCCTAGGCCCCGCCCAGCCCCATTGTAGGCCAAAACAAACAGGCCTGACCCATAATGATTATGCATGAACCGAGACTGATTCCGGCCTGAGTCCGAGTGCGAGCCCGGCCAATCACTTCTGTGGAAGATCTGGGCTGTTCATTAGGTGTGCCCAATCATCTATGATATTGACAAAAATGCCCTTGAAACCTTTAGCCCTTGGTAGTATTTGAACTTGCATCTGTTTGAAAGCCTGATAAGTATACGGCCAAGCTTAATTAAAATAGATGGGCCTAAGAAATTGGATAGTCGGCCCGGAGGCCTGCCCAGTTGCAACCTTGAGTTAACCCATGGAGGCGTCGGAAGAGGACAGTAGCAATTTGTGTGTGTTGGGCAAGTTTCCTATCTCCCTCGAAGGCTCCTGGTGCTATCGGCTAATGTCGATATGGAGTTTTGGGCGCCTTCGAGGGTGATCGAGAGCTTACTCCTCATGATTCGTGGTGGGCCAGTGTTGGTTTAGGCACTGATTTTTAACTGATTAGATTCAATTTTTTTTATTTTGCTCGCCCGGGACGGCCCATTAGCAGCTTTGGATCTCGGTCTCTATGGTCTCCACAGAGACTATCCGAGTGGACTGGAGCGTTGTGGTTCTTCCGTGCCACTGGATGTTATAAACCGTTGGGCAAAACATGATTCAGACCGTTTATCGTGTTGGAACATCTCTTTTATTTTGCAGGCATTCCCGTGCTGTGAAGACACAGGTAAAATTACCCTATTGTATTTTTGTATGAGAAGCTTGGCACATAGCAACAGGCAATCCAGCTGTCCAACATCACATTATAACGGATGATCAGACCACACCGAAGGAAACATTGGTGATTGAACGCCCACGGTTAAAAGCTCCGTGGGGCCCACTGTAATTTTTGTTTGCCATCTAACCTGTTGATTAGGTCACATGGACCTAGATGAAGGGAAAACACAAATATCAGCTTCATCCAAAACTTTTGACACCCCTAGGAAGTTTTTAATGGTGGGCGTTCAATATGCACTTTTTCCTATGGTGTGGTCCAACTGAGATTTGGATCTGCCTCATTTTTCAGTCATAATTCCTAAAATGAGCTGGAAAATGGATGAACGGTGTGGATAGAATACATACATCATGGTGGGGCCCACATAGCTTTTCCATCAGCACAGCACGGACGTAGTTGCTTTAGGACGTCAGTGATGTGTGCCACACTACGCAATCCGAGTCCCTTGTGGCAACATTAAAATTACTGTGTGGGATGATCAGACGGTTGAAAAAGCACGGCAAGGTAATAAGAAACGGTTAAAAATACACCAAAGACAATCAACGTAATAAATACACTAATCAAGATGGCAGCAGCAAGCAAAAAAATCTCGCCAGATCAGTGCCTTACCATGCTGGTTGACGCCCCAGCCGCACCGAATACTCAGCCACGCAGACGATGTTTCAAGGTGGTTCGGGCTCAAAGTTACACAGGGCTAGACCAATCAAATCTCACCACGACAGGGCCTCACCGAGTTCAGTGTTTCCCCAGTCTCGCCCGATCTGGTTCCTGTAAAGAAGGCTGGAAACAACCATTCTTAGATCAGCAACATCCATGGAGAAGATTTTGCCTGCAACAATATATATTTCACGTGCAGTAATTTGCGACCCATCTGCAACAGTCGTTGAAGTTCTTTCTTTCTTTCTTTCTTTCTTTTCTTTTCTTCTTCTTGTTAGAGTACATAAAATGCCTTTCTATACAACTGTATATAATAGAACTATTTAGATAAATTAATGTATATATTTGTTAAGACCTCCACCTTTCCTATATATATATATATATATATATGGAAAAGGTACAATGCGCTCGAGCTGATTTTAACGCCCCATGAGGTCGAGCTGTGTGGGCCCCAACGTGATGTGTTTCAAACATCTACCGATGCATCATTCCATCGTGGGCCTAGGTCTCAAAAATCAAGTCAATCCGTGACTTGTGTGGGCCACACTACATATAGAAGTGGGGAGGGGCCATGCACCATTAAAACATTCATAACCATTTTTGAGGGCCCACCGAGATGTATTTTGCAAATCCAGCCCATCCATTATGTGTGTCCCAATTGAATGAGGGTTCAGACCAAGTTTCAGGTGCATAAAAACTCAGGTGGGCCCCACTAAGTGCTTTTATATGTTTTAATGGTGTCTTCACATAATTTTAGATGGTATGGCCTACCTGAGTTCTGTATACGGCTGATTTTTGGGATATCCCATAATTTAAAGGGTACCCATCAAATACACGGTGTTGATGATCAAAACACATCACGGTGGGGCCCACAAAGCTCGACCTCACGGGAGCTTATCGTTAGCTCGAGGGCATTGTACCTTTTCCCATATATATATATATATATATATATATATATATATATGTGTGTGTGTGTGTGTGTGTGTGTGTGTGTGTGTGTGTGTGTTGTCTTAAGATCGAAATATTACTAAGACAAGCGAAAGGAGACGTGTTGAAAGATCCATTGCAATGTAGAGAAGGGATCGATTTTGGACACCACCTTAGCATGTACCGGACTAAAAACTGAACATGGATAGATATTATGTGGGCGATGTCCTCAAATATGATATTCCACCCGAGTGTTGGGGGCCTTGCACAAAACCTTAGGATCTAGCCTCCCTAAACAATCCAGAATTATGGAATAATAAAGTAATGAAATAAATCAAAGTATAAACCACATCACACGAGATTTTTACGTGGAAAACCCTCAAAGAGGTAAAAACCACGGGACCTCATCCAGATCAACAATCCACTATAAAGTAGAATGTTACAACCTTCTTTACTCACGCAGGAGTGGATAAACAATAAGAGAAACAAAGAAAACAGAGAGATCTCACCGATTATGAGGACGTGGAAGCGTTAAGATATGGTAGATCACCTCTACGAACATAGCCTCCCTTCCACAAGCTCTCTCTCTCTCTCTCTCTCTCTCTCTCTCTCTCTCACTCACCTTTGATAGCCCTAAACCCTTTAGCAAACCCTTGCAAAGCTTTAGGAAACCATCTTGCCTTATCTCTTGAATACCCTATAAAACCCTAGGGACCTCCTATTTATAGTTTAAGAAACTCTCCTTCGCACCCTTGCGAAAATCGCCTCAAAATTCCGCATCCCGCACAAAATCGGACTCAAATCTGTGTAACCAGGACTAGTCATGCAGGCTGCAGGATTGGTCGAGCACTGTTCACTCGACTGGTCGAACCGACCCTAGACTGGTCGAGCACTGTTCACAGAGCTCGTTGGACTTTGAGTCGAGTGACCCAGGACTGGTCGAGTACTGTTCACTCGACCAGTTGAGCAGACTGCAGGACTGGTCGAGCAGCGCGGTGATTCCACTGTTTGTGGCATCCGAACCGCACCTCATCTCTTCTAAAAAAATTGTAAAGACTTGGGAGAGAGCTCTATGTAAGCACCCAATTTCTTCTGACCTTCTTTTATTAAATCAACTAAATAAGAGTAATGCTATGGCACTTTGGATGAATCACTCATTAAAGAATATATGTATCCTATTGAACACTTGTTTTCTGGCTTGTTGCTCAAGAACAAGCAACTGGTTTCTTCCCATGTATTTCATTTAGGGCCGTTTGGGAATGTGGATTTTGAAACTTGTAAAATAGAGTAGATTTTGCATACTACCTTTGAAATGAGAATGTTGTTGGAACACATGGCCAATGATAGCTTCTACCCAAAATGGCTACAATTCAATCCCTGTAAAAAGAACAGCCATAGACAAGATCACATGACAGAATACATGTTGTTTTGGTGAAAAAAAATTTTACTTGTTATCTATTATCAAACTGCACTATCACAGACTATCCCGATTTCCAATCACCCACATCCCTCCACAAACTTCAAATGCCAAAAAGGCTATTTTGAGGGATTTTTGGAAGAATCAAAATCCAAATCTTTCAAAATATTTACATTCAAGTGATCGAAAAACTGAAATCCTCGCAAATCCCTCAAACAATGCTGAATACAATATATCCACAACGTAGGATTTTGTGATGGACGGCCTATACCATGAAAATCACTCTTATGATCAAGTGATCATAGCTACTGCTTTTCTCGACCGTAATTTACGATTGGAAGGCCACTACTACGATGACTATGATCATGCGATTTAACTGCCATCTATATTAGGGCCCACTAGATGGACGACCCAAATTGATGCATAGTCTACCACATGTACTAAACATGGCTAGTTTTATGGCAATCTGGACCGGTCAAATTGTTGATCCACGGATCTCAGAAAATTGGACCACTCCATATTTTTACTTTAGACCATCCATTTGATAGCCATCAATTGAAAGGCTAAGATTGCTTGATCAATGTGATTTTCAGTGTATGATCCATCCATGGGATGGCATGTAATTTGAATGGCTTGGATACTATGCATGAGTACCACTATTTCACATGCGTTAGTTTTTTTGGCAGAAAGGTATATCTTTTGAGTAGATGTTTTCTGCTGGGAATGGTAATACCAAAAAATAAATCAGATTGAATTATTAATTTCAGAGACTTGATGATTTAACCCTTTCCCTTGGGATATCCACCGATCCTTAACCACTATTACGTGGGCCTAAATTTAGGATCATCCCATTTTAAGGGTTTCGGAGGCAGCTACTATCAGCTGTGAGTCTGCCTAGATCAACAGTTAGGATTATTGAAATATGACACCAAATTCAACAGATAATTGATTTATGGCACTGCATTCTATCAAAACCAGGACAATGGCCCCCAATCAGAAAGAAACCCAACATTATTTAACAATATTAAAAGAAGAACAAAATCATATCCTTCATAATAAGAGAAAAAAATGAAGGTTTAGTAAGAAAAAAATAACATGCAAACGTACCCAAAGGGCCATCAACCAGACAACATAACTTTATACCCCACTTACTTTTTTTATATCCATAAAAGCTTGTGGGCCCACTTCTTCCTCATACTTATGGAAAAGCTTGTGATCATCATTGCTTCCTCTTTGCCTCTAAAAATAATTGTGGGCCCACCTCCTCTTCTTATCATACGTCTAAAACATCCACTAATTATGTTGAAACTGATGCATTAGAAGACTAATGTAAGCCCATATCCATTAACCATGTGTAGGTGACTGGGGTAATTTCAACTGTAGATCATGATAACCATGAGTCGTTGGCGAATATCCTTTTGATCATCAGTATGTAATATTACTTTGAATCTACATCATGTGGGTTGTTGAGAAGTGATTCCTTTAGTAGTACTTCATCTTGAGAATGGACATGACAGTCATTGACCTAAGTGAGTTGTGGTCCATGGATCTTAGTACTTTATTAGACCATAATCATCATAGGTGTGTAGGACAAACGTGTAGAAATTAATTCATAAGATGTGCGTTCATCATGTGTGAAGGGACTAACTTAAGCAATGATGGACAATCTCCGCCAACGGGAGCCGATTTGGTATTGATTTATGTTTTGTTCTTACCTTATACAAGAGTGTGAGTGCGTCATGAATAAATGATATATGTTCAAACTTTTGATTACTCACATTGGTGGATTGATATTAAGTTAATAATCTAGGAATCCATTAACCTGAATTGTGATCATGAGATCAAGACTTAATGATGCATAAACGATAATTAATTCTTAGACTCGAAAACGTGTAAGGGTCATGATATTGATTGATCAATTTTAGGTCTTTTTGCAAGGTTCATGCAGGGGCCAATAAAGTGGGCGTAGTTGGATACTTCCATCCGGGCATAGCTTGGTTCATGCAAGGGCCAATAATTAATGTCAATGATTGAAAATTGGGATAATGTTATTTGACAATGGATAGCCAATAAGGAGATTTCTCACTAAAATAACAGGTATTCTTTCATATGATCTTGTTTATGACTATTACTTTTATTGAAATTAAATTGTAATCATTTTTGGATCTTCCATTACTATTGAAGAAGTTGTTATAAGAGAGATGGAGTAATTTTATCCATTGCAAATTGTGGAGAGTTTCAACCGTTATAGGTAGAGGCCATCAACAACCATACGTTCCAACATCATTCCTATTTCAAAGATGGTCTATAAAATTTACTCCATTTCACAAGTTTCAAAATCCACCAAATTCTGCAGGATTTTAAGTCTGCATTGTCAATCAACCCTAAGTGAAATACATGGGAAGAAATCGATTGCTTGTTCTTCGGCAACAAGCCAGTAAACATGTGTTCAATGGGACAATGAGAAGCAAATATTCTTGTAAGACCCGAACCGAGTTCGCATGTGTGCATGTGTGTGTGAGTATGCATCTTGTTCATCATAGTATCGCGGTCGTACCGGTTGAATCCCGGTGACCCACCACCCTTGGATAGTGTTTGCGGTCATCCTTGAGTTTGGTCATATAGACCCGACGCGGATTGACTTGAAACCTATGCCATTGCGACCGCATCATCGCCACGGTTCCAACGCCGCATCTCGCGCATAAATCCGATATGTAAATCAAAGTTGTGTATATTTCATTATATGACCATTGATCATGTGGCCCACTTAAGTGGAATGCATGTGGACCACCATCACCCATGGCACAAATCCTCATACACACTACACACACCACTTAAATTTTCATAACTCACACTATCAAGACCTCACACACCACCCACACCTAACCTACCCTAGCAAACATTGTTTATATCACCATAGGTTATGATTACTTCCCTTAAAAAGCTTTTCCCTCTCTTTCCCTCTCATTTCTCTCTCTCTTCTCTTCTTCTCTAGCAATTTCCCTTTATTTCCCTAGCCCATTTTCCTCCATTTTTCCAGCCACCTTCCTCCTTAATCCCCCACCATCTAACCCTTGAAACTCCATCTCCACCATTGATCCATCTCCCTTGGTACTAAAGGACCTTAGTGTGGAAGTTTGGTGGTCATCTTTAATGTGGGTGACTATTCTTTTGTTGAATTCCTTTATTTTCTTTAATCTCATTATTTCTTCATGGATGGATCATATGGGACCTACCAATCCATGGTGGGGATCCCATTTGATCTCATGGATGTGGCCCTTTGGCCCATCCTACATGCATGTCATGATCCATGATGGGGCCATTCTCCATGGACCCCATCATGATGTATGTAATGATCAACTCCATCTTAAGGTCATCAGACCTTAAGGATTATGTTGGGATGGCATCCCAACCATTCATAGCAACTATAGATCATGCATGTAGTGATTTTATGTTGCATGCACAATCAATATAGTTGTATGGGTATGATTCATTCTTAGGAGGGCCCATTAGTGGTGGGGCCCTACCCCCATGGCCGGATTACCTTCTTTTCTTCTTCTATCTTCTCTGATGTGTGGATGATGATATGTGTGTGGCCCATTTAGTGGGCCTAGGATGTCCCAAAATAAATAAAAATAAAAATCCAGCAATGACGCCCTTACCACCCAACTCCATGATCTTTGGACACCTTAATTAATGCATGCAAGTGTCCTAGTCTTAGTCTGTGATCTAGACATATATGGGGCCCACTGAGGAAGTCCACACACCCTTTTTTATGGCTGAGATTATTGAGATATAAGCTGATGTGTCTAGCCATGTATTGCTGTCCAGAAATTTCTGGACAGATTTTTTGCTGGACTTAGGCTTAAATTTAGGACTGATTGGGGGACCTTTTGTACCTATCAAATATACTTTTCTGAAAGGTGGAGATCTCATCTTGATGTCTCTCAAATTTCAGCCTCATCTGACCTTCATTGGGGTCCCAAAGGTGTGATCCAAGTAAGCTGGACAATCTGGATTTTCTGCACTGTTCCAGCAACATTCCACTCTGAACAGGTTGGAATTCTGAAATTTATTAAAATATTTTTGGGTGTCTAAAAATTATAAAAATTTACAGAGAGGAGGTCTACTCATGGTAGGACCCACCTACAAAATTTTAGGGCCAATGGACACTTGTACACACCATGGTGGTGGTTGGACTGGCCCATTACAATATGGTGTCCAGATCAGTCCGATTTTCAGGACAGATTGATTTCTTTAAATAAATTAAAATATTTTTACATGTCCAAAAATTCTAAAATTTTGTAGAGTTTTTTTCACCCATGGTGGGAGCTACGTACCAAATTTTAGGGCCAATGGACCCCTGTGCACACCGTGGCGAGGGCCGGACTGGCCCACCACGTTGGGACGTCCACGTCTGTCCGATTTTTTGAACAGACTGTTTTGTCTAAATTAATTAAAATACATAGGAAAATTCAAAAATTCTGAAATTTTGTGAGGGTGTGGCCCACATATGGAAGTGTCACTCTGTAAAATTTCAACCCCAACTGACCCCATTTATGCATCCAAAAGAATGGGCCAAGATGATTAGACTGCTAAATTTTTCTATTGTGCAATCTAGCAATATGTCTCGATAAAAACTATAATTCAAAAATGTTTCCTCTGATAGTGGGCCACCTTTTTGGGTTTCCTCTTATTGTATGCATCATAAGGGACCTTAGCCCTCAATTTTCAGAGTTTTAGAGGCTCTAGGCCCACTCCAATGGAGCGCCCAAATTTAGGACAGCAACATGTTATAATTATGCTTGGCCTTTGGGCTGAAATTTCGAGGAGTGGGGCCCACCACATTGTGAAGAATCTTAGAGGTAATAATTTATACCTTTAGTTCCTTAAATGTTGGGCTTAATAAATGTACTGTTGAGGCCCAACACAGTTGAATTTAATTAGGTCCATGAATGTGGCTAGTTGCTGAACTCTTTAGGCCCAATTGAGCTAGAACTTTCCAGATAGGCCCATTGAATACTTGGGCCATTTTTACCACACTATTGTATTGGATTAGTGGGCTGGATTATACAAGTATATTGGCCCTTGGTTGCCCACCAAATCAACTTTATACTTGGGCCGGGTTGTAGGCCCAACTTACTTGACTAAGAGCATGACATTTGTCCATGTGATTTGAGCAATGGACTGCCCACTAAGCTACCACAATATATAGGATTAGTGGCCTTTATGTTGGACCCTAACATTTTCTCTATGGGCCCACAGTGGTATATATGGGTTTGGGCTATGTGTGTTCTCCTTGGACCCATGTTTTGGATAGGCGCCTTGGGCCACCTTTCTGAAGCCCAACATGAATGTATGTGGTATGTAATAGCTGTCCATTTCTTATTTGTAATGTTGTGTGAGTCTTGGGCCTTAATCCGTGATCAATTAAAGATGGGCTACCTCTTGGGGACCAATTGTGGTTGGATGTCCACATTGGTGGCCCTAAGGTAGGCCCATGGGCTTCTATGGGTGGTTAAAAGCCCACCATAAACTCTTGCTAGGCTCGTTTCATCTATTTAGGCCCATATCATTGTTCTTCTTAGTCTCGTGGGCTACCCCAGGTATATGGGCTTCCACTAGAGGTTGTATTCCTTATAAGGAATTGGTTAAGTACCTAGACCATTCATGGTTAGGTAGAGAGTTCATCTTCACCTCATTAGCACCCCTATTCATCTTCATGGCCCACTCCCATACACATCATATGCATGCTTAGTTGAGGTACGATTGGCCATGGTTGTGTCATTGTGAGGACATGTTGGTATCTCCCCGAGAGATGGATGCTTGGGATTGATGCATGGGTGATTGTGTGATTCATGCATCTAGCATTGCATAGCTTATGGATATCCGCCCTTACTTCATCAAGGCCTTGCCTTCACAGGGGTATTCGTGGATGGCCGTATGTGTGGACACCGAAAATTTTAGTTGAGCATACCGAGTGCATAGGATGCTCATAGGTGAAATTCTCAAAACTTCCATGGTACTAAGGATCTGCCCCAACGCCATGACCGGGTGGAATATATGAGCGCACGAGGACCTTATACCATTAGGCCGCGACTCCCACTATCATGTAGTCGGTTGGATAGGGGTGTAGCCTTACCTACTTGATGTTAGGAGGCATTGTTAGGTTGAGTCTGACCAGCTCGTAAATGGGTCCGCTACCTTCATGCCTTGTTGGTGATTGGCTATCCATAGGCGGGTAGTGAGGTCTCTTACGCTCGTTTGACTGTGCAGGGTCTGTAGAGCATCAGTCATTCAGCAATGTAATGGACCCCGGTGATTTCCTTATGATCAAAAATGTACATGACTTGTGGTTTGGATATGAGCACTGACATTACTTGCATTGCATTAGCATTAGTTGTACAAGCCCTTTCATGCATTGCCTTGGCATGGCACCCAGTACTCATTGCATCTTATTCATGATAAGCCTGGGTAAGGCTAGTGATATCCTCATTGATCATACTTCTCTCCTTGTATCTCCTACTACTCTTCTGTGCACCATTATCACACACCTACATCACCCTCTAAGCTTCTATAAGCTTATGCACAATTGATGCGTGCAGGATACTCTAGGCAGGCGACATAGCGGTAGAACATGGAGTAGAGTTGAGCATTTGAGAACTCCAGTGTCGCTGACCTTTCTCTCTTTTCCCTTATGGATGATTGTAAAAGTTCAAATTTATAGTGAATTTTGTTATGTGTGCTTTTGTTATTCTCAGATGTACTTGTTGTAATCTTGGGTATGCTCTTATTGGTAATGATTATAGTATTATGAAAATCCTCCTTGTAGGATCCCAGGATCGGAACCTGTTTTCGAAGCCGAGAATGGGGTACTATGGAGGCTGTTACGGCCAGAACCGGCCATCGGGTTCCTTGGGATTCCGGTTACCGAGTCTGGGGCGTGTCACTTCTCTAATGGGTGATTCATGCAAAGTGTCATAGCATTACTCTTGTAATTGATTTAATAAAAGAAGGTTAGGACAAAGGGCTTCCTGCATGCAGTTCTCTCCCATGTCTTTCCAATTGTCTATTTTTCTTTTTACTTTTTTATTCTAAATAATTTATTTCCTTTCTTTGTTCAGGACATGCGGATAATTACTTGGAGTCTAGGTAATCTAATAGATTATTCAAATGGTCTAGAAGTTATATGGCTTAGGTTTTCGTCTTTGTGACTTTGGGCATGTTTGGAAATTAGAACATAGGATTAGGTGGAATAGAATTGCATTTGATCTAATGTAAATCCTATCTATTGTTTGAATATGATGGGAAAGATTGGATTACTTCAAGTATCAAATCATCCAGTCCCAATAGGAGATACGATAGGCTTTCTAGTGGATTTCAAAATCCACTATATTTGTGGGCCCCACATTCATGCATATGTTTTATCCACACCATCCATCCATATGCACCCTTTAAAATTGACAATCAAGCTGCATATGCATATAGGTGACCGGTATTAGTTGTGAAATCTAGTCTATTTATTATAATTCCATGGTCCACTAGTTATAGGTTTCAATTAATAGTTAATACACAGTTTTTTTTTCCAATGGAAGAATTTCATCCCAAAAGTGGGAGGTCAAAATAACGTGGTATTTTCATATATGTAATCATTATGCAAAAATGATGTCAATTCCACCTAATTCAATTCAATGCCATTTAATACCACATCTCAAACTGGCCCTTGAGTCTAGAGTGGTCAAAAGATTTATCCTTCATTAAGGCCTTTCGCATCGCAATACTATTAAAAATTTTAAGAAGATAAGCTCTAATCTTGCAAAATAGAAGATCAAGTAGCTGATATTTTCACAAAGTTATTAAAATATAAAACTTGAAATCTTTCTGTTGTTCACAATTCAGCCAGTCAAGGCTACTCGTATGGCTGAGGGCCTGGATAGGACTTATGTGTGCATGTATGATTACGTGGGCGTACTAGAATCAACTCGACTCAAGGATATTGACTGAATTGGTTGGTGCCTATGCGTCGAGATGGACAGATTGGAGACTTGATCGGAACCCAGAGTTGTCTCATCACCAATTTGTTGAATTAATGCGCATCGTACTCAAGCGATTTGAGCAAGGGAAGGAGTTAGCCCTCACGAATGAGTTTTTTTTTTTTTTTTTGCCTTGTACTAGTGATTACGGAATCGAGCGATTTAATGACTTTCTTTTTTACTAGTGCTTTAACATGGTATTCCCTAATCAGAGTAAAAGACTTGCACATAACAAAATAAAAACTGCATTACACTATCAATCTTTATTAATGTATTGGCCATATTACACCATCATGTTTTACAATCTAATTAAAGTGAAAAATAAGATAAATTCATGATGTGGCCATCAGAACAAACAATTGAAGTAGATTGTCAGCAAAATGTGATCGGAGTATAAACAACTGAATCAAAACTCAAATAGACATGGCCATCTAGCAACTTAAGGTTGTAAATATTTAATCTACTCCTATGATAACGTACCGCAGCGGGAGCCACTAGACAGTAGTAAACTAGGCTAGGCTAGAAAAGGTAAAATAGGCATGAATGTAAAGTAATCATGTAAATAGATGTGCATGGTGTGGGGCCTTTAATTAGCTCTTCTTTGGGTGCTCCTTTTATAGCTTTCTCAAGGTGGTGAAAGCCCCTTGTTGGGCTTTTGCATCCTTCAGGATTCTTTGTACAAGATTTTTGTACACGCAATCTCTTACTTTACAAACCTAGAGGCTCTCAATCAGGAAGATCTCTAAAACGTTAGTAGTGGTTGGATCTCATATTTTCACTCCTATATGTAGATTCTCCCCTATAAGACTTTTGGTTCAATCAATGGAGCATCTTTCGCTTAATCGCAACCATTTATTGTGGTGATCTAATGCGGATCATCCAATTCCTAACAAGAGTGGGATTTGACACTTGATACAACTAGGCCAGATTCAGTTCCCTCATTTTTTTAATCCTAACAGGGTTATGATTGCAGACCAACCCAGATGATGTTTCTATTCCTCTTGATCATGACCCGATCCTATGCTAGGTTCGTTTAGAGTTTGGCCTGATATGTGAATCTTTGAAAACCTCTGAATCGCTACTAGTTCTCGAAACGTCTCTGGGAAAATCTAACATTTTAGAAGGACGGTAAGAGATGGTCTTGCAGATGAGATCATATCCAATTGTGGGATACGACATGCTCGCTCGGCGAGTCTTTTATAGTCGTGCTAGGTACATTCCTCATTTAATGGGCACGTTAATCATGGTCATACAGGATACAACGGTTCATCCTCTTAAAGGGCTTAATAAGAGTATGTACCATCGCTTTAATGACAGAACATACAATGTCAAAGGAAGATTAGACGCAAATCTTCTCCAAGTGTGAGTATACTTCTGACCGTACCAAACACATAGTGTCTCCCTGTGGTATCTTCCCATTAGTCCATGTCATGGCACCGAAAATGGGTGTAAACATTTTCCATGCATTTGCCATTATCTTTTTTACTTATCGCGCATGAATGCTACTAAGTTAGGGAGAGTGGGTCCAAAATTCGTTTGACTTTTTGGCAATGAAGAAACAACTAAACGTCTCTTTCTTTCTAATATATACACTACAAGAAAACTGGCCTTTACCGGCGGTCAAAACCGCCGGCAAAAGCCAAGAAAACCGCCGGCAAATCCTTTACCCGCGGTTAGCTAACAGCCGGTGAAGCCTCGGTCGGTAAAGGCTTTACCGGCGGTCAAGACTTTACTGACGATTGTGCTGGCCGCCGCTAAATCGCCAGTTTTTGCTACACTACCAGAAAATTGGTCAAAAGCTACGGATAAAATCCGTAGCCAAATATAACTAGCCCCACAATGCGACCGTAGCCATAGAGCAAATATTTCTCATTAAAAAAAAAAAAAAAGAAAAAAAGAGTGAAATTGAAGACAAAATTTTGGCAGAAATGTACAGGACACACAGATTGCGAAACAAAAATAATGGATTCACTTACCGAAGGAGTAAAGCCATTAAATGGATTTTTTTTCCCTGCTTTTGAATCTGCTAATAGATTCCTAGCATTTCGAATATATGATGGAGAGTCTCTTGGCCTGTGAAAACGATCCGATGCTCTTCTTTGCTTGCTGATGTAAAGATCTGAAAGCATAATTCCATCTACAAATACCTTGATCTTTCAGTGCTTCAACCGCTCCAATGCTAACAGCGACGATCCATGCTCTGCTAGTCGAACTCATCTCTATCCTGTGCTGCTGCTTCTTGGGTTTGAAAAGAAGCAAATTTTGGCAGTGAAAGATTATATAAACAGACAAGGAAAGATGGGAGGTTACAAAAACTAGAGGCGGATTTTTGGCAGCAAGGTCCGCCTAAAATTTGAAAAAGCAAACCTCTTCTTTGGTTTTACTTAATACAAACTTTCACCCTAATAACTAAATGCCCTTTCTTTTGCTTAAAAATTCATGTCATGTGCCCTTTTATATTGCATAGTTTAACAATCTAGAATTACTAATCATTGCAAATACAAGGAAAAAAAAGCACAACATGTAGTGAGACCAAATTCACTTCTCATGGATACAAGTGACATGCTATCGAGAAAACATTACTTATTGAGGAGGAAACATCCTTACCATCTTGGGTTGTGACATGGGTGTTGGTGGTAGTGGGGGGATACTTTCTAAGAGGAAGACAGATGAAAGTAAAAGGAAAAATTAAGGCTTCACTCTTTTTCTTTTTGAGAGGTAATTAAAGCTTCATTCATATGCCCTCTTGAATTGAATTGTGGTAATTAGTTCTCTAAAGAGGAAACAACCAAATGAAATTACCTTCGTTTGTATTCATAACAAGGAAGTAGCCTTTAAATCACAGTGACATTCCTTTCAAAATCAACTAAAAGCAGCATAATCACATCTTCAAAAAAAGAAAAAGTAGCATAATCACAATGTGGAACCTAGTCCCTCAATATGAAATAATACCACGGAAAGTGCAGTTTGGTCATTTCCACTTCGTTGAACTAACTATTGCAATTTTTTTCATTCACAATGCAGCCTAAAGAAATGTTATTGCTACCATCTCCCAGTTACCTGGCTTGCTCATCACTGTACACTGGTTCATAACTCAAAGGTGTCTTCCCCTGCTCAAAAAGCAAAAATACAATTGCAGTTCCCAAATAGACAATTGCAGAATAAGCACAAGCAAATAGGTGAGAAGACTATTCTTTTGAAGGAACAAATACGAATGTAGAACATGACATGCTGCTGCAAATCCAAAGAATATACTTTAAATGTAGCGTAATGCGGTTAACTTACCTCAAGGTACTTAAATGTAGTTTGATCAGCAGGGATAACGCCGTTCTTGCCTCCAGCTTCAACAACCATGTTGCACAATGTCATCCTTTCTTCCATCTTACAACATTAAAAACCAATGAGTGGTCATATACTGTCAGGGCATTAATTTGAATGACCTCAAATAACTCAGGTAGAGATGTGTTTTCAAAAGTGTCGGCTTACAGATAAATTCTCAACATACAATAGAGAAATGAATTTTATTCCAAAGAAAGAACCCAAATAAAAGAGAAAGGAGCATCACCTTTGTAACTTTGCAAGTCAGATTTACATTCTAAAAAATGGTATCCAGCTTTGAAGGAAAGCAAATTAATACATACATACAGACAGACAGACATAAATGTAAAGAGGCAAAATCAGTTACCTTCACAACTAGCAGAGGATAAGTCACAACAGTCGCCCCAAGTTTAACAACAGCTCCAAGAAAAAAATACCTGACCAAAGAAGCGCCATAGAACGTGAAAACACCAAAATGAATGTAAAAGCATTGCAACAGCAACAACAATAGATGCAAAACATGGGGTCATTGGTCTACCTCCAATGCAGTCACTCCTTTTGTGGCTTCCACTGTGACAATCTTAAACATCTGATATCAGCCATTGAACTTGGACCCATTGATGATTTAATTTTCTTCTGTGAAGTTGATGGCCATGATCTCCCAGTTGGATTTCCTTACATATATGCCTAGTGTGGATAATTCACCACCCTTCAAAAATGGTGGTAAACTACAACCTTAGTCTTGTCAAATGATAAAGGAAAATGGAAGAGAGATGTTTACAACCCTGTGCCTTTCTTGCAAACACCCCACCTTTCTATTTATTGATAGTAGAGTAGTGCACTATAGGTACTGTAATAGTACCAATACTAGAAGAAAATGGTGTGTGCATCAAAAAGATGGGTGTAAATGACACTTACCTAAGAAAATGGTATCTATGCATGAAAAGGGTCTGAAATATTTCTACTAAAATATGATTGGAAGTACCTGAACAGCTCTTGCATATGGAGTGCCTGGAATACATAGTGGAAAGGAGATGAGTCCTTTCATGAAAGTGAGGAAATATATATATATATATATATATATATATATATATATATATATATATATATATATATATATATATATAACAAGAAAGACTCAATAAATGCTAACCCAATCTGCATCACCCACATTGGAAGCCAAAAAAAAAAAAAAAACTGCATCAGCCTCAAAAAGCCACAACACCTGCAGCTTGACAAAGGGAAGACCCAGTAGCCAACGTAGAGATTCACCATAGCAGCCAGATCTTGAAACAGAGCCAGCTAATTTTAAGATTAGAAGTTCCTAATCCTTCAATCAATGGCCTACAAGTAAACAGTTGAGGAAAAAAATACAGTAACAAGGAAGAGAATTTATAAAAATACAGGCTTCCCTGAATTAGAATCCCATTAAAAAAAATAGAATTTATAAATATTATCTAAATCCAGCGAAAGAACCACAAGGAAGAGAATTTATCATATATCAAGTTAAAAAAGAAAGATAATTGAAACCCAAAAATGTACCTAAGCCAAGTTGCTGAGCAGTGCCATCATCTAAGCCTTATCCATGATCTCAATGAGCAACTATACTTGGGAGATCATGGATTTTGAGAATAGCCACCAAACAAGCACAAAAGTGACAAACCAAGAGAACAATTTGCATTCAGTCAATGAGCCCAATGACCAAAAACCATGATGTTGTCATGAGTTTCAATGCAGGATATCTGAGCCATGCAAAAAGAATGCGCTTAGTCTTTTCCGAAACATTAACTGAAATTACGTATAAGAGATTTTGATATTCAATACATCACTGTTGACTGATAATCTAGATTACCTAGGTAATGATTGTATTCTTGTAGAATTACAGAAATGGCAATAGATATATCAAATTATTATGCTCAAACATTTTCGGATTATGATCAAACCACATAAGAGTCAAGGCAAAGAAGCCTTAACGTCTGACTTGATTCAACAGTTAAGGTAAATGCCAAATTAGAAAAAGGTGGCAACAAAAGTGAGATACAGGCAAAGAAAAATAATGATTCAAGATAAAATGGCATCATCCAACCAAAATGCACTAATACATGCTTCAAAAAGATAACAGAAAGTAGAAATATGGGAAACTTTAGACACTCACTATATCTTCTTTTTTTTTTTGGAAAGATTCAATTCCTAATGTCTTTAAGCAGTTGTATTTGCAGGAAATGAATAACTGTGTCAAGGAAGAAAATTGATTCGGTGATTTCACAATGTCCAAGAGCAATGTAATTAACTGGATCATAAGTGTCACCATTTGAATAAATCACTAGACTTCTAATTCCAAATCCACTAAACTTCTAATTCTAAAAAGAATGAAAATCAAACACCCATTTAAAAATTTCATCAAGAAATCGAAAAAGAAAAAGAAAAAAAAAAAGCAAAATAGAACCCAAAACAGAGAATTCCCCAACCTTGGAATCTCATACCCTTTCAAATTTTCCACATAGCCTCTCGAATCGGAAGAAATATAGCAAGCAATAACCAATTCGTAATGTCTTTAAGCAGTTGTATTTGCAGGAAATGAATAATTGTGTCAAGGAAGAAAATTTAAAAGCAAGTTAACCATAACATCAATCCACAATCAATTTAACAATCTTGGTCTTCTAAAACTGGAATATCAAACATCAACCCTTAATTCTCGAGACAATTCCAAAAACATATATATACATATAAATTGAAAAAAGAAAAAGTTCAGAAAAAGAAGTGGAAAAATACAAACTCAATCGAATTGTCTTTAAACATTTAGTGCTTTGGGTCTCTTAAAATCTTGAAATTAAGTTACATCGCCTATTTTCTCTCTTCCCTTTCTTTTGGTTTTGATGCTACATAACCTATTTTGTTTCTTCCTTTTCTTAGTTTTGACATTGCATTTTTTGTTCTCTCTCTCCTAAATAACTCTACCATATTGTTGGCAGTAAATAACAGTTGCTCCTTTACACTTTACATCTTTTGATACTAATAACAACAAAGTTATCTCCATTAGCTGAAATCATGGTAAATAACTTTTCGCAGTCAAACATGTTTAACAGTCAAAATTGCAACAGAAATAAATGCAAAAGCATCGCAAAGAAGGCTGTTATTTATATAAAGAAAATTAAAAATTAAAAATTTATATATATATAAAGCAGGATTGTTTCTGTCTCAATTTATTTACACTCCATAAGGAAACAATTAAAACCCAAGTTAAGAAAAACATGTACCTACTCCCATCAGTAAAGTAAATGAGACAAAAAAGCAAGTTACAGATATTAAGAAATGAAATATAATTAAATAGCATAATTATAGAAAATCATTGCATGAGTTTATCTCCGTTTCATTGCTATGATAGAAGTAAGTTTTGCTCACACATTTGAGATTACACTCCATTTGGAGTTCATATATGGCTGCAGATAGAGTACAAGCAATTCGGGGACTTCCTCTTCTTTGCAAGGACTCGCCAGAATATGTTTCTAAAACTGTGGATGTTCGTGGACAACTCCTCATAGCTGGTAATCTTGAATAGCTGGTAATCTGATTATTCAATTTTTAGCGTGTTTTACTTCAATAAGATGCTGTGTGTTGCCTATGGGAACATGTTACTATTGCATTTTGATGTAGCTACGATAAACCCATCCCAAGAAACAACTTCTAAGGAAAGAAGCACGCTCACCATCTCCTTGTAGCCAGCATAGAGGAAGGCATGTTGGGCATTCCTGAAATCAAACAGAGAACATTAATACTCACAATATATATTATGGGGGTTTGCTAATTCTACACAAGGGCACATATGGAAATATGAAACATAGGTGTGAGATAGCTTTCCATAAGATTGGAAATAATGCTTATACCTTCTACCTAAAAAATCAGACAATTTCACTCTTCAGGTGAGTCACAACATACAAAGTAAATTGATGATTGAACTTGTTTTTCCTCTAGACATTCATTTGTTTTGATATGTCTTGGCCAACCTGAGGTGTAGGATTGCTTGATTTAATCCAGAAGATCTAAACAATGTATCTCACCTGATGCTAGCCAATCTATTCAAACAGACACAGAGACAGGTAAATGATACTTCTCATAGCAAACATAGACAGGTGGCTCTTTGAAAACAAGTGACAATGATCCATTTAACTAAGACATGGATTGGGTGATGAGGAGCTCACCACCGACGTTGGTGATGAAATGACGTGGCGAGTTTGTGGATGTAAAACATGAGTTTTAACCAGTGGCCTTTGACAAAAAACCAATCACAAACTATATTTTTTAACTTTGTTTAAACCATGCTCGGGCATACTACATGTATGAATCACCATCACCGTAGATCAAGATCTTGCATTTACAGGAATGTAGACAAGTGATTTGTTAGGGAATGGCAATAGGTTGGGCCAAAGCAAACACCAGGCAGTTCAAAAAAAAAAAACCCCTACCAATTGCCACACTCGTATGAGAGCAACAAGCTATTGCTAGAATACATCCATATACATCATAGTGACGGGGCAAGAGCCAATGCCTCTGCCTTAAAAAGGAGCTTCTCTAATTTCTCAATTCACATAATGTGAGGATATTATGTATGATGTCTGGTCAATCAATCCATGTGTTGTACAAAATGATGCCTGACATCCTCCTCACCACTCACTGTTTCCTGCCTGGCCCAAGTTCCCATCTGAGAAACCACTGTAAATTAAGCTTCCCACAACCTGTCGGGGAAGGAGACCAAGTAGGTGGCAACCTTTCCCACTGTCCTTGGCAATCACTGCATGCCAATCACAAATGATCAATACTATGTTATACCTTCCCAAAAAATGATGAAGAATGCACATTAGACAATGAACACAAAATACAGAGTTCATGTTCTAAATAAAATGCTGAGTAAATGTGAACACAAAATATATACTTCAGTAAGCATGAAAGATTGGATATCAATATATATTAGACAATGAACACAAAATACAGAGCTAAAGATGTTGAGTAGCTGTAAATGTGAGGATTACCTTATGTATAGCTTTTGTCATTCCCAATTGATGAACATAGGGGAACCACTCACTGGCTTGGTTGCTTATGTACAGTTAACCTGGTGATTTGCTAGTGATATACACTTGTGGCCCCTGCTAATTGGCATAAAATTAAAGCAATTTTCAAGCAATCTATTTCTGTACACATGGCATGCATAAATGAGATCTGAGCCACAATCACTTTGTATCTTTATATGTCGCATGCCTGCAATAAACAAATGGTTCACATGCTGAGGTGTGCATGATAGATTTTACTCTTATATGATCCTAGTTGTCAATAGGAGGACTTCTTCCTATTGTATGAGGAACTTTGGTTGGATATTTTCTCTAATAATTTTTTTGAAAGATATTTTGTCTAATATATATATATTTTTTTTGAAAGATATTTTCTCTAATAATTATTTGTATATCTCGAAAATCCTTCAATCGTGGCTAAGGTCACTTGATTGTTTTTCCCGGTTATGGCTCATCCATGACACGATCCAGCAGATGAACTCTATATCTCATACATGTATGTGGCGTATATAGATATAGAGGGCTGGTAACTATCTTAGATATAGTTTAAAACCAGATCCTTTCCTATTATTTTGTGATACATTTTTATTTATAAGTCCTAATAAATGAAACATTGGGCAGCCTTTCTCTCAGAGCTTCATACATTTTATTCTATGGCTGTATGTACCACTTGCTTGTTAGTTTAGCTTACTAGCTTACCTAGGTTTTCAAGCACGTCCATAAGTGTTCAAAGCCAACAACATGCTAACCTAGCATGCAGCCATCTTTCCCACCGTCATGTCGTATGTATGGGAAATTTGAGCCATTCAATTGGTGGGCCCATCCATGAAGATCTTCTGGCACCTAATAGTAATCTCGTTCACTCATCAGGCGAGCCACACCATGGACTTTAACATGTAACTGTGTCCCACTCATCCATTCTTGTTTGAGGCTGGAAACAGGGGGTGATCTGCTCGTGATTCAGGAATAAATTTAGTCAGATGTTCATTTTCCCTGTATAGTAGCTGGTTGTTGTGCCAATTAACTAACGGAACAATTTATTTGCAAATGGTCAAGAGTTAAAAGGAAAAAAGGAATGGAATATGAGAGCCCATAAACGACATCTGAATTTCTTTCTTAAAAGCAGCTGACTTACTTATATTAATATATTAAAGAGATTGAAACATGCTAAAGAGCCCGCAGCCCCTGCTGCAGCTATTAACGAAAGCAAAAATTCCAACTATGTCCTAAATAGGAATTCTTATCAATGATTTAAAAAAAATAAAAATAAAAAAAAATGAATCAATCTAAAATCTTACTTGTGGAAAGAGCAAAATGAGAATTTTTGTGATCTATTTCCTGTTTTTCACCGAGCAGTGCAACTGCAGTTTGACAAACTTAAGTGTAAGTGAAACCATACCAAAACAAACATAAGAATCATGGGACTCCATCAGTTCAAGGTCATTATGAACTGATGCATTTTCAACACTCCAGTACATAAAGTGGGGGGCAAAGTTCAAACCTACTTACCAACCAAATAATAGTAACAATAATGATGATAGTAATTTCTACTGAGTTAACTCCATATTCTAATTTACAAATCAGAAACTGAGAACACAAGGAGCGTAACATAACCAATAACCAAAATAACATGGAAGAAAACCAGTTGACAAATGCCATCACTTTTGTGCAATAAAAACTTCATCAAGCTAGGCTCTTAACATGTCAGGTTCAGGCCGGGTACTGGTGTCCCCGTATTCTGTTTTCCAGCTTATTTTAGGCAATGGTCCCACATACAACTGAAGAATAAAAATTTCAGGTGGACCACATCATAGGAAACAGTGATTATTGGCCATTAAAATAAGCTGGAGAAACAGATGAATGACATAGATATACAATTAATACATATAGGTGGGTCCTATGGTTAGGGTCTCACCACATCGGTGGTGCCGGGGTCACATACAAGTCGCTCTCCATAACGTGGCCCACTTCAACTGCATCTGTAGACCACATTAATACCCTCTCTGTAAACAAGCTGAAACCACATCCTCTAATAAACCAATCATGGCCCCACATCCATCTGCACAATTAAGAAAAGGAGAAATACTTTGATACTCTTGCAGAGTGTGAGAGATGATACGCAGGCACTTAGAAATTTCATACATGGGATACCAGTAATTCAAATTTAACTGTCCAAAATATGTCTTCCCAATTTGGATGTATCATGAACTAAAGTTTATGATTCTTTTTTTTTTTAATTATCCACTATCAGATTGGTGGACATTTATTGGACGGTTAAAATGAAAAATATCCAATGGTCGAGTGAGTGCATGCATCTGAGGTTAGAGTTGTTCCATCAATCTAATTTTCGGAATTTAGTTAATGTATGCCACGTGTACAATTTCTACGTGCATTTGTATCAAGTATCCCACGCTGTCTGAGTATCATGTAACTGCAAGAGCCTGCTAACAAACAATACCATGTTTGGCAAGCCACTTTGCAATTCACCCAGATTAGGAAAATAGAAGAAAACAAAATCCAGATCATCATAGCAGCAAACAACATTTGAATTTGAAATACTATGCCAACTCTAACATATAAATTGAAAACTGTTAGAACAGAGACATTTCATCAAACACATGTTGTGCACACCTTAAACATTCACAACAATAAACCATAAAAGTGATTTTTTAGGAAAGCCCTAATCCTTTTCCCATTACAGAGTTTAGGAAATCCCTAATTCCAATATTGTATCCTCTGATAATCAGCGGATTTACAGATCTAAAAATAAAAAACCTAAATATCTATTTGAGAGAAATGAGTACCTGGCCGGGGACGAGATGAAGGGCAGGGGCTGCTGGCCGCACCAGATCTGGAGATGATGCAAGTGAGGAAGAGAGAGAGAGAGAGAGAGAGAGAGAGAGAGAGAGAGAGAGAGAGAGAGAGAGAGAACCCAATCACTTTCATTGGGAGAAAATCATTCAGAAGATATCATTCAATTTAAACCCAATCACTTTCATTGGGAGAAAACCTCATCCTAAAACCCTAATTTCCAGCAGAAGCATGGGAAAAGAGCGTGAATCAGACCAAAAGCCCTAAACCTAGGAGGGAGAGAGAGAGAGGGAAGGGAAGGGAATAGAATCCAAAGCCCTAAACCGCGGAGGGGTTTAGATCTGTACCTGTTTGCAGTGAGTAAAAGGACCAGATATGGCCGGACCTGGTGCTCTGATCGTGCAGGATGGACAAGCAGTACAACAACTGCGGTCTTCGGTTTGTGCTGGAGGATGGAAGATAGAGAGAGAGAGAGTCAGCGATGGGTTTGAGAGTGGAGAGGGAGAGACAGAGAGAGAGAGAGAGAGGTCGAACAGAGACGGAGAGGTGCAGAGAGAGGTCGAGAGAGATCGAACAGAGACGGAGAGGTGCAGAGAGAGAGATGAAGAGGAAGAGCGCACAAGAGGGTGAGGGAGGGAGAGCGAGAGGGAGAGGCAGAGAGATATCGAGTGGCGAAAATGAGATTAGGGCTGCGGAATTTTGTTTAATAGGGCCCTTTGCTAGCGGCCGTTAGAACTGGCTGCGGGGAAAGGTCAGCCTCATCGGTCGGCTATGCCTGTTTTTCTTGTAGTGATATATGAAACAATTATTTACAAAGCTTCGTTTTTTACAATATAGGGTGTCCCCCACTCTATTTTAAGTGAGATTATTTCCTAAAATGCACACAACAACGTACATCGGGTAATGTTTGGGGAGGGAAGTCGAACCCACACCTAGAAAAGAGTAGACATCCATCATTTGTGCCTCCTTATGTTCTCTTTTACACCAAAAAATCAAGCCGTTCCAAAAGCCAGATAAGCCACACCAAAGGAAATAGTTGAGATGGGATGCCCACCATGAAAAAATATTTAGATTGTGTGCGGTTCCACCAAGTTCTGTATATGCCATCTAATCATCCAGAAGACGCCCTACTATAAAATGAATAGATACCTTAAAAATTCAAGCCATTCCAAAACTTAGGATGTCCATACCACATGAATGTACATGAACATGTTGAAGATCAGGACATTTAGGTCAGTAGATGCCTGCAAGTGCATGCAAAAGGCACAACATACACTAGCTGCCACATCCGCCAATATGGCAGACCGCCTCAATGTCTAAGATGTCATCACATGGTCTGCGGCGGACTGGCACAATATCTAAGCTGTCCATGACATGGTCTGATTAGTTAGACATTCTCCACCAAAAAATCGGTTAATTCTACTTTTGAAGTCGACATGCCGTTGTTTAAGCAGCTTCAAAAGACCATTTCTCAGGTGTTTTTTTTTTTTTCAGCCATGCTAAACTGTGGCACACCTGATTTTTGGGTTTGGACATCAAAATAATGGGACCCTCATAGATTTTGGGATGTAAAAATTGTAGAATAAAAGACATTTTATTGCTTTGAAATGAAAAGTTACAGTGTTTGTTTTTTCTTTGAGCTCAAGAATTGAATAGCAAACTCTGTCCTTAAACTAATAAAATCTTACATGTTAAAAGTACAGTTACAGATGGAATGAAGTGGAGATCTGAAAAGATTTATAAAAGATCTTAACAAATATACATGAAATATAAATAGTTATATACCGAATATACAGTTTTATAGATATGCTGTCCATCCATTTTACCAACTCATTTTAGAGTTTATTACAAAAAAATGTCCCAGGTGGACCACACCATAGGAAACAGAAACCCACCATTAAAAACTTCCCTAGGGCCACAAAAGTTTTGGATGAGAAAATGATATTTGTATTTTCCCTTCACCCAGTTCCGTGTGACTTAATCAAACAGTTGCGGAAGCTTTTAACGGTAGACGTTCAATCACCACTGTTTCATGTGATGTGATCTGATCATCCGTTGATGTGATGTTAAACAGCTGGATTGCGCCATGTGCCAAGCTTCTCATACAAGTAGTACGGTAGAGTAATTTTACCTGTCTTCACGGCACGGGAATGCCTGCAAAAGAAAAAAGATGTCCCAACATAATAAACGGCCTGGATCATGGTTTGCCCATCTAACGGTTTATAACATCCAATGGCATGGAAGAACCACAACGCTCCAGTCCACTCGGATTGTCTCTGTGGAGACCATAGGGACCCGAGATCCAAGGCCACTAATGGGCCGTCCCGGGCCCAGCAAAATCAAATTTTGGAACAGGGCTGTCCCAACCAGTTCAAAAACGTGCCTCAAACAACCCTGGCCCACTCAATGCCAGGCCCACCAAGAATCATGAGGAGTAAGCTCTCCATCCCCCTTGAAGGCATCCGAACCCTCATATCGACATTAGCCAAGAGCATGGAAGCCTATCAAGGGAGATCGGAAGCTTGCCCAACACAGACAAACTGCCACTGTCCTCCCAACACCTCCATTGGTTTACACAAGGTTGAAACTGGGCTAGGCCCACATCCATTATTTTAGACCCATCTGTTTTAGTTAAGCATGAGAAATATCTACTTGTCAGTCTTTCAAGCAGATGCAAGTCCAAATACTTTCCTTAGGGCCCGTCAATGGTCGGTTGATGGCCCGTTAGGCTTTCATGCCAGGGCCTTCTTGGATTAAATTTTAAATTCTAACCCGATTAGCCTGTTTTATTAATCAGACCGTGATTAGGCTTCTGCATATGAGCCCATCATCTCGCCTGCACTGGCCGAAGGTTTCAAGGGCATTTTTGTCAATATCATGCATATGGGAACGCCTAATGAACAGTAAATATCTTGCATAGAAGTGGGTTTTCGGGCTTGGGCCGGAATCAGGCTTGGTTCATGCGTATTCATTGTGGATTAGGCCTGTTTGTTTTGGCCCGCCATGGGGAAGGCCCGGACCCGGCCTAGTTTTACTTGGTGGGCCAGGCGTTTTTCAGACCTTGGCCTGTCCATGCCTGTTGGCTCGCAAAGTAAAACATAGACCTGAAACTGGACTGGGTCCATGATGGGCCAAAACAAACAAGCCCAACCGAGGTTATGATGGTTATGCATGGCAAAAGTCCGAGTCAGACTGAGCCAGAGCCCAACAAACCACTTGGACAAGATCTCCCACCATGCATCATATATGACCAAAAAGTGCCCTTGATTCCTAAATGGGCCAGACCGGGCCGAAGAGCTCCTAAACATAGCTACAGCCCTGCCTGGTTATTAAACGGGCCTAACCTTTAGGCCCACCCTGGCCTTCGGGCCTAGAATTCCAAGTTGAGCCCGGCCGGATAGCCGGGTAGGTCAGAAACTCTTAAGAACCACCGAGCCTATTGACAGCCCTACCAACTGCCCTATCTCTGACTGACCCATGAGCCTTGAGGAGTATGGGCTGGACAAGATCTAGGCCTGGTCCAGCAGGGCCCAGTTTCAACCTTACAGCCAGCTTCCACGCTTCAAAGGCTCCAACGGTGTGGAGCAGGAGCTTTGAAGGGAAGCTGGAAGTTCACCCAACTGCTGTATAAAGCTACTGACTTCCATGGGCTTATATAGAAATGATCTGAGTGCACTCTACGTCATAAAGCTAACGGAATAAGATGCCCCAATATCGACAGTTTTATAAATTCTTGGACGTCTCATCATTTGTTCGAATCTGTGGGCCACCCCATAATCAGCTGGACTGGGCTGGGGCTGACCCAGGCCCATTAAACTATAAAGGAAGTTTGATGGGGCGTCATCCAAAATACAAAGCCAAACGCTATACGGATGCGGATTGTGTACTGAGTAAACTCTGTGGGGTCCAAAAAAATGTATGTGTCATATCCATGCCGTTCATACATTTTATCAGCTCAGTTTACAGCATGAGCCCAGAATTGAACCATATCCAAAGCCCAAGTGGACCACACTACAGGAAACAGTGGGAATTCAATGCTTACCATTGAAAACTTATTGTGGGCCACAGAAGTTTTATATCAAACTGATATTTGTGTTTTCCATTCATCCATGTCTGTGTGACCTTATGAATAGGTTGGATGACAAATAAACATCACTGTAGGCCCTAAGAAGGTTTCAATGGTGGACATCATTATCCCCACTTTTTCCTGTGCTATGGTCCACTTGAGCTTTGGATAAGCTTCAATTTTCGACTCATGCCTTAAAATTATCTGGAAAAATGGATGGGCGGCGTGGATGACACACATACATCCAAAGTGGGCCTTATAGAGTTTGCTTGAGTAACCACGCAATCAGCCAACTACTTATTTTTTTTAATTAAAAAATATTAAAATAACAAGTTTTATTAATGAAAGGAGAAGAAAAGAATTTTTTATTATTATTTTTAAAGCATAGACGAGGAATCTACACCAAAGTTATTATACACGGACCAGAATCCATGAAGTGTGAAGCACGCGTGAGTAGCAAGGGACATGACAGACAAGGCTGGCCAAGTAAACATCTCTCCCATTCCGCTCCATTCAAATGGACGGTAAACATTGTGGACGAAAGAGCTTTCTCACCATTTTTTACGGAAAAATATATTAGTGGTAACAATGAGATGGAGCAAAAAAATCTAACTATAACAGAGAGGATATAATAAGTAATTTGGAGAATTGAGGCACAATATAGTTATTGTTTTAATGATAAATTTACTTCTGCAAGAACATCGATGCACCGAGTCTTAGTAATTGTATACTTAGGATACAACATCTCTCTCTTATGATAAACGGCTTCGATCAAACGTACACACAATCTCAATTACATGAACCCAAGTTGCTCCAACTAGCTTGCCTAAAAGAAGATTTGAAAGAAAACCTAAAGAAAAAATGAAACATATTAAAAAGACAATTTTTTCCGAGGAAAATATATATATTGTTTTTATAGATATTTAAAAAATGATTGTTAGGCTCTAAGCAAATAAATGTACAATGGCTCTCATCAAATGTTATTTTAATGCATGATGGCTCTCTAGCCACATATATATATACATGATCATTACATTATGCATGAAGAGAAAACAAAAGATGATTAAGGCACGTATGAGGTTGGACTCAAGGTATATTCTTGATTTCCAATACAAACAATTAGTGTGGAATTCTAATATAAAAAATTAAAATTCTCATCTCCTTTCTAATGTATAAGACTAAATCCAATAAAGAAAAAAAAAAAAAAAATCATATGCTACAAGTAAAATATGTTTATCCATTTTTTATCTGATAAAAAAGTGCTTACAACCCCAACAACAACCCACTCATGATGTGCTGCGAGTGTGGTTTCCGACGAAGAAAGTGAAGAGGAGAATAAAATGGAATAGATGAGAGAAGCATCTCATCACCCCTGTTTCTTAATTCCATTCCAACGCCATCTACAAAATTATCTATATTCTATAGTACTGTAAAAGAAAATATAGCGTAAACCAACTGTTAGTCTCTATTAAATCCCAACTCCCAACCCTTTATTATCACTAAAAACCAAAAAATACGTTGACCAACAGTATTGCACTATCTCTATGGAACTTTGAATTTTGCAGTTATATTGAAATCATAAGTTGACCACCAGTATCATGAGCGGGACCACCTTCAAGTTCTATGCATCCATTGGCCTAAGTATCAAAAGGATCGGACTAGTAAAAAGGGAGAAGTAATAAAGCCTACACAATATGTATTTATTAGTTGTATATACTATCAGCTCTTACATATATGGTGGTCCAACAATGTTTTTGGACATTAGATCTTAGTTGTTAGACCTATTAAGATTATGTTATGGGGGCTACGGAAGCCTCTTCTTTTCTTTTTTTCTGTTTTTTCATTTTGTTATTGGGGTGAGACAATCAGTTGTTTTTCAAATTGTTGGAAGCCAAGTTCTTTTCAAGATCATGAAGAACAAGCATGCTCCTGCCATTCAAGACAGCTCAGTTTGAGCTCGAGTTCAGCAAGACTCTCCCACGACTTGGAGATCATAGAATTGGGTGTGAAACACAAGTTCATATATAATAAAATCAGGAGGCGCATTCTACAGCATGAATGGGCAGAGATTCTGTGGAAAAGATGCCATCAAATGGTGTGTCGCAGACAGAAGAGCTGATTCCCATCAAACGGGTTTCAGTCCAGCCTCCTCTAGCGTTGTATTAGGACCCTTCTGGGCTTTTGGACTGCGTCAGCCATTCGATCGGGCCCAGTAAATTAAAAAGGTGAGCCCTGCTTTCCATTCCACTAGTCCTTGAGCGCAACTTGGGTTTAAGACACCCGAACCAGCGATGTTAAGACCCTGACCGTATGGGCTCACTTGGATGTATTCACTGTACATCCATACCGTTAATTAATCTGTTTTTCCAGCTTATTGTGGGCCATGATCCCAAAAATGAAGCAGGTTCGAATTTCAGGTGGACCACACCACAGGAAACAATGGTTAATGACCGTTGAAAACCTTTTGTCGGCCACAAAAAAATTTAGATCAATCTGATTTTTTTTTTCCTCTCATCCAAATGTGTGTGACCTTATCAACAGGTTGGATGGTAAATAAACATTACAGCGGATGCAAGGAAGATTTTACAGGTGGGATTTCAATGACCAATGTTTCCTGTGGTGTGTTCTACATGAAACTTTTATAGGATCAAAAACTAAAATAATATATAAAAACAGATGGACGGCATCGATATACAATGAATACATCTAGGTGGGCCCTACAGTCACAGTCGCACCCACATAGCTGGTTCCCCGGTAACACCCAAGTCCCCCTCCTAGCCCTTCCATTTAGATCCAAAACCAAGGCTGATTTGGTCCATTACGAGATTGACATGGTCTGGAACTGGGCCTCTTGGGCGGATGGGCTCACCCTAAATTTTAGGCCCGTAAAGATTAACGGTCCAGACCTGGGTCTACTGAGACCGAACCAATCTTAGCCAATTGCCAGCTTGGAAATTCACCTGTATTGGAGAAACAACATACCTGTATAGTTAAAAAGAACACATCAAGCTCGATTAGAAAGATGTATGAGAACAGTTTCCCAGGGTTGCCTTTCTCATGAGGGACTTCCTGTTCATCTTCCCCACAATCGTCCAATGCCGAATGAAAACTAGCCAACTGATTCTTCTAGGCAATGGACGCCTTTGAGGAAGATGAAGAGAAAACACCTCAGCTTCGATTTTTCCAGCCACCACCATCATCATAACCATGGCCCAGCTATTTGGTGTGGGCCCACTCACGTATACGCTAGTTGACTCTACGACTCTGCACGGAGACTCTTCTTGAAATGTAATCGACTTAGTCAACTCAATGAGTCTAAGAACTAAGGCGTATACATGGCTTCTCTGTTGAAACTTACAAACTAAACTACACACCATGGATTTATATAAGGATGATTTTAATTCTCCATCACGCTAATGGTGGTGGAATCTCAAACGACTGATGCCGACTGTTTCTAAATTCGCTTATATTTTATTGTTGCGTGCAATTGCAAATCCACCATATGAGAAATAGGTGGATGATCGGATATGTGGTTTGTGAAAAGGAGTTCTGATTGGGTCTGATCAACGGATGGGATTATGGGTTCGATTGGGGCCCAGTTGACTCGACATTCATTGAGAATAAAGGATTGACGACTCTTTGACTAATCCAAGGGTCAAGCCCATGTTGAGATCGAATCCATTCCTTGATGGGATGTTTGAATACATTTGCCAAGCAGCTTATCCATAATTCCCAAGGACCACCACTCATGGCTCGTTTGGCTATTCTTGAATTGGAATCCATGATTTGTACCATTTATTTTTTAATTTCTATCCCAAACTGACTTGAATTCTAAGGAAATGATTGATCAGGTGGACCAAATATGAGCAAGGATAATAGACGGTTTTTAAAAGTATGATGATGGTCCATCTCAAAAATCCGGTTAATCTAAAACTTAAAAAGGCTAAAATCATTTTTTGTGACCTGTATAAGTTTTAGAATGGTCTAATTTTTTTTGGGGTCCATTAATCCTCTTAGGATGCATCTTTTGAATGGACTAGATTGTATATTAAAAAACATGGTAGGCCCCATACACAATCTAGAAGTTTTTAATGGTGGGCGTTCCCATCCTAACTGCGCGGCTCACATGAGTGTCAGATGGACCTAATTTTTGGATGTAAATCAGAAAGTTAGATTGCTTGAATGATGGACGCATTGGATGTAAATAAAACATAACGGTGGGTCCCACACGTACCTTTTTACATTAAGGTTAACCTAGAGATTTGCATTGTAGCCGGACTCGCCTCCATTTTAGCGCTCCCGATGGTAGACTATATAGGGCTGAAAGTCGGGCGGGTTCAACCCGAACGACCTGCCCGCGACGACATTGGGTTGGGCTCGGGCTAGATGTATCGGTTTTGATCTCGAGATTAGGCTATATAAACGCCAATCCAATAAAACTTGTGTTGGACTTGGGTTGAGGTCTCGAGTTGCTTGACCCAACCCGAACCCAATCAATATATATAAATTATTTACAAATTATAATTGAGTGTGGATTTTCTGTGTTGAAGGCACATGAAATTCCAATGCCGTAGGGTCTCATTGGTCCACACCATTTGGGATGACTTGAGCTACCAAGATATGCCGGATTTCTCTCCCAACTAGATTGCGTGCTACACAACATGACTTTTAAAGGAATAGTTGTCCTATATTTTAACTTGTTTGTTTATAAGAATTAAAAAGCTTTTTATGATAAATAACTACATATACAATTAATAAAATCATAAATATAAAAAATAATACGTGTATTGAAATATAATAGACTAATGTAATAATGAAAATATTAGCATGCATCCACTTGACTAACCCGATCAACCCGACTGAGCCCGCTTGGGTTGGGCTTGGGTTGAGAATTTCCAACCCAAGGTAAGGTTGGGTTGGGTTGGGTTGACCCATAGGAACCTTGGGTTGGGCTAGGGTTGAGCACTAACCTGCCCGACTTTCAGCCCTAGTAGACTGGACTGATTTTGGGGAAGTCATCTGCACACTTGTGGGTGTGGGACACACCTGATACGGTCTGACGTCCCATGGGTGTGACCATGGCACGTACGGTCTTGTGGGGAGGATTAGAGGTGAATGTGTTTGCATGTGCGACATTTTCTAGGAATTAAAAGAACAAAAGTTATATAATATGTGCAGACACCCAACTCTAAATAAAATTAAAATTAACCAAAGTATCTGTACGGCTCAAGGTCAGTTCCGGAGATGACCATCGGATCAGATTGACTATTGCCGGAGCAAACAGACAGCAGAGAAAGCGAGGAAACACTCTTTATCTCCAAACACCACCAGAGTACCAACTCTATCTCCAAATACCACCGGAGTTGCAACTTACAAACCGCTCTTGAATTTCAAAAAGTGAGCTAAGAAGAACCGTTTCTAGGTATAAACGGCCCAGTGATGACCGTTTCTAAGTATAGCCTAACCAGAGCTCCTAGCTCCCCTACAGAGCCTAACTCGATTCCTTTTGCAGTTCCTTTTTCAATATGCCTGGCAAGCGGTAGGTAATGCTTAGATGCCTAAAAACTACCTTTGAAGAACAGTAATCAAGATTTCCCATACCTAGCTCACTGCAAACAGGCTAAAAGACGATAGAAAATAAAGACAAGAAAAAGACAGAGAGCCGGTGAGTTGAGGGGCGGGAGCTGCTGAAGCATATATGGCTAGTTGAAGCTCTCTCGAGTTGTGCTGAAGCTGTTATATTGCCATCAATTTTCTAATTTAATAGTTCATTCCAACCCCTTGCTAGTTCCCAAAAAGTTCCAAGTGCATCCTTTATTTTACCCAACTAAAAGCAGCTGTCATCAAAGAGTATAATTGGAATTGAAGATATTTGATCATTAATTTCGCAGAAAAGGGTGTTGATTCTTCCATTTTCTTTCTTGCATATCAAATGAACGTGTATTCTATTGCACGTATTTCAAACATGTTAGCAATACACACTTATCTTTTTATTTTATTCACGTGATCACCTCTTATATCTACCTTCTTTTTTATTTTATTTACAACACCCTGGGTCAAGGGTTCAAGTATCCATAGGTGGTGAAAACCCACTATGGTGTGAGTGTGTGGGGGGTGTGTGTGCATGTGTAAAAAATTTAAATAAATAAATTTAAAATTTTTTTTTAAAATAAAAAAAGTCTTAAACTCTATGCAGTAAAATCAGGTTCCGTTTATTTTATGTTTTTTGCCTGCTCGGAATCTAAAGCTTAGCAAAGCACTACTAAATACAGCAGCGTTGAAATTCCTTTGAACCCTCCTTAAAATTGTAAAATTCCATAAAGTAAAAAATCATACATTGTGCAGATAAAAAATGATACTTAATCTCTTACTTTTTATAATTATATATACCTCTTATTCAGAAAATCTATAGCCATCTACAAACTACATGAGCTACTTGAATTGAGAGTCTTATCATTTCCTGATCACATATCAGCTTTATTTAATTAGTAGTGACTTTAAGTTAAATACGTATTTATCTGTGAGTCAATCCCATATTTAAATTAAAACAAACAAATTGTGGAAATGAGTGCATTTACTGCATCTTCCCTGGCCGCCGGACATGTAATAGCCGTTGGATTTGATTAGTCCAAGTTCTGTTCTTTTTTATGAATTCCCGCTGAAAACTATGATCCCTGGCCCCAGGATAAATGGTGTCCTTTGGCCGAGAGTAAATCCGAGTGGGGCAATGGTTCAATTATCCAGGCCGTTGATCTGATGTGCGCCACCATGAAAGTGAGATCTATCCAATGAATATCTCAGTTCGTAAGATCCTAACCTTTCGATAATGTCCTGCAAATAGACAGATGCAAACTGAATTCCACGGCAATCTAAACTTGATGACAAAGAGAGCAGAGATTGTTCTTAACGCATATATGTCCATGGTTTGATCCATTAGATCAACGGTCTGGATAACCAAATGATAGGCCTCACTCCGTCGAAACTTTCTTGGGGGCCACAGAAGTGGAAGTCATTATTCCCACTGTTTCAACGGTAGGAACTCATTGCAATCCGATTTCGCTTGGTAGGCCACTACCTTTTTTATTTTTTTTTAATAAACACTACCACACACTCACGCCATAGTGTGATTTGACCACCTATGGATACTCGAACCCTTGACCGAGTGTTGAAACTCTTTGAGTCTACCGCCAGAGCAAGAGTAACTACTGAGATGACTATGATCATGCAATATAACTTGCATCTATGCTGGGGCCCACTAGATGGATAACCTAAATTGATACATAGCCTGCCACATGTACTAAACATGGCTAGTTTTACGGCAGTCTGGACTGGTAAAATGGCTGACCAACACTTCTCAGGAAATTAGACTACTCCATATTTTTACTTTAAACCATCTATTTGATAGCCATCAATTGAACGGCTAAGATTGGATGATCAATGTGATTTTCAGTGTATGCTCCATCCATGGGATGCCATGCAATTTGAATGTCTTGGATACATGCATGAGTGCTGCATTTTGAGTGAGGATGACTCACCACTATTTCGCATGCAATATTTTTCTTGGCACCAACGTATCTTTTGAGTGGACTTTTTCTACTGTGAGTGGGGAATTTTTTTAAAATGTCAGATTGAATTATTTCAATCACTTGGCCTGTTTGGCCGGACGGATCCCATGGGATTAGGAGGGATGGGATGGATTTTAACGGCCCGTTTGGCCAGACCGATCCCATGGGATTAGGAGGGATGGGATGGCGATGGATTTTAAGGTAATGATGGTGGTGTCAGTGGATTGGTTTAAGATCTATGGGATTGCTATATCCAGGATAAGTTCACCGAGTCTGTTTGGCACGCCCAGCATATCTCAGGATTTTACCATCCCAATCCCTTCCAATCTGTCCAACCAAACATGCCCCAGGCACGATTGAACGGGATTAGGAGGGATGGGATGGATTTTAAGGTAATGACGGTGATGTCAGTGGATTGGTTTAAGATCTATGGTATTGCTATATCCTGGGACAAGTTCACTGGGCCTGTTTGGCTCGTCGGGCATATCCCGGGATCTTACCATCCCATCCCTCCTAATCCGTCTTAATCCGCCCGGCCAAACAGGCCCTTGGTGATTTGATCCTTTCCCTTTGGATATGAACCGCATCCTTAATTACTGTTTTGTGAGCTTAAATTTAGGATCACCCCAATTTGAAGGTTTCGTAGTCAGCTACTGATGTAGAGTAGGTTGCGGACAATTACATGGCAAAGATGGATCAGAAAAGGCCCGGTCGGCGACAGAAGTTATCTGGACCATCAGACCTTAAATCAGGCGTATCTCACAATCCGGGATGAGTTAGCCGACGAAAAATATATGATTTTGGGGTAGAACGAGCTACTTTAGCCAACCAACCCGCTATGCGGGGTTGCGACGCTCGGAATTGCGAGAAACCCCTGATTTGATGGTCGTTTCCCTATTTCAATTTCGTTTTTACTATAAATAGTAAGTTTTAGTTTGCTTATAACTCTTCTTCCGTCAGGCTTTAGGAGTTGCACCCAACGTGAAAAGAGCTTAGGATAATTAGGAGAACGGGTTGGTGAAGCCAAATAGGACACTTACTATTTTTGGCCGAAAACCTTGCGCACTAGTAGACATCACGACCGTCTATAAATAGTAAGTTTACTATTTATAGTAAGTCGCGAATTCTAGGAGTCCTAGTTATAGTTTGATTCTGATTTCTTTCTTATTGCTTAGTACCCTTATTTAAAGGGTTGTGAACTCGTTTTTATTCATTCATTAATCTATTTCGAATTTATTTAGAATTTATTTCTATTTTCTGCTCTCTTTTCTCGTGGATTCGAGAAAGTCTCTGTGAGGAGTCCAGAGAAGTTCCGTGGATTCGGAATAATTATCCTCTTGAGGAAGACGGTGCTCGACCTCACGTCCTCCCCTGCATCAGCTACTATCAGTTCTGTATCTCACTAGATCAATGGTTCAAATCATTGAAATATGACGCCAAATCCAACGGCTAGTGAATTCCGGCACCGTATTCTACCAATACCAGGACAACGGACCACAATCAGCAAGAACCCCACCACCATGATCTAACAATATTCAAAAGGAACAAAATCAAATCTTTCCTGATAAGAAAAAATAACAATAATAACTTGCTACGAACCCAAAGGGCCATCCCCACAGCATAGCTTTATGCCCCCACTTATTCTTTTTATATTCATAAAAGCTTTTGGGTTTGACTTCTTCCTAATACATCTAGAAAAGCTTGTGGGCCATGTTGCTTCCTCTTTACCTCCGGAAATAATTGTAGTCCCACCTCCTCTTTTGCCATGCCTTTAAAACGTATAGTGGGGTTTGGAACCGATGTCTAGAAAGACTAATATGAGTCATAATTCATTAACCATGTGGATATGATTAGAACAATCCCAATTATAGACTATGATTACCATAATTCCTTGGTAGACATTTTATTGATTTTATGTGTGTGATATTATCTTAAATTTAAATTATGGGTTTGTTGAGAAGGGTTTCTCTTGATAATTTTTGAGCTTGAGATTGGATATGATGGTCATTGAGTTGGGAAAGAAGTAGATAATGAATCTCAGTACCATGTTAAACAATGACCATCATGGATGCCTAGGACACATCTCTGGACATCTATTCATGAGATGTATGGTTATCTTGTTTGAAAGAACTGAGTTAGGTCAGGCTGGATGGTCTCCACCATTTAGAGTTGACTTTGTGTCGGTTTATGCATTATCCTTACCTTGCATAAGAGTGTGAGTGTGCTATAAATAAAGAATTTGGATTCTAACTTTTCGCCACTCACATTTGTGAATCGAGATCAAGTTAATAGTACGAAGGTCTGTTAGCCTAGATTGTGATGATGAAATCAAGACTTGATAATACATAAAGGATGGTTAATCTTTAGACCGGAAGACATATAAGGATCACGATCTTAATTGATTGATTGGTTTTGGCTCTTCTTACAATGTCCATGCAATAGGCTAATAAAGTGGACGTAGCTAGTTATTTCTATTAGAAGCCGTTGATTCTTGAACGGTCCAACAAGGGATCCATTGATTTGTCTAGGAACATATTTATGACTTTGATATGAATAAATTAGGGACTCGTCAATGGTTTTTTCACTAAGCTTAACACTCTAAATGTTTTAATTGATTTTTCAAAAGATTTTAATTGTTAAAGTTTCATTTTTGTTGGGGACCCCACTTCCTATTAGGCTTCTAAAAAGGTTTGTAGATCCTATTACCTCTAGAAGAGCTTTCAGGTTCTAATCCTTCATCATACCTTTGTAGGTCTCATTGATTCCTCTTTACCTCTTACCTTACCTCTAAAACGTCTTATGGCCCATTTATCTCTCTTACATGAAGAATGATCCCAAAGGGACAAAAATACCATACAGCCGACTTAATGTGGGGCTCACCATGATGTGTATTAGACATCCAAACAGGGTATCTGATGCGCTCTGTTGAGAAAATAGGGATCCAAAAAAAAAAAAAAAATCATCCAAAAACTCAGGTGGGCCAATCCATCAGTAGCTGTGTAAGATGATGCACAAAACCTCTAAAATCAGGTGGATATCCGTTACCAATTTGCAGATATATACCTTTATTTATCCTAATTATGGAGTATATGATCCATATCTCAAGTGGTAGACTGATTGAAAGATACATGGTTTCAACACTGAGGTCTTGGTATTGGTATCGATTCCCTGGTGATGGTGGATAGTATTATCCTTGGGCGGTCTGTCAATGTAAGTGAGGCCCACCATATTTGTTCATCATATCTCACTTTCGTTGTGGAGCCCATCAGATCACTGGCACCACTTGGATGAATCAAATCCTTTGGCTATTACCACATTATATAACTATTGTTCTTTTGATACGCTGAAAATATCGCACGTACAAACACATCCACCTCTAGTCCTCACCACAAGACCGCACGTGCCATGGTCACATCCGTGGGACGTTAGACCGTGTCAGGTTGTCCCACGTCCACAGGTGTGCAGACGACCTGGCCCAAAATCAGTCCAGTCAGCTATCACTAACAGGAGCGCCAGCATGGAGGCCTGGTCGGATTCAATGCAAATCCTTAATGTGTGGGGCCACCATGATGTTTTATTTACATCTAATACGTCCATCATTTAGGCAACCTAAGCTTCTAATTTCATCCAAAATTTTGGTTCATCTAAAATTCATGTGAGCTACTCCAAAAGGAACTGTTGTGATGGGAATGCCCACCATTAAAAAACTTCTAGATTGTATGTGGGTCCTACCATTTTATTTTTTTTACCTGCAATCTAATCTATTCAGAAGATGCATCCTACCAGTATAAATGGATACTCAAAAAATTAAACCATTTTAAACCTTAGGCCGGTCACCAAAAATTATTTTAGAGGTTTAAAGCACAGCATTTTTGAGTTATAGATCAACCTGATTTTTGAGATAGACCATCATCAAACTTTTAAAAACCATCCATTTATTTGGTCCACCTGATCAGTCAAAATAGAGATACGTTTTTCATCATTGCCTGTTGGAATGAGATTATATGAAATTTATAATTTGTGTAAGAATTAAAAAGAATTAGCATGCAGGTATCTTCTATAGAAGATAAATTCCATAAAACAAAGCAACTGATCAAAGCTAATTCATTTCCTTTGAATTTGTGAGAAATATATGGAGTTTAATTTAATACATGGTAAGAAGGGTCTAAACAAGAATACTTGAACTGAATGGTGAACATGGTCAAAAAAATTTACTCATTACATCAAACAATTTTCATTAATAAAATATGTAAATCTGTTGGAAAATAAAAAAGATGCATTGGGTCCAATGAAATAGTTATTGTTACCTGCTCTAATAACGAATCATTGATTTATTTAAATAATTAAATAAAATGAACAGACCTTTCCAACTATTTCTAAGCTTTTCGAGGTTCCTAAAAATAGGAATTTACACCTATTCATGGATTCCAATTCCAAAGTATTATCTATTGACCCAAATGATCCATGAGTGATGGTCCTCAGGAATTATGGATAAGTTGGCTTTGGCAAATGCATTCGAACATCCCATCAAGGAATGGATTCTCAAAATGGTCTTGACCCTTGGATTAGGCAAGGAGTCGTCAACCCTTTATTCTCAATGAGTGTCAATTCAACTGGGCCCCATCGAACCCTCGATCCCATCCGCCGATCAGACCCAATCAGAACTCCTTTTCACAGTTCATATATCCGATTATCCACCTAGTTCTCACATGGTGGATTTGCTATTGCACACAACAATAAGATATAAACGAATTTAGAAATGTCAACATCGGTTGTTTGAGATTCCATCACCATTAGCGTGATGGTGAATTAATATCTTCCTTATATAAATCCATGGTGTGTAGTTTAGTTTGCAAGTTTCAACAGAGAAGCGATGTGTACGACTTAGTTCTTAGACTCATTGAGTCGACTCAGTCGGTTACATTTCAAGATGAGTCACTGTGCAGACTCATCGAGTCATTGGTGTACATGTGAGTGGGCCCATATAAAATAGCTGGGCCATGGCTATGATGATGGTGGTGGCTTGAAGAATCAAAGCTGAGGTGTTTTCTCTTCATCTCCCTCAAAGGCGTCCAATGCCCTGAAGAATCGGTTAGCTAGTTTTCATTCGGCATCGGGTCCTTTGTCGGAGATGTACAGGAAGCCCCTCATCACAATGGCAACTCTGAGAGACTGTTTTAATACATCTTTCTGACGACGACACTGTTGAGTTCTTTGTAACAATCCAGGTATGTTGTTTCTCCAATACAGGTGAATTACAGAAATCGGAGGGAAATCACTGACCGAGCTCGGTTCGGTCTAATGTAAGCCCAAGGCCGGACCAGTAACCTTTACGGGTCTAAAATTGAGGCTGAGCCCAGTGGGCCAAGTTCCAGACCATGTCAATGAGGTAAAGGCCCAAATTCAGCCTCGGTCTGGACCTCAATTGAAGGGCTACCGAAATGGAAACCAGGGCTCGGTCGCTGAATCGAATAGCGTCGCAGACCAAGCCCAGATAGGTGCTCTTTGGACGGTTCAACATACACATGAAACCGATGATCATTCAAACCGATGGTAGAAACAGAAAAGTTAGATGACCAAATAAATATTCATTGGGTAAATTGAAGTTTAATAAGATTTCTAAAAGGCGCGACTTTTGGAGAATCAGCCATCCACAACAGGACCCAATAGATGGATGGACCTTAGTTATTCATCTCCTTTCCAGTCATTATGTAGAGAGAGGTGGTTCTACTATATTCCGGTTCTTCCAAGCCATAGTGTCTTCTATACCGCCAACATACAACGGTCACCAATTTCCTATGTCTGATGCAAGGGCCCATGGAAGAGATAGTTGTGTGTGTGTGTGTGTGTGTGAATTTTTGGCATGATGTATGGGACATCCACTCCATCATTTGTGCTAGCTTATGCTTGGAAATGGTGGGAATTGCTTTATGAACAGTTTAGATTGGCATGTAAACATAACGGTGGGCCCCAAGGAGGTTTCAATAGTAGACATCTCCATTCCCACTGTTCCCTGTGGTGTGAACCACTTCCGAGTCTTGGATAGGCCTGATTTTTGGGCTCCTTTAGTAACTTGAGCTGGTACAAATGGTGGACACAATGGATGCTGCACCCACATCGCATGGGCCTAAGGCTTTTGGCTTCAAGTTCCTTACAACAGTTGTAGGAAATGGTTTTTGGCCATGCATGTATTCCAAGGAAAGAGGCAAAGAAAAGATAATTTTTAGCCAACAATTATTTCCACAACCACTATTGAAACTGGATATAAATTTTTGAAGGCCTCGTTTGGATAGCACATTCATGTTTGTGAGAATGGTTAAATGGTTTCTTGTGTCAGACAATCCCACTAACAGAATTAGAATTACATTGTGGAATCCTTCCTTTTCTTTGCTATCCAAACAACTCAGCTCTCGCATCAATGGAAAACCTTTTCCATTTCCAGATTTCCATGGAATTGGCGATAACCAAACATGTGCCTTGTCGCAAGCTCCCTACAACAGTTGTAGGAAATCTGTGTCCAACAGCGGCAGCCACGACAATGCAGAGCAGTTACAGGGCCCAAAAAGGGAATCAAAATCCATCCAATTCATGTATTTCCTACAATAATCACCAGCAACAGTCAGAATCTTGCAATGGATTTCATCAACACATATTTAGAACTACCAAAAAAACAATTAAGCAGCTGAATCTACAATGGAACAGCTCACCATGCATTTCTTGTCAGACCTTCCATTGGCGCAAGGCTTAAAGATAGCCCACAAAATTTCATCCATGTCAATCCCCTCTAGAAAGCATCCATTGGCAATACAACATACATACACCGACAGATACAACCACTGTATGAAACAAAAAAGACCACTTACTGATGCTAGCGACACTGAATTCCTAAGCATTGATCTTCGACAATGTTAAATCCCACCATCTCGTAGCTTCCTCATTTACCATGAACAGCATCCCAAGCTGATTAAGAGGGTACCGCATCTGTTTGTTTTAACAGCCGCAGCAGTCGGAAAAAAGTTTGGGTCTTTAGACTAGAGAGAAACCCATACGAGCAATTTTGGGTCTTTAGACTAGAAAGAGACCCATATGAGCAATTGTGTTTGTACCTCATGCCTCAACTGCAGCAATCACTTCATCATCCGTCGTTTCAGATGTGACCACCTCTTCCGATGCTTCGCCTTCTGGAGAGTCCATCTCTGGGCATTTCTTCTTCTGTGACTCATTCATCAGCTTCTCTCTTAGCTTCACCATCATCTCTTCCCGGGCGCCTTCATTCTCAGTGAAATACCGCTTGATGGCGTCTTTTCCACGGAAACTCTGCCCGTTCATGCTGTAGAATGCACCTCCTGATTTCGTTATGAACTTGTGTTTCAATCCCAATTCTATGATCTCCGAATCACGGGAGATTCCCTTACCGAACTCAAGCTCAAACTGAGCTGTCTTGAATGGCGGAGCATGCTTGTTCTTCACGATCTTCACAAGAACTTGGCTTCCAACAGTCTGAAAAACAAGTCATTGTGTCATCACAATAGCAAAAGAAATGAAAAGAAAAGCATTCATGACCACCAGATGTAATTTTAACACGTCTAACAACTGAGAGCTAATGCCCCAATACATGTAGGACCACCACATAGTAAGAGCTGAGTACATGCAACTAATTAAACACACATATTGTGTAATGACAAAACAAATGGGCAGGAGTTATTATTACTTCTTCTCCCTTTTTGACTAGTCCGATCCTTCTGATATTTAGGCGAACGGATGCATAGAACTTCAAGGCGTTCCCCCCAGAAGTGACTTCAGTCGGCCCGCCAAATCCTCCAAACGTGCTCAACTTTGATCTTACCTACAAATACAAGTTTTCCCACTCAGAGGTTGTCAACAGATGATTTGAATATAACTACACAATTCAAAGTTCCATCACAGAAGTGCCTAAAGACTTTTTTGGGATCAGGGAAATGAGAGTATGCATAAGGTAAATCCATGAACTTGTCAAATTCATGGATTTGCATTGAAATTGGATTTGGCAGATCCCAAAATCCCTGGTTTGGTGATCAAGCAACATATCCATTGCAATAATTGCAATCACAGAGCATTTATTGTAAAAGCATAACTTTATTGCTTTTAAGATGGTTTCTCATTTTGTGGATTTGCCAAGTCTTTAGTTTTGGGGGTAATTTGGAATTTGACCCAAATTCATGGTTTTGTGGTGGTATGGATTTGGAAATTCCCACAGACTTGGCAATCCCCAAACAGGGGAGATTTTAAATCCATGGATTTCAAGTCCCTTCCCCAAATCCCTCTCTCCAAGCAGCCCTTAAGATGTTTTGTGGACTTCAGGAAAGAATTTGAACATGTGAGAAACAAGTAGAACATCTCCAAAGTGATTGTTGCTTAAAATGTTCTTATTTTCACCTTCACTGCCCACAACTTTCAACCCCGTCTCAATTGGATCTCTACTACAAGAAGATGGGCGTGAATGGCAAGCAACAAGCAATTAGTAAAGCAGTGAACTGTGAAGAAGAGTTTGAAGTTGGGGAAAGAGGAACTTAATCGGAAGAACAGGCTGCGTTCAGGTGCAGGTTATTGAATTTTTTGCGAACAAATGCTGACCAGAGGAAGCATCCATATGAAATATGTTTAAAATTTTGAGGTTTTAATGGATAGGAAGGACTTTAAAAATACATTAAAGATTTGAGTTTTTTTTTCCTTTTTTTCTTTTTCTTTTTTATTTGAGATGTTTTCATCTAAAACAAGATGCAGAAATCGACTTTGTTAGTGATGGTGTCTATAGGAACTTAGGAACTCTCTGCATAGGCTTGAAACAAATAGATTTTGTGACTGGTTTCTGTTGCTGATATCTTCTGGCAGCTTTACACATCAGATTGGTTTCATCTTTTGCAGAAATAGCAACAAAATATCAGAAACATTTTGCCATCATGCCCACCGAACAAAGACCCATTTCCTGTGGGGCGCTCTACCCCTCCCAACAAGATAAAAATCCAACACGGAACTTGTCATAAGCTGTTTTCAACTAAATCGGATTAGAATTTTGTCGGATCTTGCTACACGAAACAGTTTAAAGTATCTAGAATCAGTTTAAAGTATCTAGAATCAGTGATGGCAATCAATTGGAGAAGCATTGCACGGGGGAAGGGTTGGGGAGAGAAGGTAGGAAAGCTGGGATGATAGTAAGAAGCACAGAATAAAGATGTGCTCCCCAACGCTGTAGTTATGGGCCCTATTTCTCACATAGATTCTAATAGTTTTTTTTACCCTTTCTGTACATATAAGGGAGTGCTACAGTGCCTCAATGCAGTAGCATGCTGCAGTACCTGCTAAGTATGCTACGGTATGTTTTGGTTTTTCAGTGATAATCAAGGGCTGGAATTGGGGTCTAATAGAGATTAATAGTTGGTTTAGACTATGATTTTGTTTACAGTATAGATTGTCTTGTACTAGACATAAGCTTGGAATTGAACAAAGAAAAGGAATTGTATTTTAGAATAAGAGATCATCTTGCAGAGGTGAAACCCCAAAAAACCACCTCTTCAGATTGTGAGAAACGCGTGTGATGAGATGCATCTCTTCTATTCCATTTTCTACTCCTTTTCACTTTCTTCCTCTGAAACCACACCCACCACGCATCATCAGTGGGTTGTGGTGGGTGGGAGGAAGCGGTTGACATTTCTTCATGTAATAGTAGTAGTTGCTTGGACCTTTTTTTCCTTCCATGGCATGGGAATGGCTTGGGTCAAAAGGGAAGGTGCAGAAGCTCTCTTCTAGGGAGTTTATGGTCCATTTGGGTGGAGCGGTATGAGAGATGTTTCCTTAACAAGCTTGTGTTGCTGGATGAGGTGTTCAAAGGGGCAAAGTGGGATGTCATGACTTGGGCCTCATCTATCAAGTCCCTTGCCAGTTGTGCTTAGACTCCATGGATTCTGGTTTTGTGTATAGTAATTTTGGTGTAAATTCCTCATTTATGCCCTTTTTCTTCTCGTTAATAAAACTTGTTACCTTAACTTCTTCTTTTTTAAGTAGTTGATATGGTGTTTGACTTTGTAATTTGGATGACGCCTAAGCCTCATCAAACTTCCTTTTTAGTTTAATAAATTTTGTTATCCTCTAAAAAAAAGTTGATGGGAGCTGGAGGTAGTAGAATCGGGAAACAGAGCAGGCAAGATATTCTGAAGTGGAAGATTAGCATTTTGGGTAGAAGATTCCTGCTAGTAAGACTATGAATTCTAATTCTAGTCACATTTTGCAGACCATAAATGCCATGAGCACTTCGAGTGGTTGAAATGAATGGGTTGATTTGCATCAGAACATTTGGTTGACAAGTCAAAATTTTAAGAATCACCTGATTGATGAAGATCAAGATAGTTTGGGAGAGGGATAATGAATGGCTCAACTTGCGGAGAGCCTGGCTCATCAATCTTGCTTGTAGTGCCATGTGTGCATCTCCCATCTCACCGTCAAGTTCACTTTTAGGCACCAGAGCTGCTACCTGCATTTTGCGCAAATGGGAAATTCCAAAATTAGTTCAAGATAGTGTTGATTTTTTAAACTCTTCACCAAATCACTTATCTAGATACACATAGGATTGACTCTTGGATGGTGAAATGAAAAACTTGCCGCATATTCCCTGCAACTAGGGGTGGTAATGGGCCAGGATTAGCCCTCACCCAGCCCTAGAACTAATCGGGCTGAAAAGGCTTTAGCCCCGGCCATAGCCCTAAAGAACAGGGCCTGGCTAGGGCAGCCAAAAAGGTCAATTAGGGAAAAAAAAAAAAATCAGACCAATGCATTCATTAGGTGGGCGAAAAGCACATTGACGAAGACCATCAGTTGTCCATTAATTTCAATGGAGTAAGCCCCTAATTTTAGCATCATGAGATTTTTCTGTTGTGACTTGTGACCCACATTTTGCATGGCTAAGATGTACTACAAAAGATAGGCATAAATTACTTTTGGCCCGGTCCAGATCAGGACAGGCCATTCATCATTCTCCCCAGCCCGGCCCTCGTGCCAGGTTTAAGGGCCCAGACCCTGGTCCTGCGGGGCCAGATCGACCAGCCCATTGCCACCCCTATTGGTAGTGCCCTAATATGTGTTTATCTGTATATAAGCTTTCTTAACTATTTCTAACTTCAGGCCTAAGCCATTATCAAGAAATCATGCCCATCTTTGAAGTACAATGAAATTGCAAATAAGCAGTACAACCATTTCAATAATATGTATAGTATCAGAATATAAAAGCAATCGAGGAAGCAGGTTCAAAGACTTCAAGTATAAAATATGTTTCCTTGTAACTGTAACAGAAATGCTAAGGCTTTTGAAACAAGCATATCAACAAGAAATATGCCTAAAAATCATATAGGCAACCACTCCACCAATGTTAGGCCATCACTGTAAACATGGAACTCAGCATATTCAGTCTAAACACAAACTAATGACCAAGTCAATCATCTCCCTAGATGATTTTCATAACATTGCTAAATTGTTAAGACTCAGCCAAGGAAAAACAAGAAAACAAGGAATGATTACTGAATTGAGTATGAACTGAAGATTGGCTTTCATGAGAACTAGAAGATTCATGGACTGGACCACTCTACTTACACTGTCCACAACTACAACATCAACAGCACCACTCCGGATTAAGGTGTCCACAAGACTAAGAGCCTGCTCGCCACAGTCTGGTTGTGATAGCAGCAAATTATCAGTTTTTACACCAATAGATTCTGCCAAAGCTGGATCAAGTGCATGCTCGGCATCCACGAAAACACAATAGCCTACATAAAAAGAAATACAAAAAACATGTTACTAAGATGGAAAGAGCTTACAGGATAATCCTAGAAATACCTGAAATTTCTCAAACAAGCATTGTGAAATGCAATGACTAATCTTGAACTGATTCTCTTCCTCATAATCGTTAGAGGTAAGAAATTGGAAACCACTTAATGCAGGGGCATTTTTACACCAGGCTCAAGTGGGGTGGCTTGTGGGATGCAGGGGCACACTCAGGGTGGGCAGCCCGTGTGAGGTGGAGCCCATGTAATGTGGGGCCCACGAGGGGGGTTCGCCAAAGACCTAACCCATGAGATGTGGGGCCTAGGCTATGAGATAAAGGGATTGATTTTCACACTCTATCAGTTCGAGCTTTTAGAGCAAGTGGTTAATTGTCCTGCATCAAAGTGGTATCAAAGTGGGAGGTCTGGTGTTTGAGACTCCTCACCGGGGCTGATTAATGCAGGGGCATTTTCACACCAAGCTCGAGTGGAGTGGCCTTTTAAAAAGACAGCGGAAAAGATATTTATTGCACAGGCATTCTTATCATCATCATCATCATCATAGCTTCTAGATACTTTGGTCAGCTTCTTTAACTTGGTAATTGGTATTCTCGTTAAGCATATCAAATATAATGTTGTAACTGAATGAATATGTTAAAACTGCTCCAGAAAGACTACAGTTTGGGTAGAAACCCAAATGATTTTGGATACAAGATCTGGCACATATGCATGATTGATGACCTATTCAACATTGAAGAACATCAAAAAAAAAAAAAAAAAAAAAAGGTACATGCATTGTTTAGCCTCCTTTAAAATAAAGTGTCATGGGGATGATGGGGAGAGCTGAATGGATGTGGAAATACAGAAAAAGTTACCTCCATTCTTTTGTGCTTCGGCAATTACATGAAGAGCAAGAGTTGTCTTCCCTGAAGCCTCTGGACCATATATCTCCACAACACGTCCCTACGGAAAGCCAAAAATATGAATAACTGAGCAGCAGCAACAACAAGAGGGGTCAAAAGTCAGAAGGATGGCCATGACTCAAATTATTTAATCATGCTAGCCATAGAGCATATCATTGCTCTTGTTACTAATGCATGTTAAAGATACTGAATATCCAAACATTTCTAACTTCAATTGGCCCCATCATGAATTCTAACATATACTTCAATGATGACAAATAGAAAATTCTCATCTATACACATGGTCTAGGAGGATGCCAATGATGCATGCCCTGCTATTAGCAATGAACATCACACAAAGAAAAATGGTTTCAAATAATACAAAATATCATCATCATCTAAAGCCTTATCCCAACTAATTGGGGCAGGCTACATGTATCCTTTTGTGCCATTCCACTCTATCAAATTAATACATGAAGATCTTGCTATTTAAAGAAATCAATTTTTCAGTATTTCTGGTTTTTCCAAGTTTAACCCACAGCTTCTCGAGAAAAATGATCACCAAAACAATACACTGATAGATTCTCCAATAATAATAAAAGGGCCTTTATAATTGTCACTACTTATTGGACTCCTACATGCAGCAGAATGAGAATCAGAAACAAATTTTCTAAGGCATTTCAAGATACTGCTTGTTGGATTTATTCCATCAATGAAGAGAAGTACCATACTGACAGTAGAGATCATAAAGCATGTCCCAGTTGCCTAAGAGAGAGAACCATTTACAGTTCTAGTGACCAAATTACCTTTGGAAGCCCACCAATTCCCAATGCCATATCCAAAGAAAAAGATCCTGTCGATACCACAGGAACATGTCTAGGAGAAGCGGAACGACCAAGCCACATGATTGACCCCTTTCCAAATGAGGAAGTGATTTGATCCAGAGCTTGGTGTAGAGCCAAATCTTTCTTAGACATATTCTCTTCACTAGAATCACTTCCATCAGACTTAGATTTCTTTCTAGCTGAAAGAAGAAAACAATGCAAAAGCAATTACTTTTCAGCATGGCTAAATAGCAAAGTTAAGAGCTTAGCTTGAAAACCAGAAGACAGTCAAGATGCATTAGAAATTCATAGTAGCAATGTAACGGAGGCAGCAAATGTCCATTCCAATCACAATAGCAGTTGCATACAAGATGGAAATGTCAATGGTGAAACTGCAATCACCTAAAAAGCAGAGTACGCTTACAAGACTAGATGTGAAAAAAGGCTTTCGCATATACATATGATTAGCAACCCCCCCTACGGTGCATAAAATAAATGTGACAAGTGACGACCCACACCGAGAGAACCAAAAGGACATCATCATCTTGCCTCTACAACGTTTTTTTTCTTGGTTTTTTTAATAGGCCTCCACAACTAACAGTTGAAATCAGTATCAACATATTCAGGTCAGCAAGCATTTGCTCTGAATTAATCAAATTGGAACTTTGAGACACAGCACACTTATGGGTTGCATGTCAGATATGACACCTCCAAAGCTTCATAATCAAAGATATGGTATATGACAGTGGATGCACAAGTAAAACACTCAGCTGCCTTATGAACCAACGTGACAGGAATACTCAGATGCATCGTGCCCAAACAGGCAGAAGGTACTGGTTCGAAATTGGTGTTTGGGTAAACACTGGATTGCTCATATCAAATAATTTTTTGATAACTGAGTAATGGAGCTCAAACAGAGAGTTGTGTTCCCTTTCCTTTTTCTTTTTTTTAAAGTAGAGTTCAAACAGAGATTGACTGTTTTACGTATTTCAGTGGAGGATGACTTCTGAGGCGTGAGGCAACAAGGAGCTTTGGTTTTCTTATTTGATCAAATACTAAATTTAGGTGCTACTGACCTGCACGTCAAGATCTATAAAACCGACTCAAGGTAATCACCTGGCAAACACTCAAGCCCATGAACGAACCCAATATGAGTTGTTGGTAATTTGTAAAAATAATACAGGGAGACTTTTTTTTTGAATTTTTAGTGAAATAGACTTGATGATATGCTATATGTTTTTTTATTCATTTTATCTAATCTGGTTACTGAGATAATGATTGGATGACAGTGCATAAAAACAGGGTCCTGGATTTCCAAAGGAAAATAGAGGATTTTTGTCAATGTTCTATTTGCTGTGCTAGAAATAACACCTAACGCCTGAATGTACAGAAAACATAACAAAGCCACATTGCCACATCTACCTTCCACCATTTCACAGAATCCATAAACTACATCCATAATACCCTGGATTTCTCTCAACACCATCGTCGTCGTTATCATTGTAGCCTAGTGCCAGCTATCTGGGGTCCCTGTGCCTGGCGATCCCCTCGATTTCTTTAATTACTTCAATATCAATTAAAAATGAAAACAACCACAAATAAATCCCAAATCTTCAGTATTGAACAATTTGAAACAGAAGTTAATAGACAGATGATTTCTTCAAGCATACTGTGCACACTTTAGCTCAAAATTCATTAAATGAAATGTTGATAGAAATCCCTCGGCACCTTTTGAAGAAGAGCTGTGGAAATGGAAGGCTGACCCCAAAATTCCTTGCCTAAAACCCTGCCATAAAAAACAACTAAAGACATGACAATGGGCATGGATCACATAACACCATTACAGCTCTCTTCTTTCTGAACATTTTGCTGTACGTCCTACTACATCCCCAGATAATATCCATCATTAAGGGAAAAGAAACATAAAAAAGAGCATGTTGTATGATAGAAATTAGCAGACATATCTAGACCGTCTTTAGAAGAAATCAAAGCAAATATAAAATTCAAAATTGTAAAAACAAATGAAAATCCTCACAGAAAATGCCTTTTTGTATAAAGAGGATTCAAGTAAACGTTTCTCTAAACCAGTTACCATATAAAGCATAGTGCATGCAAAGAAAAAAAAAATCATTGAAATGGATGACTTTCAACACAGGGACAGAGCCTTTATCAACAAAAAACAGATCCCTAACCACAAGATTCAAGGAAGCATTGTGCAGGAAAGGATACCATGCTAATCCAAAAAAATGCCCACAAAAAAAGAGGATTATACTCAAGGTTAAAATATAAGCTGGTAGGTGAATGTATTCTGGGAGAGAGTGCAAAAAAAAAAGATACTAATGTGTTTTTGGTATTTATCAGCAATGCATCACTAAATCGAGCAAAATTTACACGGGTAATCCAATACATGGTGCATCAATTCATACTGATTCACCTAGGTTTTAGGAGTGGCCAATACATGCTCTGACACCTGTATTTTTAACCTTGGTTATAGTATCTAAGCCTAACCCAACAATGATTTTGCTTTGGGCCAGCATTCAGCACCCGCAAGGTTCATGCTTCAATGAACCAGATGGTCCATCGACTAGGCACTAAAACCAAAATCTCCTCCACTAGATGATCAAAACCATTGACGTGACCTTTTTCCAGTGCACATGGACCAGCTCCTAAATTTTAATATCAACCATCCATTTGACGGGATGGCTAAGATTATCCCAGGAGGGCATTTCTTGCAACATTGCCATCCACAGTAAAGACCACCAAATCAATGGTCTAGGTCACTAAAAGGTGGAACGGATCTGTATGGAACACTGGTCTGGAATCTGGATTAAGACGCTGGAAGTTCATACCAGGCATTGTATACTCTTTCCAAACAAGATGGTGATCTTCTAAACAAAATTCCTTATTGTCATGTCCCAAAAAAGGGAGGGAAAAGAAGAAGAAGAAGAAGACAAGTTCAGCTTCAGATTTATACAAAAATTAAAAAATTAATTTTATTTTTTTTTTTTTTTTAAAAAAAAGACAAGGATCAGGTCTGCTTTTCACCCACCATGTTACATGGTGGTGGTGCCTCCACCCCGCATATGGCTTATCCAGACTGCCTGAAGCATCAGCCCCACTATGGATGGAGCATGGCCTGAATATCAGACTGATCAGAGAAGTTCAACCATCTTATTTCCTCCATAGAATTTGAACATCAGAACATTGTCTTTCCTAACCATCCATCCTATGGCCACCAACTGGATAGATTGGATCACTATGTCAGTGTGATTTTCAGGATATGCTCCATCTATGATGGGGCCCACAGCATGGTGGGTCTGGATTAGCATACATTCACACCAAGTTTATGACCACATAAGAAACAGTAGAAGTACCCAACACCCATTATAATGGTCGCTATAAAGCGAGCCGTCACTCTCTGCTGTGTTATGTAATGAAAAAGGCCTGTTTTAATAATAGCAGTTATATGATGGAACAATGGCCATTATGTATGAAAACCATCCTTTTAACCATAGCAGTTATACATTGTGGATTAAGAGTAGAGCAGCAGCAACCGGAATATGGTAGAGACATATCCACGCAGTAGGGAATATGATGAATCAATATCGACTGTCCATATAGTTTCCTTCAGTGTGGATGAATGGTTGGTGATTCAGAATAAATATTGATCCGATAATCCTAGAAATCTAATCAGCATCATTCAAGTAGATGGTAGGAAACAAAAGGATTCAACAATCGACAATCACTCAGTGAAATCGAGTAAAATGACAGTTACAGTTGTATAATAGGTATGAGTTGTAAGTCATCTATGATAGGACCCACTAGATGGACGCTCCCGATTGATATGCCTGGAGATGGTTCTACCATATTGCACTTCTTCCGGCTCTAATGTATCATTACCCTTCCCTTTTCCCCTTTACTTCGTTTTTTCTCGCCACTACCTTTTTTTCCATTTTTCCTCATTTCGCAGTGATGTTACTGTTATACCATGGTGACACCAATCAACTGACGTGGGTAGAAATGCCGTTCTAAAACTTTCATAGTCCATAAAACTCAAACAAGAAAATAATAATATTAATAATAATCCAAAATTTCAATAAGGAGAACAAGAGAGAGGGAGAGAGAGAGAGAGAGAGAGAGAGAGAGAGAGAGAGAGACCTCTGCTGCAGAGAGAGAGTGCCTTATAGAAGCGTTTCTGATAAGAAGCCTCGCCATCTGTCTTTCTGTAAAGGTTCGAGCTCAAGAAGAGAGAGAGAGAGAGAGAGAGAGAGAGAGAGAGAGAGAGAGAGATTTCGGGGTTTAATAAGAGAATTTCAGTGGGGTTTTCTGTTTTCTTAGGGTTTGGTTCTGTATGTTTTTTCCCTCCTTTTTCAACTTGGGGCTCTGTCTCCGTCTTGGAAGGCCGAAGGTTTTATTGCTCGGGGAGGGAGACAACAAATGCCCCTGGATTTCAAAGAATTCACAAGCCTGCCTCTGGCTCTGACAGACTGCTCTCCCGCGCTTGGGATGTAGCACGTGTGTACCATGGGATTCAATTCGGAGAATGGTCACTTCCCCAGAGTGGGGTAAATGACTTAACGTGCATGAAATCCAACCCGTCCATCACGTACGTCACCCATTTTTGGGCTTTTTCTCCGGAAAGCAAGATCACTCAACGGTCAGGTGGGATGTACCATAAAATTATAACAAAACCTATAATCATGTGGTATGGCCCACCTGCGTTATCGATAATTCTTTCGTCCCAGTGAAGCATGTCGGATGAATGGATTTGATTGCATATAAACATAACTGTGTCCCGACACAAAACTAATGGTTCGACTCCCATGCTAACCTTTTCTTAAGGTATGGGTTACCTGACTTTGGACGGTCATGATTTAAGGATTCCGATGTGAAAATGAGGCACAATATCTGATGGACGGGGTGGATCTCATGAAAGTTCCATCCCAGTGGCTCTTGTTGCGCGAGGTACATAGCACGAGTTAGGCCATCCCGGCTGTGTATTCGGTAGCACATGATAGGTGGAGCTGGACGGACTCGAATACGGTGGAGCAATCGATCTCTCCCTGGCATTGCCAGCTTTTGAATGGTCCGCTTCCATGTGGATCAAGTAATCCCTTCCGGGCCTGTTTGGCCGGACTAATCCCATAGGATTAGGAGGGATGGGATTGTTTTTAAGGCAACGATGGTGGTATCAGTGGATGTTCTGTAATTCTATGGGATTGGTTGAATTCAATAATGGAATCTAAGCGCGTTTGGGATGGCAGTGGGATTTGTTATAATCCCACGATTTTAGCCTATCAGTGTTTGGATTGGGCATGGACTTGTGCTAATCCCACGACAACACTCGTTTCCGTGCTCCGCATCACCACCATCCACAAAGCTGTGTAGCAGTCTAGGCAACCTCAATCACTGATGCAGTGGACCCCACATGGACGGAGAATGGGCAAGGTGGACGACAACTAATTAGACAACCCTCAGTTCTATGGCATGACAATGGACAGTCGGAAAAATGGCCAAACCATTCCTCATGGAATGGGGGCCACATCTGATCTGATATTAACGAACAACCCAACTGGACTTCTGGCCAGTCGGGTCAATGGTATGGATCACTTAGGCATGGCCCACTCCGAGTTAAGGGAAAGACGCCACACTCACTGGTCGAGGTTAATAACTGAGTCCGAGGACAGCTTTTGTACCCGGCCTTCCTCAATCCATCCTCTGCCGCTACTAATGCGGCTCTCTGCCTGCAAGCTTCCCATCTTCTTCACCTTAGTGGCAGGGCAAAAACCAGGTAAGGCTTGCTCCTTTTCTTCTAAAAATATCCTCTGCCCTCTCTCGTATAAAAGGCCATTGAGCAGCACCAAATTCAATGTAACTGAGACGAGAAGTAGGTGCATCCATCCCTTGCTTTTATTTCCCCAAATGCTCTTGATCTTTCGTTTTTCCACATCAGAACCAAATAGAAAATATCGAGAGTCGTTTGCTAAAAATAGAGATCGAGATGCGTTTGGGTGTGTTGAGTCGTATGCCGATTTATAGGGTATTAGCGAAACGCATGAGGGAGCGCGTGAGCGTACGCGTGCAGTTGATGCGCCACTTGTTCTTCAAGAACTGAACACGGGCTGACCGGGCTTGACCTGAGCCTGACCCCTTCCAGATCCGGTCACGACTCGAATCGCAGGCGTCCGTTTGCAAAACGCCATCCCATGGGATATCGAGGGTTGGCGAAAATGGCAGAGGGATTCGCCAAATCTAACTCCCATTCCACGCGTTGTTTACGAGGGCAGCGCCAAGAGAAGTACACCGACTGTCCAAACAGTCGGTGGGATGGGATGTAAGCTGATAACCCTCATATGTCGTTGTCGTCTTGATTCCATATCCAGTGCCCGGCCAAACACGCCCTTCGACAGGCGGATTGGAAGGGATTATATTGTATTGGACGAGATTTGAAGGAGCAATCCCAGGATTGGTCAGGCATGCCAAACAGGCACGTTGAACTTTTACCTGGATTGGAGCAATCCCATGGGATTGTTAGCAATCCACTGACATCACCATAATTACCTTGAAATCCACCCAATCCCTCCTAATCCCATCTATTTTGCCTGGGACATGTTTGGTTGGATGGATTGAAAGGGATTGGTCGGGCGTAATCTGGAATTGGCCAGGCGGGCCAAACTACTAGGTGGTAGATTCTCTAGATATAGCAATCCCAAGGGATTGCCAGCAATCTACTGATGCAACCATCATTACCTGCCATCCACCATAATACAATCTAATCCAATGGAATTGGCCTGTCCAAACACGCCCTTAAAACATACCTTTAATGGCCTTGCTTGTGACCCAATGAAATATTGTCACTGATAACAAAGGTCATAAAATATATATATATATATATATATATATATATGAAATGAGGTAATTCACTATCACCCTTTAAAAATGATGTGAAGATCAATCAACAATATTTTGTGAGTTATAAAAAAATGATAGATAGTTACCATCATTTTTGTAAGAATATTCGCATTGTAATTATGAGACGCCATCTGTGAAATTAAAATAATTCCATGCTAAAAATTTTCTTGAATGAAGTTACAATCAACCTCAATATATTTTGTCCGCTCATGAAATATATGATTAGAAACAATTTGGATGGCACTAGTATCATGGTATCATCTGTATGGAGAAGGGTTGGTGTAGTAACATGAATTCTAATTTATTTATTTTTTTAAATGAGGCCTCATAACCAAACAATCTCACTGTAAGCAGAAAGCACCTCAACAAAGGAGCGATATTAGGCGCAAGAGGGGTGTAATAGAGGCAAGAGTGGGGCGAGGCAGGGGCGTTAATGGGTCGGGGCACGCTGCGGAAGATGATGGTGGGGCCAGAGTCCCATGGTAGTGTAGACACTGGAAATCGGCGTCCACGTTGATTATGTAATGTTACTAATTTGTGATGTTGGAGTCGCCACTAGCCAATTAATCTCAGAATCCCGCAGTTAGCTAGAACCTGCGGAATACGTAAGGTTGGAGAAATCTGAAGACTCTCCTACCTTAGATTGACTCCTGATCTGCGATCCGGAATTCTAGATAAGGGACCTCGGTTACAAAGGGGGAAGGTGTTAAGCACCCTCTCTACCCGTACAAATGTACGTTCTCTACTTAGTGTGATAGAACAATCTCAAAGGATTATGAATGCTGTGGTCATGATTGGGGACTAGTCATACGTAGATTCCTGATGTGGAGAGATCCGAGATTTCAGCAGACCACAGAGCATATGTCCAACAGCGTGTCTAGAAGGCGGATGTGATGATGCTTATGTAAAAAGTAAAGAAAAGTGGATTAGATCACCTAAGAATTTCTGATGTAACAGGATCCGGTGTATGGCAAGTCACAGAGCATACGTTCACTAGAGATCTAGAGAAGCAGGGGGGTTGAGAAGGGAGTAAATGTCATGATGAATGCTTGTAGAATGATGGATTTTTGGCTTGATTTCTTGTGTAGACTAAAACATAAACCGGACCATGATCGTCTTGAGTTAAGCTCAAGGGTTGGAAAGGTTGAGTTGAGGGCTAGGGGGTGGCTGGAAAATTCTGGACTTTGAGGGGCTTGGGAGCTCCTTCCCTTTCCCTCACTCTATTCCTCACTCACTTTCTTTCTCTCCCACTCTCTCTCTCTCTCACTCCTTCTCTTAGTTGTTGTTGAAATGAGAAGAGGAGGGGGCTATTATAGTCTTCTCCAATGGTTAAGTAGTAAATAGGTGGTAGGTAAGGGTTAAAAAGATGACATGGAGGCTTATAATTGGCTAGGGAGAGGGGAGCGCCATGTGGCGTGTTCTCATTGGCTCTTAAGGTCAGTAAAATGGTAAATAGTGAAGATTGGAGGGGTAAATCTGAGAGAGAGTTGACTTTTGGACGCTGAGACAGCTGTCCACATGCGGGCCATGAGCGGCGGCAGTCGAAGTACCGCAGGCGGTAATCGAACTACCACCCGCGGTAGTCAAACTACCACCGCGGTAGTTAGACTACCTCTCGGGCAGCGTTCGGGCCGGACTCGAATGTGTGGGCTTCGTGTGATCACGCTGATTTGTTCGGTGGTCAACTTTTCAGATTTTAGTGCTCGGATAGGTGGGTTTGAAGGGTTTTGGCCGTGGTATGGGGTATAGGCGAGGTGGTGCACATGCTGAGCGGTTTGGATTGCGGTTTCGGGTTACGGATTAGGAGTTTGGGGACTTGGGACCGGGGTTTTAAGTTGGGGTTAAGGGCCGGTTTAGGACATGATCATGGTTCCCGGATTGTCTTAGCCTTTTCGAGATGCTAGCCTGGGTGAGGTGTCTACAGGTAGTGACATTCGACCAAATAGGTTTAATGTTGCCTAGAGATGGCAACAGCAAGCAAGGATGGTGTTGGATTTGTTTTGGGAAGAGAGTGGTGATGAAGAGTTTGATAGAGAGGGGATGGGTTTAGACTAGAGAAGATGGGTGCAGCCTAAATCGGTTTTGAAGGCAAATAGGATTGGGTTTTGGGGCCAATCGGGGAGACGAGAGCAGCAGGATCTTCGGATCTTTGGAACGATGGGTCTTGCGACATCATGTGGAGTGCTAATTGTAATGGCCCAGCCTCAACAGTATAATATTGTCCGCTTTGGGTCTACTGGTAGCTCGCCCAGGCCCCTCAGGCCCCACCATAGCAAGCTATGAATGGAAAAAATTACTAACTACAAGCTATGAATGGAAAAAATTACTAATTATGATATCTATATACATAAAAGGAGATGATTCGCTATCAACCACGTCAAAACTCATGGAGTTTCGGGCCTCACTTAATAAGACGCATATTAGACACCACCCCTTGCCTGAGCTCGAAACAAGGTTGGGCTATAAGGGATCCATTGTGATGTATGGGTTTATCAACATTATTCATCTATTTTGCAATATCATTTTATGATATAAGCCCTAAAAAGAAGCAAATCTATGGCCCAAGTGGACCATATAGTGGAGATTAAATGGCCACTATTAAAAACTTCTCGGGAGTTGCGTGAGCTTTTGATAAGGATAATATTCGTGTTTTACCTTCATCTACGTTCGTGTGACGTTACGAACAAGTTTAATAAACATAAAAAATCTGCTTGTTTTTTATTGGCTGACAAGATAACCCCACCCATAATTATTATAGGTTTCGATTGGGTGATTGGATTCAAGTCTTCTCATTACATGTACTTGAATGAAAGGCATGATTAAGTAGGTGAATTTCACTCAATTGCTCTTTCTTCATAATAATATGGCCCATTTGATATATGTGTTTATCAACATTGTTCATCTATTTTGCCATATCATTTTAGGATATAAGCCTAAAAAAATAAGCAAATTCAGGGCTCAAGTGGACCATACAGCAGGGATTAAACGTCGCTATTAAAAGCTTCTCAAGAGCTACAAGAGTTTTAGATAAAGCTAATATTCATTACGTGCCTTCGTTCAGGTCCGTGTAACCTTGTGAATAGGTTTAATGGTAAATAAACATTAACGTAGGCCCTAGAAGGTTTCAAAGATAGACATCATTATCACTATTGCTTCCCACAGTACGCGTCATCATCACCTTGGATGTGAGTCATTTATCACTAGGGGCCAACCTTGGGTGTGGAACACCCATTGTGTTGAGGCTAACCTTGATGTGGGTCATCATTGTGTGGGCCCATCATATGTTAATTTCCATCACGTGGGGCCCACCTTCAATGTCCACTAGTCATCATGATGAGCCCACCTTTAACAGGGACCATCCATCATGTGGACCCAACCTTTAATGTGGTTTGTACTGATGGGTTATTTTGACCCATCTTCGACCGGTCGAGAGCCCTGCTCGACTGGTCGAAGGCTGGTGGTCGACCGGTCGAAGGTTCGAGTCGAAAACTTCGACTCAAAGTCCAGCGAGTAATTTTGCTGTTTTTTTACTGTAGCTTGGACTGGTCGAAGGGGGCATATGACTGGTCGAAGGGATGTCTCGACTAGTCGAAGGTTACACAGTTTATTCCGCGATTTTGCGCGAAACTGCGGATTTGAGTCCTTTCGCAACTGGGATGCGAAAAGGAGTTTCCCAAAACTATCAAAAGGGGTTGCCTACGGTTTTTTCTAGGTATCACAAAATAGCAAGAGGGTTTCCTAAAGCTTTGCAAGAGATTTGCTAAGGGGTTTAGAGCTATCAAAGGTGAGAGAGAGGGAGAAAGAGAGAGAGGAAGCTTATAGAAGGGAGGTTCTGCTCGTGGAGGTTCTCTACTATGCAATCTATATCTCAGCGCTTTTATGTCCACGTAATCGGTTAGATCTCTCCGTTTTCTCTATTTCACCTATTGTTTATCCACTCCTGCGTGAGTGAAGAAGATTGTAACGTTCTACTTCATAGTGGATTGTTGATCTGGACGAGGTCCCGTGGTTTTTACCTCTTTGAGGGTTTTCCACGTAAAAATCTCTTGTGTGGTGTGTGATTGATGCTTTGATTTATTTCATTGCTTTATTATCCATAATTTTGGTTTGTTTCGGGAGGCTAGATCCTAAGGTTTGTGCAAGGCATCCCAACAAAGTGGTATCAGAGCTAAGTTCATTGAACGGGTAAGATCGGTTTGAATTATGGAAGGTAGCTCATCAAGGATGATCAGCCTCAATGGTTCTAACTGGACCATATGGAAGGCTAAGATGGAGGACTTGCTTTATTGCAAGGACCTATATTCTCCAATCTCAGGCATATCACCAAATCCAAGGATATGATGATGATGAAGAAGATGGGCCAGAAGGCGGTAGGGTTTATTAGACAATGGTTGGATGATTCTGTGTTCCACCATGTGTCTACGGGGAACTCAGTAGAAAGCCTATGGCTAAAATTACAAGGGTATGAGAGGAGAGGAAGACAAAGGTAATAAGATATTTCGATAAGGCGACTTGTAAATCTCAAGTTCAAGGATGGTGGTTACGTGGGCCGAGCACATGAATGAGGTCAAGCAATATAGTGAACCAACTCACCTCTATGAAGATGGTCTGGATGATGAATTGCGGGCTTTACTATTGCTTAGTTCATTGCCAACGGTTGGGAGACATTGGTGGTGTCTCTAAGTAACTCGCGCCAAACGGAAAGATATCCATGGAGCAGTAACCAGTTGTCTCTTCAATGAGGAGACAAGGAGGAAGTCTCGGGGGTCTACTCAGAAGAGGCTCTTGTGACGCAGGAACGGGGGAGAGGAAAGAATAAGAAGGGCGGGAAGGCCCGAGATAAATCAAGAGGCAAGTCGAGTAACAGAAAAGAGGTTGAATGTTGAAACTGTGGCAAGAAGGGTCATTACAAGCATGAATGTCGTGGTAAGAAAAATGACAAGAAAGGAAAAGGGAAGGAAGATGAATCAGATTCCACTGCGGTCGCTTCAGATGGCGACATGGTAATTATTCTTTCTACAGATCACGATGTATGTCTCACGGCTACGAGTCAGGGCACCGACTGGGTGATAGACTCAGGAGCTTCTTTTCATGCGACTCCACACAGGGTTTCTTTCACAAGCTACAAGTCAGGTGACTATGGGCATTTGTGAAGATGGGAAATTCAGCGTATCAAAGATCGTGGGAGTCGGTGATATTTGTGTGAAAACTGATGTGGGCTGCACATTGGTTCTCAGGGATGTGAGGCATATCCCAGACCTTCACCTCAACTTGATGTCGACGGGAAGGTTGGATGATGATGGCTATGAAAGCCGGTTTGCTGGTGGGCAATGAAAGCTCATCAAGGGTTCGTTGATCGTGGCTAGAGGAAAGAAGTGTTGCACCCTGTATAAGGTAAGTGTCAGTATGTGCAAGAGTGGATTGAACGCAGCGGAAGATTCAGTTATTGACATGTGGCACAGGCGTCTAGGCCACATGAGTGAAAAATGGCTTCAGCTACTAGCGAGGAAGCAGCTCCTTCCAGACGTGACAGGTATGCCTCTCAAAACCTGTCTTGATTGTTTATCAGGGAAACAACATAGAGTTTCATTCATTAAAACTGATTCTCATGTTAATAAAGTGCATGCATTAGATTTGGTTTATTTTGATGTTTGTGGTCCTATGAGGACAAAAACCTTGGGTGGGGCATTATATTTTGTCACTTTTATAGATGATGCATCTAGGAGAGTTTAGGTTTATGCTTTGAAATCCAAGGACGAGGTCTTTGGTGTGTTTAAGTTGTTTCATGCTATGGTAAGAGAGAGACATGTAGACCATTGAAGTGCATCATGCGGTGACAATGGTGGTGAAGTTGGTGACTTTCACGAGCTTGCAAGTCCACTGGGTATATGGCATGAACAGACGGTTCCCAAGACCTGGCATAATGGTGTAGCTGAGCGAATGAATCGCACCATTGTTGAGAGAATCAGATGCATGTTATCCCATGCGAAGTTGCCCAAGACGTTCTGGAGAGAAGCAATGCGCACAACGGTGTATTTGATAAAAAAGTCTCCATCAGCCCCATTGAATGGAGAAGTACCTGAGAAGGTGTGGACTGGACATGATCCATCGTACAGTCATCTCAGGGTGTTTGGATGCAGGGCATCCGTTCATGTACCAAAGGACGAGAGGTCCAAGCTCGATATGAAGATCAGGCAATGTGTGTTCTTAGGGTACGGTGATGAAAAATTCGGTTATAGGTTATGGGATCCGACCGAGAAGAAGCTCGTCAGGAGCAGAGATGTGATTTTCTTTGAAGATCAGTGTATAGAAGATATTGGTAAGCCAGAGAAGAATCAGCGTAGTTTAGGTGAGCTAGAGGACATGGATCCGATTATTCCTCCCATGGTGCCTGATGACGGGGGAGTACAGCAGGGTGCAGAGGACGAGTAGTTCCTTCAGAAGATAGACCAGGGGAGCAGCCCCCACTTGATCCACCTATTGAGCCACAGGTGAGGAGGTCATATAAGGACAGACAGCCGTCCAAGAGGTACTCGCCGCATGAGTACATTATGCTAATCGATGGGGGAGAGCCAGAAGATTATTCTGAGGCCCTAGCCGACGAGCATAAGGAGGAGTGGTTGAAAGCTATGCAAGAGAAGATAAAATCCTTGCATAAGAACCACAACTATGACATAGTGAAATTGTCTAAGGGCAAGAAGCTTTGAACAACAAGTGGGTGTTCAGAAAGAAGGTTGAGCAGAAGAATTCACAGACGAGGTTTAAGGCCAGACTTGTGGTGAAAGGGTTTGGTCAAAGGAAAGACAGACTTCGAGGAGATATTCTCACCAGTGGTGAAGATGACATCCATACGGGTGTTGTTTGGGTTGGCGGCTAGCATGGATCTGGAGATAGAGCAGTTAGATGTTAAAACTGCCTTTCTCCATGGTGACCTGGAAGAAGAGATCTACATACACCAACCAAAGGGGTTCGAAGTCAAGGGCAAGAAGCATATGGTGTGTAGGCTGAGGAAGAGCTTGTATGGTGAAACAAGCTCCACGGCAATAGTCTGAAGTTCGACTCGTTTATGTTGAAACATGGGTATGATGAGCAGTCGGACCACCTTGTGTGTTCACACGTAAGTTCTCGAGATGGTGATTTCTTAGTTCTGTGTTATATGTTGATGACATGCTCATCATGGGAAAGGACATCAAGAAGATGTGACAGTGAAACAAAAAGTTGGGCAAGTCTTTTGCGATGAAAGACTTGGGGCAAACAGATCCTAGAATGGAGATACTGTACAACGTTGTGAAGCGGCGGAAGCTCTGTTTGTCATCAAGAGCGTATATTGAAAAAGTCCTAGAGCGGTTCAATATGAATGTGGCCGGTCAAGACTCACTAGATGGTCACTTGATTGAGCGACAGGCAGTGTCCCAAGACGAAGGAAGAGGTGGAAGAGATGCAGAAAATACCCTATGTGTCAGCAGTAGGAAGTTTGATGTATGCTATGGTGTGTACACGCCCAAACATAGCATATGCGGTTGGTGTTGTCAGCCCGGTACCTTGCCAATGGCAAAGCAAAGAGCATTGGGCGGCGGTGAAATGGATACTACGGTATTTAAGAGGCTCATCCAGTTGAGCCTATCTATGGTGATGGTAAACTGTGTTAGAGGGTTACACGGTCTGAGATATGACAGTGACATTGACTGGAAGTCTACATCGGGGTTCATGTTCACGTTTGCGGGGAAGCGGTTTCTTGGCAGAGCAAGCTACAGAAGGTTGTAGCATTGTCAACAACAGAGGCCGAATACATTGCAGTCACAGAAGCATGTAAAGAGATGCTTTGGATGAAAAGATTCCTACAAGAACTTAGCCTAAAATAGGAGGAGCACGTGGTCTATTGCGGTAGTCAGAGCGCTATACACTTGAGCAAGAATCCAAGTCAGCATTCTAAGTCGAAGCACATAGAGATTCGGTATCACTGGATCAGGGATACTTTGGAACAAAAGGTGTTACAGCTTGAGAAACTCTACACGAACGATAATGGGTCAGACATGATGACCAAGGCTTTGCTCAAGGGCAAGTTCGAGGTTTGTAGAAACCTGGCTGGCTTGAAGAAGGTGGATCCCTCCTGGATAAAAAAGGGGGAGATTTGATGGGTTATTTTGACCCATCTTTGACCGGTCGAGAGCCCTGCTCGACTGGTCGAAGGCTGGTGGTCGACCGGTCGAAGGTTCAAGTCGAAAACTTCGACTCGAAGTCCAGCGAGTAATTTTCTTGTTTTTTCTTGTAGCTTGGTGGTCGAAGGGGCCTAAATGGTCGAAGGGATGTCTCGACTAGTCGAAGGTTACTGTGATTTATTCCGCGATTTTTGCGGCTAGCAGATTTGAGTCCTTTCAACCGGGATGCGGAAAGGAGTTTCAAAACTATAAAAGGGTTGCACAGGATTTTTTCTAGGTATCACAAAATAGCAAGAGGGTTTCCTAAAGCTTTGCGAGGATTTGCTAAAGGGTTTAGGGCTATCAGAGTGAGAGAGAGGAGAGAGAGAGGAAGCTTATAGAAGGGAGGTTACGCTCTCGTGGAGGTTCTCTACTATGCAATCTATATCTCGGCGCTTCTATGTCTCGCACCGTGTCGGTTAGATCTCTCCGTTTTCTCTATTTCTCTTATTGTTTATCCAGTCCTGCGTGAGTGAATAAGATTGTAACGTTCAACTTCATAGTGGATTGTTGATCTGGACGAGGTCCCGTGGTTTTTACCTATTTGAGGGTTTTCCACGTAAAAATCTCGTGTGGTGTGTGATTGATGCTTTGATTTATTTCATTGCTTTATTATCCATAATTCTGGTTTGTTTCGGGAGGCTAGATCCTAAGGTTTGTGCAAGGCATCCCAACATGTACATCATGTGGGCCCACCTTTGACATGAATTGTCCATTATATAAGGAAAAGGGGGAGAAGAAAACTAAAAAGGTTTAAAGTAATAAATTTTCTATGGCTATAAGCAACTTTAAAATAAGCCACATTGGGAGATTGTTTACTAGGCCAAGTTGACTTAAGAAGGTACATTTTTCTGCATTAGTGGGGTGGCACCCAAATAGGCCCTTACGGACCAGACCATGGTTTTTAAACTTGGATGAATTAAATACAGCTTATCAAAGTTGACCTGGACTTGATTGGACTAGTTATAGTTCAGTTCCACCAATCACTCTCCTCTCCCTAGAAAATCTCAACAAAGGCAAGTTGTCCAACATAGGTGAACCTGACTACTCCCCCGACTAAAAAAGCTGAGCTGTGCTGCCATTTCTTTTAGACATGTAATTGGACTAGCATGTTTGCATAACAACCCCTGCTTGAATAATCTCAATGTATTGCAGCGTAGTATGTTGGGATTTCATCCTATTGGATTTGGTTTGTTTTCAATCAGCCAAATAATTTATTTTACAATGCTTTTATGGGAAACGTGCCAAAAATACCTCACATTGAGTATCTGGATTATTTTATTATATAAAAAGCTCTTCACCATTCACTTTCAAAGATTTTTTTTTTATTTTTTTTTTTCAAAATTTCAATCAATTGAAATAGTCAAATATGAGATATTTTCTCTGTTGTATATCCAATATGAACAGTAAAAAGCACCGTATTAAAGTTTAAGAACAACGAATAGTGATAAAGATTTCAGATGCAATCTCACTCATCACCGTGCGATATGTTGGAATGAATTTGAGTAATTACCACCAATGTTCGCAATACAGCTATTATCGGTACCAAACTGGCCAAATATGAAACATTCTGAAGCTTCGAAGCACTGCATGAGATACAGTAAAATATCACACTGCATCCGCAACGTATTGATATAGTGATGATATCATAGTTAAAAACTGCTACATTGCAAAAATTTCCTTGAACAATTTTAACCACAAGAGCTTGTTAAAAAAATAATAAAAATCTCAAAATACTCTTGAAAATTGTATTGTTTCCAAATCTTTTGCTTACGATTTATTTATAAACTAATTTTAATCATTCTTCTTCTACTTTATGAAGAAATAATGAGATTTTTTGTATGGAAATTGAGATTGGACAATAGGTGAGCCCAATTTTGATAGGTGATATTTTTTCAATTTTAATTCATTTTGTTCATATACATCACTCAAAACAACAGAATTAAGATGAAAGCTAATGATTTTCTGCATGTTTTGTGTACTACGAATTTTAACATTCCTCCGTGAATTTGGAAAAAATTGGAGGAAAAGGAAATCCGAATTTCTCTCATTTCACACATTTAAATTACAAGTAGAGCACGGAAAGATTACATTGAACGCATTGGAGGGCGATTTACAGGTTGATGATTTTATTTTATATTAAAATTAAATATAATATATATATTTTTTTAAAATTCAAGATTAATCATTGTTCATTCATGTTTTCATACATGATTTTTTAGAGCTCCAAATGATATGAATGAATTTGTATGCAACTGTATAGCTTCTGTCAAATAATGCATAGTGTAATACTTCATATAGAGAAAATGTATTATGCATGCTGGTTTTAATGTGATCTTTTATTGTTAATTATGTGATGATGTAATTTTTAACATCTCTTGAAAATTTATTAAAAAAATCAACAATTTTGTAAGTGTTTTTCAAAGCTAAGTAACAGGACACATTCAGCAATTTTCCATCCAACAATATATTTCCATATATTCGAATGTGCCATACATTTGTAGACGTTGATGCTAGGATTGTATATTGTCATTAGAAGTGTACATGGGTTAGCTTGCTCGACTCGACTCGAAAAAGCTCTTTTTTATTCCGTTTGAAGTTGAGTTTGAGCTGGCCCTAGCTTGACTCAACTCGGATCGAAGACAGCTCGAATCAAACTTGGATCGAACCAGTTCGGTGACTCGGTTATTGATGTTGCTCATCAAGTGTTTGATAAAGTGACTCAACAAAGTGTAGCTGATGGCAAAGAAGGTATATATATGAAACAAATATCATTTTTTCTTCTTAATTTTTATATTGCTCAAAAGGTGTTTGATAAAATACCTGAAAAACTTTTACTATTGTTTTACATACAATGGTATTTTGAAGGTGTAGTCCAGGTATTTGTAGAAATACTGCATAGGCGAACTCAGCTCGATCTTGTCTTGAACTCGGCTCGAACTGGCCCGAGTTGCTGACTGAACTGAGCCGAGCTGGCCAATCAAGCTCAAGGATTAACCTGAACCGAGTTCGAGCTGAGTTTAGCTAGTGGCTGAGCCGAGCCAAGCTAAAGCTAGCTCTACTTGGTTTGACTTGATGTACCCCCCTAATTGTCATATTGCCTATCGTATTATAAAATGTCATGCGTGTGGAGTTATGCTGAGCCACCCCTACCTTACGCCGCAGCACACCTGAGAATGGATCGGGCCATATACGCCAAGCCCAACCTCTCCCAACCACCGACAGAGCCAACATGCATAACTGAACCAGCCCGATTCAGAACAAGGACACAATCAGCCCGGCTCCACCTGATGAATGGGCTGGAACTCACGCACGTGTACGGTGTACCATGAGTGCCGGATCTGCTGCAGGCAAGGATAAAAAGTTAGGTCTGAAGCATGCCTGGTGTCCGTCACGTGGATGCAGGATTTAGCCATTCATCTCACGTTAGCCACTGCCCACAAGCACTGGCCCAAAAAACCAGAACAGCGCACTTACAATGAGGTTACACGTGTGCATCGAATATAGAAGATTCTCGCATGGCCCACCTGATAATGATAATGGCTGATCTTTGGCCCTGGTCCGCACCTGGCCCTCGTACCCGAGTTCACGTTGTCTGTGAAGAAAACCCACGATTGCCAGCATTGACATAAACCGACAGAGCTCGCCCTGCTTATACAGCCATAGATGGTAATGGACATTAATACTCCCAGATGGGTCTCAGCCATATATTTCGACAAGTGCTTATTTTTATCGTACACGTGGCGTGTCGGTATTGGGTGCTAGGACATGTACCGAATACACTGGGATCCGTAAAATGGACGGTCCGGATCCCTGAAATAAAGGCCTCAGCTGTGAGAAACAGCAGATTAGGACGCTGTACCCTGCCAGCTACAAAAAAACGAGCAGTGACATGTCGGATGACTCCTTTCAGCTTTAAATAGGTCGGGCCCGCTCATGTTTCAAGTCCACTTTAAAGGACGCGGATTGGCTACTCCCCCTGACACCAGCCCGGAGCTGGTGGTCGGTGCTCTGTGGGCCCCACCATGATGTACGTGTTTCATCCATTCCGTTCATCCATTTTTAAAGATCATTTTAGGGCTTGATACCAAAAATGGGAGGGACATAAATCTCAAGTGGATCACACCACAGGAAAAAAAATAGTGAGTGGATATCCATCATTTAAATCCTCCTAAGGCCCGATGTACTGTTTATTTGACATCCAATCCGTTGATTAGGTTATAAAAACCCAGATGAAGGGATAAAACAAATATCAACTTCATCCAATACTTTTATGGCCCCCAAAAAGTTTTTAATGGTCGAAGTTCATTAAACACTGTTTCCTGTAATGTGGTCCACTTGAGACTGGGATATACCTCATTTTTGGTATCAAGCCCTAAAATGATCTTTAAAAATGGATGAATGGAATGGATGAAACACATACATCATGGTGGGCCCACAGAGCACCGACCACCAGCTCCGGGGCTGGTGTCAGGGGGAGTAGCCAATCCGCGTCCCACTTTAAAGCGCACAGTTGAAACACGTGGGCTAGATCTGCACTGTCCATTACTGGGCCCACATTGGAGAGTCCAATCGGATGGTCTTGATTCTACTGCAGATGGGCACTAGCGGATTAGGAAAAAAGCAACGGTACACATACTGCAGGCTAAGTTTTTTAGTTTGATGGATTAGATCATCGGATCAGTCTGTCTTTCTGCATCCATCAGCTGTTGTTTCCACTTGACGAACGGTTACGATTACACACACGTGTGCCACGAGCTCTATTGTTTGGGTGTTGGACACAAAACTCCCATGCCCCCGACGAACACACAATTCCAGCTCTATTGTTTGGGTGTTGGTACGCGCACTACGGATGCAGCGCACGCGGGCGCCATTCGTATGCGATCAAAACTCTGACAGCCATTAATCGACCTTCTCCTAACCGTTTATTTGAGGGCCACCAATGTAGCGACCAGGATCTACCGAAACCAAGGAGATGTCCGAATCATCCCCACCTACATATTTCCCCATCAAAACCAACGGCTAGAATCACAAACCAGTGGGCCCCACACACAAAAACCCCGCGAGTGAGTAAACCGTACGTAGACTCGCCGAGTACTATGGTCCACCTCTCATAATTCCTCCTCTGCTGCGAGGTTGGTGTGTCCAAAGCTCCTTTTCCTGTTCCCCTCTTTCCATCAAACCCCCACTGGAATCTCTGTAAAAAAACCCTAGAATCCGAAATTCCCAATCCATCCCGAGTTGTTCAAAGAAGAAAGGAAAATCTGCAAAAATGGCATCGACAGCTAAGAGAAAGCGAGATCTCACACCAGGTAAAAGGACGAAAAAAAGGGGAAAAGATGCAAAAATGTCAAACCCTAGAAGCGTTTCTAATACGATATTTGCATTTCTCATTTTGGCGCAGATCCAGACGCGGAGGTGATCGCTCTCTCGCCCGAAACACTAACGGCCATCAACCGCTACATATGCGTTATCTGCAACAAAGAGTTCCAGCGGGACCACAACCTCCAGATGCACCTGCGGACACACAACCTGCCGCAGCAGCTGCTGCAGCAGCAGCAGCAGGAGCTGGAGCGGCGGGCGAGGGAGGAGGAGGAAGCGGCAGGCCGGAAGCGGGTCTACATATGCCCAGAGCCTACGTGCGACCGGCACGACCCGGCACGGGCGCTTGGCGACCCGACAGCGATCAAGATGCATTACAGGAGGAAGCACGGGGAGAAGAAGTGGAAGTGTGGGCGGTGCGAGCGGGAGTATGCGGTGGAGGCCGACTGGAAGACACACTCCAAGACATGTGGTAGGAGCAGGAGGATGGGGCACCGCTGCGGCTGTGGTAGCGTCTTCTCCAGGTTTCTACCTCGCCATTCCTCCTCCGTTCTCGAGAGGATTTGGAATTTTTATTTAGAGATGTGCCCACCCAAATGCAGCAGAATGTTGATATGTTGCTCCTCTTATGCTTAATTGGACAACACTACTTGTGGGGCCCATGATTCAGTGGCCTGAGCCGTTGATCAGGTGGACCCCCATCTTGGAATGGGCTCCTGCTTTAACATCTTGCTCTCTAGATGATTGTAGACGTTGGGTGAAGTGGGTGATACAAAAAGTGGTTTACATTTATTGGTGGGCCTATGATTCAGTGGACTGAGCTGGTGATCACTTGGACCTCATCTTTGAATGGGCCCTGCTGTAATACCTCGCCCGCGAAATGATCATAGCCATTGGGCGAAATAGGTGACTATAAGAAGTGACTGTCATTTGAAGGGGACCAACTGGGATGATTCAGGTGATGATGTGGAGAATCTTTCGTGGGGCATCTCCCATCAACTGTAATGCAAACCCCAAAAGGGGATGCAAATAGATCAAAGAAAAGAAGAAAGAGATCGTGGGAAAGAACTCAACAATCCTTTACACAAATGCTAGAAACCATGAAAAACCTCCTTTCCAAATCTTCTACTGAATAAAGAAACAAAAACCAAATAAATTTTATTCAAATTATCATAATAATGCGTTACACCTCCATAGCATAGCCTTATATAGGCTTAAATCAAGAAAAGAGAAGCCCTAATGATACAAAATGACCAAACTGCCCCTAAATCATGCCACTACCATATGGGCATATCTCACCTAAACGGCCTCGAAATTGCATGATCTTAGGCTTGTTTGAAAGCTTGCTCAATAGGCTATCAAACAAGGCCAATTTCGAGTCATTTGGACATCGTTTGTACCCCGAAAGTGGCTCACTAAAAAAGTGACAAAAATACAAGGGAAAATTATTAAATGATTAATCAAACCCTAATAACTAGCCAAACCAAATAAATCATAGAAATATAATGACAGTCCGTTGATCCCCTCAGCCTCACAATGTAATCTAACCATTGATCACATCAGATTGATCATTGGACCGTGGATCTGGCCTAGATCATTAATGAAGATATTGTGAATTGTTGGATTTTAAAAATCTTGATCACTCAACTTGCGTGGCCACTTGGTTGTATCGATTCCATCCGGCTTAGAAAAGGACCCGTCCTTGAGTTTAAATTAGTAGTGTTAATCTCCAGCAAAGATCCTCGTTTGCAGTTATTCTTTGGCTTCATTGGGAGTTGATGATGGAGACCTACAAACCTGATAAGCAACTTGTGCATAATACAACATTGAAATACACGCCATCTTTTATTTCGCTTCTTGTTGGTCCTCCGTGTTCTAGACATCGCTTGTGGCCCCTTCATCACAGTTTGCTTCCGATCCGTGCACCCTGATTGACGTTGAGATCGTACCATTATGTTGACCTCTGTAGAATTTGCTACTATGATTGTAGAGTTTTCCATCTCTTTGACCATCAGATTGTCCATATTTGTTAAACCCTCAAACTTTTCAATTGGGTCATCCGCCATATGATCTTTTGGTTTGACTTGAACTTCCTCTGATCTGACTGTTCATCCATCTCCATCCATGGATTCATTAAGCATTCCAAAGGAGGATTCTTTTTAGGTTCTTACACTATCTACAACTACGTCATCACTAGGAACTCTAGATAATATAGTTTGAAGTCTATACGCTTTTCCATTTCAATCAAGGGCTCAAAGTAAGCTCTCACCGCATCTTGGAGTTCCTTGAATTCTTTTCTAATATCTTCCCTTAATAATGCTCTAATATCATTCTCGAGTTCATGAAGATTCTCTTCCCACGTCTCTTGAACATTCTTAGCCATTGCTGACATTTCTGTGTAAGAAAATGCTTTTGGAGTAACCGACATGTGGTTGTCGCCGTTCATAATATCGGGAGGGTTGTTGAAAGAAATCGCCATGTGACACATCTGGTGATGGGTAAGACTCAAGGCAATATGAAGGTCAATCATGATAGTCAAGGTAACCTAGATAAGAATAATTTGAGGGATATAGAGGGAAATAGGAATCCAGATAGGGATAATCATATGAGGCGTATGACCATCTTCCTATCCACGAAATCTCTAAGAAAGAACATGCGCCAGACTTTAGGCTTGGATTGCTGATCTAAGTGTTTTTAGGGAGTGGAAACTTCTTCTTTTATTTTTTTGTTTTAAAGGTGGATGCGATTAGGTTTTGAAGGGTTTTGGGAAGGAAGGGAAAAAAGGAAAGGGCATGGTTTAGGGTTTTTTGATTTGGGAAGGAAGGGAAAAGGGAAAAGGAAAAGAAAAGAAAAGGGAAGATGAAGGATTGAGGAAAATGGGAAAGATGAAAGGGAATGATCGAGATGAGGAAATCACCTTGTTTCAATTTACCAAAGAAGGAACTTGCTTTGAGATCAAAGAAAGGAAGAAATAGATTGTGGGAAAGACCCAACAATCCTCTAGCTAAATGTTAGAGACTGCGAAAAACCTCTTAAAATCTTTTGCCAAGTAAAGAAACAACAAACCAAAGAAGTTTTATTCAGATGATCATAATAATGCATTACACCTCCATAACTGTAGACACCTCACCCAGGCTAGCAACTTGATAAGGCATGAATAATCCTTATGAACTGAACCTAAACCTCACACCCTATTCAAAACTGTAGCCATTTACCAAAATTGATCAAAACCCTAGCCGATCTCAAGCCATCACCCAAGCCAAAGTATACCCAAACCTTCACCCATAATCAATTCATTTTCCGAGCCACTTTCAGTCATAATCGAGTCAATTTCTAGCCATTTTGGGCCAAATATCCAGAAAGGGGCTTTGGGCCATTCTCCGGGCCCAAAATTGGCCCACCGGTCAAACTGCGGGAGCAACTGTACCCGGGCGGTAATCGGACTACCGCCCCCTCTCAAAAAATGTGCGCGGAGCTAGGCAGTAATCCGATTACCTCCCTGCCTCGACAAATGTGCCCTCTGAGCACACAACTGTTCCTCCCTCCCAAAGTCAACTATCCCATACAATTAATCCCAAAACTTACCTTATTTACCATCCTACCAAGTTCAAGGGCCTATAAGGGAATGCCATGTGGCATTACCCTCCTCTCAACCAATCATAAGCCACCACATCATCTTTCACCCTCCAAAGAATTACCAAAAGACCATCCTAAAGGGCTATAAATACCCTTCACTTCTCTTCATTTCTAACCAACAATCAACTACCAATCCACCAAGAGAGAGAGAGAGAGAGAGAGAGAGAGAGAGTGCTTGAGTTCTCAAGCTCCCATCTTTTCAACCCTCTCCAGTCATCTCTTAACCTTACAATCCTATATGGGTCAAGCATTTTCAACTATGGTGCATCCAAACATCTAAGCCATTTCAAGTGCAAGCCAAAGATCATGCAATCGTCATTAGCATTTATACTTCATCAATCGTATCATTACTTCCCTTCTTAATTCCCATGCTTCTCTAAGTTGCCATTGAATGTATGCTCTGTGATTTGCCGAACGCCGGATCCTGTCACATTAAAAACTTACGGTAGCCTAGTCCTCTTTTAATGATATTTTAACATCATCATACCTGTTCAAAAACTCCTCTAGACATTCTCTGGACATATGCTTTGCGGCTTGCCGGGATTCCGGACCTTGCCATATCAGAAATTCGAGTCTGCCTAGTCCATTTTTAGTACTTCATATCCTACCATTTTATCCCCTAAGATCAGCTTATCACACGAAGTAGAGACCTTACATCCGTACGAGCAGAGAAGGTGCCTAACACTTTCCCTCTTTGTAACCGAGGTCTCTTACTCAGAATCCCAGGTCGCAGATCAGGAGTCAACTTAAGGCAAGAGAGTCCTCGGATCCTCTGGCTTTACATATTTTGCAGGTTCTAGCCGACTGCGGGATTTTGAGTTAAGTGGCTAGTGGCAACTCCAAGTCTATTTGCATCATCAATCTAAATCAACCCAATCACCCCTCAACTAAACAACAAAATCAGTGTGGGTGCCAATTTCCCAGTGTTCATAGTAACATAGCCTTATATAGGCTTAAATAAAAAAAGAGAAATCCTACTAATAGAAAATGACCAAATTGCCCCTAAATCCCATTCTACCATATGGTGTTATCTAAATGGACCATATCTCACCCAAATGGTCCTGAAATTGCATTATCTTGTGCTTGTTTACTCAATAATAGGCTATCGAACGGGCGAATTTTGTGTCATTCATAAAAATCATTTGGTACCCCAAAAGTGGCCTGCCAATAAAGTGAAAAAAATATAAAATCGAAAAATTTGTTAAATACTTGTCAAACCCTAATTACCAACTAAAACACGTAAGTCCATTGATTCTCTCAGCCCCACAATGTGATCTAACCATTGATCCCGTTAGATTGATCATCAAACCACGGATCTAGTCCAGATCATCAATCAAACAATTTGAACGGTTGGATTCGTAAAATATTGATCAATCAACTTGTTTGGCAAACTGCGTGAGCACCTTGTGAGTGATCTGGATAACTAGAAGACAAGGTACAGTTTGTTCGGCGGAAACAAAGGTTGATTGAGCAGTCGCACATTTCATCCTTTTTGTTCACTGCTGCACTCAAGTTCGCATGTGGCACAACTCCATGCTCTCTGGCCTGTTCAATAGGTGGTTCTTACTGTGGATTGACTGCTCTTAGTGAATTTTATGAATTGGACAGTAGGACTCTCCTCCTCCTCGTCAGTGCTGATGATTGTGAATATTCATTTCTACCATCGGTTTGTAGGTCACTAATCAAGCATTGAAGCCTGTCATGATCAGTGAGGTTTTTTTTGGCTGTGGTTGATTCATGGTGGAACATGCTCAATGAACAATCCTGATCATGGACTACTGTGCCCTGTGTCATTTATCCTGGAATTGCACTATAATGATCACCATTGTGCTGAATTAGTAACTTCTTTTATTTGTCTTTTTTTTTTTTGTCAGGAAAAATAGCTTCATTGCGCATAGAGCTTTTTGTGATGCATTAGCAGTTCCTTCTTCTCCTTCTTCTGGTGCAGATTCTGGTGCTTTGCCCTTTCGGCAGCAAGGTAAAACAGAAGTTCATTACGAATAAGTTCATTCATTTTATTTTTTTGCTCGATTGAGTTGTATATGCCTTCTAGATGTTAGATGCCTTTGAGTTTGTGAACTGGTGCTGATTCTTAAGGCTAATGCATTATTGAATTGAGCTATGATGAAGAATTAGTTCAATAAAGAGTGAATCCCCAAGTTTTCATCATCTTATCATAATGAGTCAGTACCCTTCAAATCACGCTTACAGCCTTTCAAGTCCACCTTGAAATTAACTGCTTGGGAGCTAGCCATTAATGTGAATACTAAGGATTAAGGAATGCAATTGCAATTTGGCCTTTGCCATTTTCTTGAACTTAATTTTGCATTTCTATTTCAATAATGCATCCAAACAAAAAGCCTAAACCATCTCATTTGCGAAATGCAGTGGCAAGTTGGCAACTGTTTTCACCAATCACGAAAGCAGAAGTGGAGTAGTCTTTCCGTTGGATTTCCAACCCTTGGATGTCCAACCCAATTCATGGGTGAGATGATTCTAGACTTTCATTTTTCTTTTAAGCTGGTGGATATGAGTTGGGGCACATTTGAAGATTGTTTGGGAGTCTAGAGACTAAAGTTCTTGGGTTTCTCTATGTTGAGTTTGTCTGGTAATAAAAGACAAGCGATGAAGGTATGCTTACACATGATGACAATAGGAAATGAAAGTGCCTTCTTTTTACTTTCAGTGACCGCTTTCAAATCCGTTCTCAGGTTCGATAGCCATACCTTGAATTACCAATGGCTGTTCATTGATAAAGTCCTTCATCATGAGTATTACCTTCATCGATTCTCCACTTTATTGTTGAAAATCCTAGTGTCCTAATCCTTCCAAGGTTCCTACATAGTGTCAAAGGGAGCATTCTCCGCATAATCAGTCGTTCATTTCGAAAGAAATATGCCTCCTAAGTACCATATCACTCACCAACATCTTGCTAAGTTCCTCTAGAATACCTATTATACAACTAATACTTGCAGAAAATATTCCCAAAATTTCCTAGCCGCTTTATGATTAAGAATGTTAAAGATAGATTGTACCACAGGTCAATCTAAAGGTTCGGCGACATTGATAGCATCCCATGAAGGTAGGGATGTCATAATTTCTCATAGACAGATGGACATATACATACATATATGTGAAATTCTGAATCCCCTATTTTACAAATGGCCTTTTTTGGAAATCTTCTCGTTTTTCCATTTTAAGGCTTAGGATCTCCAAAACTTTTAGGTTTAACTCTACTTTTGTTGTTCTGGAATCATAGATTTAGAGAGTATCAGAAACCATAGATATTTTCGTAGGATATGATATTTGAAATGAAAGAAGCTTTGAGAAAGATAAGATGAAAACAGGAAAGGCTCTTGAACCAAATGGTATACCAACGGAGGCCTGGAAGTGTATGAGAGATACTAGGCTATTTTGGTTGACAAAGCTATTCAACAAGATTGTAAGCTTGAAGAAAATGCATATGAATGGAGGAAAAGTACCGTCGCGTCATACCTATTTTATAAGAATATAAGGAGACGTGTAGCTACACTAACTATCGCGGGATTAGACTTATGAGCCATACAATGAAACTTTGGGAGAGAGTGATTGAGTGAAGAATAAGGCATGAAATAAATGTATCAGAAAATTAATTTGGTTTCATGCCTAGGAGGTCTACGACTAAAGCTATTTTCCTACCTAGACAATTGACGGAGAAATATGGCAAGAGGAGGAAGGATCTCCGCATGGTATTTATTGATTTAGAGAAAGCTTACGATTGGGTCCTTACTCCTTAGAGAGTTAATTTGGTGGGTGCTAGGAAGGAAGGGAATTTCAAGAGGATATATTAACATGATTAGGGATATGCATGACGTTAGGGAGCAGTTACAAATTCGAGGACCACTATTGGAGAGACAAGTGAACTCCTAGTTGTTTAAATTTTTTTTATTTTTTATTTTTTTAAATTTTTTTTAAAGACAAGTGAGTTCCCAATTATTGTATGCTTGCATCAGGGGTCAACATCGGCCATTGAGCCCATGCCTTTCACATTGGTTATGGACGAGTTAACAAGGCATTTGCAAGAAGAGATCCCAATTGCTTGCATCAGGGTTTGGCATTGGCCATTGAACTTGTACCTTTGACATTGGTTATGGACGAGTTAATGAGGCATTTGCAGGAAGAGATCTCATAGTGTATGTTATTTGCAAATGACATAGTTTTGATTGGCAAGACAAGGTAGAGTGTAAACACAACACTAGATTTATGGAGGGATGCTTTAGAATTTAGAGGATTTAAAATTAGTTGGACTAAAGCAGAGTATATGGGGTGTCATTTCAGTAACAATAGGGGTGAAAACGAGGAATTAGTTACGATTGTTGACCAAGAAGTTTCCAAAAATCACCACTTTCGATACCTTGGGTCAATAATTCATGAGAGTGGAGAGATTAAGAAAGATGTTGCCCATATAATTCAAGTTGGGTGGAAGAAATGGAGACGTGCCTCTGGAGTTTTATGTGATCGTCGTGTATCACTCAAACTTAAAGGGAAAATTTATAGGATAGCTATAAGACCAACCGTGCTTTATGGGAAAGAATGTTGGGCAATTAAGGAACATGTTCATAGGATGAGTGTAGTTGAAATCCGGATGTTGAGTTGGATGATGAGTGGCAAGACAAGGAAGGATAGAATTAGAAATGAATGCATTTGAGGGAACTTAGTAGTGCCAATAGGTAATAATATCAGGGAAAGTAGACTTGGATGGTTTGGTCATGTGCAACAAAGATCAATAGCCGCTTTGGTTAGGAGTGAGTTGGTACACATTGAGAGCAAGGGAAGGACCAAGTGGATGTGGATGGAGGTAGTAAGAAAAGATTTGATGACCTACAGTCTAACTGAAGGTCTGGCCCTTGATAGAGCGGAATGGCGGAACAAGATTCATGTATCAGACCAAGTGATGCAGGACAATTAACCACTTGCTCTAAAAGCTCGAACTGTTAGAGCATGGCGAATCAATCCCTTTATCTCATAGCCCAGGCCCCACATCTCATGGGTTAGGACCTCGGCCGAACCCCCCTCGTGGGCTCCAAATCACATGGGTATCGCCTCACGCGAGTCACCTGCCTCACACGGGCCGCCCACCCCAAGTGTGCCCCTGCATCCCACAGGCAACCCCACTCGAGCGCGGTGTGAAATGCCCCTACATTACCCAAGCTTTTGGATGAAGATGAAGATGGCAATGACAATGACTTTGCTTTAGTTATTTTCGTCATTGTGTTCGAATTTATTCTTCTCATGTACTCAGATATTTTTTCTATCATCTGCATGTGAATTCATGGTGGTAAATGTGAAGCATATCAAGTTAATTTAAGCAAGGAATTGGCTTGAAACTTTTGTTTTTCTTGTACTATACAAATTTATTTATTATTTATTTATAGACTTTGCCTGGATGTGACACTCCAAAGGATGAAGTTTGATAATGAATATCAGATGGGCAGCAGATAATCAAACTTTGCCAAACAATCTTTCTTCAGAACCAGCAGACCCCAAATAGCTTAGGGCTGGGCTATGATGCTGACGATGATGACGACAATGATTTATAGATATCCCAAAGTGTCATTGCTGTCATCAATATGCATTGAAATGTATATACTTGTGTTCATGAGCTTTATATATAGTTTCATGGCTTTTATGGTAAACTTTTAGTAATAATTTGTTTACACAGTCTACATGTATTGAACTGTATCAAAACTTGTGTACATGAGCCATATATGCATTTTCTTGGCTTTTATGTTGAACTTTTAATCATATTTTGTTGAATGAAGATGCACAAATGCTAGACTATCTAATAAGAAATTGGTTGTTTTGTTCTGTAGGTTTTACATCTCACTTGTTGAATTCTCTTTGAATGTCTAATCTTAGATAATTGCAGTCAGACGGGGAAAATTGTGGTTATTTGCCAATTTGGTGGGGAGTTCGTGCCAAATTATGATGGGACCATGTTATATATGGGCGGCGAAGCACATGCAATGGAGGTTGATCGCAACACAAACTTGGACGATTTTAAGTCCGAAATAGCTGAGATGGGAAAATGTGATGTAGGTACCTCTTCCATTAAGTACTTCCTCCCAGGAAACAAGCGAACTCCTATCACAGTATCAAATGACAAAGATTTGCAACGCATGATTGATTTTCACAAGCATTCGGCAACGATAGATGTTTACATCGTAGCAGGAGATACTGTTCATCACAGTGCTGTTCCTCACATTGTGTTGAACACAGTTGGCCCAAGGTATTTGCCTGAATTATTTGCATAATGCTCGCTGAAATGGCATTTTCTTTGACCCTGCAATGGTTCATGTGGTACCCACCTTTGGGCAACCTAAGCCATTGATGTGGTCGAACTCACGATGGGGCTTCCCAACCAGATGATCCTGCGCATCTGATGCAAATTGAGGACTACAACCAATTGTCTACATTTAATTGGGGTCGAATTGGATGGTTAGAAATAATCTGATTAGGAACATCCTTGGGGCATCTACCATCGACTGTGGGGCCCTCTGTGCAAATTATTTGGATCACTGGAAGGTGGGCTCAACATGAACAGTTTGCTGGACCGAACAAAAGCTGATTGAAAATTGTATATTTCCTTTTGCCTAAGTTCAGGCCACAGTGCATACAGGAATTGTACTTTGCATGATGACATTACATGGAATGCCTGATCTTGCAGGGGAAGCGGGACTGCAAGCAGGACTGCGGTTGTAGACTCTGTCACCCCTATTTCTTCTACTATTGCTCCTGCCGACCCTATTAGGCAGCTGAGGCTAACAAACACTGGGGAGAAAGCTACCATCGGCGTGGGCCAAGAATTTGACAGTGCTCATGACTTCCGCGATGCGTTACGCAAGTATTCCATGGCGAAATCTTTTGTCTGCATATTTGTTAGAAACGAATCAGGCCGCCTACATGCTAAGTGTAAAGCCGACGGCTGCCCATGGCGGATACACGCATCCAAAGTGAAGAGTACACAAAAGCTTAGAGTTAGATCGCTAACCAATGTACATACGTGCGGAGGGGTTAGAGGCAACTATGGCCATCCTCTGGCTACAAAGCAATGGCTTGTGAATATTATAAAAGACAAGCTGCGAAGCTTTCCACTGTATAAAACCCAGGACATTGTGGATGATCTCCACCGAGATTACGGAGTTAGCTTGAAATACCATCAGGTAAGGCATGGAAAGCAGGTTGCGAAGGAGCAGCTTCAGAGTGTTCATGCACAAACATACAATCATTTGCCTTGGTTCTGTGAGAAGATAAGGGAGACGAACCCGGGCAGCCGTGTTACATTGGCCACAACTGATGACTCGAGGTTCCACCGCCTTTTCATCTCTTTCCATGCTTCACAACATGGGTTTGAGCATGGCTGCCGTCCCCTTATTTTCCTCAATTGGACATCTCTGAAAGACATGTATTGGGGGACGTTGTTGGTTGCAGCCTCAGTCGATGCAGACGATGGTATTTTTCCAATTGCCTTTGCTATAGTAGAGGATGTGACTTATGATAGCTGGCACTGGTTTCTAGTTGAGTTGAAATCTGCAGTGTCAAAGACCCGCACCATAACTTTCGTGTCTGACAGGCACAAGGGTCTGGCAGAAGCCGTGCCTCAAGTATTTGAGGACAGTTATCATGCATATAGCCTACGCCACCTCATAAGGGACTTCCAGACAGAGCTGACACGGTCGTGCCCACAACCGATGAGGGAGCAGATGTCAAGTGAATTTAGGCGGGCCGCCCATGCTTGCAGGGTTGTCGATTTCAATTCATGCATTGAGAACATGAAAAATGTCTCACCAGGCATCACCGCTTGGGTCCTGGCTAGTACGCCCGAGCATTGGTCAAATGTGTACTTCAGGGGTTCACGGTATGATCATGTATCCGTCCCGAAAAGCATCACTGAGCTCTTTGTGGGCTGGATATCGGAGGAGCGAGAGCTGTCTGTGATAAAAATGGTAGATGTGATACGGTGTAAGATGATGGAGATGATTTGTTCACGTCGGGAGGCAGCAAACAGGTGGTCGACAACGCTCACACATGCGATGGAGCAAAAGCTACGGAAAGAGATGCACCGTTCACAGGCTCTCAATGTGGTATCCCAATCAGGCAGCATGTTTGAGGTTCGCGATGACACTGTCAACATTGTCAACCTTGAGACATGGGAGTGTACATGCCAGAGATGGCAGATCATTGGTTTGCCGTGCATGCATGCGGTCGCGGTCTTTGATCGGATGAGTAGGAACAGTTATGATTACTGCTCCGGGTACTATACACTGGACCGCTACCGTTTAACATATTCAAAGCAGATCAATCCAGTACCGGATGTAGACAAGCCCACAAATGAAGATGTTATCCTAGGCACAGTCATATATCCTCCCCGTATCCGTCGCATTGGTTGTCCGCCACCGGGCCAACGTAGAAAAAGCCAACGGAAAAAGAAGCGGATTGTTGTATCACAAGAGATAGGTAGTTGACTGAAGCCATTCCATTCCCTTAGTCAGGCAGGATGCACCGACTTGCAAAGCATCTGAAGAATGGAAAAGGTATTGTTGTTTTGAACTGTATTTAACAAGATGTGTTTTTGTAGCTGGAAATCTTTCATGTATGGAACAACTATGGCTAGTGGTATGCATTTCTTGAGAAAGAATATGATCCTCGGGCCGGGATATGTTTCATGCTAGGTTACTGTGAAGTGGATCACATTTTGGTGATCTGAGTGCTGATCTTTCGGCTGGCATTGGATATAATATGCCCTGAAAATCACCAGATTGGTAGATCCCAGCCATCCAATCATAGCCCTTTCTCTTTGAATGTGGCTTGCCACTGCCGCCTGCAGGCCAGCAAGTGGATGTTTTGGATTTTTGAGTCAGATGATTTTTGGTAAATGGTTCATCAATGGTGTTGCCTAAGAGATTATTGGTGGATCATCAAAAAGTGGGCCACACTTGTAGGGACTCCGGGCATGGGTTTACATTGCATATTCTTGGGCCAAGGATCATATAATTCCTCCCTCTTAGGTTGAATGTCATTACAAGCGCCTTAATAGCCAAATTAGCGTTGAGCAATCTCAGATGTCTTTGGTTATTTGCTACATCATGGCATTCTCTGTTGTTCATCTCTTTCTAGTCTTTTTCTTGCTGCACTTAGCACAGCACTTTTATGTTAGAGGAATTATTTGACTTCACCTCAAAGACTGTATATATGTTCTTGGTCCTGAATCCTTGCACTTGAGGCCTGATCTGATGGGCCCATGTTGCCCTGAAATCATTCAGATGCAAGAATCTAACCCTTCGATTGATGGTCTGCAAATAGACTGATAACGGAGAGGAGATCACGGTCCACACACTTTGACAGAACACAACCAGAGATTTGACCCCAGATTTTGACTAGGATCTTCCAAGCGCGAAGTCATCGGCCTTTGCCGCCCGAGAGCACTATGTAGCCTCAGGCCAAGGTTCAGATAGTTCCTCTTATGTCGTTAGCAGTGAAAGCCCTTCAATCTGAAAACAAGATACATATATAGGAAGCTGGTGTTTTTTTTTTTTTTTTTCTGTTCTACAGATCAGTGTTGCATACTGGAGGTTCAGGGTATGTTTGGACGCACCATCGTATTGAAGTGGGATCAGTTGTGGGCCTCAGCTGCAAAATGCAAGTTGGAGTCCAAGTAAAGGTAGCTGCCATTTGATGGCTACTTCATCACACTACAATACCGGGAAGTATACATAAAATGTCCTTTCTTAATTTCTTCATGATTACACTGAATGTTCTCAATTCAAGATTCAAGTTTCCTGCACATCCAAGCACAGTCCACTGTTTATATGGCCTAGGAAATGATGACATGCCCTTTTTATTTTCCATGCAGTACCCCCCGTTTCTTGCTTTCCATGTTTCAATAGTTGTAGAAATTACCATTCTAAATGGAAGGTACTTATACATCCGTAGGGAAAGGCATGAAATATCAATCTCTTCTCAAAGGAGCTGTTTGGATATGAGGATATCTGGGAAATGATATCCCCAGTTACTCATGAATGGATTATGTTTAAAAAGCCAAGGGAAGTGGAATAGTTTTTAAATTGGTTACTAATATCTTTTTCTTTTTTCATTTTAAACAAGTTTTTTTTATATTACCAATCTTGTTTTAACCCTAATTGTCCAATGATGATGTGAGGCTAATGAAAATGTGTCAAGTGCATGTTAGACATGCAACTCACATGCAAAATTTTGTAGAGGAATTTTTACTTTTAATTGGAAGCCTGCTTTTCATTGGAAGATTGGAAGCCTCACATTTGACATATGCACAAAGTGTTTTGTTTTTTTTCATTGGTGGCATGTCATCGCTAGATAGTTATTGCATGCAATTCACATCCAACCTTCAACAATATTAGGTTTTGCCAACAGGAAATTGGATTTCAGTAAAATACTCTCTCTAAAATAAGTCAGCTGGAGATATTGATGATAACAATGATGATCATGGGAATGGTGACAATGGTGAAAGAAAAAAATAAATGTAATCCATCTTAAATAGCAGATTTGCATAATAATTTTTATATTTTTTTCACATAATCCTGAGGCCCTAATTGATAGGTACTTATGTACAAGTTGATATGGCTTTTGATCTCTAGTGGTTAATGATTTTATGTTAATAGTAATTATGTATTAGTGATCATCTCTAAGATCTCTAATAGGTAACTACTGATAACTAAAATGAAACTCATGGCTGAGCGGTAGACTCACAAGAGTTTTGATACCAAGGACTTGTGTACGAGTGCCCATTGTGGTGTGTGTGTGTGTGAAGGAGCTAAAAAAGGAAAGGATGAGAGCCGATTAGCTGAGACCGGGTGAGACCCGAGACTGGATTAGCTGAGACCTGGGTTTCACCCAAGACTGTGCAGCCTTTATTGAGGGGCCCACCTTAATGTATGTATCTTGTATCTCTGTCATTCATCCATCTGTTTTTAGAAACAGTAGTGATTGAACGTCCTAGGGCTCACCTTAATGTTTATGTAGTGTTTATTTGCCATCCAATCTGTTGATAAGGTCACATAAGCCTGGATGTAGTAGGAAAAAAAAAAAAACAAACGAAAAAAAAAAACATATTAGCTTGATCCAAAACATGTTGCCCATTAATAGGCAATCTCTACTTCGTTTTTGGGATAATGCCCTAAAATGATCTGAAAAACCAGATGGACGGCGTGGCGTGTATACAGAATACATACGTCAAGGTGGGCCCCATGTAAGGACACACCGTCTTGGGTGAGTCTGGGTCTCACCAAATCCGCTCCCGAGAGACTCATTTTTTGGCCTACCAAACGTGTCCGTGTTGACTGAATACACCAGCTGTTTTCCTTGCACGCTCAAAAGAATCACATGATTCTAATTTACTATATATGGCACGCAAATTGCCTGCAGCCCTGATGTGGCCAGATTTGGACGTTGCAGTGAAAAGGACTTTCAGATGTAGACTTAATGGCAAAGAAGTTATTTCGCCCCGGAATCTTTACTTTTACCGTATAGGTATAGGTGCAAATGTTACACTTTGATTGGGCTACGCTGCAGGCAATCTCAGGGATGCCCCAATTTACCGTGTGGCTCTCCTTGATGCATGTATTCTATATCAAGGCCGTCTATACATTAGATTATTTTAGGGCATGAGCCCAAAAAATTAAGTAGATAAGTGGGGCTGCAAAAGCATTCGATCAAAAGCTGATATTTGTTTTTTTTTTTTTTTTTTTCCCTTCATAAATCAACAGGTTGGATGCAACATAACATTACTGCAATGCTTTTTATCCACAACTTCTAGTAAGATGTATATGATTTTAATATATTCAGTTTTATTCATTTTTTTTTTGTCAAGAATTAATTTAATTAATTAATTTAGAATTATATTTGATGTTTTGTAATCTTCTTTCTTTCTTTTCTTTAAAAATTTATTTACTGATTTATTTATTTTTAAGGAATGGCCTTCTATATAAACTTAGATAAGAAAATTATTCAATATTTCAAATACTCTTTTTTTTTTTTTTAATGACCTTTGATCCATTTTTCTAGCTCATTTTAGGAGTCGAGCACAAAAAATGAGATAGATCCCATGCACCACAGGAAGCACTTGTTATAATAATGCCCACTTTTGAGACTTTCCTAAGACTGTTTATTTGCCATTTAACTTGTTCATAAAGTCATGTGCACTTTGATGAAAGAAAACAGAAATTTCAACTTGATCCAACTTGTTCATAAAGTCATATACACTTTGATGAAAGAAAACTTAAATATCAATTTCAAGTTGATCCATTTAACTTGTTCATAAAGTCACTTTGATGAAAGAAAACAGAAACAACTTTGATGTCATATACACTTAGATGAAAGAAAACTTAAATATCAACTTGATCTGAGGTTATTTTCAACAGTCACATAAAATCTAATGAAGGAAAACACAAATAAAAGTTTTTTAAACTTTATTTGTTTAAACTTTTAACTGGTAGACAGCAGGCATTAAAATCCATTCAATCCTCGTTATTTCCTGTGGTGCTGTCTACTTAAGCTTTGGATCTGCATGAGCTCGCAAAAAGGATAAAAACGTGGACAACACATACATTGTAGTGGGGCCACCGAGCTTTTCCAATACCAACAGGTGCCCACTAGACGGCGCCACTACCGAGTTACCATGGAAACACTGGAAATCAATAGCATTTTCACAATAAGATCTTTTACTGTTATTTTGCTGTTCATAATAGTAGTAGCTGAGGAACTGATCTCCTTTATAGGAATTTTTTTTTTCCTTAATAAATGGTCAAGAGATTTTTTATTTATTTTTCCCAAAAACTAATCTACGAGTACTTTGTAACAATGGGATCTTGACCTTCAATATTTTCATTATAGATTAACTTAAACAACAATAAATGATATATATTAACACCTTTTAACATTTTCATTCATTTCTTCAAAATTTCAATATCCATATTCAAGAAAAAATTCCATGTCCGCATTCAACTGTTGACCATTAATATTTTTATTATTTTCCACGTTCACCCATTTTCACATTAAGTTTCCAAAATGTTCAATGGGACCTTTTGTTTGTCGTTTGGAGAGAGAAGGAAAACACAGCAACAACAGAGATTGGAAAAGTAGAGTCTCAAGCCAGCATTCATGCACGGGTTATTACACTTTACACAATAGTTACAACAAAATGAAAAAGTAAGAAATGAAGTAGCTGTTTGACTGAGAACCGTCTTTTTCATATTTACAATCGCCTGCTTAGATAGCCATAGGATCCACACCGACGGATTTCAATGTCTCCGCACGTTTTGGGCTGCAGTAGAATAAAAAGGAGGAGAATGTTAAACGTTTGTTGATCAGATGGAGATGTGATCATCTGACTCGTACCGAGGCCCTTCATCAGACCATCATCGTCTCCCATAAGTGGACAATCCTGACCGCCTGATAGAAGTGAGAATTTATGATCAGCGGATCACTTCCATTTGGCGATCGACGAGTTGGATTTTTCTGATTGGAGAGCACCTTCATATCTGTAATGCACGTAATTCATGCGGACAGCCAGAAGCTTGGCCCATGTGCCCAGCTTGTTGGGGCCCGAGATATGGATGTCTAGGAGTGCATAACGAGAATGGATTGGTCTACTACTATCTATTATAAGGGAAGAGATACAATCGACCCAAGATAATGTTAAATGTCATCACCATCTTTCTTGAATATTTTAGACTCTTCCGGAAACTTCCGAACATTTCTAAAAAATTTTAGAATTTTCTAGAATTTTTTGAAAACTTCTAGAGTTTGATAAAGTCTTCTTAACTCTTCTAAAATATTCCGAACTATGCTAGAACCTTCTGGATTCTCTTAGAATGTTCCGGAATATAATAGAACCTTATAAAATATTTAGAAGCTTCTAGAACTCTTTAGAGTTGTGTTGATTTTATAATCTTCCATAGCCCTTTATAATTATGGGAAGAGTCTCATTATGTATATACATAAACAACAAAGAGTGAGTTGAAGAGTGAAAGCAATGTGTCCAAGTATTAAGAGTTCAAAATAATTTTTTCTTGTGTGTGAGAGTTGTCGTTCAAGAGTGATAGTTTGTGAGTGTTGTAAAGTGTACTCTTATTGTGCACACGTATTTGTAATAAATAAAATTACATTTACTTGTCGTGTTCAACTCTTCGATTTGGTATCAGAGCCAAGTTTTGGTTGAGATCTGTTTTCTAAGGTGATCGTGCACGGTTTAGAGACTGTGAAGTTTGTTGACTTGCTTGGTAAAGGGAGTGATAATCACACCAAGTCACGATGACGGATCTTGTAAACACAACGAGCGGAGTTACGAGGCTTAACAACCACAACTATCAAAGTTGAAGGAGTCACATTAAGTCCTATCTTGAAGGGCGGGACTTGTGGGATGTTGTTAATGGGAATGAGATTAACCTACCTCCTAAGGAAAATACTGAAATACTCCGAAAGTGGAAGATTAAGGCCAGAAAGGCAATGTACGTGCTCAAGTCAACCATTGATGATGAGTTGCTCGGGCAAATCAAGGATGACGACACACTCAAGATGGCATAGGACACCTTTGCATCATTGTTTTAAAAAACAAATGATGCTTGACTTCAATATTTGTAGAATGAGTTAATGTCCACCACCCAAGGAGGTAAGTTTATAAGCGATTACTTTACAAGAGTAAAGGATTTATGCCGTGAAATTTCAGAATTGGATTCTAAAGCAAATATTCATGAGAAAAGAATGAGGAGGATAATTATACACTGGTTGAAGCCCGAGTATTTTATCACGACAATACGAGGTTGGCCTACTCAACTTACTCTCATAGAGTTGGAGAATTTGTTGGTCAATCAAGAAAGTTTATGCAAACAAATGGCTGGAGCATCGATAAACAAGAAAAATGAAGCACTCTACTGCAATAATAAAAAAGACGGACATCGATAGCATAACAGAAAGGGCGAACAAATTCAGCAGAACTTTGGAAAGTCCAATAAGAGAAAAGCGCAAGGAAGAACTCCTCGGATAGGGGGAGTTTAATCCGACAACAACACAAATAAACGACGATCCTTCATATCTCGAAGGTATGATATAGAGTGTTTCAATTGCGGCAAGAAAGGTCACTTTGCAAAAAAATTGTTGGTTCAAGAAAAAATCAGACGAAGGTAACTTGGCGACTTCTAGAAATCACCAAGAAGACAGTGAAGATGACTGAGACTTTCAGGCATCCTTAGCGGTGTCTGAATCCATTAAAAGAGATTGTTCAGAGAAGGAGATAGATTTTGATGAACCACTCAAGCAATCTAATACAATCACTGACGAAATAGCTACTTCCTTAATAGTGATAGAGACGGGTGAAATAGCCCTTGCCACAGTTTCTAATCAATGAGCTATCAACTACAGTGATGATTGGATCGTTAATTCAGGGGGCTCAAATCACATGACATGTAATAAGAAAAAACTGTCAAGTTTATCTGTCTACAAAGGAGACCGAGTGGTGGTAACAGCTAATAATTTAATGTTGCCGATAACTCACGTAGGTACGACTACTATCACACCTCGATTTATCCCTAATCAAGTAAAGTTGCAAAATGTTTATTACGTGCCAGAGATGAAAAAAAACTTATTGTCAGTATCACAACTGACATCTTCTGGTAATTATATGGTATTTGGACCGGAGGATGTTAAGGTGTACCGAAACCTTAAACCGTTAGGTACACCTATCATGGAAGGATGACGCTTGGAGTCAATCTACGTAATGTCAGCTGAATTAGCTTATGTACATAAGACCCGGAAAAATGAGACTGTAGATCTTTGGCATACACGTTTAAGGCACGTGAGTTATCATAAGTTGAAGATAATGATGAAGAAGGCTATGCTTAAAGGTCTTCCTCAGCTGGATGTTCAAGAAGATATAATTTGTGCAAGATGTCAATATGGCAAAGCACACCAATTGCCATATGAAGAGTCGAAGTTTAGAGCTAAAGAACCCTTGAAGCTTGTCCACTCAAACGTGTTCGGACGAGTAAAACAGGCATCGGTTAGTGGCATACATTACATAGTGACCTTCATTGACGACTTCTCAAGGTACGTTTGGGTTTACTTCATGAAAGAGAAGTCAGAAACTTTATTAAAATTTAAAGAATTTCGGGAGAAGGTCAAAAGTGAGTTTGATAGAAGGATCTGATGCTTGCGATACGGATAATGGTGGAGAGTATACGTCGAATGAGTTCTAAAATTATCTAAAGGAGTGTAGAATCCGACGACAATTGACTTGTTCGGGCACTCCACAACAACACGGCGTTGCTGAAAGAAAAAATCGTCACTTTGCAGAGATATGTCGGAGCATGCTACATGCTAAGAATGTGCCCAGCCGATTCTGGGCAGAGTGCATGCAAACGGCAGTTCATGTGATCAATAGGCTACCACAGGCAAAACTAGGCTTTGTCTCACCCTTCAAGAAGCTATAGAACATAAAGCCCAAATTGAGTCACTTCTGAGTCTTCGAATGTATATGCCATGTGTTTGTGCCTAATCACTTGCGTAGCAAGTTCGATAAGAAAGCGATTCGTTGCATATTTTTGAGCTATAACATTGAAAAGAAAAAGTGGAAATGTTGTAACCCTGCAACTAGGCGGTGCTACACATCGAGAAATGTTGTCTTTGATGAAGCCTCATCATGGCAGTCGCCACTGAAGGAGGAGCTGCAAAACTTTCAAGATTTAGAAGATGAATTGCATGAGAAGATGAGGGAGACGAGGGAAGGAGAAGAATCTCCTAGTTCAACTGAGGAGTTGACGCATACAGCAGGAGATGGTGAGCAAGTGCCTAATCTGCCTGGAACACCAGATAAATCTATGAGTCCATGGCAAACCGGAGTACATCAAAGTAGTCCAGAAGAGCTTCGCCCGAGTCAACAGGAGGTTGCGGTAGACAACCCACCACTTAAGAGGTCGACTAGATAGAGAAACCCTAACCTATGATACGTGGATGCTGCCTTAGCAGAAGAAGAGACCGTGAAAGAGCCAACGACATTTGAAGAAGCATTTCGAGACAGAGAATGCAAAAGGCAATGGAAGAAGAGATTAAAGCATTGAACCAAAATCAGACTTGGGAACTAGTTCTAAAACCCAAGGATGTGAAGACCGATGACCAAGTTGCAGACATACTCACAAAAGGACTTAGCAATGCTAAGTTCACTGAATTCATAAAGCAACTTGACATGATGATCAAGGCAGAATTGTGAGAGTTGGTGTTGAGGGAGAGTGTTAAATGTCATCACCACCTCTCTCGAATATTCCGGAGTCTTCTAGAAACTTTCGGACATTTCCCAAAAATTCTAAATTTTTTTAGAATCTTCCAGAAACTTCTAGAGTTTGATAGAGTCTTCTTAACTCTTCTGGAATATTCCGGGCTATGCTAGAATCTTCCGGATTCTCTTAGAATGTTCCGGAATATAATAGAACCTTATAGGATATTTGAAAGCTTCTATAACTCTTTAGAGTTGTGTTAATTGTAGAATCTTTCATGGCCCTTTATAAATATGAGAAGAGTCTCATTATGTATATACATAAACAACAAAAAGTGAGTTCAAGAGTGAAAGCAAGGTGTCCAAGTATTAAGAGTTAAAAAGAGTTTTTCCTTATGTGTGAGAGTTGTCATTCAAGAGTGATAGTTTGTGAGTGTTGTAAAGTGTACCCTTGTTGTGTATAAGTATTTGTAATAAATAAAATTACATTTATTTGTCGTGACCATCCTAATATATATATATATATATATATATATATATATATATATGGGAAAAGGTACTATGCGCTTGAGCTCACGATAAGCTCCCATGAGGTCGAGCTATGTGGGCCCCACCGTGATGCGTGTCAACCATCAACATCGTGCATTTGATGGGTCCCCTTTAAATTATTGGATATCCCAAAAATCAACAGTATACGAAACTCAGGTGGGTACCATCTAAAAACATGTGAAGACATGCCAAAAACATATAAAAGTACTTGGTGGGGCCCACCTGAGTTTTGAATGCTGCTGAAACTTGGTCTGAACCCTCATCCAAGTGGGACACATAATGGATGGGCTGGATTTGCAAACCACATTTCTGTGGGCCCAAAAAATGATTATGAATGTTTTAATGGTGCACGACCCCTCAACTTTTGTATGTGGTGTGGCCCACACAAGTCACAAATTGACTTGATTTTTGAGACCTAGGCCCACGATGGAATGGTGCATCTGACTGATGGGGTAGATGTTCGAAATGCATCACGGTGGGGCCCACACAGCTCAACCTCATGTGATGTTCCCATAAGCTCGAGCGCATAGTACCTTTTCCATATATATATATATATATATATATATATATATATATAGGGAAAAGGTACAATGAGCTCGAGGTATACAGTCGTCCCATGAGGTCGAGCTGTGAGGGCCTCACCGTGATGCCTTTCGAACATCTACCCCATCAGTCAAATGCACCATTCCATCGTGGGCCTGGACGGCTGAAAATAGTCAATCCATGACTTTTGTGGGCCACATCACATACAGAAGTTGAGAGGGGTCGTGCACCATTAAAACATTCATAACCATTTGTTGGGGCCTTTCGAGATGTGGTTTGCAAATCTAGACCATCCATTATGTGTGTCCCACTTGGATGAGGGTTCAGACCAAGTTTCACCTGCATCCATAATGTATGAGTTTTATACATTTTAAAGCTAATTTTAGGGCATGGGCCGAAAAAATGAGACATATCCAAAACTCAAGTGGACCACACCACATGAAACACCGGGGGTGAAGGGAAAACAGAAATATCAATTGGACTCAAAACTTGGCCCCAAAGAAGTTTTCAACGCAGTCATTCAATCCCCCACTGTTTCTGTGGTGTGGCCCACCTGAGCTTTATATCTGCCTATTTTTTAGATCATGCCCTAGAATGATCTGAATCCTCACTGTTTCCTGTAGTGTGCTCCACTTGAGCTTTATATACCTATTTTTTAGATCATGCCCTACAATGAGCTGGCATATATAAAATACATACATCATGGTGGGCCCACAGAGCTTTGGCACCTGCTATCTTCCAAAAGGCCTCCATATTGAAAATGGTATACACAATCAATAAGCAGAATGTATCCCTATTGGAACCCACATGTTATATGGCCCACTGATCAACACCATCCATTATCCGGATGCCTATTTAGATAGACGACCATATGAAATCCACGCTGGAATTCAATAGCAAATTGTAAACACGGAGACATTACCTCTTGCAAGGATCACCTTGGATCGGGTTGGCTTCGACGTACGTGGACTTTGCTGGGGCCTTGGATGTGGGCCACCTTCCTGAAGAAAGACTTTGTGATGAACTTATCAGCTTCATCTACCACGTAATCAGGTTCCACAACCTCAGGCACCTCCTCTCTCTTCTTCTTGCTTACGTAGACATTAGGAGCATACAACAGCTGATGCTTTGCTGTGTAAGCTCCGAACGACAATGACAGTGCGATCATCCCCAATGCTACATACACAGGCACGAATTCCCCTTTCATAGTCCTGAAATCACAGCACAACATCATCATCATATTTCAACGGTCGGTGTTCAATTCCCACCATGAGCTGGAAAAACGGATGACCGGTGTTGATTACTCACAAACAACAAGGTGGCCCCCACCTAGCTTCCAAACAGTGGTCGGGATTACAGGCTATATATCGTTCATGGTCTAAAAAGACGCACTCACCAATTGCACACGTGGCATACATGTAATCTATCTTTAACTCATGAATTTGAACTTATCAATGGCCCACATCCAACGTCACAATCCAGACCGCATATTCATACAAATTGGGCAATCTGAATATCATGCGCATTGCATAATGGTAACATTACAAACCAATCTTCATCCACGTGGCAATGGATCCGGACCTTCTATCAAGGGCCATAGCCCAAAGAATGAACAGAATGAAAAATCATAACCGTCCAATTCATCACTCGCTTGGGCTTGATTTCATTCAGAAGGCAGGCACACGGGTACTTAATTCATGGATCTGTATGGGCCCGGCCCGTATTAGATTATGGGCCTTCTACGATCCAGCACGGCCCATGTACATCACTAGTTTCGGACGTGTTGTAGGGGCGGTACCATAAAGCGATTGGTACCCGACGTGCATGGTATCCAGCACAGACAGCAAGCAGACGTACCCTATGGCTGGAATTGTCATCGTCGGTGGTGATGTCGAAATCCCACGAGTACCTCCGATTCGACTCAGCATCGTTCTCCAGTAACTCTGTAATATCAAAATAAACAGATGGATGGTTAGGATCTTAGTGTCAGACCAACGACCTTGATTGTATTTGGTTCTCTAACCACACCTTGTAACAACAAGGTCATTATACACGCATGGATGAGATCCGGGCCTTTCATTAGTGGGCAAACAGTGTACGCAGTCTGATCAAACCGCGCATAGATATGACGGCTGAGATTATTCCACCAGATGAACGTCTGCGATTTAATATCACAAGAGCAAGAGCGCATCTGATGAAGAGACTAGGGAGCTTTCGCATGAAGTTCCTGCGACGACGGGAAGCTAGGTGGGGCCCACCGTGATGTTTGTGAGAAATCCACTCTGCCCATCCGTTTTTGAGCTTATTTTAGGATATTCTACCAAAAATGAGCCGTATCCAAGACAAGCGGGCCACACGAGAGTTGAAACTGGGGAAAGAAATTCCCACCGTTGAAACCTTCCTGAGCTCCACCTTGATGTTTATATGTCATCCAAACCGTTTAAAAGGTCATTCCCACTGGGATGAACTGAAAACACAAGAAACCTTAGCCTATTACAATAACTTGAGGTCATACGAATGTTTCAACGGTGGCTGTTCAATCCCCACTATTTCCTCATGTGGCCCACTTGAGTCTTGGATCCGACTCGATTTTTAGTCGCATGTTCTAAAATGAGCTCACAAAATGGATGGACTGGGTGGATTTTTCACAAACTTCACGGTGGGCCCCACCTAGCTTCCCACCGCAGGAACTTAGCTTTCACAGGAAATCCGCGTCACGGGGTGGAGGCGTTGGGGATCGCTTTGATCAGCGGCTAGGATCTCGCACCCGTGTCGGCGTCCCCATATGTGATGCGAATGTGCTGTGGAGATCGCATTCCTCATTTTCGTATGCCATTTCCTCATGTATGGAAGCTTACATAAAGAGAGGAATTAAATCAACGCCACGAATAACTCACCGTCGCCCTAGAAGCCATGATCGACGGCTCAAAATCACCGGCGTAAGCTCTGTGACGGACTACAAACGAATCTACTCTTCGGTACGGAAGATGATAGCGAGCGTAGAAGCAAGAATTGCCGATGCCTTGCTTGCGGGCCTCCAGCACCTATTTAAAGAGGGAGGTGCGAAGCTCGTGGCAGAAGGAGTGAGGTTGGAGGACACGTGGAAGGCCCTGAAACGAACACGCAGGCAATGGAAGGCTCCAGAGCGCCACGCCATTTCGTCCCAAAATTATGCGTGCAAAGTTCTGGAATCGAATCATGTAGCGTCCATCTTTTTCTCGCGAATCTATCCGAAAATCTGTAAAAAATGAAAAGCCGGAAATCGGATTGCGTACTGAGTTACTCAGTACGCTTTTATCGTGATTGTTTGTGGGTTATCCACACCGTCCATCCGTTTTTCATGCTCATTTTAGTGGTTGAGCCAAAATTTGAATAATTCTCAAAGCTCAAGTGTACCACACCGCAGGAACGATGACTTCCACCGTTGAAAATTTGGTATGGCTCACGGAATGTTTATTTTTTCATCCAACCTGTTCATAAGATCAAAAAGGACATGGATAAATGGAAAACGCAAATAACATATTGATCCAAACTTCTGTGGCCCCTGGAAAATTTTCAACGGTAGAAATTCAATTCACAATGTTTCCGGTGGTGAGGTCCGCTTGAGATTTGGATATAATTCTTTTTTGGGTCAGATCTCTCAAATTATCTCTTAGAATGGATGGACGGAGTGGATAACATATGTAAATAATGATGGACCCCACAGAGTTTACTCAGTACGCAATGGGCGTCATTTGCCTGGAAGTGGATAGGCTGTGTACCTGACACCATAGCTGCTGTATTAACGTCAGCAAATTACGTCTGATGGATCACTAGGCATGTGTTATATCCAAATCGTCCCTCCATTTAGCGAGCTTGTATTAACGCTTAAGGCATAAAATAAGACAGATCTAACTATCAAGTGGACCACACTGTAAAAAACCATAAAGGATTGAATGTATACCATTGGAACCTTTTTTGGGGTCACAGAAGTTTTGGATCAATATGAAATTTGTTTTTCCTATTCATTCGGATCTTTGTGACCTTATGAACAGATTGGGTGGAAAATAAACTTTATGGTGAGCCCTATAAATTTTTTAACCGGATATGATTCATTTTTTGGATAATGATAAAAAATGATCTCTAAAAATAGATGAACGGTGTAGATATAATAAATACATCAGTGTGGTACACCAACTAATCCGCTTCTGATTTGCCCCCGAGCTGTCGTCAATTTCACTGCTTTTTGTGGTGTGTTTCACTTAAGCTTTAAATCTATTTTAAGCCCCGTTTATTAAATATGAAATTTAAAGCTTGAATCTGAAATCTGAAGCTGAATCCGAAATCTGAAGCCAAAAAACTTGTTTGGTAATTATGGCTGAAGTCTGAAATTAAGTACTAGATTTGAAAAAATATGTTTGTTCTGAAAAATTTTAATTTGACACATTTGCCTCTATTTCCTAGTTGGAAATGTTTTACATTATAAAGAAATTATTTTTATTAAATGAAAATAAATTTATTCTATTTAATTCAAATAAACTATAAAGTACTTAATAGAAAATTGAAATATCATTATTCATAAGAATAGATTTTAAAAAAATATAATTAATGATTTGCATGTATAAGTGTGGCGGCAATTTCTTCATTTTCTGGCCTAATGTCCTAAAACGAGTTCACAAAATGAATGGACGGGCTACATTTCTCATAAAAGTCAGGGTGAGCCCCGTATAGGTTTCCAGCGCAGGAACTTCCAGCGAAAGGCTTTCCCACGTGTACATGGGCGCAAATTATATACTGACAAGGTAAGTAGCCTAATCGCTACTGAAGTGACGTCACCAAGCTCTGTGGACCCCACCATGATGCGTGTGTTGTATCCATATCGTCCAATCATTTGTAGAGATGGTTTTATGGCATGAGAAAAAGAACGAGATAGATCTAAAGTTCAAGTGGATCCACCAAAGAAAACCGTGGGATCAGTCACACCCACCATTGAAACATTTATAGGGCCCACCATGATGTATTTTTTAGATTCGACATATTCATAAGTTAACATAGAGATAGATGAAGTGAAAACAATCGTGATTGAATAGATGTTAGTATCTAATCCGCGCCCAATGTACACATGGAAAATGGATTGGCTACTCCCGCTGCCACCAACCAATGGCTGGTGGTCGGTGCTCTATGGGCCCCACCATGATGTATGTGTTTCATCCATGCTGTCCATATATTTTTCCAGATCATTTTATAGTATGAGACCAAAAATGAGGTATATCCCGATCTCAAGTGGACTACATTACACTAAACAGTGTTGAATGAGCTTTGTCCATTGAAAACTTTTTGGGGGCCATAAAGGTTTTAGATCAAGCTGATTTTTGTTTTTTCACTTCATCTGGGCATGTATGACTTAATCAACATATTGGATGTCAAATAAACGATACAGTGAGCCCAAGGAGGATTTTAATGGTGGATATCCAATCGCTATTGTTTTCCTGTGGTGTGGTCCACTTGAGATTTATATCCCTCTTATTTTTGGGGTAGATACTTAAAATAATATGTAAAAATGGATGAACGGAATGGATGAAACACATACGTCATGGGGGCCACAGAGCAACGACCACCACCCACTGGGCTGGTGACAAGGGAGTAGCCAGTCCATTTCCGTATCAACACCTGGTATAGCTACGTGTCGTGCAATGACAAGTGCCGACGCTCCGAGTTTTACAAACGGTTCAAACGAGATCAAAGTTACATGGGCCCTACAATAATGTATTTATTATATCCACACCATTCATCAAATTTTCTAGATCATTTTAGAGCATTACCCAAAAAATGAATCATTTCCAAAACTCAAATGGACCACACCAAAAATAGCAGCGGGATAATGATTTTCACCGTTAAAAATTCGCAAGGCCCATTGTAACTTTTATTTTCCATCTAATCTATTCATAAGGTCAAAAATATATGGATGAAGAGGTAAAACAAATTTCATATTGATTCAAAACTTCTGTGACCCCAAAAGGGTTTCAATGGTAGACGTTCAATCCCCCACTGCTTTTTGCAGTTAGATCTGTCTTATTTTTCGGCTCAATCCTTACAACGAGCTTGCAAAATGGATGAACGGTTTGGATATAACAAATTAGGGCTGAAAGTCGGGCGGGTTCAACCTGACCGACTCGACATTGGGTTGGGCTCAGGCTGTATGTATCGGGTTTGGTCTCGAGGTTAGGCTATATAAACACCAACCTAATAAAACTTAGGGCTTGGGTTGAGGTCTCAAGTTGCCCGACCCAACCCGAACATGATCAATATATATAAATTATAATTGAGTGTGGATTGTCTGTGTTGAAGGCACATGAAATTCCAGTGTCGTCGGGTCTCATTGGTCCACACCATTTGCGATGACTTAAGCTACCAAGATATGCTGGATTTCTCTCCCAAATAGATTGCGTGCTACACAACATGACTTTTAAAGGAGTAGTTGTCGGATATTTTAACTTGTTTGTTTAGAAAAAATGTCTAGAAAAAAAATAAAGTTCTTTATGATAAATAACTACATATATAATTAATAAAATCATAGGTATAAAAAATAAGACATGTATTGAAATATAATAGACTAATGTAACAATGAAAATATTAGCATGTATCCACCCAACTAACCCGATCAACCCAACCGAGCCCGCTTGGGTTGGGCTTGGGTTGAGAATTTCCAACCCGAGGTTGGGTTTGGTTGGGTTAGGGTTGACGTATAAGAACCTTGGGTTGGGCTAGGGTTGAGCACCAACCTGACCCAACCCGCCCGACTTTCAGCCCTATAACAAATACGTCATGATGGTACCCACAGAACTCTGACGTCAATACATCAACCAATCCGCTTCCCAATCCCATCCGCTTCGAACGTGGATTGCGTCCTACCCCCGCCCGGATGGATAACCGTCCGGGCGGGGCTCTGTGGGGCCCACCGTGATGTAAGTATTTTATCTAAGATGTTCATCATTTATCTCATATTATTTTAATTTATGATCCTAAAGGTGAAGTAGGTCCACAGCTCCAATTAACCACACCAAAGGTGCTGCAGTGATAATGACATCCACTGTTGAAACCTTTCTAAGGGCCACTATGATGTTTTCTTTACCATCCAACCTATTCATTAGGTCATGTAGACGTGAATGAAGTGAAACACAAATATCAGCTTGATTTGAAACTTCTCCAGCTTCCAAGAAGTTTTTAATGGTGGATGTTTAATCCCACATTGCGGTCCAATTAATCCTTGGACTTGCCTCCTTTTTTAGCTCACACCTTAAATGATCTAAAAAAGTTGATGGGTGATGTGGATCAAACACATAAATCATGGTGGGGGCGTAGAGAAGTTTTACATGTTAAAAGTTAGTTTTGCATTGCACAAACAATTTAAAGAGAAGAAAATTTCCTTAGTAAAAGGGGTAATTTCGGAAGCAATTTTTTTTAAAAAAAAATATGAAAACTTACGAAGCGCATTCCGCATTCACCATTAAGCCAGACTCCTATCGCAGAAAGAATTCAGTGAAAAACCACTTAGCGCTTTCCTTCTTCCGCGTTAACAACGCATTAACAAACACGACTAAATGCGGAGCATTTTTCCAATTCCTCGTTGAGTGCAAAAATTCAACGTGAACAAATAGGGTTGTACACGAGTCAAGCTTGCTCAACTCAGCTTGACTTAGCTCGGATTGACTCGGCTTAAAAGGCCGACTCAAGGCAAGTCAAGCTTGTTTAGTAAAGCTCGAGTTGAGTTCAAGCCAAGTTCGACCATGGTGTATTTCAACTCGACTCGACTGGAACTTGACTTGACTCGAAGCTCGAGCTCGAGCTCGAGTAATATATATTATATTAATATTAAATATATATATATATATATAATATTAAATTATTTTTTTTTCAAGTTAAAACTTAAAAGTTTTTATTAAAAAATCCTACCCGACCCTACCCATCCCCATTCCCTCTTTTTCTTTCCCCAACCCTATTGAGGTAAACTCGACTCGACTCGAGATAAACTCGACTCGACTCGAATCACTAGCTCAACTCGAACTCGACTCAAAAGCTTTAACAAACAAGACAAGCTTCAATGTTGAGCTCGAGGGCGAGCTTGAGCTCGAGCTCAAACTCGAGTATAACATGGACGAGTCAAGCCAAGCTTGGCCCACCTCGAGTCGACTCGGCTCGATGTACAACCCTATTAACAAACAAGCAGTTTTTAATTTATGTCCTAAAATAATCTAATAAAATATATAATAATGTGGATGTAACACATAGTTTATAGGCCCACATAACTTAGGTGAGCCACACACCTTGATGGTGTGGTGACGTCACCAAGTTATGTGGGCCCCACCGTAATAAAATGTCATCAAAACGAAAATATCATTTATAATTTCTATTTCTAGCTCAAACTTAAAAGGGTATGGGACTTGATGATGTATGGTTTAAATGAAGGTATGACCCTTCATAGAGTAGAATGACAGAATATGATTCATTTAGCCTACCCAGTTGGACGTGAATTAGCTACTGAGGGATCCTTGAAATTGCGGTGAAGACCGCTTTAGTTGAAGTCAGAATATGCCAATATGTCCTAGAGGGGGGTGAATAGGATTTTTTAAAGTTTTTATGGTTTATTTCAAATCCTATTACACTAATCCTAACAGCAGACACACATTAGGATTACTCAAAAATAACTCTACTGACTTCCAAGCCTAGTAGAGGATCCAATCACAAACTGTTTTAAGAAGTAAATAATATGCAACCTAGTTTATGATGGATATGACTGTGTAGGTGTGTGAGGTGTGATTAGATATTCAGATATGGAAGTATTAAAGTAAATCACACAATCAGAAGAATAACAATCTCAAACATAGTCATTTTTATAATGGTTCGATGATAAGTTTACTCCACTCTCGGTAACCGCACTCAACCCTTGAGTGTACCGGATTTCACTAAGGAGGTTTCACAATGGTTTACCTCAAACCTAAGGTTTTAAATCAGGTTCACCTTCAACCTTTACAACCTACACTGAGGCTAACTGTTTATGCTCTCAAGAGCAAGGGTCAACACAACGCACCCACTTTTAGGCACACTGGCCAAGGATCTTCCATAAGACCCTACTGGAGGTTTTTCCACAGTTCACCTCAAACCCGAGGTTTCACCCGATTCACCTCAAACCCAAGGTTTTACACGGTTCACCTCAAACCCAGAGTTTTACTGGTTCACTCCTAACAAGATGTTTATGCTCCTCACAGAGCAAGGGTCCACACAACGCTCCCACTACGTACAGTCCTGCCGGAGACCTCCTTGAGGACTTCAAAGGATGAGAACCACTTAAGACCCAATCCTATAAAGGAATGATCACAAGTGTCCTCTTGGACTCTGGATACTTACAAATAAGTTGATGAGTCTCGATAAGCACAATGTCAAAGATCTCCCCCTCCTTGTTGACGAAGAGTCTTCTACTCCCTTGATCTGCAACACAAAATGATGTACCAATACTTGGCTACGGGTTGGGTCAAGGTTATGATGGAATCCTTCTCTCTAAAGATTTTTCTATGATGAAGATAGAGTAGATCCAATCATCTAGGCATTCAGGGCATCCCAGCTTAATAATTTGTCATTAAGGTAGTAGTTGGAGGATCCTTGAATGCGGAAGTTCATTCCCCAATCCACTTTATTGATTATCAATGGTAAGGGTGGATTGGAGGATGAACTTCCTTGAGAGAAAGGGCTTTGGGTATATGATCTAAGGTTAAACACTCAAAAGCTCTCTCTGCTTTCTCTCTCTCAGCAACAATAGACAAGTCCTCTATATATAGGCAAAAGGTTCCAACGGATATAAAACGGTCACATTTATGACTGAGTTCGATATCATCGAGCGTATACTCTCGATAGCATCGATGGTCTACTCGATGACTTGAACTCAAAGTCATACACTTTTGAAACCTTTTATCAGATAGTCGATGAATCGAAACCACTGTCGATATCATCGAATTTCGAACTTCGATTCCATCGATGGTAGGTTCGATTAATCGACACTTGAAAAATGAGAGAGACTTGACATGAAATATTTCAGGTTTTTAGGATATGATCGAGGGTCAACCGATGTCATCGGAATTTGTATATCAATGATATTGAAGGCAATGTCGATGTATCGATAAATCCAATAGATTTACCAGTAAACTCGCTGGACAGTTTGTGTCCAGTTTCAATGCAATCAACTCGGCCTCGATATAATCGACATATGAATATCGATTTCCTCGAATGGCCCCCGATCAAAGTTAAGAACAACCTGAAATATCTGCTGAAAGCGATGCACGCCCATGGTCGATATCATCGATGGACTTCCGATCTTACCGATATTTGATTTCAGATCATATCGGACGGTTCATCGATATATCGAAGAAATTCGAATTTTCCTGTAAAAAACAGGGGCGCGGAAAATCTGTCTGTCGATCTTATCGAGCCACTTTCGATGGGCTCGAAATTTGAGTATCGATGGTATCGATATGTATATCGATACATCGATAATTTGTCCAGATATGTTGTGAAGTTGCTGAACATATTTGGTCCTCTTTTCAATAGTATCGATGAACTATCGAGGACTCGACAGCGCAGGTCGATCATATCGAGGGTGCTTCGATAAAATTGACAGGGCGAGAAAAACTTAGAGATTCTCCTGTTTTAAAAAAAGTTTTCTCACCTTAAAACCCTATTATTTCTAACATGTTTTTAAGGGTTTTATTCACCTGATGTTTTGGGTCATGGGATGTGAGGCTTTAGATTTACCTGTGGCGAGCTTGCACACATCCGATTGAGGTAGACGCTTGAATTGATCTTCCTATCAGGCTCTGTAAACAATCTGACTCAACACTCACGTAACTTGACAAACCAAGGCACTTTCAATCTCCCCCTTTGTCAATTACGTGACAAAACCCACAAAACACCTTAGAACACTCTAGACAAACACACCCTAAATTGTGTGTACATGTTTTTACACAATTTCACAATTTTTAGCCCATGTACACACCTAATAGCTGCTCCCCTTGACTTTCTTGTTGTAGCTTGCTCCCCTTAACACCTGCACAACATCTAACAAATATACAATTTTTCATTCGGGGTGTTTGCAAATGTTCTCCCCCTTTTTGTCAGTCATTGATAAAGATAGATCAAGTGATATTGACTAAAAAGTGAATTACTTGGGAGAACCGTCCAAGCAGAAGCAGAACAATTGATGTATAATACTTATCTTAGTTCAAACAGACATCAATTTCAGAATATATGGATGCATAGTAAATCAGATACAACAATGAGATAACAGATAAAATAATCAGTAAAGGACAGTACATGCATACCATATCAGAAACTTGATAAACCAGAGGAACTCAAAGCATAATTATGGCATTAAAAATATGAATTCTCCAAAATAAAATCAAACATATACTGCCACATACAGCAGTAGAGTTAAAAGTTTTTCCCATCAGAATCAACCCAAAAAAAAAAAAAAAATTGTTCAGTCCAACTATTGACATATACAATTTAAAAAAGCAGATTCTCCAGATTAGTTAGTTATCACATACACTCAAACAGGCGTAGAATATTGTAACACCTCGGATTTTTCCTAACTTGGCAATGGACGTCCTTAGATGTAGAACTACCCTAGGACCTTATTCTGCCATGATTAAGGCATAATTTAATCAAGTATTAATAACTTGAACCACCTTCTATACAAATTACAAAGGCCCAAGTACCACCTCAGGCAGAAATCATACAGAACTAAATCCTTTAGAAATTAAGCGAGTATTAGCTAGTGCTAAACTAGTTTACTTATGAAATTCGCACTAATCACTTTAAATACGATATGCAAGACCCAAAGCTTGTAGAATCATTGATGCTACATTATCCTTTAATCTAGGATCAATCTCATTACCCAGTTACTCTTGGGAGCACATCGAAACTTCGTATCGGACCCGGACCGCACGTCGAAAGTCTGATTACCGTGAAACTAAACGATTATGACCGTCTTACTGGGCTTGACAACCATCCCAGAAATCAAATCCAGATAGTATCCAAAAACGAACAACTTGAGCCCAGAGTGAAGTGTGTGAGAAACATTAATATATTTAGAAATGAAATCTGAATTTAAATAATCTGAGTCATGTCGATTGCGAGCCAAATATAAGGATTCAGACCGTCAGAATCTAACCCAAATACACCCTCGGATCAGGAGAAATTTTCCATACATGGCAGTGTACTTGTGGCCCTGATCGAGTTTCGGTGACCGTCGAACTGAAACTGGTCCACCGCGGTCGATCTGTAAATCTGATCGGACGGAAAACTTAACTCGATCTAGATCCATGGTCAAGGAGCTTGAGTCCGACCGCACATAGAAAGGGGACCTCCAGAAGTGCTTCGTTGGATCGGAATAAGCCTCCTTTGGCTATAACCTAAGTATACCTTAGCCCTGGGGCCATTTCCATCAGTTTTAAGCCTATATAAGGGCCTTAAGCCCTTACTCTCTCATCCCATACGAATTTGAGAAACCCCAGGAGAGAGAAGAGAGGAAAGAGAGAAAAAGAGAGAGAAAGAGAGAGAGTTGAAGTTCATCTCTGGGATTTAATCCCATCACTCCACGTGCCTTACCACCACTTCCGTACTGCTCTACCGGCGATACCGATCCCGTTCTTAGGTAAGAAATTCAACCCCTAATCTGTTCTAGGGTTTTAAATAGTTAAAATGATGAAATAGCTAACCTAGTTCATGTTATAGGTTGTCATCCTGCCGATGACAAAGACTACGTGTTTAAAACGAATCCATTACGCGTTTACCGGCGTAAGGTACGGACTATAGACGTATAGGTTATGGTTTTCAAAGCTTTCAATCTCAGTTAATGATAGATTCCTGACGTAGATGTTATTTCACATGCAAAATGCGATGTCTGTTTTACGTTTTAATTATATACGAACTATGTGGAATTTAGCGTATTCTTTGTATTTATAGAAGGTACCGTATACGTATGAAATTTGAAAGTGTGTTTGCCATAATTAACTACCATCTATGTATGCTAGATGTATTTATAATAACTCCTGGGCGAAAGGATTAGCCCTAATACATGTTATATCAACATAAGTTGTGTATGTTATTATGTGTAGCTTAAGTGTTTGTGAAAATGACTGAATGAGTATAAAATTTGCATTTGTGCTTGCCATGACTAATTGTCGTGGATATATGATTGTCGTATAGGTGACAACCCTTTGACGAAAGGATTTGCCCTAATATATATGATAACTAATATATAATATGTATGAAGGAAGGTGTAGTCTAAGTGTTTGTTGAAATGACTGAATGACTATGAAATCATGATTTGTGATTGTGTATGTGACAATTCCTTGTCGAAAGGATTTGTCCAAGTACATGTTAAAAATCGACACATGTCATGTAGGTTGATAGGTGTAGTATAAGTGTTTGATAAAATGTTTATATGAGTAAGTATTTTGTGAATTGTACCGTATATGGGCGTTGAGATAGGATTCTCAACTATCTTAGGCATGTGTACGATTTCCTCCATATGCCTTGTTTCATAATCATTGCTTTTACCTAGAAATGCATAGGTGTGGATTAATGTTTATGTTGTACTTCATAATATGCTCAATTGATTGTATGATTTGAATCATTGCTCCATTACTGCTTGAGTATCTCATATGCTAGATCGATGTAATTGAATGTGTTTGGAGCTATTATATAGTCCAGGTAATCAGTAACAGGCCTCGAAGTAGTGGCTGACTTTATTCCGCCACATGAGACGCGTCTGATGAATCCGAGTCGTATATTGATTGGCGACAGAGGTTAGGCCACACGGAGTGCTTATGCGCTTCATGTTGATTAGCTCGATGTGCGCTCGTGCTAGTCTAGCCCGTCAAATAACCCGATTGGCCCGATGCATGCTAGCTATGTTTGGACACTACTACTTGAACCTAGGGTACCAAACTCACCAGTGAAATCCCTGTTAATCTTGGTACCTTGATCCGCTAAGACTCATGAGCCGGATATGGTGGTATGGGATACCGTGGTCGAGCTGTCGGCCTACACAGGGGCGACGAGCCTTCCCGTAGTGACTAGTGAGCAACGCAGACTCGTGAGCCAAATATAGTGGTATGGAATACTATATTCAAGCTGTCGGCCTACACTGATCAGGTGACGAGCCCTTTGCAGTGACCTCGAGCGTACTCTGAGTACGTATAGGTGACGAGCCTTCTGTAGCATTTAGAGTATAAACTAGGCCTGCACTGATTAGGTGACGAGCCCTTTGCAGCGACCTAGAACCGCGACATCGTTTGAGATTTACTAGGACTGACGACCCTAGAATGGATCCTTGTTTGAGAATGATATAAGGGATGTACCTTAGTTTTCCAATCCTGCTATATGAAAAGGACTAATAAAAACTTGGTAATCATGCTCATAACATCGCACTGCATGTGCTCCGGGTTGAAGAGCACAAAGGGAAGAAAGTATACCGCGACCATAAGATGGTGTCGCACGAGGGAGTATAGGCGAGGGCATGCATCATTATTCATATCATTCTTGCATTAATAAGAGTATTCAGTGATGTTTAATTTTACTGCTTGACTGAATTGATAACATGTTAACCTTTGCTGTATAGTTTCACTGAGTTGATCACTCACTCTCACATTATGGGACGGTGTTGTACACACCAACCAGACCCTGTCTTAGTTTCAGATGATGGCGATACTTGCGTAGCGGAGCCGAACTTTTATGATGATGAGGAGAGTTTCTCTTGTATGCAGCTATCAGGCGGGTCTATGTAGACCATCTTCTAACGATGGGATTACAGGGTTGCTGATTAGACGCCATTACACTTTAGTTTACACTTTTGAAACACCCATGTATATTCATTTTGTTCATTTTTGGTGTATACATGTCTATGTTTAACTTGGTAACATGTTCATACTCTGGAGACTTACCACAATTTATAAATTTTATATATCTATCACAGTCTTCCACTTGCGTAATTTAACTGTCTCTGGAGTATGATATGCTATTTTGGTCTAATCACATTCATGTTTCAATGCACTTATCATAATCACCATTATCTATGTTGCATAAGTGATGCGTTGGAACTCGGGAGTTGAGCTTTGCTCGACTCCCGATTTTTAAGGCGTTACAAGATGGTATTAGAGCATGATTTGGATTAAACTGAACCTAAGTTATGGTCCCACGGCGCACACTGACGTACTTTGACTTAGGAGGGAGCGACAGAATGTAGAAACAAGCTTAGGTTTCCCTGATTTTGCCAATTGGCGAAGTTCACCGAAATCGATCGCTCTGTTCGAGTCTGTACCCATCCGTGATCGCATGAGTCGATCCCGGATCACCCCTAGGCCGACAATCGACGAGTTTAGACAGTAAATCACCTCATCTCAGCCCTCGATACTATACAGATGCAGTTGTACGTCAAGAACACACCCGAGAGGACCCGAAACGACTCAAAACAGACTCGGGGGCCAAACAGGACCCTTTCAGGGGGACCCAGAGTGGGCCCCACACATTTTTGGGACCTAGGGGGCAGGAGGACCTCTCCCAAAGTGCGAGCCCTCGCCAGAGGGTCCAGAGACCAGTGAGGTCCTCGCCGGTTTGGCGAGGCCTCGCCACTAAACGGGCCTGGCCGGGCGGGCCGATCGCGTTTTTGGGGTTGTGTGGCCCACTGACGCAAGGTTCGTCGATTAAAACCCCTCCAAACCCACCTCTCCTTCACAAACTCCCCCTCCAAGCTCTCCTTTTCTAAAGAAAAACCCAAAATCCCCACTCAAGTCCCCCTCCAATCATTTTTCCTTCCATTTTCGTGCACCACTCACGCCACCCTTTCAAACCTCTCGCTCATCGTTGTTCACCTTCTTCATTTCCTTCCATTTGGGCACAAAAATTTGTATTCCGTAACCTTCACAGCCTTCACATGTTGGGACATTTAGGGCCTGTTCGGCCAACTGTATTTGGTGAGATTAAGGTGGATGGAATTGTAAAAGTAACAATAAATGTATGTGTAAGGTATTGTCCCTAGATTGGGTGTATCCCATGGTTTCCAATACCATGTTTGGGAATGTATACAATTAAAAGTAAATCCCAGGATTTTTCTTTCAAATTACACTTAGAAAGTCATCATCGTGGGATTTGGAAATCCCATCCCACACTTTCCAACACAAGGCTCATTTTCCAAAGCCTATGAAATTAATTTTAATCCCATCCCACCCTCCTACCAAACATGTCACTCCACCTATGAAATTAATTTTAATCTCATCCCACCCTCCTACCAAACATGCCACTCCCAATCCCGAGGTGGGATTAGCAATGCAGTCCCATTTAATACGACTGAAGACCACTGGCTAAATAGGCCCTTAGAGTTCGTTCAAGCTAATATGATCCTCTAAAGTCGAGAACTGGTGACCAATTTATGGCCGCAAATAGAGGTTTAAGATTATATGGAATCAAGCAGCTTCTGTCAACTTTCCTTTCGGGAATGACTTTCCTCCCTGGAAATCTTGCCAAGACGAGATTGACTTGCACTGGTGGAGGTGTCTGCTCTTCCGACTGGGACCCACCATGTCGTGAGCGTTGCCTTGTGGGGATCTCACGTTAGGAAACATTTGCTTTAGCCTTATAGGCAAGCACCTTTTGTTGGGAGGTTTTCGAAGATTCCCCCTATCCGGATGTTTTCCCTTTGTCCTTTCCCATATGGACAGATGGAATCTTGAATGATTTGGGAAGGACGACAAAAAAAAACTTGATAAAAAACAACAAATACCCAAAAGAGAATGGACTTTTGACGTGTTAGAAGGGTATTACCCGATTTGTGGAGGGATTTGAGTATCCTGACATAGCTCTTGGTAGTTTGGTCAAGAGGATCGAGCAGAAAAAAATGACCAAAACCCTTGAGAAAATAAACCTCCTTTTTTTTTTCGCTTCGCTGTCTTTTATCGGGCGGCATTTGTCGATATTATCGATCACTGTTTCGATGTCATCAAGAGGTTGCTGATCGATTCTATCGAGTGTGTCTTCGATGTCATCCATGGTCATATGACTATCCATATTCTAAAGGATGTCGATGATATCAATACTTGATTGATTGATTGAGAATGAGATATTGATTTGAAACATTTTTTTCATTCATTCTTAGACTGACAGCCATCAAGAAGGAAGGGTTCCATCCTTGTATTTACAGAACCAATACCAAAATTTTGTACAAATTTTGTACAACTCAAAATTTATAAACATAATAATGTTTATACACAAGAAGTTTGAGGTAAAGAACCTCAGATATATCATTTGACGGTCAGCAAAATTGCATCACTTTAGCACAGGTTCAGATTCTGATGCATATTTGAACTAATTCTTCCTTATCCATTTTAATTTGTTAATCGATTTGGGTGGTGATGCAAGGGCATTTCTTTTATCCATATTCCTAAGAGGACTTCTGAAGTTCTGTATTTCTCTGGTTAATGAATTGTTAACATGATTCTGACCAAAGCTATGTTGAGTCCTCCTTAGTGTTATACATTTAAACTTATAATAACCTGAATCACCACACAAATGACATACTGGAGTTATTATGGTTTTACTTCCAGAGGCAACAGACTTTTCAGATCTAGGTGCTGCATTTCTAGCCTTTGGCTTAAATTTTTCATATCCTAGGCCGCTTTTATCTTTTCCAGGTCTTCTCATTTCCAACAGTTTTTCTAGCTTTTCGCCACTCTGGGAAAACTTGTAGTTTATCTTAGCCATCTTCTTGGATTCTTCTAGATCAAACAGGAGTGTGTAATTTTTATTTTAAAGGAGCATATTCTTGTCTTTTAATTGCTCAACCTGTTTGCTTAGTTTTTCAGTCTCGGATTTAAGGAAGGTGTTAATTCTCTCAAGTCTATCATTATCTGAGTGATGTTGTTGTAAATCATTGATCAGATGTGTATTGATTTCTACAATTTTGTCCAAATCTTTTTGCAGCAATTGGTTTTTATTCTCAGATATTCTCAGTCTTTTAATCACTTTGATGCTATAGATATAAAGCTGATTGTAAGCATCTTGTAGTTTATCATTTTCTTCTTCTTCTTCATCTCCGTCAGATTCCTCATTATTAGATGGAAATGATTCCGCGGCTTGCTGTTCTTTCTCGTTCTCAGACTCAGTGGGAATGATTGAAGCAGTGGAGACCATGAGTATTTTTAATGATTTCTGATCTCCATCGCTTTCTGAGATACTAGATTCTGAATTTGATTCCTCAGTATCATCCCATGTGGCAGTCATTGCCTTGCCCTTAGTTTTTCTGTTTGGGCATTCGGTTGATAGGTGTCCATACTCATGACAGGTATAGCATTGTGGTTCTTTTACCAAATTTACCTGCAGAAGGTTTATAGTTCACCTCTCTTCCTCTGGAAGGCCGACCACGATTTTTTTGAAAGAATCTTCTGAATCTTTATGCTAGTAAAGCCACTTCTTCATCTTCATCCTCTTTTTCACTTTCACTGTGAATTATTTTCTTTGAGGTTTTTAGGACAGTATTTTTGGATTTTTGGGATTGTTTGAAGTGTAGTTCAAAAGTTTATAGGGAACCTACCAGTTCTTCTACTTTCATTTCATCTATGTTTCTACGCTCCTCAATTGTTATAACCTTGGGATTAAATCATTCCGGTAGGGATCTTAGGATTTTCCTACAAATTTTCAGTACTGGAACTTTCTCTCCCAATTTACCCATGGAGTTGCAGATGATATTTAACTTTGTGAAAAACTCCATAAATGTCTCATTCTCTTCCATTCCGAGACTTTCGAATTGTGAAGTCAGGAGTTGAAGTTTGGATCGCCTCACAGTGCTTGTGCCTTCATGGATTGTTTCCAATAAATCTCATGCTTCCTTAGATGTCCCACACATACTTATTTGATTGAAGATATCTTGGGACACGGCACAGTAGATAGCATTCATAGCCTCGGCTTCAAATGTTTGTCTTTCTTTGTCGGATGCTGTCCACTTTTCTTTGGATTTGGGCTTAGTGATTGTTGTGCCACTGTCGAGTATGATTTATTCAGTTGGTGGCACGTTTCTGCTTTTAACTATGTCCCAAACGTCATGATCCAAATATCTCAGAAAGTAGTGCATCTTAGCCTTCCAGTACGCATAGTTTGAGCCATCAAATACTGGAGGTCTAGTGACTGATGAGCCCTCTCCTTTGGCCATATTCCAACTTCAGTCAAGATCACTCTCTAGGTGGTGAAGCCCTTAAAGATAGACCCCCTTTGATACCAATTGAAATTGCGGTGAAGACCACTTTAGTTGAAGTCGGAATATGCCAATATGTCCTAGAGGGGAGTGAATAGGATTTTTAAAAGTTTTTATGGTCTATTTCAAATCCTAACAACAGACACACATTAGGATTACAAAAAAATAACTTTACTGACTTCCAAGCCTAGTAGAGGATCCAATCACAAATTGTTTTAAGAAGTAAACAATATGCAACGTAGTTTATGATGGATATGACTGTGTAGGTGTGTGAGGTGTGATCAAATATTCAGATACGGAAGTATTAAAGTAAATTACACAATTAGAAGAATAACAATCTCGAACACAGTCATTTTTATAGTGGTTCGACGATAAGTCTACTCCACTCCCGGTAACTGCACTCAACCTTCGAGTGTACCGAATTTCACTAAGGAGGTTTCACAATTGTTCACCTCAAACCTAAGGTTTTAAATCAGGTTCACCTTCAACTTTACAACCTACATTGAGGCTAACTATTTACGATCTCACAAGCAAGGGCACAACGCACCCACTTTTAGGCACACTGGCCAAGGATCTTCCATAAGACCCTACTGGAGGTTTTTTCACTGTTCACCTCAAACTCGAGGTTTCACCCGGTTCACCTCAAACCTAAGGTTTTACACGGTTCACCTCAAACCCAGAGTTTTACTGGTTCACTCCTAACTAGATGTTTATACTCTCCATAGAGTAAGGGTCCACACAACGCACCCACCACGTACACTCCCGCCGGAGGCCTCCTTGAGGACTTCAAAGAGTGAGAACCACTTAAGACCCAATCTTAGAAAAGAATGATCACAAGTGTCCTTTTGGACTCTGGATACTTACAAATAAGTTGATGAGTCCCGATAAGTATAATGCCGAAGATCTCTCCTGCTTTGTTGATGAAGAGTCTTCTGCTCCCTTGATCCGTAACACAAAATGATGTACCAATACTCGGCTTCGGGTTGGGTCAAGGTTATGATGGAATCCTACTCTCTAAAGATTTTCCTATGAGGAAGATAGAGTAGATCCAATCATCTAGGCATTCAAGGCATCCCAGCTTAATGATTTGCTATTAAGGTAGTAACTAGAGGATCCTTGAATGCGGAAGTTCATTCCCCAATCCACTCTATTAATTATCAATGGTAAGAGTGGATTGGAGGATGAACTTCCTTGAGAGAAAGAGCTTTGGGTATATGATCTAAGGTTAAACACTCAAAAGCTTTCTCTGCTTTCTCACTCTCAGCAACAATAGACAAGTCCTCTATATATAAGCAAAAGGTTCCAACGGATATAAAACGGTCACATTTATGACTGAGTTCGATATCATCGAGCGTATACTCTCGATAGCATCGATGGTCTACTCGATGACTTGAACTCAAAGTCATACGCTTTTGAAACCTTTTGCCAGATGGTCGATGAATCGAAACCACTGTCGATATCATCGGATTTCGAACTTCGATTCTATCGATGGTAGGTTCGATCAATCGACACTTAAAAAAAAAGAGAGAGACTTGACATGAAATATTTCAGGTTTTTAGGATATGATCAAGGGTCAGCCGATGTCATCCGAATTTATATATCGATGATATCGAAGGCAGTGTCGATGTATCAATAAATTCAATAGATTTACCAGTAAACTCGTTGGACAGTTTGTGTCCAGTTTCGATGCAATTGACTTAGCCTCGATATAATTAACATATGAATATCGATTTCCTCAAATGGCCCCCGATCAAAGTTAAGAACAACCTGAAAAATCTACTGAAAGAGATGCGCGCCCACGGTCGATATCATCGATAGACTTCCGATCTTATCGATATTTGATTTCAGATCATATCGGACGGTTCATCGATATATCGAAGAAATTTGAATTTTTCTGTAAAAATTCGAATTTTTCTGTAAAAAACAGGGGCGCCAAAAATTTGCCTGTCGATCTTATCGAGCCACTTTCGATGGGCTCGAGATTTGAGTATCGATGGTATCGATAGGTGTATCGATACATCGATAATTCGTCCAGATATGTTGTGAAGTTGCTGAACATATTTTGTAAGACCCGTGATATATTATCGATGAAGTATCGAGAACTCGACAGCGCAGGTCGATCATATCGGGTGCTTCAATAAAATCGACAGGGCGAGAAAAACTTAGAGATTTTCCTATTTTGAAAAAAGTTTTCTCACCTTAAAACCCCTATGATTTCTAACATGTTTTTAAGGGTTTTATTCACCTGGTATTTTGGGTCATGGGATGTGAGGCTTTAGATTTACCTGTGGCGAGCTTGCACACATCCGGTTGAGGCAGATGCTTGAATTGATCTTCCTATCAGGCTCTGTAGACAATCTGACTCAACACTCACGTAACTTGACAAACTAAGGCACTTTCAATCCTTACTCTTGCCCGGGTGGTAGATTCTCTGGAGTTTCAACACCCGGTCAAGGGTTTGAGTATCCATAGGTGGTGAAATTCCACTAGCATGAGCATGTGGGGGTAGAGTTGGGCATCTCGGGACCGATCCGAAGGGTTAGACCCGATCCGACCCAATCCAACCCGATTCACACCGAACCAATGGCTTGGATTGGTGTTGTTCGAGTAGGATCAAGCAGATCTGACAGTTTATTAGATCGGGCTCGGATAACTATCAATCCGAACCGAGCCGATCCGAAATCCGATCCGGGCATATATACATATACATATACATATACATATATATATATATATATATATATATATATACACACACACACTATTATTCTAAAGAGCATGAAAAAAGCAGGAGTTGATAAGAAATCACCTGAGTTTTGAGTTGGTATGCTGAAAATCATAATTCTTTTACCCATATAGATTCCCTTCAAAAATCCACTTCGTCCATCCATTTTTAAATCCCACAAAAGAACATAAATCTAAAAATCAGAAAGATCCAAAACTAATGTAGGCCATAGAACATGAAACAGTGGGAACAGGAACGTTCACCGTCGAAACCTTCCTAGAGCCGACCAGGATGTTTATATGCAATCCAAAACATTCATAGGGTTAACAAATATCATCCTGATACAAAGCTTCTGTAACGCCCCACAAAGTGTCCAACGGTGAATGGTCAATCCCATCTGCTTCATATAGTGTAACCAACATGAGTTTTGGATCTACCTAATTTTTACATTCCCATCCAAATGTTATCTTTCAAAACTGATGTACGGAGTGGATTTGTCACTAGCATTTCTGTGGGCTCCACAAAGCTTCCAACTACATGAATTTGTACTGCCCGGAGTCCATGGGCAACGGCCCGCTCTAAGTATCTGTCATCAAATTTTCATCTCCTTTGTAGATAAAGAGAGGTACAAAGGTTGCTTGATATGTAAGAGAGAGGTACAAATGTTGCTTGATATAGAAGGCAAAATTTCAGAGGTAACTTGATATGCAAGGCAAAGACTAAGAGCAGTAGACAATAACAGCTAGAGTAAAGATAGCGAGCAGACCACCTGATAAACTATGTGGGGCCCGACTTGAATTTTTTTGGTTTATCCACATCATCCATCAGTTTTTTTAGATCATTTTAGGGGTTGATATTAAATTTTAAATATATCCAATGATCAAGTAGATCACACCATAGGAAACAGTGAGAATAATGATTTTTACACAGTTGAAGGAAATGGATGGTCCGAACCTTGCACAATCTGATCTGGCTCGGTTTTCCTGACCAAGTCAGACTCGGATCGGTTCAGGCCAGCATGGGTTCAGATCGATTCGAGTCAAATGACCTGGATCCGGGCCCAGATCGGATCAAGTTCGGGTCAGGCCGTACAAATTTCAGATTGGGCTGAGTTGGACCCAATCCGATCCGACTCGGTCCAATGCCCAACTCTAGTGTGGGGGTGTGTGTGCGTGTGTTAAAAAAAAAAAACTACTGAGTACTGAAGTGATGTCACCAAGTTATGAGGCTCCACTATGATGTATGTTTTGTATCCACACCGTCTATCCATTTGGTATATCATTTTAGGGCATTATTCAAAGAATTAGGTAGATTCAAAGCTGGAGTGGACCCCACCACAGAAAATAGTGGGTGGAGTGACGCCCACCGTTGAAAATTTCCTAAGGTCCACCGTGATGTTTATTTGAGATCTAACTTGTTCATAAGTTCACACAGACATTTAAGAAGGGAAAACACAAATATCAACTTGATCGGTAACTTTCGTGACCCTTAAAAGCTTTTAATAGTGGGCGTCACTCTCTTCACTTTTTTTAGTGTGGGGTCCACTCGAACTTTAGATATGACTTATTCTTCGGCTCATAACCTAAAATGATCTCTTCAAATGAATGGACAGTGCAGATATAAAACATACATCATGGTGGGATCCATATGACGTCACTTGAGTAGCGAGTCTAGCTACTCAACCTGTCAACAGCTAATTCACGTCCACTTCAGTTAGTTAGAAAGAGGGAGGTACAAAAAGAGGGTGTATGTTACATATGCATGAATGAATTTTGCTGATTCTAGTTGTGCAGTAGATAATCACAGCCGTTGATTTGTCTTTCCATTGAATTAATAAGTTACAACCGTAAAGTTGATGCTTATGTACATTTAACATTAATTAGGAAAATGAATGTCCCATATTAATTGTGCTACAAACATTTCAATTATTAATCTTGGACATCCATCGTGTAGGTCCCACCATTGATTGCCACCATTATCAAAAAGCATATTTTCTTACGATCTTAACCACTCACTCAATGGTTAGGGAAATAAATTGTCTACATTTATCATACAACAATCTAATCATTGATCTAGATCATCCATCATGTGGTCTACCTTTGATTGCCAAGACTATCGAAAACTTTTTTTAGATTATTTGAGAGAGTCTATTCTATAGTTAGGAAAATGAATTGTCCATATTAACCATAATGAAAATGGTGTAGTTTTATCTAAACCATTGCATATGGTTTTCTCCTTAATTTTTCATCATATCAAAAAACTCACTTATATCTTATGATTTTAAATGCCTATTAAATTCTCTTCAAATAATTTAACAATTAATCTAAACCATTAATCTAAACCATATACCATTTGTATCATAACATTGATTGACCTCTTTCAATATTACTTTTGTTTGATGATGTAAAAATCATTTTTGTCAAACAATTCTAACTATCCATTTAGTCATACATAAATGGACAACCCACATTGATCATATTTGCAAACAAGCAAATCATAGATACAGGTCATCCATTATATGAGTCCCACCTTTAATTGTCATTGCCATAAAGAATCACTTTTGACAGTCCTCGATGGTTAGGAAAATGATTGATATATATTGATCTTTTTACATATGGTCAAATCATTGATCTAGATCATCCATTATGTGGTTACACTCATTAGTTGCTCATCATTACAAAAGAAAATACTTATTTTATACAATTCTAATTATCTGTTCAATAGTTGGAGATGCGTGGCCCCATATTGATCACATTAGTATAGTCATTGATATATACAATCCATCAATGGGTCTTTAAAATAAGCTGGCTAAACGTAGGGATAGAGTGGATAAAACATGACATCATGGTGGGTCGTACAGAGTCTGATCATTAGGAATATTGGTGGTGTGGGGTCACCATGTAATCCACTTTCGGGGGAGTGAATTTAATCAGATTAGGGTAACACCAAGTTCAACTAGATCGTGATTGTGGAGTCCACCTTGATTAATGAGTTGTTTATCCACATGCATCCATCTATTTTGTTAGCTTATATTAGGGCATGGGCCAAAAATTATAGTAGATCTTAATTTCAAATGAACTACATTACAGGAAACTGTAGTGATTATATAACATTGGTTATGTTGAACATGAAGCTAATCAATGCTAATTATATAAATCTTGAATGCCTACCTTTAGGTGAGATGAATCTTTATACTTATGTTATTGGCACTAATCACTCGATATTGATCATTTCTTGCTAAACGATGATATTTATTTGTTCTGATCACCATTCACAATTGATGCAAATATAACGTAATGCAATATCAAGATGTAGAATTATTAAATTTTATGCACACAAGTCTATAAATAAAGATTTTTCACCGGTTGAGATCACTTTGATGGCTAACATGCAATCAGTTCCAAAATTAGCATTCTAGACTCAATGATCGTTTTCATTATTTCACCCTTAACCATCCTAAATAAGTCTGATTTAGTTTAAAGTATGGCCTATGTTTGTCGTTGATGGGTGAAAATTTTTTCTCTAATTTAAATGATTATTTTCATCCATTTTCATCCACTAACACTAATGATCAAAATCAGTCTTTTAAGAATGAGTTATAATCCAAAATGCAGGCTTAATCAAGGCTTGATATCTATAACAATAGCGAATTAACGGGTCTCTGTGATTAAGCCATCATTTGGTTAATATGAGTTGCTGGTGTGTTTAGAATGTGACAATTAGGAAATGAAATAAATTTTAGCCAAACATGATGTGAAACAAATCAAATATGTTCAAAGCACCCTGTAAACAATCAAGATTTGTCTAACCAAATATGGATGAAATCTGGACAATATAATTGGTTCACTTTAAAGATTGTATTAATACCATCATTAGATTCTAATTTCTTTAGTCAAAAAATTCATATTGCAATCTGTTATTTAAAAAATTCAAGATTCATTTACATTGTGATCCTTTATTATCCAAACATTCATGGAATTCACATTGTCGAAATAAAAATTGAAAAGACACGTATTATACATTGTTGGACTCGTCAACTAACAATCCTTATATAGGCCAAATTCTCTCAGAAGTGGAAACTAGTAAAACTTCTTATCCCCCACATCTCATGCTATATATTATTTGATAAGTACAGATCGAGATACTCACAATTATCCACTATAGAGCTCCATAAACGCCCATAGGTATGGAGAGGCTCTAGTTTTTTATATTAATGATATGGATACTTTTTATACTTCTTAATACACTCAACTCGAGTATGTATACCTAGCCTCGAGGAGTTGAAAAGTTAGGTCACTTTATCGAAATACATTATTTGTATCACCTTCTATTTATTATTTATTGCATCAAAACCAAACTTAGATACGAACGTATAATTCACACGCACTTTACTAACCACAGCAGTGTAAGATGATCTTCGATAACCGAATTATACACGTACATAGGATTGTCATTTAAAGGCGCACATAAACACAACAAGCTATTGCAAGATAATATGTTACTAAATTAAGGCTCAAATTAATGTGTGTGTCGATTGGGCTTATCTGTACCATGTCGAGCATGTGATCTTGACCGTCGTCGAAACTGAAATTGACTAGACACAACTAATATCGCTTACTTGAGGATGAGTGAGTGTTGAAAATGAAACAAGATCAACTTGGGTTACTGAGGTTATGTATATGTTGGTAAAGTGAGGGTCACAAAGAACTATTTTGTGCCTACTAGTGCATATAACCATGTGTTGAAGTGTCTAGAGAGGATGTCGACTGTGATATCATCAAGTGGCTTGTCCATCTTAATTATGTGTGTGTGAGTTTTTCTCAAGTAAAGATGCATTTGTGTGTGTATATATATAACAAGTAAGAATCAATTTCCTAATATTGAGAAGGAAAATATTATTTATTTCCTAAATGAATAATCGCAACAACCAAAATCAAGCATTTGTTGATCCTACATATCTTAAACGTATAACACATTTTCTATTATTCAAGCTTTCTTTATTCTTCGTTAACGCTCAACCCATAAGAAAGTGAGAGAGAGTAGATCCAAAAGTCCCTATGAGAGTTGAGTTTTGGAATCTTGAAATAGTTCGGTACTAAACATGAATTGCATGTGCCCCCTTCTCACAAGAAGTTCCTGTGGTTCGAAGCTATATGTGCCTAATAGAGATTTCAATGAAAAATCCACTGTCCTTTAGTTTCTCAAGCTCACAACATAATAATATATTTAAAAAAATCAAGTTAATTTAAAACTCAAGTAATTAAGCTGCAGTACGGAAAATAATGAAGATTCATTGCCTATCATTGAAAACTTTGTGGGAGCCATAAAAGTTTTGGATCAAGATGATAATTGTACCTGAAGTTTATCCCAGTGGTAATAACCCTATAAATGATTTGGACAGCATATAAATATCATGATTGATTCTAATAAAGTTTCAATTATGAATATTTTCTTTCTCACTATTTCCTGTGGCGTGACTCACTTAACTTTGAACATGGTTTTTTTTTTTTCTTATCCTATTGTGAGCTTGAGAAACTGACGGATAGAGTGAATATCTTAAATAAGTCTTTATGGCTCTCGTATAGCTTTAAATCACATTGACTTTTTTTTTTTTTTGAGAGAGAAAGATAGAGAGAAAGAATGGGGGGGGGGGGAGGGGGAGGTAGGTAATTTACATTCTTAGATAATTATCAGAAGAAATTATAAAAGCATATCCATAGACATTCCTGATGGTCAAAATTTATGGGACTCATCGTGATGTATATCTTTTATCTACGTTTTACATCCATTTTACCAACTCATTTTAGAGCATAAGTCAAAACTTAAAGCATATTCATCATAGGAACAGTAGTGGTAATGTCGCATACCATTGAAACCTTCCTAGGGCCCACAATGATATTTATTCGCCATTCAACCTATTTATAAGGTAACATAAACATGAATGAGGGAAAAACACAAATATTAGCTTGATCCAAATTTGTGTAGCCCCTGAGAAGTTTTCAACAACAGGCATTCAATCCCCATTATTTTCTTATGGTGTGATCAGCATGAGTTTTGGATATGCTTTAATTTTAGGTTTATGCCCGGTAGGCCTTATAGAGTCCCGTTACCGGGGATATTTGCGATGTTAAGGTCACCACACAATTTATTTATGAAAAGTATATGACATATGAGTCCATATTTGTAAATAATATATATGGGTTTTAATTGTTCTCACGTACGGACGAGTTTTTGTTAATTTGAACCATTGGTATGTTGAACAATGATGCGTATCTGAACCAAGCTGATAATCGTCGTAAAAATGATAATCACATTATAAATCAGAGCGATGATGTACTTTTGAACGAAGACAATAATTTAGGCGATGATGTTTCTTCACATGAGTAAGAGTATTACACCACTAATAAAAGCAACTTTAAAAATATATCAATGAAAGAAAGTGATTGCAATAGATTAAATAAAGAAGCACAGAGCAAAGAACTAAGTAGAAGGGAGAGAGACTCGTGGAACCAATTTTTCAATAGGCTATTAGAATCTATGTATCATATATAAAATTTTAATACTCAGAGTTATATTTTTGTAAATGTTAATATTTGTCTCATAATTCATATTGAAAAATATCTCTAGTTTTTCATTTAATTTGCATGTTCAATTACAATTTACCAAGAATGTTATCATTACACGAACTTATCTCAACTTGTGTGAGATTTAGAAATTTGATTATGCAGTGAATAATTGTATAATTGATGCGTTGTTATAACATACTTCTCTCAACCATATATGTGACAACAATAAATTCAAAACTGTAATATTTACTGCAATAATTATTTTAATCCACAAGATGTTATGTATCGAGTTGATTAATAGGCATTGCTTGAGGATAAGTTGATTAACAAGCATTATGAAAATTGAATTAGTTGAAGATTTTATATATGTGTGTGAAGATGATTAAAGCCAAGGATTGATAACCCAAAGTGTAAGACTGCAATATAGTAATAATTTGGTGAGATCGATATTGAATCCTCGAGGAATGGAAAACATAACCAGAACTAATCTAAAGGTAAACGATTATCTAAATTTTTTATCGGGTGAATAGGTTAAAGATTTAAAATAAGAAATAGAAAAATACTAATGATATAGGAATCCACTTATAGCAACCGCGATATGTCATTCAGTGACTTATAACTCAATTGGCATCAAAGTCGTATCCTATCTAATCGAAAAAATGATTATGTTAAACCACTCATTAACACTAATAAAATATGATTTCAACTGAATTATTATCTTATGAAACATTCGAATATCAATTATAGGAAATTAAGAGCGTTTAAAACACCCTTAGGTAACAATAGATCAATCAATTATACATATTTATTCATTCTCTAGTTCAGACCAAACAATTGTTACATCAAAACATTTATTGTAACTGTAGTTTACAACAAATTCATAAATCAACAATTTAAGGACTTTAAAGTAAATACGAATCAATTTCAATATATAATTATTATTCAAACCATTGTTATTTAACTAAATAAACTAAATAATATAATTAACTATAAGTTTTACCTCTTAGCTTTAGCTAAGAGATTAACCTAACATGGATAACATCATAAAAAATAATAAAATAATGACAAAAAAATAAAATTAAATTAAGAAATCGAATAAGAAATAAAACTTCTTAAAAGCTCCGTTACCCCTAGGTCTCTCTTACAAGTCATAATTCATATATAGAATAGATTAAAATATCTATTTAGATAAGAAAAATCTACACTAAATTCGAATTGACTTATGATTTTCGTACGTTTGTTACAATTCAGTCGCACTAATTATAGCCTTCAGTCACACCAAACTAGTCTTTCTTTCTTAAGTCGCATCGAATCATCCTTCGTTGGCACCAAACATGGATTCGGTTAGATCGAATGTTGAGTCAAATTAACTCTGAAAATTATAATTTTTTGTCAGACTATTATGGGTAGGGTGTACACGAATCGAGCTAGCTCGGTTAGCTCGCTCGACTCGACTCGAAAAAGCTTGATTTAACTTGGTTCAAAGCTAAGTTCGAGCCAAGTAGAGCTGATTTTTTGAGCTCGAAAATGAGTTCGAGCAGGCCCCATCTCAACTCGACTCAGATCGAATCCAGCTCAAATCGAACCAGTTCGGTGGCTCGGTTACTTTGCCATTGATGTTGCTCACCAAGTTGTTGATAAAATGACTCAACAAAGTGTGGCTAGTGGCAAGGAAGATATGTATATGAAACAAATACTATTTTTTCTTGATTTTTTTTTTTTTATGTCGCTTAGAAGGTGTTTGATAAAATACCTGAAAAATCATCACTTCTGTTTCACATACAGAGGGATTTTGAAGGTGTAGTCCAGGTGTTTGTGGAAATGCCTTAATGGCGAACTCAACTCGATTTTGGCTCAAACTCGGCCCGAGCTGCTGACCAAACCGAGTCGAGTCGAGCTGGCCAGTCAAGCTCGAGGACCGAGCTGAGCCGAGTTCAAGCTGAGGTCAGCCAGTGGCCGAGCTGAGTCAAGCTGAGGCCAACTCGACTCGATTCGACTCGATGTCCACCCTAGTTACGGGCACTTTCAGTCGGACCGAACAAACCTTAAATAAAACTGAATTGTTTGTTATTTCTGTTATTGATCTGTGTGATTTTTCAGATTTTTCTCCATATTTTGTACTTTATTTTTTTAGATATTTGACACTTGAATTCTTTAATATTATCTTCCAAATCTCAAATTCTTCATCACCTTCTAACTTGATATATTTTTTAGCTTTATTTCATCTTTTTTAATGTATATTCAACTTTATTTTTCGAATTACCTTGCATGTAAAAAAAATATCTAATTAAATTAATTATTCACTTTAAATGCATGAAAACTAGTGCAATTGAGAGGATAAACATGTGATATTTAAGTATTATCATAAGACATTCATTCAACAAAGTATATTTGGATATGAAGACATATAAAAGTGTGTTACTATCAAATTACACATGTAAGATGCATACATTGAGTTATACTACTAAATTTACCGAATTTGACTTTTACACTAAATGATTGAGCTTTTTACTTAAAAATATATGATATGTAACATAAAATTTCTTTTTCAATGTCAATAAGAGCATAGTGAAGCAAGTAGATTTTGAAACAACCCTTCATTATGAAAGTTTGACAAAAAAATTTTGTTCCGACCATACTACAAGTTTAAGATCAATAGCACATATCGAATTACTAAAAATATTGGGAGTCTCACTCTGGTTACGCTCAACTCACATTTATACAAATATGCCCAGTATGTAAGAACTATATGATTTTTTAAAATGTGGATACATAATTTGCATTACCAGAATATATGTCATTCATATTTGAAATGTTTGAGAGTGCACAGCCTAAGACATCCCATTCAAATTATAAAAGAAAAAAAAGAATGTCAATGCTAAATAAGATTTAATAGAGAAGATGAATGATATATCTCTAGTAATTAAAAAATACATGGAGAGAGTGAATGGTACAATATGTTATCAAATATTGTGTGCATGCGTAGAAGAAAAATTATTGTGAGAAAAATGAGTTAAAAGACATGTTTGATGCAGGGTTTAATGAGCATAACAAACATCATCAAAGAGTTTAAGTAGAATGTACTTGTATATTTCTCAACATAGATGATTAGTAAAACTCTTCATTCGAATGTCTTATGAATTAATATGTGAGTTTCCGATAAATACAGTGAGAGATCGAATGTGTCATCTGTATGTTCTTTCTATCATTAATATAAATATTTGTCATTTTCGTAAAATTAAAAATTTATAACTTTGAACGATTTATGCTTTTTATTTTTACATTTTAATTTATTATTAATTTTTTTAATGTATTTATAAGGTATACTGATTTATATCTACACAATTTTCATACATTAATCTTCTAATGCCATAAGAAAATATCATGTTACATTTGTTGCTCTACCATTTATATATGATGAAAAAATATTATAAAGAGATATATATTTGATTATAATAAATATAAGTCATTTACTTATTTAATTGAAGCTGAATTGATTTTTATAAACTTCATGAAACAATAGGAAAGATGATGATCATTAATCAAATGAAAATGTATTCAGTAAATGTTATATCATATTTGTTGATCGTTGCCTTAAAATTTACAGATAATGGAAGAAATGCTTTGAATAAGTTCATAATTTTTTTTATTCAGTTGTTTCGAATAATGTCAAATTTAAATGAAGTACATAATGTCCCAACGCAATTTAATGTAAATTAAAATAATTTATTATATTAATTCATAATCTTTCATTCAATTATATTTATCTATAAAAAAATAATTTGCATGGTATGTGTGTTATCATAAAATATATATGTTTCATCATGTCGATAAATGGGGTATTACTTTTCGATTCCGGTGTTATTAGGCTCACTTTTTTTTGCCCACGTAAAGGCTTAAAATTTTATAATTTTAGGTCGAATAGTATATTTCAATGGGCTTATTATAATAATTATGTCAAATATAACATACGTACATTATTTTTATATTAAATATGATTTACTTAACAAATTAAAGTTTTCGTAAATATAATATAAAATTATAATGCATTCAAATTACATGTTGTTAATTATAAGCAAAAAATTTAATTAAAATTACAAGTAATGATTCTAATTACATTATAATGAAGTGTAATTGTGAATTGGATTCTATTTTTTTCCAAATACAAGCTCCCGAACGACCCATAATAAAAATAAGGCCTAAATGATGAAAATGGTATATGACCGAGACTTGTTCCATACATCAATGACTTAGGTTTTTTTTTTTTTTTTAACATAATAAAAATTGAATTAAATTTTAATAAATTGGGTCATGGTCCAAAACTTCAACTCGTTTTTTAAATGGGTTAGTTCGAAGGGCCCTTGAATGACTCAACCTAATCAAATTTGTTTGTACTTTAGTTTTAGTTGTAAATACACGTGCATATAACTGAGACATGTTCGATATGGTACTCCATTGGCCACTAGTGCATACTAGAATTGAGTATGGTGATGCGCGTTACCCTTATAGAAGTTGAAAATAGCTACTCACAAGGGAAATGACATCAATCATCTCTCCCCACATGTGCAATTGTTGCACGTGTGTGAAATTCATTTATTAATGTGGCTTGTTGTATATCTTATCATGTGTTCAAGTTAGTGAGTGACCTAGTTGGTGACCAATGTGAATTTCAATACCACGTATAAAGGGTGGGGTAAGTCTAAATTGGTGCACGTATGGCATTCGGTAGAGAGATTGATTTTTTAGAAAATAAATACATTTATATGAACCAGAGTCATTTACAAGTTATGTAACGTGTAAAACACCCAAGCTTACGGGCTTCACCATATTATATATGTAAAATCTACTTCGTCTACCAGGTTGTATCCTAAAAAATAAGACCTCAAAAAAAAAAAAAAACTAAATCCATAACTCTGGTGGGCCACACAACATGAAATCGTGTGAACGAAATATCAACCATATGTTTGTACGTGGGGCCACCATTGCGGGTATCTTTCATCAAACTATTAATCAGGCGTGACTTCGGTATGAAGTGAAATACATAAATTAACTTGGTCGAAATATCATGTGGGTCATGCTGTGTAAACTAAGGTTTTAGCAATTATTTTATATTATTTATATTAACATGCTATGTTAGGATTTTTAGTAATGCTGACGTTTTTTTATGTATGGTTCAAAAAATTATTCTCACTCGATGGGCGAAGTGGATTTACATGTAAAATAACGCGGATCCCCACAGATTTTGGGTGTTTCATACGATTGCATAGGACAATTTTTGTCAGCCATTCCAGTCTTGTTTATATAAGTGATAGATGATAAGTATGACTAAAAATGTAGATGTTGTGGACAAATAATTCAAATTAAATTGGATGAATTAGGCACGTGACTAATATGTTGTCGTTTTCATAATTTAAACGGTTTAATTTGAGTCGACGTGTGATAGTGCATCTAATTTCCAAGTGCTTGCACATCTAAGTATAACTACTCCCTAGTAGGTTTTCAAATGAGGTTTGCTTAAATACATCTCGACTTATTGCATATGAATACATTGGTATTTTAGTCATTTGATCGATATTCTTTAAGTAATCTAAATTAATTTTATGACATGTTTTTATAAAAAATCTCACATATCTAAAGATTTAAAGTCATCGATTAATTATATCGCTTATATTAAAAAATAGCCAAATTATCAAAAGTTAAAATATTTTAATTCAAAATGTGTTAATTCTTTTTCAGTCCTACATGAAAATGGAATTCTATAATTTAAACGGTAAGTGTAATTTAAATATAATTCCATATCCAATAGCTAAGGCCCTAAGGTACCTCATAATAACATGTTTGGATGCATTATACAAAATCTCTTCTTGAATTTCACTCTTGTAGGCAAACCATTACAGGCCATAAATATGAAAACTCGCCTAAGAGGCACACCCACGTTGTTGCCATCATCCCCACGTAGTGATTATCTATATCGATCTTTTAAAATGTCACACTATGAATAATACATCACATATCAAAAGCCCCACTCACCGAGCTACACCGATCACACTATTAGTTAGATATAATCGCCCATCAAAACAAATGGTCCTCCAGTTGATGATAATGATCATTGATTATAGAGTATTTTGTTTTGTTTTTTTTCCTTTCAGATCATATTTAGCAGAAGATGAATAGTCTGGATCATTATGCGTTGGGGCAAATGGGCTAATAGCTTAGATAGGCATATAAGAGGCATATGTTGCTAGCAAAGCTCTTTTTCCAATGAAGCTAATTTGAATTTAAATGCGTACAATGCTTCTTGCAACTACACATTCAGAAATACTAAATAAAAATGCTTCAATCTTCATAAGAGTTGAAAATTTATTTATGAATCCAATCCGTTTTGTGACACCTCGTCACTGTGTGGTCACATGTGGGCGAATGCTGATGTGGGCGAGGTCCAAAGGGCTTGGGTGAGTTACCAGTGGTTAGCAGGCTATTGTGCTGGCAGGCTAATGTACCCACAGTGAAGGCGGAACCTTGTCCCACATCGGAAGAGTCGTCTGGAGTTGTAGTGGTTATATGTTGGGTTCCTCCCTTAACAGACATGACGCGTTTTAAAGCCGTGAGTTTTGGCAGAGCAGACAATATCATGTATTGTAGGGGTGGGCCTTACAATTCATTATGCGGGTCTTAAGAAAATATTTTGAATAATAAATAAGTTGGATAGTTACAAATTGATAGTCGGATCTCCACATTCGATGTACATTTGTGTCGCTTTTTAACTAGGCTAGATTAATTTTTCCCTACCTAACTTTTTCATTGATGGACCGCACAAGGAATGATAGTAATCTTGTATGGATTTACTACTTCCTCGTGTGTTTGACACTTCAAGATGCACAGTAATTTCCGCTTACTTTTGTCAATTCTTAATGCCGACAAGCTACACGCCTCCCTCCATGCACACCTTCACATGTGAATACAACTGTTAACCTACCTCGAGTTTATGAAATCAATACAACTTATTGGGTAGGTCCAAATCTAATTGGGGAATAGATTTGAACTAGGGTAGAACCAAACAACACATATATACTATAAGTAACATTACATCAATGACACAAATTACACATATTTAATACCATATAATTTCAAAGAATTTATAAAAATTTATTTATCCCTCATTCTATTAATTTATAGTGGGTAGGAGTATACATAAAAAGTAAGTATAGAAGTATATATAGAATACAAGCATAGATGGCAAAAAGCGTAAGGTGGTTCACAGGAGCACGTGAATATATACACTAATATGAATGTCCTTTAAACATTTTTATAACCTAAAAATGACCTTTTAATATTTTATCTTTTTTTTTTTTTTAAGGATGTTAATCTCCACATTGAAGAAAATTCAATGTTTGCATTTAAAAATGCCGACCGTCAACATTTCCACTATTTTTCATATTAATCCATTTTCCAGAGAGGTTGCTTTAAGCTTTTAAATTATTCAATGTATATTTTATTTATCATTTGGAAAGAGGGATTTCAACTAATAATTGAAAAATAAAATAACATTAGTTGAGAAATTGGGATCTCAAGCCAGCATTCATATACAAGTTATTAGAATTGGGGAATTACATAATAGATACAATTCATTGCCTTTTTTTTTTTTTTTTTTTTAAATGATAATCATAAATTCTGTATGTATTGTCGCCTGAGAATCATCGATTTCATATTTACAATTGCTCGCTTAAGTATTATTCAGTTCGACGTAAACAAATTTCAACGTCTCCACATATCTTAGGATATTATAACATAAGAACAGAGAATGTTAAACGTCTATTGATAAGATGGATTTGATCCAATTCATATTGGGACCCTACATTATGGGATAACTCAGGCATGTTCTAACCTTTCTCAGTGGACACTCACGGGCATCCAACAAAGTGAGAAAAAGTATGATCAATGGTACACTTCCGTTAGGTGGTGAGTTGGATTATTCTGCTGAGGGAGCACCATCAAATATATAATGCATGTAATTCATGTGGACCACCAGAAGTTGAATCTCATGCACTTAGTTTAATGAGACCTGAGACATTAATGTATAATAATGCATCAAGTGAAAGAAGATATGCAATGGAACTAAGATAATAGAACTTCATCATCATCTTCTCAAGATGGTAGAAATTGAAGTTCATACGACGATCAAAATCATTCATGGGTGAGTGAGCTATAGACAAAAAAGACCATCATAACCATATAGAAAACAATGTACGCAAATAATAACACGAATTTATCTCTTATATGTTCAAATATATCACGACTTAGATCACATCACCAGCACATATTTCCTATTGGGACCCGCATGTAGATATGGTGTACTAGTCAACACTATTCATTTTATGGATGCCAATTTAGACGAGTTACCATAAGAAACCCATACTGGAATTAGATGACGAATTGTAATTATAAAGTCATTTTCTTTTGTAGGGATCACCTCATATCGGGTCCAATAGGACAATTCTTATCGTCTTGGATGTGCGCTACCTTCATTAAGAAAGACTTAGTGATGAACTTATTGCCCTTATCTACTGTGCAGTTGGGGTCCACAACTTTTGATGTCATCTCTCTTCTTCTTGCTCATGTAGACACTGGATCGTGCATCAGTTTTTGCCTGCCTATTCAGGTCCCAATCGATAATGCCAACGCGATCAACCCTAATACTACATACACAAGTACAAATTCTCCTTTCAAATGCCCATAATCACAATAAATTAAATAAGATCACCATAGTATGTTACAGTGAATTAATGAGTAGTCCGATTAGACTTGAACTCAGATGCTAGTCCCATTTAACACAATGAATCGACAGTGCAAATGTGTCAAACTTGAAAGAGCTTGGCGAGTCACGACTCAACTTAGGACCAAATAAATTCACTAGGGGTGGCAATGTGCCAGACTACCTGGGCAATCCAGGTGACCCGACCTTGAAGGGTTTGGGACATTAAACTTGGCTCGAGGGCTGAAGAATCTAGGTCCACTATTTGGGCTAGGGCCAGTGATGAATTACATGGCTCGGCATATTTTCTTATTGCATGTACACATTACATAAACATATATTATAGATTTTATATATTAATACGAAGAACTTTGACACTATTGTAAGGTGTGAAGATGATATACGGTCACTGATGCGGGGACATGTGATGACCTAACCATAGATGCATGTATAATCAGGTTAAAGAATATTCAAATAAATACTCCAATTAACTAACCGTTTCCAATAAAAGGGATTAGGTAAATCTCAACACAAAGATGAGGTTATTTCGTCAGGATCATGCCCCTTAGCATAAAATCATGTAAACAGTGAAAATTGAGGACTTGGGGATATGAGGATATCCCAGATCTGGCATAAGTCAGTCCACGGTTAAGTTTGGATCTGTTTATACTGACTAACCATCCCTCTTTTCCGTTTAAACTAGAAAGGGGGTATCTAGATAATAATGAATGAGGTGAAGAACAAATGGTTCAAGATGAAGAAAGTACAGGTCCTTTTGTTGTCAAAAGAAATGAAGGAAGATGATTATTACCTTTTCCTGCACCTCAAATATCTAAAAAGAAGGAAACCTAAAATCGGGGTAAAATCCTCAGCATCAAGGGTCAATCTTGAAACCCTAATATCTTGAATAAAGATGAAGAAAATAGACGAATTTCTATTCATTCAATAATAATGAAAATAGGGTTTCTCACGATGTATATATAAGCTATGGAAAAAGTAAAAGTACACTAAAGTCCCTGAAAACAGGAAAAATAACAAAAAAAGATGAAAAGTAAAGAAAGTGCAATAAAGCTCATGAAATAAGGAAAAAACAAAAATTAAAACACCCGTGTGGTAAGATGTGAAATCCGACCCATGGATCTATGGTTAGGGTGCGATCATGCCACTCCTGCACTCGTAGGTAGGGGTGTACACGGGTCGGCCGAGTCGAACTGGCCTCAGCCCATCCAGGCCCGTTCAACAGCCACACAAGTCCGAACCGGACCGGGCTTGGTCACCGGGCCAACATCTCTAGCTCGAACCGGGCCGATGCGAGTTCGGGCCGAGTTCGGGCCAGTTTCGAACCTTCGAGTTCGGGCCAGTTTCGAACCCGAGTTCGGGCCAGTTTCGAACCTTCGAGTTCGGGCTAGTTTCGAACCTTACGGCAAGTTTATGGGAAGGGTTTGGCAAGTAATCCGCGTCCCATTACAATTTACAAGTTCATGAGAGAGAGAACATATATTATAATTTTACTACATTTACATATATTTGACAAAGCATAAAATAAAACATTTTATACAAACCGAATACGAAGCCCATACATTAGTGACTATCTTTGTTGAGGAGATTCATCTCGAGCCCGAGTCTTCTTGCTATCTAAATCTTCATATACGTACTCATTCACCTCTCCCTCTTCGAAGGTGGAGATATCTTTTATCGCCCTCCTCTTGTATAGTTTGAATTAGATTTTTCAAACTATTTTTGTGAGAAGATTTATACGTAGTTCCCAATGTCCTGTAAAACGCACCCAGATCGGAGAGAAACTTAGTGAATTTTTACTATTTTCTTTTTACCCGTGCAACTTGAACCCTTCGACATCATGTGGTCTTGGAGGACATCGTCGATGTGTAGAAGCCTCTTCCATACTACGCTTTAAGGCGAGTTGAAATTGTTCTTCTTCCAATGCTAATAATTTAGCTTCCTTTCTCTCGCCTCAAAATGTTTGGATTGGGGAGTGAAATTTTTTTTTGTTTGAATCAAGAACCGCTTGGAAAAGAATTTGGATTTCTTTTGAGGCTTTAGGACACGGTCTTGCATCTCCACCCCGACAGATAAGTGTAATCTGAGCCGATTAGTTTTATTAACAAACTTGGCTCCACACAAATTACACAAAATCTTGAACTTTCCGGACTTTGGAGAATGGACTAAGGAACCATAGTCCCAAACGTTAACCGATGGTTCGCTTGAAGACATATCTACATATCGTGTTGGAAAAGTATTTTAGGCTTTTTAACAATAATGAAATACCGATAATCCGACATAAGATAAAAGCAATTTATGAATTAAAATAAAAGTCAACATAACTGATAAATAAAAATAAAAGTCAACAAACAGATGTAGAAATTCATTGCGCAGCTTGCATAATATCCATCAACATAACAGATAAATAAAAATAAAAGTCAAAAGAGTACCCATTACAAGTTTACAACATTTGCAAATTCAATTAAACTAACAAAATCATAAAATTCATCCCAAACATCCATCATATTGCTGTTGTTTCATGTGTTGCGGCTTCATTCACATTCTCCTCCTCTTCCTCATCAAGATCATCCCCTAGACTCGGACGCAACCAATCTTGTGTACAAATTAATGCTTCCATCAGTATCTCGTGTGCAAGGGAACTTCTAGTCTTACTCACGACCACTCCTCGTGCTAAACGCAGATTCCGATGCCACTTTGTTGAAATAGGAATTGATAAAATATCTCGTGCCATCGTCGATAGTATAAGATATTTTCCTTCACTAACTCGCAATTTTGATCCAAAACATCGAACTCGAATCTCGCCGTACTACGACCGACTCTTTGAGATACATGTTTAACTCGATTCTTTCATGTCTATGCGTATTTTCTTTTGCTAAGAAAGACATGAAATCAGCATCATCGCTTGAAGCAACTTGCGATCTAACTTCTAAGCACTTGTGTGTGACACCGTAGTTGTGTACGCGTTGTACAATGCTTCGATTGCATCACGAACCTTCGAAGTTTCAGATATTGCCTTTTCAATAGAATAAATCCTCGTGAAGATGTACTTAACAAAACTCATCTTGCGCCGAGGATCAAGAACAACAGCTAATGACATTATCATATGACAATCATCCCAATACTTATCAAACTTCATTTGCATACCACCTGTCATGATTTGGAGAAAAAATGGACCGTCATCAGCAGCTTTCTTCAGGGCATCCTTGATCTTCCACACAGATGGAAGAAACATATTTGTCTTGTTGGAAACTTATTGCGTAAAATATTTTCGTACATTCATAAAAAACCTTCAAAAATATGTGAACTCTTTCGCTTTGCTCCAATCATCGTAAGTAGGCAACCAAGCATATGTTTTATCACGCACTGCATATTCTGGAAAGGCATGTTCCAATTCCAGGGCTGAATCCAACATCTCAAAAGTGGAATTCCAACGTGTGCATACATCTAGCTTCAACGTTTTTTGAGACGTCAAATTCAAACGTTGGACGATGTCATTCCATATACTCAATCTTGACGGTGAGCTCTTATGTACTTCACACTCTCCTCACATTCTCTATAGTTTGGTCAATTGATTTCAACCCTTCTTGTACAATTATGTTGAGAATGTGTGCACAACACCGAGAACATGAAATATTTTTCCCTCAAAAAATAAAGCATCGGTTGCCTTGAATCTAGTTACGTAAGAATTGTATGACACTGTCATTTGTGGAAGCATTATCTAAAGTTAATGAACTGACTTTTTTTTCAATGCCCCAATCTCGTAGACAGTTGTAAATGCAATCTGAAATAACCAAACCGGAATGGGGAGGTGGAAGGTGGCGAAAGTTCAATATTCTTACAGAGTTTCCAATTTTCATCAACATAGTGTGCAGTCAATGAAATGTAACCCTTTCTTTGATTTTGTGCCGTCCACATATCAGACGTCAAACTTACCCTTGAAACCGATTTAAAATGCTACTTCATTTTCTCACTGGCATACATCTTCATGCACTCCTCTTCACAAGAACACGGAGACCTTCTCAACCGAGGATTAAGGTATTCTTGTATCCATAAATATTTCACTCTCTACCATCTTAAATGGTCGCTCATCAATGATAATAAGCTTTGCAAACCACTCCTTGACTTCCTTTTTCAAACTTATGAGTGGTAAGTGTACCTTTGAAGGCAGATCCTTCGGACTTTGTAAATGATAGCAATTGTTGGCCTGAACGTGGAAGTCTAGGTCTCTTTGCACAACTTTTTCTATGTCTGTTTAAATGAGACGTCGACCCACCGACACTTTTGGTGTATAGACTTTGCAGTGCATACATCTGATCTTGGGGACATTGTTAACTACTACTTCTTCAAAATCATCCAAACAAATTGATCGTTTCTTTCCTTTGTTTACAACAAGACTCCTCTCCCTCAACAACAAGTGGTGATGTGGTCGACGACCTTGAAAGCACCGCTACTGTGGGTAGCCGTAGGTGGGACTTCATCCTCACTAGCCATATCTAAAGATATGAAACAATTTCATTTATCCTTGGACCTTAGTAAAGAATTTCTAGCGGATAAATCAGCCTACCCATTCACGTAAAATCTTTGGATAGATAGTAATGCTTTCATTATTCAATTTAAATGCCACGCTAAAATTTAGAAGACATCCCCTTATCTCTCCGAATATATTAATCTTGGATTTGATTCACACGTCAACTATCCACACACAAAGTGTAGATATTTGATGAGGAAGTAAATGCAAGAAATATATCCAGAGAGAATTAGGAGAGACGAACCAAACAGTATGTGCATTTAAATTAGAATAAATGAAAACATTAATATCTATCTAACATTCAATTGTCAAAAAGGGACAATTTGAGAATTTCTATGCATCCATGAACACACTTAATCTAGCAACATAGAAATCCTCAAATGGGTAATGATTATCCTATACTATAACAACAAGAACAAAAAATATAAAAATATATTTAATAGGCAATTGGTATAAGCATAGATTAAGACTACCTAACAAAAACATAAAACATTTGTGATAAAAGAAGACATGTGAAGCTTTCTAGAAAGGAAGCCAAGCTAAAGGCATATCAACTTATCTGAATTATCTCAAACTGTAATAAAACCATGACAAGGTACTAGAAATTTTCCCCAACTTGGAAGATCTGTCAACAAATATCAATCGTTGGATAATTACTTTAACCCTTTTACTTTGAACATGAACGGTCATCAAAGCCTTTGTATAATCAAAGGGTTTAAATATTGAATATAAAAGCTTTTAAGAATTCCCAAAGGAAGGGATCTCTATCTCATAAATAGGTTTGAGTCGTTAAAATAATAATAATAATAACTACTAAAATTCAACAGCTAGGGGAGAGTCTTGGCCTATCTTTATTAGAATACAATGAGATGTATTCTATCAAATCTCCCAAAATAGACTAATAGCCAGAACCATTCAAGGTGTTGATTGGACCACCAATATAATAATAGAAATTTGAACATCCTTCATCCACTATCTTATTGGCAATGGTAGTGTTTTCGTGTTTGGACACTGAAATGTGGTGTTGGGAATTAGCATTCTTCCCTTAGCCCTTGTCAATGTAGAATATTCTACCTTAGAACTCTACATGTTGCATGTGGGCCCACCACTGTGCAAATCCTACATCAAATCCATTCATAATTCACACCCTTTTAAGTTCACCTAGAATACCAATATCAACATTATATAAAAACAAAGGCGTGTCAGGCCACACATGGAGCAATTGCATTAAACTCTTCCAATGGATTAATGAGGCCTACTGTATTTTGTATATACCATCCAATCTATTCAGAAGATGCATCACAACAATACAAATGGACATTAAAAAACAAAGATCATTCCAAAATTCACGTGGACAACACCACTTGAATTCAAAGATTTTAGGTCACCAAATGGATGGAAGGTTTAGGTGAATCGCATTCATCAAGGTGGGGCCTACATACGTGGCCCACCAAAGAAATTGATTCCGCTTTATTTTCTGTCAGTTAGATAGACGGTTTGTAATATATACATATCAAGGTGGGCTCACCTGTCCAGATTGCTGGACGGCTGGATGAAACACATGAATCAGGCGGGCTCCACAAAACTTACTGATGTCACAGCACCAGCATTTGCTGCTGGGCAACATACACCAACCAATCTGCTTGGGAAGGGTTCCACGTATGGCCCACTGTTTTGAGACGGTGGGGCCCACTGAGATTCAAACCCCCAAAAAATGGAGTGGCCCACCCGATTTTCTACTGAACGTGGCCCGCCTGATGTCAGCAGGGTGCGGCCCACCTTTTGGACGACATAGATGAAACACATACAGTGGGTGGTTGGACGGACGGCCTCTGCTAAAATCATCAAATAATAATAATAATAATAATAATAACAATAACTACTAAAATCATGATCCGATCCAAATCAGGGAAAAAAAAAGAAGATCATACTCGTTTAATTTTCAGAGCATAAACACCAAAAAGAGAGAGATTTGAAATTCAAACTGATAGAGAGAGAGAGAGATCATACTCGTTGCTGTTGGTGGTTGGACGGTCGGCCTTTGCTTGTCGGACGAGCAGAGGGAGGCGAAGGTCCTCTGGTGGTTGGACGGACGGACGTGCAGAAAGCATGGCGGGCCGCCCGCCGGGCCTGGACGTGCGAGAGAGAGCGGGACGGCTCCGCTGGTCTGGACGAGCGAGAGGGAGGCGGACGGCTCGCCGGGTTGGACGGACGGACGTGCGAGAGAGAGGCGAACGGCTCTCGCCGTCGTCGACGAGCAGAGAGAGGCAGACGGCCTCTCGGTCGCCGGATGAGAGAGAGAGAGAGAGAGAGAGAGAGAGAGAGAGAGAGAGGTCGCCGGACGAGAGAGAGAGAGAGAGAGAGAGGTCGCGGACGAGAGAGAGAGAGAGAGAGAGAGAGAGAGAGAGAGAGAGATTTGGTGGGGTCTGGGCAGGAGAGAGCGAGCAGGGGAGTGGGTTTGGTGGGGACACTGGGGTCGGGCGTTCTCTCAAAAGGAAAGGGAAAGCGACCTAGGTTTTTTGTTTTTAAGGATATATATACTTAGTGGCAGTCGGGACGGGTCGGGCCAGCCTGACGGGTCGAGTCGGGTTTCGAGCCGGCCGGAACCAGGTCGATCCGAACTCGGCCCGAACTCGTAACGGCATAAAATGATTGATCCCTCGACCCGAACTCGCTCCGGTCGGCCGAGTCGAAGCGGCCAACAAGGCCAGCCCGGCCAGGTACACCCCTACTCGTAGGGCATAAAAAAAATGGGTCTGATGGACCTAACGTTCATCCACATCAACTCTTCCGCTCGAGTACTTTGTCGGCGACGCCTTTTCCTCCTGTACATTCTAAATGGTGCACCATTAATGTCTGCATCATTCACTTATAAAACTATCAAACATAACTTTAAATGGTAAACAATATGTTGATGTATACACTCATTTTAAGTCCATACCTGTAATAGGTAATCAGGCGAGACATGTACTTGGTCTATAAAATGATCTTGTTTGACACAATGGGTTGCGAAAATACTCTGATTATTTGAATGAGCAAATAGTTCATAAACATGTCCTCATCAACTTTACAATAATTATACATGTAGTATGCATGTTAATTTATTTTTAAATTACACAACGAAGGCCCAAGCTTAACCTAACTCAACTCTCTAAGGTCATGGCAAGGCCGAGGCCTTATAGATTATTAGGGCTTGGGGCCGGAGCTATGGGCTTTGGGATTGGGATAGTGCCAATTTTGGAATCGTGTTCTTTAAGTAACCCATTGGATTGATGTTCTTTAAGTAATCCGCATCAATTTTATGATAAGCCTTGTCATTTTCGACAGTTTTTCAGAAAAAGTTCTCTCATGTCCAAATATTTAAAGCTATTAATTAATTATATCATTCATATTAAATAAAAAGAATCGAATCATTATAGACTAAAATATTTCAACCCAAAATATATTATTTTTTCTTAGCCCCACATGCAAAGTGAATTCCATAATATAAATGATCTGTATCATTTAAATATGGTTCCATATTCAAAAGCTAAGGTCGTGAAGTACTCTATATGAACAAGTACAAATGTATTACATAAATCTCTTTTCAAATTTCACTATGTGAGCAGCCATTACCTACAATTTGCAACCATGAATACCTAACCCTAGAAGCACATCCAAGTTGCTACCCTTCCTCCTTGCGTGATATTATCCAGACTGTTCATATAGAATGTCTCATTTTGTGTTGAAAATCAATGGTTTTTCAAAATAAAAAAGAAAATTCGAATTTTTCAAAATTTTGAGAAATTTCCACCAAAACGCTTTTTGAAAATTTTGAATTAAAAAGTGCGGTGTGTGTGCTTTGTCCCACATCGAAAATGCAAAGAAGGGTTGTGTGGTTTATATGAGATGTTGTGAAGAGTATTCTTACTTGGAGTTTTTGGAGGAGGTGATACTCGGGTTGCATGTATGCACGCACGGCGCGCGCTCGCACACGGGCATGAGCGATGGCAAGGGCGTGGGCAATGTGGCTATAGTGACGCTAGATGACGCACTTTGCACTTCTTAAATCTGAAATGGTCGGATTTTAAATCCGAAATGTCCAGCTGTTTCTAAAAACGGATAGCCACCTTGAAAGCCACAACGGACCGAAAATGGATGGGCCATGATGATCTAACGGTCAGATCTTCGGATCTGACGACTAGAAATGTTTGAGATTAATTGACAACGACCATAAACATTTGCAAACATTATGGACCATTGAATACCACACAACAACGGTGCTATACCTGATGCCTATATAAACTGGACCATTCCAGTCCGATTTTATCATCTCAACACACCATCTCTCCCATCAAATCAGATACGATTCATATTTCCATTATAAAATACTTTGAACATCTCTACCGTCTGAGTCTACCAGAAAAGATTTGTTGCGTTAAAACTGTTCCATAGTGGACCTATCGTGATTGCTGCGCATTAGATCCAGAAAGACTTCTCTTATCTTGGAAGTAATTCGCCTGTAACCCATCAGCAGTTGATAAGGGGGCGAACTACGCTTTAAGGACAACATATTTTATACATAATTCAACCTAGTGAAATAAATTTTTGATTTTGATTTATTTATTTTCGGTGTATCCAAACATCGATTTCTAACATTTTGAATGGTAGAACACTTGTTAAATGTCTCACTCACTCATTAAGTTACACGGTCACACATAATGTTGCCAGATATAATTGCCCATGAGCAGATAATAAGAGTTTTTTTTGATTTTTCAAGTTCATTGTAAATGCCTTGTAAATACCTACTCATTATAATTTCACCCCGTTTGAAAATTGGCAGTACTTCTGCTTGGGAAAACAGTCCAAATGATTAACTTAAATTTGTGGGTCCCATCATGATGTATATGACATATCCATGTTGTCCATTTGCTTTACCATGACATTTTGAGGCATGAGCCGAAAAATGAGACAAATTAAACATTGAAGTGACCCACACCAACGTAAACATTGGCCCCAACAAGTTTTTAACAGTAGGCGTTCCATTCCCTTTTTCCTGTGATGTGGTCCACTTAAACTTTAAATTTGGCTTATTTTTTGGCTTATGCCCTAAATTAGCATAACGGTTAGACAATGCAGGTAATCCACATACATCACGGTGGGCCTTACAAATATTTGACAGCATCTTCGAATTTAGCATTGAAAAAAGTAAGGGTCAAATCAATCCCAGTAAAGGACTCCGTAATTACGTATGAAAATAAATATTACCTATTTACAACGTGATTTCCTTTACTTTAGAAAATTAAAAAAGTCTTAAATCTTTGATAGTAAATGGGCCGAGAAACTAGGCCAGGCATATAAGAGGCACGTGTTACAACCGAAGCTCTTTTCCAAAGGAGCCAAAACTGAATTTAATGCCAGGACGCTTCTTACAACCACGCATCCAAAAATACTAAATACAAGCGCTTTAATCATCGCAATACATGAAGAACCATTTATGAATCCAATCCATTCATCATACAAGGCCAAGCAAATGTTTGAAATAACAGACAAATGTTAGAGGATCACAAAATGATAATTAGGTGTTCATATTTAATATAAATTTATGCCGCTTTATAGCTAGGCTTGTTTGATAACATCCTTACCTAACTTTTCCAAGAGTAATTTGTCCGAAAGATGATTGTGATCTCGCATGGATTTATCACTTCCTCATATGTATAGCGCTTGAAAATGCGTAACTACAAGAAAAATACCGTTCTAGTAATTTCCGCTTTCTTTTGTACCTTATAAACGTATACAGGCCAAACATCCCATTCCTCCATGCACGCCTTGACACGCCGATACAGCAGTCAACCTGACTCAAATTTAGGAAATCAGATCCGTCTATCAAGTGAAGCCCACTACAGATATCATATCCGACGGGTCATATCCGATGCACGGCTAGGATGTTTTACACACACATCTACACATGCGAGCTAGGGTAGCAAAACTACCCATTACTCCTTGAGATACACAAAGTTCACCTAAACCGCTCGCCCCTTTTGGCCCACTATCCATTGATCAACACTGTCCATCTAAAAATCCCCGCCATTGACAGTTTATATAGGAAAAATCTCACTCATCGGAGTCTTACAACTCTCATTCACATTCACACACAAGGTAGTGATCCATGATGACTGAGATTCGTTCTAGGATAACCATACACCATTGGATCTTCTAGATGAACGGTCTCGATCGTCATTTGATGGAGGATAAGTGGCGAGCCTCTAAAGGGAGAGAGCCCTGGGTATAAATATTTCCAAGAACCCGCGGGCTATCCAAACCCGTTTTCCGTGCGAACTCGATTTCCTCACCCGTTTGTTTTTTTGTCCAACTGAGAGAGAGCTTCCTTTCTCTCGCTCGTCGGATTTCCAAGAATCGCCGGCAAGGCTAACGTGCGCCACCTCCGCCGCTGCGCCCACCCCGTCTCGCTTTCATCTACATAAGAAAGAATAGAAAAAGGAAAGAGAAAAGAAAAGCGCTTTCCTTTTCCAACTGAAAATTCCTCTTTTCTGTTCCGCTGTGGAGAAACCGAGGCGGAAACTAGGGCACGCCCGAGAGCTGCACCTGCTCGCTCCCTCGATCGGACGGTCAAGATTCAATCAGATTCCCCCCTTCCCCCTCCCTTTTCTGCGATTCTGGATTAGGGTTTCGGGAACGAGTTTCTGGTAATGCGTCGTTCCCGAGGGATCCTCTGCTGACGTGGAGGGTCCCCCTTCTGGTGCCGGTCTTTGTTATTCTTCGAAGTTTGGAGGGTAGAATCGTTTTAGGGCTTGGAAGGTAGTTCAGAGCATCGGTAGTGGCCGCAGCAGCGATGGTTGCAACGCGGTTTTCGTGGTCGTATGGAGGCCGTGATGTTTTTCTCAGTGGTTCCTTCACAGGGTGAATTTTCTTTCATTCTTTCGGTGTTTTTTTTTTCTTATTATTTTGAGGAAGTATACAATTGTCGAGGAGGATTTGCAGTATATCAGCGTTGATGGTTGGATAACCTGGACCGTTGGTTTGTTGGCCCACGACCGTGCCCTGTAATTAGGGTAATTCTAAACTTTGATTTGCGGCATGTGAATGGACGGTCAAGAAGATACACAGCATCTGTCCATGTCCAGTGGAAAATAATAGGCCCAATCCTGGGGGCTGGAATCTTGCAATATTGATATTTTTAGTGGCCTGCATGGTCCATCCATGGCAGGATCTGGCAGACCAGTGGTCTGGATCAAGAACCATGGGCCCCTCTTGTACAGACTGAAAACCTGAGTGGTTTGAACTGTTTGATATTAGGTGGAGCAAGCATGTTCCAATGACTCTAGTGGAGGGATCGTCCACAGATTTCCTGGCAATTTGTAATCTCGCACCTGGTCATCATAAGGTGAGGACTGAATTTTTACTAAACCAAGAAAATTCATTTTTTTCTGGCTTCGTCTTGGTAAAATGAAAGCATCACTAGAAAAGTAGAAAAGAAATGCCTGTATCTACATGCATACATGGGTGCATGCATGTATACATAGTAAATGGCAATGGTGAAATACTTCTCATCTTTGGCAACCTACATGACATATCCAGATATAAACTTTTTTCACAATGCTAGCATGGTTATTGTGCCATGTTTGGCTGCATACTGGTATACAAGTGATCGTACTAAACAAACAGTCAAATTTCATTATTGTCCCTTTTTTTTAAAAACTAATGTTCAAAAAGTAAAAAAGAAAGACAAAAAAAGAAGAAAGAAAAAGGATGGTTTCCTATTGAATGATGCTGATTTGTTTGGTGTTACATCTCATCGATTGGTGATCAAATTGAGGGTTTCATGGTTGTTGAAACAGTTGATCCTTGCGATAAGGAAGTGTTTGAAATTACAATGTGTTAGGCAGCCTATAGCCACTGTATTAATTCCACCTAATCTAATCTCAACCTTTAAAAGACACATAAGGGGTCATTTGGATGCCTGTAAAATCATTAAGTGGTGATCCGATTATAGGTAATCCAATTACATGGGGTGTTTGGAAGGGTGTATTTGCCTGTAAACAGATTGCAGGCTGTAATCCAATTATAGCTTTTAGCTGTAATCTAAAACATGGCAAAAAGGTTATGTTTTATATTATAGGTAAAGGGATTTCAGGCAACAACTCTAATTTTTGAAAAATTCCAATGCGGGGAGAGTTGTGGATAATCTTCCAATGGCTATGCAAGGACCCAAGATGAAGAAAAAAAATGAAGAAGAAGAACAAACCCTCTCTTTGGCGAGTGTCTGGACCTCAATGCTTCCTCCCCCTCCCCCCCTCTCTCGGTTTATTGTTGCTAGGGTTAGAAACCCTCTGATTTGTAGAAAGCAAGAAAACCCTCAAAACGGTGGGGTGGGGATTGGGTATTACCCCCACTAGGACCTAGCTAGAGACGAACGGTCCTGTCAAGGGCTCTGTGGGGCCCATCGTGATGTATGTATTTTATTCATGCCGTCCATCCGTTTTGAGAGATCATTTTATGGCATGAGCCCAAAAAAGAGGCAAATCGAAGGCTCGAGTGGACCACATCACATGAAGCAGTGGGAATTGAATGCCTACTGCTTAAAACCTCTTGGGGGCCACATAAGTTTTGGATCAAGTTGGTATTTATGCTTTATCTTATGAACAGGTTGGATGACAAATAAAAATCACGGTAGGCCCTAGGAAGGTTTCAGTGGTGGGGGTCATTGTGATGAGGACATCCGAGCACCATTTAGGGCCTGTTTGATTTTTGAGGGAAATGGTAATTACTGGGTAAATAAGTAATAATTACTTACTAGGGAATTACCCCATTATTTCCTGCGCCTGCATTGACGGCTTAGCTTTTTGGCGTTAAATTCGAGGATGACTGCTAAATGAATATAGGGCCCATAGTGATGTACGTGGCGTATCAACACCGTTCATCCTATATGTCAGCCTGATTTAGGTCATGAACCCAAAAATGAGGCAGATCCAAAGCTCCAGTGGACCACACCATAGGAAACAGTGGAAATTGAATGCTTGCCGTATAAAAATTTATGTGGCCCATAGAAGTTTTGGTTGAAGCTGATATTTGTGTTTACCCCTTATCAATGTTTTTATGACCTCATGAACAGGTTAGATGATATATAAACATTAATGTGGGCCCAATAAACAAATTAACTTTTAATGGTGGACGTTTAAGGCCATTGTTTCCCGTGATATGGGCCACTTGAGCATTGCATTTATCTCAATTTTGGACTTAGGCCCTAAAATCTACTGATAAAATAGATGGACGGTGTGGATATGTCATGCACATCTCAGTGGGGTCCACAAATGTAAGTCAGCTTTTTCGGACCAATTTTCGAGAAGAAAATGCACTTAAAAATTCAAACAGGGGAAAAGGTAATAATGACCTTTTTTAAGGGTATTTCCCTATTCCCTCAAAGTCAAACAGGCCCTTAGAGTATACCATAGGAGGAGGAGAGCTTTGGCTCCAGTTCCAACATCTCTATGGTTGGATGATCATTATGTGGGGCCCAGATCGTGTTGGAAGACCCTACATGCATGTTCATGCATCTCTAAAGACCCCACACTTGGAAGATGCATGTGGGCTGCATATAGGAGCTTATTGGATACATCTAGACCGTTGGATTGAGTAGACTCTTTCATCGAACTGTTGGATCATCTGGACCGTTGATCATTGGCCCATCTTGGCTGTGGACATCATGGGACATTAGTTTACTTATTTTCTTAGTTATTTTACTTATTTTATAGGTTGTTTTTTGTTTTAGTTAATTCAAGGGTTATTTTGGATATTTTAGAATTATACAAAAACACCCAAATGCTCTATAAAGGGGGTGGGCGTGTGAACCTTGGAGCAGTATTGTATGTAAAATGAAAATTTTCTCTTTTGCTTTTGAGCAACAAGAAAACCTCCTTTGAATGGAGATTGCGTAAAGCCATGGCGTGATTCCACTTATCTTTCTTTTCTTATTCTCTTCTTCTTTAAGGTATTATCTTCCTTTTCTTTGCTTTTCTTTTCTTCTCTCTCTCTCTCTCTCTCTACTTCCCTCAATCTCTCTCTATTTCTTTCTCTTCGTTTATTTTCGTTTTGCTTCTTCAAAACCACACCCCCAATCAAACCATAACCCATCCAACCCCAACCCAACCTATACAGCCATACAAAGTATGACTGTCTGTACAAATGACACCCTTGTTCCATGACCCTCTTGCTTCATCTCCCCCATTTCTCTCTAATCATTGTCCTTTATTTCAATCCTAGTTCTCAAAACCCTAGTTTACTAAACCCTAGTTCTCAAAATCCTAATTTTCAAAACCCTAATTCTCACAACCTGAGTTCCTCAATTCATAAACCTAAATTCCCAATTCCCAAAATCTAAAACCCTAAACCTAAACCTAGTTTAGCCAAACCTTAAAGAAAGTGAGCCCCTTTGAATTAAGAATAGTCCCTATGCTAGACGGAAGTTCTACCTTCCATAGATCCTAATCACTTCATATTTTGTTAGATTTGCATTACGGGATACTTTACGACTTTGAACTAGAACATGTTCTGTTACTTAGATTCTTTAACTTTGAGAGAGAGTAGTTTGTTTTGTATTTGATTGCTTTAATTAATCCATTATTTAGCTTCAACGCATCATTCTAAGTTAGATCATCCATCTTGCATCACATTGGCCCCACTACCTATGATGTGGTCCGCTCGAGCCTTTGATTTTCCTCCTTTTTGAGCTCATGCCCTAAAACGATCTTTCAAAATGGATGGATGGCTTGGATAAAACACATATATCCCAGTGGCCCCATAGAGCCTTTGACAGGACCGCCCGTTTGTAGGTAGGTCTTGGCAAGGGCAAGGGGTTCTGTAACGGTAACGGTGGCCGTAACAGCCACCACCGTTACCTTTACGATACGGGTCATAACGGACGGTCTCTCTCTCTCTCTCTCTTTTTTTATTGAAAAAAAATATACTGAGAAACTTGTATTTGCCACGTAATGTTGATTAAAAAGTATAGAAAACCTGTATCTGTCCCATAACAAACAATTGCGGGGCTGTTATGGACTTTATAGGGGACGTAACGTGCCGTTAACGGCAATTACGAGTCATTTTTTTCCATAATGCTTGTTACGGCCGTTATGACCCCGTAAAGTATAACGGTTACCACCATTACCTTTACGTAATGGCCTTTACGGCACACCATGGGCGAGGGTAGTACCCAATCCGTGCCCTAGTCAGCAATACATTGTTTAAGTAACTTAGGAACGAGAAACAATATGCTATTTAAGAAAGGAAATCAAATGAGAGTAGTCCATCACTAATGACTTTATCAAGCAATGGCTTAGATCTAGCATGGTTCATTAACTCCCTCACACAGGTCATTAAATATTTATTCATTAACCAAAGGGCTTTTCAAATCCAATGGCTTAGATCTACTTATAATACCTTCTAATTGCCATCAATTGAAGGAGCCAATAGAGGAGAAAATAGCAATAGAGAGGCTGTACATAAGTTTTTTGAACTAGCCACTAAAGGAAAACACCCCAATAACATCTAACAAGCACGGTTTTAATTAGAGATTTTATTTATTTATTTATTTATTTTTATTTTTTTAATTTTGCTTTTTAATACGCCTTTTGATGGTCATCAATTGAAAGGTTTGGATCGAATGATTCTAACCATCAATTGGATGACCCATGGCCAATATCAGCAGGTACAAATTCAATAAAAATTTCCCTTTTTAGTTATACATTTTGATGACCATCAGTTAAAAGGTTTAGATCCGATGATTCTAACCATTAATTGGGTGGCCCGTGGCCAATAAATAGATGACCATCGTAGATTGATGTATATATCGGATATATCTATTTGGATTACTGAAGACATGTTTAAACTCATTAGTTGCTATTAATTTGAAAATTACAATGATTTTGCAGGCATCCAAACGACCCCTAAAAGTATCAAATTTCTGTTTTTTCTATAGAACACAGCTTTAAGTTAAGGTGTGGCTATAGAACACAGCCTTACGTCAAGGTGTAGCCATATAAACAACAACAATGTCATCATCTAAGCCTCATCCCAGCTACTTGTGGTCGGCTACACGAATCTTGTTTTGCTATCCCACTCTATAGAGGACCATATCCTCAGTTAAAACTACAATTAATGGATTATAATAATCTTCTTTTTCTTCTCCGTCCTTTGTTTCTTCTCTGCTTGTGGACAAGAGACATGAAAGTCATAAAAAAAGGTTGTCAAAGATCCATTAGCGTTGTTGAGAACAGTAGGAAACTGACAACTGGCATTAACAACTTGATGGCACCACACTTCCTATTCCAATCCAAGTTCTCTACAATTCAGGAATCCAACATCAACTGAACTTCAAGAGTTCTAGACATGATATTATATGACATTCAATGTCTTTGCATCAAACACAACTTTGGAATTGTGGCTAGAATCTCAAGCAGTAATGCTTGGTCCATTTAATCTTTTGTTGGGCCTTACTATAGGTGTGGGACCAACCACGAGCATGTCTTATCTTGTTTGTAACTCAACAGTCTTTTGGATGGGACAAAATTAAGATCATTTTTTTTTGGTTGTTTGGCCATGGAACTAGGCCATGATCTTGGTGACAAACAATAGTGTCAGCTTGTGAGTTGTGGTAATGCTTCATGCCTTTTGACGTGCACGTTTCTATGACCCTGCAAACATTGTACCTTCATCTCACCCACAAACCCAACGAGGTTTGGGCAAATGGTCTTCACCGTAGGTTTGCTCCCTATAGGTGAGGGTTCGATTCCCCTCATTGGCTTTACCCGATACACATGGTTGTGGGTGATTGCGTGTATCCGCAGGGATTAGTCTCACTTCAAAAAAGAGGTGGGGACACCCTGTGTCTTCAAAAAAAAATAAAAATAAATCTCGTGCACAATAGCATCATTTTGTTGTTACTTGCTGGTCGAATGATGTGTGATTTGTGGGACACCGTGTCCATATTGCATCCAAGGACATTGATATGAAGTTTTGTTCTGTGATCAATTCTAGATTATCTCAATGTGAATGTAAACATTTTTTTTTTCTTGAAGAGAGAATGGAATTTTTTATTAAAAAGAATAAAAACGGGAACTACAACAACTGAAGAGCAGAGCCGCTGAGATAGTGACCTGGCTACATCCCTTGAAAGAAAAACTGCATTCCTTAATCTTAGGTGCATTTGCTGCCCACTCCACCACTAACAATCTGGCCCTTTGAGAAACACTACAAATTTGCTCTCATTTCTAAAGCATCTAGCATTTCTTTCTTCCCAAACAGCTCAACAATTTGCTAGCAAAGACATTCTCCAAATCATTTTCTTATCTTTCCCCAATCCCACTCCATGCCACACATGTAAGAGGTCACCCGTCGATCTCAGAAAATCCAAGCAATTTTGAAGCGATGAAGTCTGCCCAAATAGACCCAATAAAGGGGCAATTTTCAAAAAGGTGATTGACCGATTCCTCAGCATTTGTGCAACATTTACAAATATTAGGGAGGATCATTTCTCTTTTTCGAAGATTGTCTACGGTCAAGACTTTCCTTCTACCAACCATCCAAAAGTGGCAATGAGGAACAACATAGTTCCAAACATACTTAGTGTTCCAAACATACTTAGTGTGCTTCACTCTCTCATATTGGGTGCCGATCTCACATAGTTTTGAGTAGAAAGATCTGACAGGGAAGGAACCTGATTTCTCTAGTCTCCAAGTCATCCTATCCATGGAAGAGGGATCTGAAGAGCAAAGATGAATGTGATCTAGAAGGGCTGCATATTCTTACTTAGTGTGTGAATGTAAACTTTATCAAATATCCCCATTAGTTCTTCTTCTTCCTTTTCTTCTTCTTCTCCAAAAAAAGGAATGTTCAATCTTGAGATTTACTGGAAAGCTATTTCACCCCTCACCCAACTAACATGTAAAATGAAGCATCGTCTTAGAGTAATTCATTGCTTATCTTGTGTTTAATGATGATATTCCCTTTGGCAGTACAAGTTTTTGGTTGATGGCGTATGGCGGCATGATGAACAAGAGCCTTTTTTTACTGATGAATATGGAATAGTGAACAATTTCATATTTGTAAGGGAACCAGAAGTGGTCTCTTCGGTGTTACGTCCAGTGGCTTCTATCATTCAGCCACACATGGAGGTCGATAATGGCGCCTATCAGCATGCGGTTAGTTTAGCAACCGCTCCATTTGACTATTTGCTATCGCTTCCTGATTCTTGGTGGAAATGATTCTTAATTCATATGTTTTAGTTACATATAACTCATGTTGTTTACTCCTGTTATCCCATCCAGGCTTCGTCGTCAGGGGGCATGCATCGGGAGCTTATGGCACGGATTCCAGATGCAGATATCAATGTTTCACGCGGTCGGATTTCTGTACTTTTGTCAAGTTATACAGCATATGAGTTGCTTCCCGAGTCAGGCAAGGTTTGCATACTTCACCTGCTTTGTGAGTCTTGTCAGTCTTTAACATTTTTATATTATCCCACTGGTGTGTCAATAACTTCTCTAATTTGGTGGATCATGTATGCTTTTAGGTTTCCGCCCTAGATGTTAAATTGCCCGTCAAACGAGCATTCCATATCATGTATGAACAGGCATGTACTCCTTTCTTATTCTTCAGTTATCTGATTGTTTATTTAGTTAGTTTTTTCTTTTTTGTAACTATTAGCTCCAATCAATGATCAGGGAAATATTTTTTTTTTAGTGGATGATTTTTTTTTTTTTGCACGCTGACCCCAATTAATTGGTTTAAGGCTTAGATGAAAAAAAAAAATGACGACGATGATGTTTTTGTTACATCATATGCTTGGAGTGCTCCTTTTGCTTCGTAAAAAAAAGAAAGTAAATCTATTTTAATCTCTCTCAAAAACAAAAGAAAAAAAATCTGTTCAATCTTTTCTTCTAATGAATAACTCAATTTTACTGAAAATAAAAAGAAAGGAAAAAAGATCCATCAAGGCAATGGGTAAGAGTTTCCAGTACAAAGATTAGATCCTATGGTTCCTTTCCTTCTCAAGAGAATTAACAATAAAATTGATTTCTCTTGGAACATTACTAAAGCTAATGGATGAAGAATGACAATGCAATCTATTGTCATTTAAAATTAAAAGATAAAGAGTGCAAGGAGGTTAGGTCTTCCTGGAGGTCCATGCAATAGCCAATGAAGAGTCACTTTCAACAATGAACAGGCCTCTAAATGGTCGGAAAATAATTCCTTCCCAACTTTAATTGCCATAAGCTCAGATCTATTACCGTTGCCTAGTCCCACCAGCCCCAAGAAGGAGAGAAGAATAAAGCTTACCTCATCTTTAATCACTCCAATGCTTGACTCCCCAGGTTTGCCCAACAAACTACCATTTGTGTTGAATTTCCAATATTCCAAGGGAGGGGGAGACCAATTCGAAATGATTAATGGTTTCGGTAATCATCGGTAATCCATTCCAACTCGAGCAAAAGCTTGGATGAAGTAACACTTCGGAATATGTCCAAAGAGGTTCCCTAGAAGGCAGGGGATGCGTTAGTATTAGTAACTAAGGAATGCAAGGATAACTCCTATTTCTTGATAATTCTTCTATTTCCTCCTTTCCAAATTCCCCACAAGCACGTGGCAACAACTTCCACAGACCTTGGCTTAATTGGGCCATTGGTCGACCCTTCCATAATTCCAATGATAGAATTTGGAATGATCCAATCAACTTCAAATAAGCTGAAAGAGCTGGACCAAATCTTCTGAGCTACTTCACATTAAGTAAAAAGGTGGTCCACCAGTTAAACAATCTTTTTGCATATCATATAGATTTTAGCTCCATACCAATTGTGCATTTGGAGATTGTCTAGAGTGATATTTCTTTTGCAGCCTTTGTCCACAAAGGCCTCCACCTTGGACCGAGCACTTGTTCCCCGAAGTTTTGACCAAATCAGATTAATTTTGTGGGCATAAAGAAAAAAAAATGATTTAGCCGAAAAAGAACTATCAGGAGGGGGATCAAATCAACTCATCTTCATCAAAGGAAAAAAAGGGCCTATCTATGCAGAAGATCAAAGAGCTCCACCACCATGGTGATTTAAGAGTCATGAAGAGTTGAAGATTTCTGTGTAAGTGAGCAGGCAACACCACCTTGTCACCATCTAGAAATCTATTTAATGAAAGAGAAAGGATTCAGTACCTGTTGAGGCACGGAATTTTAGGCTGAACCATTGTGAAGCTGATGCAACAGTGCAAAAACAAAAATGATTTAGCTGAAAAGGAACTATCACGAAGGGGATCAAACCAACTCATCTTCGTCAAAGGAAAAAAAAGGCCTATTGATGCAGAAGATCAAAGAGTTCCACCACCATGGTGATAGAAGAGTCATGAAGAGTCAATAATTTCTATGCAAGTGAACAGGCAGCGTCACCTGGTCACCGCCTAGAAATCTATTTAACAAAAGAGAGGATTCGGTACCTGTAGAGGCATAGAATTTTAGGCTGAACCATTGTGAAGCTGATGTAACAGTGCAAAAACGACAAAACATTCTCCTCTTTCAAGGTCTACTAATTCCACATGCATGTGAGAGGCGAACACATTCACGTGTGGGCGCATGTGGTCAATATGTGACACATGTGAGATCTGAGCTTTCCAACAGGCGTGCTACACAGTTTAGATATTCTGGCATAAAAATAAGATCGTTTCACCCCTCAGGTGGGCCACAAAATATTATGACTAATCTATGGTTAGAAACAAAATTTTTGCTGTCAATTTAATCTGCATGTTGTGGCCCACTGGAAGAGTGAAATTGTTTGCTTTTTTAGGAAGAAGATATAAGCATTATTTCCAAATTCCGACCTTATGGAAAGGCCAGATCTCACACGTGTTTCATATTTGCATGAGTCCCCGCGTGTGGATGTGTATTGCTCCACATTTGTGAAATTAGCAACCCTCTCTTTCCCAAATTCAAACTCCAAATCTCCTTTGTGAAAAACTTAGATACTCTGGTAGAGTGTGATGATTGATATGCAAGCATTCAAAAATTACTTAAATATTGTATACATGGCATATATGTAATTCAAATTAAATCGTCCAAATTTTGTGCAATAGTAGATATACCATGAACCAAGAATTACACTTATTTGGTAATCATTTGATCATCTGACCATCGGATTGTTTGACATTTACTGGACAATTAGAAATCAAAGATATCTAATCATCTCATTTCAATGAACAAGTGTCCACGAATCAGAGGTTCGGATTGTTCAACAAATGGTTTTTCGATTGTCATTTGGTGACAGTGAGTTCCACAATTTAGTCAGTTGAATTCAGTTTAGTATATGCTACCCGTACCATTTCTAAGTGCTTGTGTATCAAGCGTCATTCGCAGCCAGAGTATCAAATAACTCCCCATCTCCTTTCCCAGTACGGCACACCTCCCACACATCTTCTTCCCCCACCACTAGAAGCCAATTTGAATTTGAAATCAAGTCCCTTTAATCGGTGATCTGTGGAAATAATCTTTGCTCAACTTCGTCATTATGCATTTTATTAGTATTGACACACGTAACTGAATTTAATTGTGAATTCCTATATGAATCACTAGTGATCTCCCAATATTCACATTGAGGAAGTAGCCCTCAAAGTGTGTTTATGTTTCTTGGAACTCCCTTTTTAAAGGTTAGCAGATATTGACTTGGAGTCTTGTGGCAAAGGAAATCACAGTTTGGTTATTCCCATTTCATGAGACTAAAATTCGCAATTTAATTTCCCATTGTGATTTGGAAATATGTTTATCCTCTTCAATGCTTGCTCTCAGGCCACAACTGTTTAGTGACAGGATGCTGTAGAGAGTTCCTGGATATTGGATAAGAATGTTGGATAATGTTGGTCTGTTGGGAGTTGGGACCCACCATGGATGGACCATGCCCTGAAAATCTTTTCAACAGGGCAATCCTAACTTATGCAGTAACACACTGCAAGTAGAGGATTGAAGGCTGAGATACAGTGTGAGTCTACATTCAACTTAATAGAAGGCCTAATATTGGTTGCTGCGATTTTTCGACCAGAAGAGTTTTGTTACATGGTTCATTCATGGTGTGACAAACCATAAGCCTAGGCTGCTAATCAGTTGCTCTCACCAGAACTGAAAACTCAGGTTGGAATATGGGAATTGGGAAGCCTCCATAAACCAACCCTAATTGGAAGACCCTAACAGCTAGATCCATGTTTTGCGAATAGATGGCTTTTACTTTTTGCTGAAATTCTTGTAGATGACCCCAAACCTGTGAATGTGATTAGTGCCCTGCTTCAGTGTTCCCAGTAGTTGCCAATATTATCGATAATATCAACTGATGTTATTTGTATCCAAAGTTAGCGATAGAAATACAGGGTGTAATATAAAAAATGTTGGCCAATATTATCTATATCCCAAGTCAGTGATTCGGATACAAGGTGTAATATAAAAATATACTGAATCAGTCAGTGTTGTTGAGAATGCTGCTGATAGCACACGATGTTTTCAATACCTAAAATATCAGAAACAACCCTTTGAAATAAATACATGGTATTGTCAATACATGCAATAACGTTGCTGGTGTTATCGGTAATATTGAAGATACTAGCATTAATGCCTGCAAAATTCCAAAAAATAAAAAAAATAAAAACAAAGAAAAACAAAGAAAAACATTTTTTCGGTATTTTTGACGAATCTTTCTAGGAGTATTTTGAATTAGTGCAGTATATGTGCTGAATCATTGCATTTTTTTCCTTAAAATTAGTGCATTAAAATCATATTTACTAATTAAATATTTTTGTCCAACAACACAGTTTGGGCTCCGATACAATGGAAACCTATTATGTATAGTTGTTTTTCTAATATTTTGAGTCTTAAGTGTGGAATCATGTGTCTTTTAACATCTCTTGAAGTTTCATTGAAAAATTCCACCCTTTCCCCAATGTTTCCTTCAGAGAGCGATACATTCCCGTATATACGATATTATCGATAATATTGATACATGTTTCCGTATCCCAAGTCTCTGATACATGTAACAATAACAATATTTTAACTTTGTCCTGCTCTAACCTCTTCTTCTTCTATCTTCTTCAACCCCATGGAAATTCTAGCATTGTCTATGCTCAAACGTAGCATGATCTCCCCGATGGGGTTCCAAAACTATGAAAATGCCATCGGAGAGAGAGGTTGGAGAAAGAAAATGCATGAGATGGGAAGAGACCGAGAGAGAAATGTGCTGCGGAGGGAAACGGGGACATAGTTTTTGTCATTTCATGCCTTCTTTTAATTGGCTTGACAAAGGTTCAAGCAGTTCGATTTGGCGGATGACATCTCACCGTTATTGTAGAGTGTAGGGTGGTAGGTGTGGAGGCACGGAAAATGTGTGCCTCCAATGGGCACTGAATCCATTCTCTTAGCTAAGTTGTGGCAAGGCCTTCAATGTAACAAGTAGTATGGAATGCCTCTTCTATATTATTGTTTATGCTGATATTTTGTTTTTCTTGGCAAACTAATATTGTACCCGGCATCCCATTAGTGAAATAGAAGTTCTTAAAATTAAAATTTTCTTTTTCAGTTTCTCATTTTTTGCTACCTACGGCAGTAAATGTCTGTTACAGTTGAGTACTCTAATATCTACTAAATTATGACACCTCCACCATGATGTTGACAAGACTGTTAATCAGTAAAATGTTTCTATTGTTAGGATTCATTTCTTTGGTATAATGGGCTTTTTCTCTTCTAAATGGGCAACGGAAATACTCCTATAAGAAGCTCCTATGCTTGTTGTTCACAACCCCAAGTGTAGGGTCACGATGTAGTAATAACTCGTGAGAACGAGGTCAAATCCACAGTGACTAAACTTGTACGTATTCTAAAAAGAACTAGAGCTAGAACTACAACTAGAAAAAGTTCTAAATCTAAATATGGAATAAAAGAGAGTAATTGTGAAGGATTTATCAAATATCAAAAGTGAACTACAGCGCCAAGGATCCACTTGCAGTGATCAGGGAACCCTCTTACTTGATTCAAGTACCACAATTGGAGTTGGAGTCTTATCCTATCCAATTGGAAGATATAACAATTAAGATCAAATCTGAACTTTCCTTGACCTAATTCTCAATGGAGGAGAATTGTGATAATTGGAAGGGATTCCATCACCAAACCATGCCCATGGGACGATGGCCAACAACAGGATTTACCAATCCCACAATCTCAAAATCAGGAAAAGAAGATACTCAAATCTATTGCAGATCTACTGTAATTTGAGTCATAATAAACCATTAAAAACTGAAATTATTCTTTAAATATCAAATTAGTATCAAAGAAGGTTCAACATAAACATGAATCAAAGCAAGAGAAACATCCCATCACGCTACAAGCTTCACCTCTTAGCCCTAGCTAAGAGGTTTAGCCAACCATAGACATGATTGGACCAAAGTCTCTTTAGAAAAATATGAAAACAACTAAGGAAGAAGAAAAAAACTCTTGGCGATGGCTTCTCCACTCTTTTGCTCCACTCCTTAAACCCTAGAAGATGCCTAGGAACATCCTAGGGAGTCCTATTTATAGTTGTGGAACTCCAACTTTCGCACCTAGTTGGAAAACTCTAGAAACCGCCTCAAATTTACTCAGTTTTCTAAAATAGACTTCACTTTGCGCAGTTTTTCAAAATAGACTTCACTTTGCACAATTTCACAGAACGACGTAGAGTTTCAGAATATGCTTTTTCAGGACGATTTCAGGATTCCTTTTCTTCACTTCAAATCTTTGATTCTCTTCATTCCTCACTTGGTTTTCTTAGATCTTTGGCATGCGAATTCTTCAATCTTGGTCTCCTAAGATCCATTCCTTGCCTTGATGATTCTTGAGCATGCATCAAATCCATGCTTTTAGCACCCTTTTCAATCTAAGCACTTAAATTCACCTTGCAACACAAAGCATTATTATGTTCATAAAACCAAGATATCATTGAAATCCCATACATGATTATACAGCGGTCTAGCCTTTCAAAAAAGGAAAAAAGAAAGATAAAAGGATCATATGGAGGATATAGATTCGTTGGTAACCCAGATTGATGATAATGAAGAAAACACTTATGAATAATAGCTTGCAAACTGGGCTGGTGAATCTGAGACTCACCTAGGCGAACCAAGCCAGCTCGCTCAGTCTTGGGTGATTGGGTCGTGAAAACCAGGCCTGTCCTGGTCTTTGTGGAACTCAGCCTGGTTTCCTGGGTCGTTTTGGTACAGCCTGGCTTCCCATTTCCCAGGTCGACTGAGGACTTAGCTTGGTCAAGAGGAAGGGATTTGGAAGAGTAGGTAAATTGAGGGACGAGGTACTGGTGGATTTATGATTGATCGCCCACTAGATGTAAACCTCTCTTTTATGTTTTTAGGCGGGCTCTTGGAAACTGGCCATGGTAGAGGCCAAATTGACAGCACTCACATGCTGACATGGTCCTATCGAGTACTAACCCCCCAGCCCAGCTATTTCATGAACACTGTAAAGGGAAAACAAACAAAATAGGGCCATGGGTGTGGGGTTGGAAGGTGCAGAATTCCTGAAAACTGTCTTGCATCAACGCTGAGCATGAGTTAGGCACACAAGGTCATGCTTAAGTGGTTGGCTGCACAGAATGGCAAGGTGCATCTTTCTTTCTTTCCTTTTTTATTATTTTATTATGTTTTATTTTTAAGTGCAGAAAACCTCAGCTATGTTCTGCACAACTTGTTTAGAAGTTTGCCCCATCAAACCACATGGCTAGATCTTGTGGAGGGTTGTCTTTGCCATTAAGATGATCGAGAAAATAAAAAATGAAATGAATTTAAACAAATTGTCTCGGGATTGGTTAGAAGTTGGAATGATGCAATTAATGATTGTACAAGCCCGGTAGTGAAAATCGCTAGGTGGTCTCCTTCTCCAATGGCATGGTGGAGGCTGAAGGTGGATGGAAGTTCAGTGGGAAATCCACAGCAGTCTAAAAGTATCAGGGAGCTCAATTATGACCAAGGCAAGATCAAACTGGTTTTTGCCAGTCTGGTCCAAATTGGTGACTCAAATAAAGTGGAATTGCGAGCAATCAGAATTGGTCGAATAGTCTGAAGTTTGTCAAAGATGCCATGGATTATTCATGGACCATCATCGAAGGTGATTCCAACCATTGCTACAGCTGCCTGGGTTTTCAGGGTCGAGGCAGGTTCCTTGGAAATGACAAATTATTGTTAAGGAAATCAAAGGGCTGTTGTCGTTGCTCCTTGGAGTGGCCGGAGGCTCTTCGTATATGGGAAACACTAGTCCACGTCTTGGAAACCAGCCATGGCAGAGGCTCAATTGACAACACTCACATGCCAACACGGTCCAGCCTAGTACTAACTCCTGGTTGAACTATTTCATGCATACCCCAAAGGGCAATAAAACCGAGTATGGCCGTTGAGGGGCAGTTATCAGGCATTTTTGTTGAGCAAGAGTGGAGGTCATGCTTGAGTGATTGTCTGCACTGAATACCCAGGCATATCTTTGCATATAAGATGTAGAAAAACTCAATATTCTACACAACTTGTTTATGACCTTCATTCTACAGTCTGAATTTGCTAGAGGTGGTGCACACCCCAAAGGGCAATAAAACCGAGTATGGCTGTTGAGGGGCAGTTATCAGACATTTTTGTTGAGCAAGAGTGGAGGTCATGCTTGAGTGATTGTCTGCACTGAATACCCGGGCATATCTTTGCATATAAGATGTGGAAAAATTCAATATTCTGCACAACTTGTTTACGGCCTTCATTCTACAGTCTGAATTTGCTGGAGGTGGAGTATGCAAAACACTGAAGCCCGTCTCCATGTTAAGTTTAAAGCTTGAAATGATCATGCTTACATGCATTGCCAAGTGTTTTCTTTGAATTGCAGCTTGGAGTTATTCTTTTAGGGAAGGATTTTTTAATATTATCCACATTATTCACAAACTATTCAGTAGTTTAAGGCTTTGTCCAAGAAAATTTTCTTGGGGGATAATTAGGGCCCAGCCCACAGTGTCGGCCAGGCAAGGAATCTGTGATGAAGTTGAAGAATACACAAAAATGAAGAGAAATCTTATGTTCATTCTTTTTTGGTTACCTTTTTTTTTTTTGTGATTTCTCAAATCATGCCCGCAGCAATGCATTGTTATACTTGTACGTTAGGACAACATGGGGCTGTTTCACTTCTGTATAACCGCAATGTGGTTTGTTGCCCATCTTTTACAGGGCCTTGCTGTTGTGCCTATTTGGGATGATTCTCGAAGACAGTTTTCAGGAATGCTTACCGCTTCTGACTTCATATTAATCTTAAGAGAGGTATGTATAACAATTTCCATGCTTGATCTATGTTGTTGATTGACTTATCAAAATGTTTAGCATTATTGTATTTGACGCCTTTTCTGATCTCAGCGTTTCCATTGGTTTCTAAACTCTTTTGGGAAGTCGTACTGGCTCAATGTTTGCATGTTCAAGATTTTTGGATATGGGGGGCAATATTCTTGAGGAAGCATTCTGCTCTAAGATTAAATGTAGAATGGATTTTCATTAGGTTAACTTTTAGGATGATGCATGGTGTGGACAAAGTTCCTTTTGTGAGGTTTTTAGTATCCTTCATAGGGTCATGTCGAACAAAAATGAAAGTTGAGTCACTGATGAACATTCTGCAATGACTAGTTCTTATTTTGTTGGAAACAATTTTCATTGCGTTTTATGGCTGTTTATGGGCTGAATGGTGCAAAACAAAGTCCTGAGTCTTGGTGGAGCAATGTGTGTCCAGTAGAAGGTGGAATCTACCATGGAGTGTGGGAGGGGACTTTAATGTCGTCCAATTCTAAGTTCGATGTTTGCTGAAGGAATGGTCGTATAAGAAGATTCACTGATTTTGTCTTCTCTAAGGAGCCAATCAACTTCTCCAGAGGCAGTTCTTTTACTTGGTCTTCTAATCACCAAGGGTCAGTTTCGTGCAAGCTTGACTGATTCTTGATCTTGATGGAGTGGGAGAGACACTTCTAATGTGTGTTCAGGTGACAGTTCCTTGGCCTGCATCAGATCATTCGCTGACATCTGTGGAGATGGTGGGTTCATCTTTTGGTGTGATACCGCTTCACTTTGAGAATTGGTGGTTGGAAGTTTATGAGGTAAAGCGGTTGGTCTCGAATTACTGGGATAATTTTTTTGTTTTGAGGGATAGGTGTGTTTAGGCTGGGTAATAATGTTCAACTTCTTAAGATTAATTTAAAAGAGTGGAGCAAAGGTACATATGGGAGTGGGGCTACAGAAAAGAAGGAACTTCGCAGAGTGTTACCATTTTTGCTGAGATTGAAGAAATAAGAAACCTTAAGGCTTCTGTCAAGGAGGATGCTGGTTTTGCAGTTGGAGTACTTGGAGATTCTGAGTGAACTATCAGTGTGGAGACCAAAGTCATGAGCTACCTCGGTGATTTTGAGGGAAGAATCAGTGTGGAGACAAAAATCATCAACTATGTCGTGAAAAGAAGTGGGCAACAACTTTGATTATGTCTTGCAGGAAGAGGAGAAATTTCATCCACAACATGATGGTCAAAGACATGGTGGTGGATGCCACAATTCAAATTAAAGGAAGAATTGTGGAGTTCTTTGTGCTCTTGTATTCTAGGGAGGATATGATCTGTATAGAAAGACCATCCCTTAACTGCGTTGAGTTCAAAAGTATTTCACTGCAGGTCACCACATGGCTTGAAAGGGAGTTTGAGGAGGAAAAAAGTTTAGAAAGGTGATGTTGGAGATGGATAGAGACAAGGTCCTTGGGCCAGATGGGTTTACGAATGCTTTCTTCCAAAGAGTGTCGGGACATCATCACAGGTGATATGATGTTCTTGGAAGGATTTCCATGATTGGGGCTTAATATAAGTTTAATGCCATATTGCCATGTTCATCACCCTAAATTTGAAACTGAAGGAGCCATGCAAGTTAAATATTTCATATATATATATATATATATATATATATATATCAGATAGGTGGGGTGCGAATTCGAGATTTTGTCAAAACACTTTCAGATTGATAGCTGCGATAACTTTCATTGTATCCCAATCCCAAGGGGCTCTCATGAAAGATCAACAAAATTTTACTGTGTGCTTATGTCTATGAGCACATCGATTCTCTAAGCAATGCTGTCTATCTGGGTAAAATTGATATGGAAAGGTGTAAGAACACGTGTGTTGAGAATTCTTCCCTTATTCCTTGTCTAGAGTAGGTTTCAGAGTGAGTCGGGTGAGGTGGATATGGAATGTGTGTGGACAGCCTATTTGTCTACTCGAGTTCATAGGCGTCTATCCTGTTTTTTCAAGAGGCATAGAAGGCTGAGACAAGGTGATCCTTTATTGCCTCTCCTTTCACTGTTGCTGGAAGTTTTAATAAGTTGCTCTCCTATGCAGCGGATATTGACCTCATTAAAGGTTTTTTGGTGGGTAGTTTGGAAATCATTCCATTTTCTGCTATTAGCGGATGGCACCCTATTCTTGGTGATGCCACTATTGATCAATTGAGGAATCTTAAGGCTGCTCGTCATGCTTTGAATTGTTGTCTGTCCTTTATAGTGAATGTTAGTAAAAGTGTGATGGCAGGGGTTGCTGCATGGGATAGAGATGTTCAAGGTTTGGTATGTTGGATGAGATGTGAAAAGGTGGCGCTTCTGTTCAATTTTCTTGGCCTCCCTTGGGGGGAAACTCGAAGGCCACAACTTTTCTGAGACATTATCTTTAAGAGGACGGAAAAGAAGGTAACTTTTTGGAACAAAACGTACTTATCATTAGCAGGTAGAATTACTCGAATTAACTGTTATGAAATTTCTGTCATACTCCCTCTGTTCCATTTGCTGGTGAATGTGGCAAAAAGATGGATCATATTATTTCTCAAAAAAAAAAAAAAAAAGAAGAAAAAGAAAAAAAAAGACAGATCATATTTAATGAAATGTCATCTAGGAAGGGAAGGGTCATGCCTTAAATTTCACCTCATAAATTGGGCGGAGGTCAAAAAAAGTGAAAAGGGAGAGGGACATTTGGACTGGTAACACAAGGGAAAGAAATAGGTCAGCTTATCGGCAAATGTTAGTAGAGATTAGGGGAGGAACATGGTGATCCATGGATGGATGTTATTGCAAGCAAATATGGCGTTTTAGCAAGGGGTTTATTTCTCAGAATTGTTTTGAGAGGTAGATCCAATCTTTGGATAATGGTAAATTCAGATCTAATTGTGGTAGGGAGAGTCGGGAGCAGTCTTGGATTGTGGCGAGCCTCTTGAAGAAGGGAGTGAGGTAATTAATTGGAGTCATTGATACGAGTGCGGTTTCGGGAGGACTCGCTATCAGGAGCCTCTTGAAGAAGATTGTGAGGTTTTTTTATTTTTATTTTTATTGGAGTTGGGGGTGGAGTGCGGTTTTAGGAAGAACCTTGGATCGGTGGGGTTGCGCTTGTTGTTGCCTTCCCTTCTTTGTTCTCCTATTCTTTGTGTAGAATCTTTTTTTTTTTCTTTGGAGGGTTCTATGAAATGATTAGGGAGTTTGTGCTCTCGGTCAGAATCCTGGGTGTTTTTCCTGTTCAGCCAGGCCCGTTGCTTTAAGATGGTGACCCTTACTTCTTTCTAAGGCTTTGTAAGTATCGTTAGGCGTTTCTTTCTGAACAAACTCCATTTTCTTATTTTAAAAAAAGGATTGAGGAGTTCATGGTCTGGAATCTTATATTCCACCACAATCTTGATATCGGAGAGATAATTTGCTTCGGAAGGATGCTGTTTTTTTCTTTTTGTCTTTTTTCCTTTCAAAAGAGATGGTTCTTGATGTTAATGGATTGGATGGTGGGCTATGAATTCTTTGTGGCAAATATCTCTTTTCCCTTTACACTTTCCACCATAGTAGAGTATTTTTAAGATTATGTGTATGATTATCAATTGGGAGTTGGTTGGACTGGAATTTCAGGGAGTTGTTAAGGAAGATTTATTTCTTGATTGAAAAAGTGTGATGGATGTAATGGAGTACATCAAAATTAAAGCTTTAATGAATAAATCTTGGTGCCAACCCCAAGTAGTTGGGATAAGGGGCTGAGATGCCAATGATGATGAATAAAGCTTGGTGGATGCCTCTTTCCCTGGGGCACTACTCTTGGCAGGGTCCCTTTGAGTCGGTGGGAGTAATTAGAGACAAAAAGCGTGAGGTTCTGAAGGCATACTGTGGTCCTTGTGGTTGGTGTAATCAGATGATGTGGAAATCTTATCTATATAAAAAATGACATGGAAATCTTCGCTCTTTGTGAAGATTTGAGTTTAGTCACGATGCCCTAAGCTGCTTACTCTTTAATCTTCAAATGGGACTGGAAATCTTGGCTCTTTTGAAGATTTGTGTTTTGTCATGCCCTCATATGCCTGCTCTTTTATCTTCAAAGGGGACTCAAGTAATGCCATCAAGTGGGCTTTCTTGTAGATTCCATACCCATGGAAATATGCATTTATTTTTATCATGGACTTGGAATTTTTGAAGTGACAGACATTTAGTTCCCGTGTGGTTTACAGCTATGCAAATGATGTTGCCAATAATCTCGTGAGAGTGGGAGTGACACGAAGGTCACTCATTGTTGGCTCCTTGCCTCTCCCTCTATATATTTTGGCTTCCTGGTCTTTTTCTAACACCTTCCTATGGCTTTTGTTTAATTTTTTGTCAACAATGAATATATACTATGCATAAATCGAGATTATGCTTATATTGTGAATTGCCGTGAGGTCATGCTTGCATTGTGAATTGCCTGCCTGGAGACTTTGTTTACCCCAGCTTCTAGTCTTGGCAGTGCCAGCACAAACTATTTTTAGTGATGGCACCACTGTGATTTTATATTTGTTTTCATATTATTGTTGGCTGCCTCTTCATCCTAGTCTCTCTCAGAAATTTTGGGTTTGCTTTTAAATGGAAAATTATCATATTTTTTATGATTGGCTGCCCACCAGACGTAAACCAGACGCAGTATAAAGTGGGAATTGGAACCAAACTGAAGAAGTTTAAATATGGAGCACGTACTAGATTTCAGATTCAATCTCTCCAAAAAAGTCGATGTAAATGCAAAAAAGTTGATTAGAAAAAAAGGCTCTTAAAAGATATCAACAGTTCTATGGCATCAAACCACTGGAAAAAATAACTGAAAAAAAATACCCTTCTTCTTCTTCTTCTTCATGCTGGTGGGGCCACGACTCTACCTCTCCTTCTTCTTCTATGGCCCCCACCTTAAGCAAAGATGACTGCATGACCATTTGTGAAACAAGTACTAAAAGGCAAGTTTTTAAACTCTGGTGGTGTATGATGTTAGGAGCACTAGTACTCGAAAAATGGATGCTAATTAGGTGCAACCCCGGTCCACGCCGTCCATTAGTTTTTAGCTCATTTTAAGGCACGATCCAACAAAAAGACCCACTGTCAAGGTATTTTGTATCGGTAACGGTGGTAGTAATGGTTACTACCATTATCGATACAGGTATCGGCTATAATGGCCTGCAAAATTGAGTCGAGCAGGAATCTATGGCGGATCGAGTCCGGGTGCTTCATCAATGCCGGATGCATCAGACAAGTTTTATTCTGTTGGAGCTTGCATGAATACTTCTGGAAGGTCATCATTGATATCAATGTTGTAGAGTGAGTCATGAGAGCTGTCAATATCTATGCTTTCAAATTCTGCTTGCAAGGCGAGAGAGGGTGCAGGGTTGATGGCGGCTGCACACAGGAACGAGGAAACTGGGTTTTATATTAGAGTGTCCAAGGGTAATGATGATTGGCTAGGAAGAGATGAGGCCTGTTAATCTTCTGCAAGATAGGCTGGAGGTGGTGAATAATGAGTACTTGGTAAAGATTTTTGTTTGGTTTTGGATGAGTTTTTGCCATCCTTGGATGAGAAAGGTTATTTGTTGGAGAAAGGTTGTTGTGAATTCATATATGCTTGGAGGGCTGGTGTAATGGTTGGTTTAAAAGGGCTCGAGGTTGTTGACAAGGCTGGTAATGGCTATGGTTGGATAATAGGTTGAACGGGTGTGGTGGGGAGAGGTTGTATATGTAGAGGAAAGGCTTGGAGGAGAGTTGGCTGAGGCTGTGGAGATGATTGAAAGGATGCAAGCTGAGATTCCAATAACTTCTTTTCTTTTTGTCGAGGGATGATGAGGGAACTGGCACTTTGCTAGTTAGAGACTGTCTGAGCAATGTGGTGGAGTTCCTGTTCCAGAGTGACAATTTTTGCCTGAATCATTACGGCCAAATTTTATGAATCCTTTTTTGTCTGAGTCAACAAATGTTGTTGGGAGTCGATGATCTGTTGAAGGGCTTGATTTTGGTTGGCAGCATTTTTAGCCTGCCAATCAAAAGCTGCTTCTGCAGCAGAGATTGTTCTGGCGGTACCATCTGGCTTGTTTCTTGGTGGAGTTTTGATCTTCCATATGTGCATTTCCCTGGACTGAGGGTACTTAAAGTCTTCCGGAGGAGGAAAAGATGGAGCTAAGGACAAGAAAGAGGCATCCATGAAATAGACTTCCGGAAGGTATGGTGTAGTTGGGAGAGATGGTGGTGGAAGACAGTTGGATGGTTGGGTTTTTAAAGGTAATTTTGAAATGGCTTTTTGGTAATAAGAGGAAAGAGTGAGTTTTGGTGGTGGAGGCTTTTGAGAGGGTGTTTGAATATGAGAGAAACTTCTCTTGCTGTCGAGGCTTGGATTTTGGGTATAACACATAATATTTGAACTTTCCGGAGGGCTCTCCTAAGAGTTCGACTTTTGGGTCACTATTTTCATAACGGACTTTAAGCGAGTACCTGCTCCGTTTTTCTTTCCGATTTTCTTCTTCTATGTCACCCCAGTAGATCATTACCATTGTTGCAGATGGATCATTTCTTTGGCCCCTTTGCATGGCGAAGGGTTGATGCTTCTATGCTTTGCTCCATTTTTCTTTTGCAAAAGTATGTGAAAGTATGCTGCTCGTTCACATGGCTCTGATACCACTGCCTGTGGGGCCTTAATATCTTATTCTGATTAGTCCACATCCATTTGTGTACGAACAGATTGGGGTCCGCCCGAAGTATTAAAAATTGGTTATGTAACAACTATTACTTAATGGTAATTGTGGGAAGCGGGAATCGTTACATGTTATGGAAAAAATGGCCTGTAACGGTCAGTACCGTTACTGGGCCTATGCAGGTTTTCTTTTGGAAAAAAAAAAGAAGGCCATAACGGCCACCGTTACTGTTATTGAGTAGCTTGGGTCCACCCCATGGGTTAGTGTCCACTCATTGCCTGTATCGCAACTTGCCCCTTTTTCTCGGGTTCTTGGAGTAGGCCATAGTAGAGGCTCCCATTGACACCAGTGGCGGGTCAACATTGTCCCACCTAGTATTGATCCTTGGTATAACTATTCCACACACATGCCAAAGTGTGAGCAAGCAGAGTAGGGTCATGGAGGGCAAGTTACTATGCAAACTTTTAGACATGGAGAACCCACACATGAAGGGTCATGCTTGTGTGGTTTGGTTGCACAGGATAGAAGGGAGCCCTCAGATACATGACCACTACACCATTTTACGCCACTGCATTCATGCCGCATGCCACATCCTAGCATGAATATTGCATACTGCCCACAAAGGGGAATTTGTTAATATTTGGTGTCTAGAGCATGCCGTGCCAGACAGGCCTGCCGAGCATATGACAGATTTAGATTGTACTCATTCGAAGTTACCAGATTCAAGAGCTGCATTATTCTTGTTTCATGTGGATATGCAAAACTTAAGATTTCTATGATGATTTCACCCATTTCAATTTTTTGCACTTACTGTTTATATGCTGTAGACGATAGTTCTCTTGTACCATTCAAAAGAAAGAAAAAAACATAATGCACTCATGCAGTTGGATATCCTCTTTTACCATGCAGCTTCATAATAATGGATCGATGCTGACTAATGAAGAGCTGGAAGTACATTCAATTTCTGCTTGGAAGGAAGAAAAATTAAGACTCAATGGACAGCCTGATGGGCCTGCACAGCCATTTAGAAGGCCTCTGATCCAGGTAAGTAGTCCCATTCACTAAATCTGTATGTTTTTGCCGAATCAAACCATTCACTAAAGCTGTATGTTTTTGTTGAAACAACTGATATCCAATAATGATTGTCGTCATGAGTTTGGGTCATGTTTGTATGTGTTACTGTAGTTGATTGATGAAAAACAAAACTCAAATTCACACTAATAGCTGTTTCAAATGTTTTGGGAATTAAAAACTCCCTCCAAGGGTAAAAATTGTCATGCCTTGATGTAGCTTTATATTTTCTCATAATTTACCAAAAAGTTTTCTTTTAACTTAAAAGGAGATGGAAAAGGAATTTATCTTTTTTGGACTATCTCGGTATTGTGATTCAAATGAGAAGTAAAGCCCAGACATTATTTATTGGCGCTCAGTTTTGTCAGGATTCAGTACTCGACTGCTTGCTGTGGAGGGTGATTGTTACTATGTGATAAGGTGGGCCTGATCTAGTCCATTTCTTAGAAGTTGGCTAATGTTTTGGAGGAAGCGAGACTCTGTCTTGATACACTCTTATATATCCCTCTCTCATGTCCACCTTGAGGCAAATGCTGATGCCACTTTACTTGAAGGGACATCTAGGATGAGCATGTAATTGGCCCTTGTTGTTGTTGTTGTTTTTTTTTTTTTTGAGAATTGATAAATTTATTGGGAAACCAGAAGGCAAAAACTGACAAGAGGAAGGAAAAAACATGAAGAAGACCCAAAAAACCTTTCAAAACCAACAACGACTGGGTCAGGGATCCCAGTCCTTAATCAACAATATAACCTTTCTAACAACGATAGAGTCACTGCTATTCCTGAAGCACCTGCTGTTCCTTTCCATCCAAAATAGACCATGGAGCTGCAAGCAAGGCCAGCTGTCACTTCGATCTGTCTTTGGATTGAGGACCCCGATCATGCCACAATAGAAACAACTCCTCTATAGGCTTCGGCATAACCCACGGCATGTTAAAAACTGAAAGAATGCCGTCCCAAACCTCCTTGTACTTGGTTTTTCTCTTTTCTTTTCCTGATAAAGTTGTCTTCTGTACAAAAAGAAGAAGAAGTTGGCTGAGGCTTTTAGGTCTTACGAATACATGTTGAAATGTAATAGAAAACCATAGTTGAACAATATGTATTGCATTAAGGAATCAAAGAGGTGTGTCGTCCTTGTTTGATGCATTAACACCCAAAGAGACCCCAAAAAGTGTGATGTTTTGTTGTGTTGACATGTGATCTCATTCTATCTCTTACACTGTTTCCTTTTCTTCTTTACTTCTTCTACCCAGTGTTCGAAATATCGGTATCGTGCAATGTATCACAACCTTGGGATACAGATACGTATCGGTTATCGTACAGGATAACTCGTTTATATCGCATAATTTATCGCACTTTTTGGGAAACATGGGGAAACATTAGCAAAATGGTTGAATTTTTTTTATGAAACTTCGGAGATTATTTAAAAAGACCTTAATACACACTTTTAAATCATAAAATATTGAAAAAGAAGTGCACATAATAAATTTCCTTTGTATAAGGTACTAAGTTATGTGTTATCTCTTTAAGCTAAGGTAAATGTATTTAAATATGATGCATACCATTTATAAATGTATAAAGATATGTATGAAAATGAGTCACATCCAAACCTCAATTGAAATTCATTTTAACATATCATTTTAGGGCATGGCTTGAAAAATAAGGCAGATCCAAATCTGAGGTGGACCACATCACACAAAATAGTGGTTATTGAATGATCACCATTAAACTTTTTTGGGGCTATAATTTTTTTGGATAAAGCTAATATTTATGTTTTCCCATCCAGGTTTGTCAAACCTCATGAATAGATTGGATGACAAATAAACATTATGGTGGGTCCTAAAAAGCTTCAATGGTGGACATCATTGCCATCACATTTTCTTGTGGTGTGGTACACTTGATCTTACATCTGTCTCCTTTTTGGGCTCATACCTTAAAATTACATATGAAAATGGATGGAGGGTGTGGATTGGCTGGTGTACCACACATCAGCGAGGTATGGGTATGTGTCGTGTGAAGATGGGACGCGGATTTCCTACTAAATCCTTTCGCAGGAGTGGGGCACACCGTGATGTTTGTGAGAAATCTACTTCATCCATCAGTTTTGTGAGCTTATTTTAAGACTTGAGGCAAAAATTGAGCAGGATCCAAGACTCAAGTGGGCCGCACTAAAGAAAAAGGTGGGTAGGTAAATTCCTATGGTTGAAACCTTCCTGGGTCAACAGTGATGTTTACATTCCATCCATACCGTTCATAGCGTCATTACTACTGGGATGAATTGAAAACCCAAATATTAGATTGATTCAAAACTTGTGGCCCCACGAATATTTCAACTGTGGACCTTCAGTCCTCACGTTCAGTCCTCACGTTTTCAGCCCACTTGAGTCTTAGATCCGGCTCATTTTTCGGCCTGTCTTAAAATGTGCTCAAAAAATAGATGGACGGAGTGGATTTCTCACAAACATCGCGGTGGACCCCACCTAAGTTTCCAGCTCATGAACTTCATGCAAAGTAGCGCGGATGATCATCCACCTCTAGTTGTACAAACAGTTCAAAGGAGATCAGAGTTACATGGGCCCCACAATAATGTATTTATTATATCCACACCGTTCATCCATTTGGAGAGATCATTTTAGATCATGAGCCCAAAAATGAGTCACATTCAAACCTCAATTGGACCACACCACAAATAGCACTGAGGACAATGATTCTCACCGTTATAACATTTGTACGGTCCACCATAACGTTTTTTCCCATCCAATCTGTTCATGAGTTCACAAAGACCTCGATGAAGAGGAAAAACAAATATTATACGATCCAAAACTTTTGTGACCCCCAAAAGGGTTTTAATGGTAGACGTGCAATATCCCGCTACTTTTTCTAGTGTGGTCCACTTAATCTTTGGATCTGTCTTATTTTTTGGCTCAACCCTTACGACGAGCTCGCCAAATGGGCGAACGGTTTGGATATAACATATACCTCATGATGGGACCCACAGAACTTGGTGACGTCAACACATCATCCATGTCGGTGGTGTGCGGTACGCCAGCCCATCCGCATCCCGTAAAAAGGGCTCGGAGCCCTTTTTTTTTCGAAGGAGAGAGGGTTCCGGTGTTCCGAAACCCTAAAATCTCTACCAAATCCATCATTTAGCCGAGAATATCTCCGGATTTCGCCGATAGTTTCTTTGGATTTCGCAATTTCTCTGGATTTCGACGGATTTCGCCCAAATCTCTCCCAAATAAGAGATTTTGTTGCTACGATTCGAATGACCCTTCAAATACAACTTCCGATTAGGGCGATCTCCTCTACAGGTACCGAAATCTACTTGTTGAAAGGTTTTTTTTTTTTCTCCGAATAACGAGTCTGTTTGTCAATTTCCGACAATAATGGAGGAGGAATCGCGCGATATCGCACGATGTATTGGCGATATCGACGATATATAGCGCGATATCGATGATATATAGTGCGATATCTGGATTTTGAGATTTTTTGTATCTTCCTAGCGTTATCGGATGGGTTTCGTCTCGCTGGGGGCCGATAACGATAATATTGGCTGATATATCGGCCGATATATCGATATTTCGAACACTGCTTCTACCCACATAGTATCAATTTGAATGGTGGACGTGTCTCACAAGTTTCCCCTATTATCAGGCAATTTATGCTCATTGTCTGATGCTCTTTGTTATTCTTTCTAAACAAATCAGCATTTCTCAGCAAAAAGGATCAATTTGACAGTAGACATCTAAGAACTCACCATTCAACATTTAAGCTGCAGAGGCATGGCCATTTCAGATGTTTGCATTCTGTCTTCAGGACACCAAATAGGTTGATCATTTATTTTTGCATTGCACTTTCATGGGAGCAGTCTGGTGTGGCCTGGGCAAGGTATTCCGTAGTTGTGTTCAGTTGGTTTGTGGGAAAAGGAGAAAGCACTGTCCATTCAACATTTAAGCAGCAGAGGCATGGCCATTTCAGATGTTTGCATTCTGTCTTCAGGATACCAAATAGGTTGATCATTTATTTTTGCATTGCACTTCATGGGAGCAGTCTGGTGTGGCCTGGGCAAGGTATTCCGTAATGGTAACGGTGGCCGTAATGGCCACCGCTGTAACCATTATGATATGGGCCATAACGGACCATTACGGGGGCCATAACGGGCACTTTTTTCCATCACAGCCGTTATGGCCCTGTAATGTGTAATGGTTGCCATTTACTGTTATTTTACAGCTGTTATGGCACGCCATGGGCCTGGGTGATGCTAGTGGCGGTTGAGGCCTCCATTCAGGCATGGGACGGTTCACTTGGGAAAAAGGAGGAAAATCTTGTGGTGTCTTTCCTTGCTTGCAGGACTTTGGTCAATATGGAGAGAATGTAACAGTAGGACACTATGCGAATAAAGCAGAAATGCAGTATGACACATTCCAAAGGGGTAAAGTCGTTGCTTGTGCTATGGGTCTTAAGTTTTTGCCTGGTATTCTAGAGAATATTTTGATCAGTGTAGCAAGGGTTTTCCATTGTAATGACCACATAGATGACTCATCATCATACCCTTTCTGCTGAGCTCTTTGCCTTTGCCTTTTTCCTGTTTTATTTGTAATCAAATCTAAGTTGTCACTAAAAAAGAAAAAGAAAAGAAAAAAAAAGACTTTATTTTGTCAAAGTCAGTTCACTAAATATTTCTTGGTTGGCCAATACTCACTCAGGCAACTAGTTGCTTATTTAATTAAAATGTCAGAAAAGAATTTGGGTCAGGAATGCCGCTGCAACCCATGGAAGGTGATGCTGGTAAGATCAGGGTTTACTAGATGAGATGAATGTGGCTGTCAAAAGCATTCCTGTGTTGGGCTACAATGCTGCATCTGTAATTAGGGTATTTGCCTCACAAAGAATATTAAATATTGCAATAAGCTGGGAAGTAACTTCTGACTTTGACTGGGACTTCTATTGTGTATTCACTGCACAAGAAGTTCAAAATTCTAATGCAAAAAACATTACCTTATTGTTGAACTTATGATGCTGTATTCTCTGAACTTACAATGCTTTATTTATCCTTGCTGGTCAATTGTTGCTATGTTTCTGGTTCTTACATTCAATCACTGATCTGCAGGCTGGTCCGCACGAGTCTCTAAAAGATGTTGCTCTGCGGATTCTGCAAAACAAGATATCTGTAGTTCCTATCATCCATTCTCCCATGCAAGATGGGTCATGCCCGCAGTTATTACATCTTGCATGCCTTCCTGGGATACTAAAATGTACACTCTATGTAACTCTGCACGCGTGCATTGTATCCACCTTGTTATCCATGTGTTAATTGTCTTAATTTGCCAAATTCAATTGTCCAGATATTTGCAGGCACTTTAGACACTCTCCTGGATCAATACCACTTTTGCAACAACCAATTTTTGCGATTCCTTTAGGAACATGGGCAGCAGAAATGGGTGTAGCCAGTAGACGACAATTAATAGTATTGCGGCCAAGTGCCCCTTTAAGTTCAGCTCTTAATTTATTAATGGAAGGTGCGCACTATAATTTAATCTGTCATGCTCGTCTTTGTCAAAGTGGGGCATTTTTGCTCTTTAAGTAGTTATGTTGCTCAATGAATTGCTCTCTATCATCAAATTTATGAAGTCACTACTGTTGCACCAAAAAAAGTAAATGCGGTAATATTGTATACTACTAAAAAGACAAGTGGATCATCACTAAGGCTGGCAATGGGCTGGGCCTGGACCTAGCAAAAGAAAAAAATGTAGAGGCCCCAGTCTGAAGGCTTGGCCTAACCTGCTCAAAATCCAGTCCCAGGCCCAGGCTATTGCCAGGCCTAGTCATCACATCATGTGGAAATTTATTTGAAATGCCTATTATTTACTTGTTTTTCTTCTTCTTCTTCTTCTTTTTTTTTTTTTTTGAAAGGTAAGCAACTTTATTTAGGGGCAGTGTACTAGCCCCACAAAAAAAGGACAAAAGAAAAAGAAGATACATAGGCTACAACCCTAGCCCAAAATCCAAGCCTCTTGAGAGAACCACGCTTCACGAGGCCTGATCTCTCAACAGAACTAGCACCTTAGAGAATATAGCAGCCAAAGAGAGGCTTCGGTATCTAAACACCTGGTTATTTCTCTCTGCCTAGACTATCCAGAGGGCCGCTAACAGGACACACCTCCGTTTTCTCTTTGCCTAAAGCTCCTCCAGGCTCCGCATGCCAAGAACAAAAAAGTTGATCAAGGGAGGAAGGCATAGACCAGGACACCTGCGAGGTGGAGAACACTCCCAACCGATGTCGGTGCTGAACTGGCAATGGACGAAAAGATGATCGAAAAATTCTTCTTCGTTGAGGCACAACAAGCAGACATTAGGCAACATCATGCCTCTTTTTTTTTTAGATCGTCAACCATAAGAATCCTATTCCTACCAGCTAGCCAGCCCAAAGCTACCACTTCGGGGGGAATTCCATATGATTGGATCGCTCCTGTGTGGTGGCAGGGGAAGGGCATAAACAAAGAGAACAAATGATTGTAGAAGGATTTGACTAAGAAATTCCCGACTTTGACTGTTTCTAGGAGATGGCATCTTGAACGCCAGGATTAGGATAAACATCTTGCAAAAGAGACAACAATGAAGTAAATTCACTAATTTCCTCATCATTAAAATTTCTCCTGAAAGGAGGTATCCAAATTCCCCTTCAACAATTATGATAGAAGTAGTCTTTAACAACAATGTCCTGGTTCAGATATAAGGCGAACAGAGATGGGAAGACAACAACAACAAGCGTAGATTGGCCGCACCAAGGATCCTGCCAAAACCTTATCCTATTGCCATCACAAAGCAAGAAGCTGACATTAGAGTTGATGAACGGGGCCGATCTAGCTATATTTTTTCCAAATATAGGAGGCTCTGTATAAAGACGATTCATTAGTCCACCCCAGGGAGGAGGTCCTATTCTTTGCCGCAATGATTTGCCTCCAAAGACTATTAGATTCACTCCAAACCTCCAGATCCATTTACGAAGGAGAGCCCTATTAACAAGCTCAAGATTTTTTTTGTCCGCAGGGGGTACACACTTCCTTCCACTTGAGCAAAGGAAACTTGAAGGAATTGTTGTTCCCTTGCCAAAGAAAACTCCTGCACATGCTATCAATATTTGAAATAACAGATTGGGGCAAAGAAACAGAGATAGAAAATAAATCAGCACGCTCAAGAGGGAGGCCTTAATCAAATTAATTCTTCCCCCAAGGGATAAGAAATTTAACATCTAGGAGGAAATCTTTTGCTACATTCTTTCCAGGATATTTATTATCCCACAGATAGAGAGGGGGTTTTCCTATACACAAAGGCATTCCAAGATATAATGTAGGGATGGTCTCTACCTTGCAACCAAGGGAATCAGCGAAAGAAGAGCACACCTCAACTGAAAGGTTTATATACCAAAGACCTCTGATTTTGACATATTGACCTTTAATCGAGATACCACTTGGAACTAGCAGATTGTCATACTTAGGAAGGTTATCATCATTTTGTCTGCATCACAAAAGAGTAGCGTATCATCAGCAACTTGCAGTTGCAGGTGATTAATATGATAAGGAAAATTCCTAATTGAGGACCCTCGAAAGAGACCCACATCCTAGCCTCTGGAAAGCATTCCATTAAGGGCTTTTGTAACCAAAACAAACAGTAACAGAGAAAGAGGATCTCCCTGTAGAAGGCCTCTAGAAGATCTGAAATAACCGAAGGGGGATCCGTTAATAAGGACTGAGAATTTAGGAGAAGAGACATTTTCTTCCAAGATCTCCATTTAAAGCCAAACCCCAATCTCAAGAGCATGAAATCCAGGAAAGACCAATCAACATGGTCGTAGGCCTTTTGAATGTCAAGCCTTTTGGAAAGACCAATTTGCAGGGCCACGATAACGTTTATTTTCCATCCAATCTGATCTGATCAGACCAGAGTGGGCCCCACCATGATGTATATATTTTATCCATGTCGTCCATCCATTTTGCCACGTCATTTTAGGTCAGGATCTGAAAAATTAATAATATCCAAATCTCAGGTGGACCACACCATAGGAAACAGTGGTTATAAAACGCTCACCATTAAAAATTTCTTAAGGTCCACTGTAATGTTTATTTTCAATCTAACCTATTAATTGGGTCACACTGACGTGGATGAAGAGAAAACACACATGTCAGCTTAATCTAAAACTTTTGTAGCCTCCAATAAATTTTTAATGGTGAACATTTAATTATTGTTATTTCTTATGGTGCAGTCCACTTGAGCTTTGGATGTGCCTCATTTTTGGGCTCATGCCCTAAAAGTATTTGACAAAATGGATGGACGGTGTGGATATAACACATTCATCACGGGTGGGGCCCAAAAAACTTTGACACGTGTGCTACACTTCACAATTCGAGTCCCGCCTAATTCGAGCATTAAAAAATTGTACACGAGACATATATTAACTTAAAATTTAGCAATTAAATTATGGATTGCAATTGCTAACTCACGATGCCAAAATCAAATTGTTTGAATAGTTTTAATTGTTAATTTGTGGACTTTTAATTTTTAAAATAGGGACATTTTTTTTTTTCATGATTCAAGATATCAATAAATGTCCACCAATTCATAAGTGGGATAATGACAATAAATTGCATGAATTTGAAGCTGATTTGGTGTATAGATTGGTCCTCCAAGTCAGCCCCAAATTGGCAACGCCAGCTACAAAGAACTATTGGGAGAAATGATATCAAGTTATTAAGTATATAAATTAAATATTTAAGTCAAATTCAGGTTATCTGGTTCATAAATTCATCAGACAGTCCGATACAACTTCTCACCAAAGAGTGGACCGTTACACCACCATAAACATGTTCCAATTTATAAATGAATGCATATTTGGAATGCTTAGAATATTCTGGATTTAATCCATATTTTTTCATATTTTTTTGGCAAAAAAAAAGAAAATTGCGCCGTTACGGGCCGTTACGCCCCCGTATCCGTATCGGTTTTAGAGGTCACTGTTACGCCAACCGATACCGATACGGCACACCTTGCATAAGATTCCTGATTTTCTTTTGCACACGAATCAATACATTCATTAGCTATTAGGACCGAATGTAGCATTTGCCTACCTTAATTTAGCCTATCATATGCACTGTTCGTTTTCTCTATGACCATGTACCAGTCTTTCTTGCTTGTCTTTTTCCCAGGGACTTACTTGATTTTATATGACAAGATTTCACTCCTAGCTGCACTCTACAAACGCAAATTGAAAAGGGGAGATAACACTGGATATAACCTATCTCAAATGTTGTGTCAATATTGTAGAGAGTATCTTGTAAGGGCTTCCAAGAAGGCTAATAGGTCGAAAGTCTTTAATACTTTGGGCTCCTTTTTTGGGAATTAAGGCTAGGAAGGTACTTGTAAGATATATCTTGTATCCCACCAGTGTGATACGAAACGCACAAGTAGTGCGATATATCCCACATGTTCGATCTAGTTAGCATTTTCGAATTTTGATGCTCTTATTTTCTGTAGATCATGTTAAATTAGTGTCAAATTGTTACAAATTCATGATTTTTCATGTTCTGCATGAAAAATCATGGATTGGGAGCTTCAATTTCGAGATTTGGAGGAGATGGGCCAAGTTGCGAAAAATTGAAAAAAAAATCAAAATTTCCCAATTTCTCACAAATTCTTTGCAATCTGTGTGTTCAAACATCACATCAAACATGTCTGTAATCGAATCTAGTGATTCTTCTTTTGCTTTTGAATGTATTGCTTATGTTTCGACACGTCTTTTTACATTTATAAATTATATGAATAGATATTGAATATACTTGCATCAATTTAGTTAGACAACGCACAGATTAGGACCCTGTAGAAAGAAAACCTATTATGTGTACTTGTTTTTTGTAATGTTTTGATTTATAAGTGTGTATTGGTGTCTTTTTTAACAATCGCCAAAGTTTCATCGAAAAATTCAACCAATTTCCTAATGTTTCCCTATGTTTCCAACAACAGCGATACATTACACAATACAACTGATATATCCCATGCGATAACGGATACGTATCCGTATCCCAAGAATGTGATACGTAACGCGATACCGATATTACGAACATTGCTTGCAAGCTCCTTGGGCAATTTGTTGTGCTGGAACAGTTCCTAAACAAAAGCAAATAAATCTTCCTTAACCAGATCCCATAACACTTTAAAGAACGCTATAGGGAGTCTGTTAGGGCCAGGGGGCTTTCTCACTCCCTAGATCCCACACAACAACTTTCATTTCTTAGTTCTCTACCAGCCTTTCAAGTTGCGTGGCTTCTTCTTCTGAGATATTTTTAAACTCCAAATTATCAATCTTTGGCCGATCCACATCCTCTGTAGTCAACAATCGAGAATAGAAATCAACTATCGAATTGCAAAAAATCTATTTCTCCGTTACCAGCTGATCATCAATCAGAAGGGAGGCAATAGCGTTGGTTCTAGACCAGGCCGAAGCATAGATGTGGAAGAACTTAGCATCGCGGTCTCCTTCCTTAAGCCAAAGTGCATGGGATTGCTGCTTCTATCTAATCTCTTCTTCCTTGAGTCTAGCACTGTAATCCGCTGAGAGTTGGAATCTAAGGGATCTTTGGAAAGGAGCTCAATCTCTTCCTTGACATCCAACTGTTGAATTGCTAGGAGTAAAGAGGAGATCTCAGGTTCTCTGGCCCCAAAGATCTTCTTGTGCCATGCTTTGAGCTTCTCTTTCAACATCTGGAGCTTCTTAAGGAGGATAAATCCTGGCTTTCCATTAGGGAGGAACAAACTCCACCAATCAGCGACCATGTTCTTAAAGCCTTCTACTTGGATCCAAGCCATTTCCAACCTGAAAGATTTCAGACCGCAATTCAATTCGTCAATTTCCAACAGGATAGGACAATGATTGGAAATGGGTATGGGGAGCCCTCTTTGTCTGACAAAAGAGAAATGGATCATCCAATCATGGGATTGGAGAAACATGTCATCATCTAGGTGAATTTGATACCCCCCATTGGTAGGTCCATCATCCCATGATTGCCCACCCAATCAGAAAAGCCTCTCATAGAAGAAGAGATTCTTGTGACATTGTATTTCTCATAAGAGAAACGAATAACATTGAAATTTCCTCCGACCATGAAAAGGGGTTGGCACAATAAAACCTTCAGGAGAAGAGGGAGGGGTAAGGAAGGTAGCAATGGTCAGAAGATAGGGGGCCTCAATATCACTAGAATGCTTCAAGGGTGAGAGAAACGGCCAAGACAAGGGTTCATGGGGGCAGCATCTATGGGGATTTCTTCTCCTTCTGGCCTTTCTGATCCGCCTAAAACTGTCTTTGAGTTGTGAAGAAATTGAGTATGTTGTTTATCTCTGAGGCCAATTCCTTCCTGCGATGGGGGATGGGATGTGATGAGAGGAACCAGTAGAGATGGCCCATCCAAGGAGGGAGATAGGTCCTCTACTAATGCATGGGCATTTCCACACCGGGCTCAAGTGGTATGGCCTGTGGGATGCATGGGCACACTCAGGGTGGGCGGCCTGTATGAGGCGGGCCCCACCCATGCGAGGCGGGTGGCTCGTGTGAAGTGGAACGCATGTGAAGTGGGGTCCACGAGGGGGGTTCAGTCGAGGTCCTAACCCATGGGATGTGGGGCTTGAGCTATGAGAATAAAGGGATTAATTCACTATGCTCTATCAGTTCGAGCTTTTAGAGCAAGTGGTTAATTGTCCTACATCATCTACCCTAGTCCGTTTCCCACTCGAGGAACCACCATCTATGAGCACCCCTCCCGAGGGATCATCATGCTGAGAGATGGCCTCCTGCGCTGTTGCAGAGGCGGAAGCACTTTGTGTGGACATGTGGAGGCCAGGGGGAGACGAGGGGGGCAGCAGAAGCAGCTTCTTCAGACCGTTATAATAGGTTGCCATGCGTAGTCAGCAGTAATAATAACCAACTCCCGAGAAAGCAAAATGTCTCCAGCTGGAGGCAGATTGGCAATTTTTTTCTCGTCGAGATCGGGTCTTGAGATCTGGACGGGTCTTCTCCGATAGACTCGCCAAAATATCATGATACGTAGCTACTCCTGAAAATTCAAAAGTAGTCTGCGGGGCACTCAAGAATAATTGGTTATTGCATGGTTAATGGTTTAAACTGTGGGTAACATTTTTATTTTTTGGTTGTCCCTTTGTTTACATTAGTACAAGTTAACAGGGCTTATTCCTAACCACTCAAACAGAAAATTTAGGGTATGTTTCTCCTGAAATCATCCACCCCATGCGATATTCTTGATGAAAATGGAGGACCCTGGAGAGTGCATATTCATGCGTGCAGTAGGGTAGTGCAGCTAACTAGGGATCCATCTGGGGTTTGTTTATCCCTTTACTTACCACTTTCTCAGTGGTTCTTATTAACTTTCACCAACTCTTATGCATAGATGATGCTTGTTGACTGGTGAATAATGGCACTCAGATAATGAAATGTGTTCTACTTACATTTGGACCATTACCTCGATGTTCAGTTTAAAAGTGCTTAGGTATACTTTTAAGTTATAATTTGGTACCGCATTCTTCTGCAAAAGGAAATTGTTGCTTGGCTAAATGTTTGTAAGCCTCAGTTTGGAGGGGGATTGGAGCTTTCAAAGCTTAGGACCTTAAGCTCCATGCTATTAGGGTGCCATTTTTGTCTTCTCTCTCCGGAGTCTTCAAGAGCTCCTTAAAAGTTTGTAAAATTGTTTTAAATCAGATTCTCACTGCTTTGCAGTTTTGGTAAGTCAGACTGGCATTGCACTATATTTGTCTGAGTGAACGCCATTGTTTCTGTATCAGCTGAAAATTTGTGCATGATTTAGTGACTAGAATTCCTTATTTGCTTCTATATGATGTGAATTGCATTCAGAATTCCTGGACATCAATATTTAATTTATCTCCCATATGTGAAATACTCTTTATTTATTTATCTTTTTTTTTTTTTTTTTTCAGCTCAAGTAAGTTCCATACCAATTGTCGATGACAATGGATCCCTGCTAGATGTGTACTCTCGAAGGTAATTGAATATCTTTCTTTTTTATTTTTATTTTTTAATTGTGATTTCCGCTTTTATTGTTTCGTTATGGACCTTTGAAGTAGGGAGTCATTGTGGCTTCTGTATATGCAGTGATATTACAGCCTTAGCAAGAGGTGGTGCATATGCTCATATTTCGCTAGATCAAACGAGTATGCAAAATGTAAGTGCACACTTTTATATTCTTTAATTGTTTTTGGTAATTGGCTGACCCTTTTCCACACTCCCATTCAGTGATGCAAGTGTACACCTTTACTATGTAGTTGAATATTGGGGAATGGATGGTGTGGAATTTAGAGGTTGGTCTTTTCAATTGAGGGCATCAAGGTCTTCCATGCCTCCATGGTCTTGGAAAAGCGCTAAATGGCATCCCTGCCCAATTTCAACAGTGCCACATGATATTCTGTTGGGCATCATTTGGGGCGCGTTTGGTAGCAGCTTTTTCAAAATAGAAGCTATTCTACACTCTAGGATAGCTTCTATTTTGTAAGGGAAGCTGCCCGAAGTAGCTTCTGGTGGTGTTACCAAATGCACTCTTGGGTAATGTTGAAGGTACATCACGTAGTTACTTTTCTTTTTATTTTGGGCAGATGAGCACTCCCCCCAGTGGGAGCACTGCAATTCCTTTTGAAACAGAAATGATTTTGTCTGCGAGATCTGAATTTTATGTATCTACACTCTCTTTGTATATTTGTACTGTCAGTACAATCATTTATTGTGCTTATAAATGAAGTGTATTGAGGTCCTTGGGTTATGAAAACATTTTGCATCTTGTCATTGACTTTTTTGGCAGAATTATGTCAATCCCTAGGGTTGTGCTTCATTACATTAGATGTAGCTTAGGGGTTGTTTGGTAGCAGCAAAAGTTCTCTCCCTCACTAATTCTGGGACTAACAACATGTCCACGATTTGTCGCCTATCATTATTAATTTTTTCTTTTCACAGAAACCAGGAAAAGCGCGGACTTGGTCTCATTTTTTGACTGTTGGAATGCCTTGTTGTTCCTGAAAAGAGAATTGCTTGTACTTGTTATGGTACATGACAAACTATAATGTTGCAGTACATGTGCCACAGTCTATTTTCAAGAACTGCAAATGTGCCACATTTATCCTTCATGTGCCACGTGCCAAGTTGTACATGTGCATATACCGCATATGGCACCATGCACCATTAAGCCCCCCAATGTTCCATCATTCATAACCCTGCACATGCTGTGTGACCATAGATTTCAAGTGGCACGCATGTGCCACATGTGTCAAGTTTTCAACATGCACATGCATCACATGATAAATGAAGGAATCCATGGGACTGCTACCAACTTGATGCATGTGTGATCACTTCATTGATCATGTATTCCTCACTGCGATCTGGCAGATTGACTGATCAGGCTGGTGGGCCATGCTTGTATGAGAAAAATGGATGGTTAGAGAAGCTGAGCATGGGCCCATATCCAACAAACATGCATGGCCTACCTGACAAGTGGACTGGCCTGATTTCTGCTCCAGGGCATGTGTACAGTGCAACCAATGGATGGATAGGGTCTCGTGTATATGCTGAGTTGGGGTGTGCTGCAAAGCCTCATGTCCATACCATGAGAACAAGTTTGGATTCCTCCATTTGAGTACATGGCAAATAGATCTGCAGTATGCTGATGGGAATGCCAACAAGAAAAGAAAGAACACTCCATAATTGTATGCTAAAAGAACAATGAACAGATTTAACTCGGTAATGTTGGTTTCTTACAGGAAAAGGACAACAGATTCTATCAACCATCTTTTTTAACCCTAAAGAATGAAATCATTGAATATTCTATGCCTTTGTAGTAGAATGAAAGCTGATGATATGTCACGTCCTGGAATCTGATCTCAGGTGCTGCAGCTAGGATACGAGGCCAACATTGTCGTCAACGGACCAAGGCGTTGCCATTCGTGTTTGCGTACTGACACCCTCCATGAGATTATGGAGCAGCTCTCAGATCCAGGTACACTCTTGAAAACAACCCACATGCATCTGTTTATTATTTTTTATTATTTGAGCCTTTTGTATTAAAAAATAACCTCTGCTCCCATTTTTCAGCGGTGCGGCGGCTCATCGTCATCGAGGCTGGCAGCAATCGTGTACAAGGAATAATCTCATTGAGAGACATATTTAATTTTCTCCTCGAATGAAAAAAGTGGAAAAAAGCTCCCCCTGTACATCCCCCACTGATATTCAATTTTTGTCCAGCTTCTTTGATTCTAATAAATCATAAATATTAAGCGATTAATCTGTCCACACTCATCTTTATTCTATCCATGGTCTCCCATTTGCAAAATGCCTGATGGAAATTGATGGGTACCAAAGAACCAGGACATCAAAATACATCTCCACACCAGTCTGGAGTGTTAGGGCCTTGGGAATCCTTTTAGCTGTCCAATAACCTTGGCAGGCAGTCGATGTCAGGGTTAAAAAAAAACCATGACCCATTCCTCGACCGCTATCAGGGTCAAACACAAGCCCGCCGCCAATGTCAGGTGGCGGGAAATTCAGAAGAAGGAAGACTGCTTTGAGATGACTTCATTTTGACTGAGCACCAATGCAGCCTTCTTCTTGAGTGTGTCGTCCTGGAGGAGTTGCATGAGGATCTTCTCCGAGCGGTGAAACCGTTGCCCTGTGATCTTCACGTGCTTGGAGATCTTTTCGAAGAGGTCGAGGGCCTTGTCCTTGGCAGATATGGGTCCCCTATCCAGTAGGTCGTGAATGGCTTCCACACCTTGGTTGTCAACGATCACTGCAGCCGCACTTGAGATAGTTGTGTCATCCTTGAGCAGGGTCTCGAGGGCCAGGATGGCAGCCTCAGCAGCTTCCATCTCTCTCAGCATCTGCACCAGTGGCCTTACTGCGTCCACCCTGACAAGGCAGAAGGTGTGCCTGGATGAACAGGCAGAGCCATGGATGGAGCAGGGGCTCCATTGCCATTCCATGGGTGAGGAGCAGCACCAAGACATGCTGGGCAGGAGTTTTCTCAGCCATGGCATCGTCTCTGAGCCAGCTGGTGTCATGGACATGGCAGCTACGTCTGCTGTTGATGGGATGGTGGATCGGGATAGGTGGGCCATTGCAATTGCGGTCCTCTTCTTTGCCACTGTGCTGCCAGTAGAGAGCATGCGGACAAGCGATGGGTACAGCTCAAGCTCACCCAGTTGCTTCCGAATCTCAGGTTTGTTGGGTTTTGTGAAACGTACGAGTGCTGCTAGAGCGTTCTCCAGCAGCAGCCTATCTGGGGTGGTCACAAATGCCTGGATTCCTTCATCTGCAGCGCAGATCACCTCATGAATGGTTTTCAGGGTTTCAGACTTGCAGAGTATATTGTCAACAGCATCATCATCAGCAGGAAGCAGGCCGATGATTCCAGCAGCAATGGACTTGTTGTGAACCTCTGGTGAACTGATGAAGATGTTCACTAGTGTGTTGACTGCAGACTCCCTCGCAGGTGGTGGTGGAAGTGGGATTCCAGCTGGATGGTGTTCAGCCATGCAGTGTAGGAGTTTAAGTGCCTGTTGGCTGATGTCTACGTGGTTTCCATTTAGGGAAGAATAGAGTTGGGCCACAGCGTTATCATCTGACCGTAGCTGGTCGCATGCCATCTCAGATATATTGCAGATTGCTAGTAGTAGGTGCAGGAACTGGGCCTGAATTTGAGGAGTGGAAGATGCTGCAAAGTGCAGGAAGACGCTGATATTGTGCTGTGATTGCAGTTCCTCCATGTTTGGATTGCTGTGAAAATCAGAGAGCTGGCTGGATTCTACCATGGAGGTGAGGATCCCTGCGGCCATGTTCTGCCAGTGAGAGTTGGAGCTAGTGATGGAAATTAGATTTAACAAGGCTGGGATTGTAGCAGGTTCCGCGAGAAACTGGTTTGCCATCTCCGGATGGTTGGAGAGCTTCTTGATGCACTCGAGACATGCAGTTTTGTGGGCAGGAGAGCTTGAAGAGAGCACCTGAATGAGAGTGCTGATGAATTGCTTGTGCTCCAAGGCCTTCACGCTGTTGGCATTCAGCTGCATCTTTGTGAGGGCTGTGGCCATTGAAGTTTGGGTCTCGAGAGAACCTGTAGAGAAGAAGAGACAGATTGTGCAAATTTCAGGAGAAATAGCAAAGATTTTTAGCTGCGCACTAGCGGATGCTAAAAACAAGTTCCAACATGTACGCGAGATCTGAGCGATTCATCGGGTCAGAGATGGCCCAAATGTAGGAAAGGACATGTATGGTTAGCAATAGGATTAAGCGCCTGTCTGGATTGAACTGACTAGTGTTGGCCCACCTGATGAGTGGTTGAGTTCGTTTTTAGGTAGGATAGTGTAACTAAAGGGTATTGCAGAAGGAATGGCCTGGATCTTGCATGCATGTTCTAGCAAGTATTCATGAGTTTGCATGCTTTCTTGTTACCTTGGTTGAAGTGATCGATGAACGGTTGGAAGTGGCCGGTTTCGGCCATCTTGATGATGAAATGGGCGTTGGATGAGAGGTTCTCCAGCACCAGCCGGACTCTGCTGGATATGTCAGGTTTGGGATTTTGAAGCAGAGTGACCAAGAAAGCAATGCTGTTTTTGGCATTACCTATTTCCTGGATGAGCTCTTCTTTCTCTGACAGCGCTTGTAAGAGCCTTACTGCATCCGGTTCCACTTCGCCCCTGCCGATCTGCTTTACAATGCAACGGATGGCTCCAGCTCCGACAATGGCTTCCTATGAATTGTTGGAATATTTAGTTGAATCAATTAGATTATTAAAAATTTAAAACCAGAAAGAAAATAAAAGATATAAAAAACTTCTAGAGTTGAGTCGAGGGGTGACGTGAGTCATTTTGACTTGAACTCGAATTTGTCCCCTTGGACTGTGTCCCAAGTGCAATAAGTTTTCAAAGCAATCAACTTCTAAGACACAACGACTATGACCCGGTTTCAACGGCTTGGATCACTTAACAGTTTGACCTGAAAAGAACTTAATAACAAAGAACTCATAGAATAGAAAAGGAAGAGAGTTTTTTGTTCACAGGAGAGTAGAAATGATTCTTGTGTGTGTTTTTCTTTTTTTGTTTAAAATGAAATGAAAGTTCTTATATAAACAGTGAAGTGGTGCATTAAGCACTTGCGAAACAGTGAAGTGGTGCATTAAGCACCCCTTTGCAAGTGCTTGGTCCATTGGATTTAAATCCAATAGGTGCGACCAACCTAAGTATACTTTTGTACAAAATAAAGTCTCACGAGTACCCAAATATATACTTGCACAGCCGATCCAACCTGTCACGCATGCGCACATGGACTCAGGTCAGTACATGCATGTGTAGTCAATTGCATAGATTACAGCGATTAGCGTAACCTTCCATATAATGAAATTCACATGCCTCCTTAATGGGGTTCAAGCCCTAATGCAAAAAGCCTATATTATATACAAGAAATTTTTCTTGGGCAAATCTTAAGTGGAACTAAACCCATAAATTTCAAATTTAGAGGGAAAATACGATATAGATTCCCCCAAAGAACGTACCTTTGGTTTAATTGGAAAAGAGAGGTAACCTTCCCACTCAAAAAGGTGGGGGCACATCATCTCTGTGCCGGGGCCCACAAAGCAGGCCAATCTGGTAATCAGGTTGGCCGTTCACTGAAATTGAATTTCATTCCCTGTGCAGCCCACCTGAAGCCTGTCACGGCATGATTTTCAGGTCACAGCACACACACATATGGTGGGGCGGCCCTCCAAATGGACAGATTCGATCTTACTAGCACTGAGTGGTGTGAAGATTTCTCATAAGAATAAGAGATGTGATGCAGTCCAGGCATTCTGTTTACCTTGTTATCGTCGCTGTGATTGGCAAGGTAGCAGAGGCATTTCAGAGCTGCCTTGCTGTTTCCGCTCCCACCGGCTTTGATCGACTCTACAATCTTAGGAACGAGTCCTCTTTCTGTAACTTCCGATCTGCAGCGGGCTATTGCCATCAGAAATTGCAGCTCCTCTAAGCCTTGATTCGTAGCTTGTGTGTCGTTGGAGGTGAGAGCAGATACTGCAGTCTGTAGCTTTGAGTCCAGATTATTTAGCTTCCACTCCTCTATTGATCTGCGTAGAGAGATGTTTGGCGTTAGCACCCTAGAAGGGAGCTCCTGTTCGCACGTTGGGCAGGATCTCCCCCCTCTTTCAAAATGCTCCTGAATTGCCCTTCTCTCAAAGCTATGTCCGCAGACGATGGCCACTGGATCCTCCATCACCTCCTCGCATAACTGGCACATGAGCGGGCGGATTGGGTCATGTCGGTTTGTGCTGGTTCGAGAATCTTGTCGGTGAGGGTGATTTGGGTCCTCCCCATTCGCAGCTGTAAGCTCATCTTGTGTGCGAACTGCGTCTTGCCTGTTTGTAGTGCTCTGCTCATCTTGTGCACCTTGGCGAACTCGGTCTTGCCTGTTTGTAGTGGTCGGCTCATCTTGTGCGCCTGGGCGAACTGGGTCTTGCCTGTTTGTAGCAGCAAGCTCATCTCGTGTGCCCTGATGAACGAGCTCTTGCTTGATTGTAGCCGTAGGCTCAACTTGCGTGCCCAGGTGAACTGGATCTTGCCTGTTTGTAGCAGTTCCCTCGTCTCGAGCACATTGGTGAAGTGGGTGTTGCTTGTCTGGGGGAATTGGGCCTTGATTGTTTGTAGCATTTCGCTCATATTGTTCGTTGTGGCTAGTTGGGTCTTGACCATATGAGGTGGTCGGATCATTTCGTGGGCTTGAGCGCATTGGGTGTTGCTGATATGCGGTGAACCGCTCGTCTGGCAGGCACGGCCCCACTTCCGAGCTGTGCAAGAACTGCATCAGTTGAGAGAGCTGAAGCTCCTCACCCTGCTTCTGAGGCTTCATATCTTCCTTTAGCAGATCCGGTTCCCTCTGTTTTGGTGAAGCATTCTGCCTCGCTCCAACTGCTTCCGCAATCTTCTGCAGGAGCTGGATGTTGAGGGCCTGGCTACTGCCGCTCTTGGTCATTGTTTTCTCAATTTCCGAGATGATTGCTTCGGCAGTGGCTGCAGACCTGAACTCCAATGACTGCAGATCGTTGAGAATCCGGTCAGTCTTGGATTGCACTTCGAGGGTTGTATTGAGATTGGATACGCCAAGGAATGAGACCGTCTCGGCGATCTCATTGGCCGTGCGCCGCATCTGCGCGAGCTCATCACCAGGGTTCAGCAAGAGGCTGAGACTGCTCCCGGACTCGCACCTTTTGATGATCTCGCATGCTTCTCTAACCTGAGAATCCAGTTTCTGCAACGTGGCCTTTGTGGGTCCCTGCCCGATCCGGTCCTCGACCCTCCGGGCATGCAGCGATTTGAGTAGGATCTTTATGTCGGTCACGTACTTGGAGAATTGCCTGGAGCTCTCCTTGTCGATCATCACGTCTCTGGCGTTGGAGTCGGCATTCATCACCTTGGCAACGAAAAGGTCGCACAGGTTCTGTAACTCGGCCTCCAGGACATTTGTCTCATCGATAAGGGCCATTTCTGCAGGCTCTTACATCCCCCCGTTGAAGCGCTCCGCCACCGTCGACTGAGAAAATGCAGTCCGAAGATTGCCTGGATTCTACGGGAGATTCGAGGGCCTAATCAGTCGGGTCTCGAACCTGGGATCTGCTACGGGCCAATCAAGAATCAGAACGACGGCAGCCATTGAAATGTCTGTGCAGATTCTAATAAAGGGGACGCGGATTTCCTGCACGCCCTTCCTGCGACTAGGGATGTTTGCGATAAATCCACGCCGTCCGTCCGGACACGGTTTGGCGGGGACGCGGATTGCGTCCTACCCCCGCCCGTCTTTAGCCACGAACGGGCAGTTACGTGGGACGACCCACCGTGATGTATCTGCTAATCCACACCATCCATGCCTACTCTCACATCATTTTAAGTCATGTGAACAAAAATAGGTAGATCCAACGCTCAAGTGAACCCTACCAAATAATACGCTTGGTTTGCATTAAATGCTCAAAACATCGCAGGGAGGTTGCATTAAATGCAAGAGTAATGTTGGTGTGGTCTACTTTAGTTTTGGATCTGCCTCATTTTTACTGGTGTGGTCTACTTTAGTTTTGGATCTGCCTCATTTTTATTTTCATGCCTTAAAATGACGTGAGAGAAGGGATGGACGGCGGGATACCTCACGGTGGGCCCGCCCACAGAACTGCCCGTTCGTGGCTAGAGACGGGCGGGGGGTATGACGCAATCCGCGTCCGTTCGGCGGATATCAAAGGACGCGGATTAGATACTGAAAGGTTGAGTAGCGACTCTATACTGAAGTGACGTCACCAAGTCCTGTGGACTCCACTATGATGTATGTGCTGTATCCACAACGTCCATTCATTTGGAGATATTATTTTAAGGCAGGAACCGGAGAACAAGTCAGATCCAACTTTTTAGTGGACCCCACCACAGAAAACAGCAGGAAGGTTGATCCCACCATTGAAACCTTCCTAAGGTCTTCGAAATCCAAACTGTTCAAAAGTTAACAAAGACAAATAAGGAAAACACAAATATCAGCTTGATCGAAAACTTTTGTGGCCATTAGGAGTTTTTAACGGTCTCATCACTCTCCCCACTGTTTTCTGTGGTGGGGTCCACTGGAGCTTTGGATGTGGCTCATTCTTTGGATCTTACCCTAAAATGATCTCTTCAGATGGATGGACGGCGTGGATACAAAACATACATCATGGTGGGTCCACATAACTTGGTGACGTCACTTCAGTAGCAGTCTCGCTACTCAACCTGTCAGTAGCCGATCCGCGCCCGATGTCAAAGCTCTGTGGGCCCCACCAGGATGCATGTGTTTCAACTACGCCGCCCGTCCATTTTCCCGGCTGAATTTAGAATACGAGCCCAAAGCCTTCGCAAGGTCATTCCCATTGGGATTAACTGGAAACACAAACATATTAGCCTCATCGAAAACTTCTGTTGCCCCTTGAATCTTTCAACGGTGGGCGTTCAATCGCCTCTGTTGATTCTTGTCGGGCCCACTTGAGGTTTGGATCTGCCTCATTTTTTTGATTTATGTTCCAGCATGAGCTATCAAAACGGTTGGATGAGGTAGATTTCTCGCAAACATCACAGTCGGCCCCACTTAGCTGGGAACGGATTGGCTACTCCCCCTGCCACCGGCCCATAGCTGATGGTCGGTGCTCTGTGGGCCGCACCATGATGTATGTGTTTCATCCATGCCGTCCATCTATTTTTTCCAGATCATTTTAAATATGGGACAAAAATTTAGGTATATCCCAATCTCATGTGGACCACATTACAGGAAACAGTGTTGAATGAGCGTCGGCCATTAAAAATCTTTTGGGGGCCATAAAAGTTTTTGATCAAGCTGATTTTTGTTTTTTCCCTTCATCCTGGCCTGTATGACCTAACCAACAGATTTGATGTCAAATAAACAGTACATTGGGCCTTAGGATGATTTTAATGGTGGATATCTAATCATTACTGTTTTCCTATGGTGTGGTCCATCTGAGGTTTATATCCCTCTCATTTTTGGAAACAATCCATAAAATTATCTTTAAAAATGGATGAACAGAGTGGATGAAATACATACGTCATGGTGGGGCCAACAGAGCACCGACCACCAGCCACTGGGCTGATGGTAGGGGGAGTAGCCAATCCATTTCCCACTCAGCTACTGACCGACAGGACCTTCCTCTCTGCACGGGTAAGAGGCAAGCCTCATCATGTATTCTGTCGCCCCTTTCGTTATGTATTTATTTTATCCACACCGTCCATACATTTCGAATCATTATCTAAGGTCTTGAGCCAAAAAAATGAGGTAGATCAAATTCTAATGTGGACCGCACCACCATTTAAAACTTCCTATGGCCCACTGTAATGTTTGTTTGGTCACACAGACCTCGATGAAGAGAAAGCACAAACATAGGCCTGATCCAAAACTTTAGAGGGCCCAAGAAGACTTCAATGGTGGGGTCCACCTGAGATTTGTGGTGTCGTCCACCTGAGATTTTTATCAGCATTTTGGGGGACATAAACTAAAATGAACTGGAAAATGGATGGACCGTGTGGATAAAATACATCCATCATGGTGGGGCCCACAGCACCATCCGCCGTGTCAGTATGCATTATTCGTCAGTGGTCTTTGGTTCCAGTCAACTCTAAGATTTAAAATAATAATAATAAAAAACAAAATAAAAAATAAAAAATCCCAAGTGGATAGGAATTGTTGAGGACGCGGATTGCTTCACACCCTTCATGCACGGACTCGGTCCCAGAAGGGGCTCTGTGGGGTCCACTGTGGTGTATGTACTTTATCCACGCCGTCCATCCATTAAAAAAATCATTTTAAAGCTCTAATCCAAAAAGGAGGCAGACCCAAGCCTCAAGCGGGCCACACCACAAGAAATAGTGGGATCGAATGCCTGGCGTTGAAAATTCTTGGGGACTACAGAAGTTTTTCTTCAAGCTTATATTTATGTTTTCCCTTCATTAAGGTCTACGTGACCTTATGAACAGGTTGGATGGCCAATAAACATCACGGTGGGCCCTAGAAAGGTTTCAAAGGAGGTATCATTATCACCATTGCTTCCTCTGGTGTCCTATTTAGCCTTGGATCTTACTAGATTTTGGATTCATGCCTTAAAATGGTCAATTAAAATGGATGGACGGCGTGGATAAATCAAATACATCACAGTGGGCCTCACAGAGCCCATGTCAGGACCGAGTCCGTCCTGGCAGGGTCGGACGCAATCCGCGTCCAATGGTTCAGTGGTCTGCCATGAATTGTAGCCCACTGCTCTTGCACCATACATGGACCCACACTTGGCAATCAGAACCATTCATCTGATGGACCCACTGCGAATGGTGTAAGTTGTGAGAATTGCAGGGGCCAGACGATCCTAACCGTCCAATAAGTGGACTCAGGCTCCTTGTCCATGAGCCGTTAGCATATCTAAATATGTGTACGTCGTGGGCTGTCCACAGTGGGGTCCATGCATGGTGGGGCCCAACATGAACTACGATTTAGGCCACACTGTCAATCCTCTGAGAAATGAAAGGTTGAGAAATCAGCTTACTCAGTACGAACGAAGAACCGCGGCCCGGCCAATCATCGCCGATCTTGATAAACGGCCAGAAAATCTGATCATCGCAGTAGAGAGAGAGAGAGAGAGAGAGAGAGAGAGAGAGAGAGAGAGAGGTTTTTTGGTTTGGGAGAGATTGGTAATGGGTTTGGGAGAGATTGGTAATGTAATTTGAAATGCTAGCGAGAATAGAAATTTCTGCGAATGTATCGAGGGGAGGAAAGAGGAGGTTCGGTCGTTGTCACCACGCCTGTGGACCCCACTCTTTTGATGGATGGAATGCTCAGTAACGCTTGCCTGCTTCGCATCTGGTATCTACCAGGGTTAACTTTCTCTGACGTGGGCAAACGGTTTGACTTGCATGAAATCCACACCGTCCATCAGGTAGACCACCCCTTTTTTAGTCTAGGTAATTAAAATAAGGAAAAACACAGATATCGGCTTAGATCCAAAAACTACTATTAGCCCAAGAAGTTTTCAACGGTAGGTGTTCAATTTCCACTATTTCCTGTGGTATTTTTCACTTGAGATATTTGTATCTTCTTCAAGAAATCTCATGCCCTAGAATGAGCTAGAAAAACGAATGTACGGCATGGAACGCACACATCACGGTAGGCCCAAAACCACGGAGGTCGGTGGTAGCGAGGTAATTACGCAATCCGCGTCGGAGCACGAGTTAATGGGATATCAGGTGGAGCCCACCGTTGTGTTTGTAAGAAATCCACACCGTCCATCCGTTTTGAGAGATCATTTTTGTACATGTGACTAAAATTTAGGTGGATCCAATACTCAAATGGGTCGCACGAGAGGAAACAGTGGGGATTCAATGACCACCGTTTGAAACATTCGTACGTCCGAAAAGTTTCATATCAAGCTAAGTTTTCGGTGTTTTAGCTTCATCCCAGTTGGAGTGACCTTATGAAGGGTTTGGATGGCATATAAACATAAGGGAGATCCGAGGAAGGTTTCAACGTTGGAAACTCTTTCGCCAGTTTCCCTCTCGTCTGTACGCCTTGATTTTTGCATCCACCTGATTTTTTTTTTTTTTTTTTAATTTCATGTACTAAAATTAAAAAAATATCGCAAACATCACGGTGGACCCCACCTAGCAATAGGGCTGAAAGTCGGGCAGGTTCAACCCGGCCAACTTGTGACCGACCCGACATTAGGTTGGGCTCAGGTAGAATATAACGGGTTGGATCTCAAGCGGGGGCTATATAAACACCAACCTGATAAAACTTGGATTGGGCTCGAGTTGAGGTCTCGAGTTGCCCGACCCAACCTAAATCCGATCAATATATTAGTTACTTATAAATTATAATTGAGTGTGAATCTTTTGTGTCGAAGGCACACTAGTGTTGTCGGGTCTCATTTATCCACGTCATTTACAAGGACTCAAGCTAACAAGATGTACCGGATTTCTCTCTCCCAAATAGATTGCGTGCTATGCTACATGACTTTTAAAGGAGTAGTTGTCCTGTATTTTAGCTTGTTTTTTTTTTAAAGAAAAAAATGAAGTTCATTATAATAAATAATCACATATATAATTAATCAAATCATAGATACAGAGAATAAGTTTTATATTGAAATATAATAAATTAATGTAATAATAAAAATATTAGCACATATACACCCGACCAACCCGATCAACTCGACCGAGCCCGCTTAGGTTGGGGCTTGGGTTGAGAATTCCCAACCTGGGGTTGGGTTAGGTTAGGTTGGGTTGGGTTGGGTTGAGCACCAACCCAACCCAACCCAACCCAACCCACCCGACTTTCAGCCCTACCTAGTAATAGCATACCAAACGCAGGAACTTCCAGCCAAAGGCCTCTTGGAAGGAAATCTACGTCCAGCCGTTTGGGGACACGAAATTCCATCGTGAACGCAAAGCGGATAAAGCCCAGGAGCCAAACACACGGGAAGGCGGTTCTTTTGCTTGAGCCCACACGCACCTCTGGTTTTTACACTTTGGTAGGCGGCCTCCTTACACGTTAGCTGCACGTCCTCCAAATACACGTGGTGGGGTTAGCATTCTGTCGTCCACTCCTCAAATGGGCCACACTTGAAAAAGCCTGTCGTCCCTCGAAGTGCAACCCAAAGCTGATATCACATTAGCCCCACCCCATCGACCGCCCTTTACTTGGTTGAGATGAATAGGGCCACCGATCTGAGTACATCAAACAAGTTTCTGCTACTCAGATGTTAAGATCATTTAACCCATCTGATCTTGGTAGGATGACCTCTATCTATCAGGAATCAACGGTTTAGAAAGTTTTGAGTCGATGACATGTACAAATTTCTGAATGCCCACGTATCCACCTAGTGAGTGTAGATTGGGTTGATTTTTGCACAAACTGCAACTAGTCCTTATGATGGGGCCCTCCTCTTGAAAGAGTTCGAATCTCACAAGCATGGCAGGTTAGAATTTATCTAAGTGGTCAGACATGATCATGTCTTTATATATATATATATATATATATATACCGTCCTGAATTATGATTGGGGAGAAAATGATATATGGGTCCGTTGAACAAATGAGCTATTTGATGCTCTGGCAGGACACAACACTTGATACTCGGGTGAAAAAAATTGAACAAGTGCTATATATTACTCGGCTTAGTCCGTCGGCAATTTCTAATTTGGACCAAACCAGTAATCGTCCACCAATCAGCTATTTAAAATGTCAGGTTGGTGTAATTTTGGATTCATGAACCATCTAAATTGGACCCAACATTCAGATAGTTTAATCTGCTTTCATTTATGCCACGTGTACAAAATTCCAGCGTGTCAACATTCAAGACTCCGGCGGAGTATCATTACAAAAGTTTTCCATAGATATCAGTCGCATTCACATCTGAAAGCGACCGATATCCAACCTTAAGCGGATTGTGAGCGCGACTTTCCACCAAAGTCCGCTTAAGACCAAAAATTTGTATGGTTGAGATTTAATTTGCACCACTCCAATGGGACTAATTGAAGAAAAACTTCGATGCTCTACCAGAGTATGATGGATGATATGCAGGCACTTGGAAATTTCTTAGAAATTGCATACATGGCCAGCTCTCACTAATCAAATGAAGCCGTCTAAATTACGAGTGCCCTCTGTTTGACTATCAGATTGGTTGACATTTATCGGATGGAATGAAAATGACCCAACGTTCTTATTTCAACAAACAAGTGTCAATGGATTAAAGGTTATGATTTTTCAGAGAATCTTATTTTTGGAGGATAACTTAGCAACAGTGGATCCGGGGTCGTATGACACCATGGATTTGGGGGATTTCAAATCCCCTGGTTGTTTGGCGGCATAAAGCAATCGGGGTTTCAAATCCGGGTTTGAAATCAAAAGTGAGAGCTTAGATTAGGCCTAAAATTCTTTCAATAGTTGCATGTGTCACATGTGTGTTACTGGACTATTATTTTATTGGGCATATGAACCACCAATGATATCCGAAAAATATATAAATTATCAATTGCATCACTATAATTACTTTAATATGATGATCGGCACTGTCCAAACATTGTCCATGTAAATCAACGGTTAAAAATTGTTGGCTAGTCATTGTGCTCCTTGCCCATCCAAGACTTGAAATTTCATCATCTTCGGACAAATCATATATTTCGACGGGCTTATTACAACCATTGTGTCGAACATTACATGCCTCACTAATTAGATATATTAAAATTGATTTAGTAATTAAATTCAAATCCCTGTTAATATAGACATTGCATAGCTTCTTTTGGATTAAAGTTGATTCCAAGTAAAGGACAAAATAGGATGATTTGAAATCCGGGGGTTCAAAATCAAGGGTTTTCAAATCCACGCTCCGAAACATATCCATTTAATTTGAGTTAATGTATTACACATGTACCAATTTTAAGTGCCTAATTATCAAGCCTCTTACACAGGCAGAGTATCAAATAACCCCTTGAATCTTCCTACAGCGTCCGTTCTTGGGACGTGGATTGCGTCTTACCCCACCAGACGGTAATCCGTCCGGGGCAAGGCTCTGTGGGGTCCACCGTGATGTAATTATTTTATCCACACTGTTAATTGTTTTTATATAATCATTTTAAGGTACTACATAAAAAATAAGTAGATAAACAGATCCAGTAGACCACATCAAAGGAAGCTGCAGTGATAATGACACCTACTGTTGAAACATTTCTAAGGGCCACCATGATATTTTTTAACTGCCCAACCTATTAATAAGGTCATGCAGACTCGGATGAAGTGAAAACACAAATTTCATCTTGATCCGACACTTCTCCAGATCCCAGGAAGTTTTTAATGGTGGAAGTTTAATTCACAATTTGTGATCCACTTAAGCCCTGAACCTACTTCAATTTTTGGCTCATACTTAAAATGATCATATAAAAATAATTAACGGTTTGGATAAAAAAACTTACATCACTATGGCCCCACAGAGCCCTGCCCGGAGTGATTGCCGTCCCGGCGGGGGTAGGACGCAATCCGCGTCCCCGTTCTTGTGGAAAGCTTGTCTGGATTACCCGTTCCGTCGAGTCAAAACCATATTTTAAAGATAAACCAGTGATCTGTGTGGAATACCCATGCTCTGTGGGTCCCATCGTGATGTCTGCGTAAAATCCACTGCAATAATTAATTGAAACCTCTCATCTTATCCGTAAATAAGATCGGTACAAAATTTAGGTGGGCCACACTACAGGAACAACGTGATTAATGGGGAATTAATGCTCACCACGAAAAACAATGGGAAATTAATGCTCACCACTTTTTGGACCAGGCTGATATTTTTATTTTACCTTTATCCTTGTGGGAATGAGTTTATGAATGGGTTGGATGGTATATAATCATAACGGTAGGCCCATGAAGGTGTTAGCCATGAGCGTTTCCATCTCTACTATTTCTCATTATGTGGCCCACTTGAGTATTGGATCTGCCTAATTTTTAGTTCATGTCCTAATATAAGCGGTATAAACTGATTGATGGAGTGGATGCCACGCACAGAGCTTTTGGTTACACGCGCTCCATGTAATATAGGATTCTTGGAAAATTCGTATCCACCCAACTCTACCAGGACGCATGTGATGGTGAGGAAACTCATGCAACTGTGAGGTAACAAGGGAATGATCTCATCTGCTCTAACGTAAGTGTGTAGCCCATCGTGACGTGTAAGTGCCATCCTACCCATCCATTAGATGTGCCCTCATGTTAGGCCTCAATTCCAAAATTTAGCCTGATCCATAACTCAGGAGGCCCATAAGAAAGAGAACAAATGTGGGTGCCCATTGCGGAAGGTGGCCTACCAGAGAAATTTCCAGATGCATTTGTGGCACACCATTGTTGTGTATATCCTGTTGATGTAGAAATCTGGTCGATCCAGCCTCACCTCCTGCGAGTTGCTGAGTACCTGCAGTTAATGGAGAACAAGGGAATGCACTGGGAGTGCCGGTTAAGGCCGGAAACCATCCTATGCCCAAGTCAAGCGTATTAACTCACAGCATGTAGTAGAATCCTTATATTTGTGTGTATCTTACTCCATGGAGAGGGTCTCATACATTTGTTGGAGCGAGGGTCTCATACATTTGTTTAGCTCCATTTTACCAATAACATATCCCATCCAAACTAGTCATATGGGACCCACGAGGATGAAGGGACACCATAAAACTCAGGTGGGCCACACTGCATGAATATTTAGGTGTGATAATACATTGCTCCATTGGTGTGTCCTACCTTGGTTTCACACTGGTATGACTAGTGTGATGTAGGATGAAATGAGGAGATGAACCCCATGCACGATTAGGTCTCAGGGTCTTAAAACCATGGTCCATGTTGGTATAAAGTCCTATTGGCACTCACGCACATGAGCCCATCCTGGTCAATACCAACACAAGACTTCTTGATGCAGCTCAAGGTGGGGGCCAGCTTGAGTCTGAGTGGAGCCCATAAAACCAACCTTGGCCCAGATGGTGTATAAAATCAATGAAGCATCAAACCTGGAATTTCAGACAGCAGTACAAGTGGCCCCACTGTTCCTGACCATGGCCTAAAAGTCTTCGATATTGATGATATAACTTTAGTGCAAGATGGATCATGGTTGGACCCTTAGATCACCACTTTGGACGGCTGGGATAGCATGATTGTGGATGAAGTATGACCCATTTGAATGTAACAAACCTCATTGTCTAATGGCATGCATCCACGTGTTGTTTTGCAATCCAATCCAATACCCAACAGATCTCATCAATCTGAGGGTGCCACCTCTCCCCTGCCACAAACTCATGATCCACACCATCCACTTGAATCTAACTACACCTAGGACTCTTCCTCACTCTCCTCACATACATCAACCTCCTCATCCTAGCCACATCTTTCCACCTCCTTGCCTTAGAATAGATGTAGACCATGATGGAGTAGGTCCCACCACCATTAGGGGCTGGTTCCATCAAGTGCCCAGCAGCAATCTCAGCCACCTCAACATTCCCATGTATCCTGCACCCCCTTAGCAGACCCGCCCACACATACACATCACCCTCCATTAGCATGCTCTCTATCATCTCCACTGCTTTTCGATCAGCTCAACCCGCCCAAGCAGATCAGCCATGCACCCATAATGGCTTAGACCACCACAAACATTATAGATGCTTTCCATCTCATCGAACAACTACCACGCATGTTCAACCAGGCTCGCGTGGCCACACCCCACCAAAACAGCTAAGAACGTCACCCTATCTGGTCTGATCCCCACGTCCTGCATTTTCATGAAGAGTTCGAGTGACCGCTGGTCGTGCCCGTGCATGGCCAGACGAGCGATCATGGCATTCCACGTGAAGATATTCTTGTCATGGCTCGATTCGAAGATGTCCATTGCAATGCCAATGCACCCGCATTTCGCGTACATGTCGACTAGGGCCGTGGACAGGAACACATTAGGCAGGATTCCAATCCTTCTAATGTGATCGTGGAGGGTCATTCCCTTATCTAATATGCCCAACTGTGCGCATGCAGAGATCGCACCGACTAATGCAACATTATCAGGGCGCACCCCCAGATCGAGTATTTCATCAAATAGTTGTATCCCTTCGTTGCAGCGGCCCACCTGGGTGTACCCCACGAAGAGGGTGCCCCACAAAACAGAATCTCTAACGGGCATTTCATCGAATATTGCACATGCAATGTCTGTCTCGTAGGCCTTAATATACCCCGCGATTAATGTGTTATAAGACACGATGTCATGCTGTCGGCCCTCGTCGAACACCTGGCTCCCCTCGTCGATCAAATCCGAGTTCGGGTAGGCGTGGATCAATGCGTTCGTCATGTAAATGTGGTTGTCGAAGCCGAATTTCAATGCTTGGGAGTGGATGGAACGTGCGGTCGAGGGCGTGCCGAGGCGCGCGCACGTTTTGAGAACAAATGGGTAGGTGTGAAAGTAAGGTGGCAGACATAGGTGACACATTTCAAAAAACAGGAGTGCGGATTGTGGGGAGGAGAGGAGGGTGCGGGCCCGGATGATATTATTGTAGGCGAAGGTGGATGGGGTTGGGATTTGATGGAAGATGGAGTTGGCATAGTGAATGGGCGGTGGTGATGGAGGGTTTAGGACCGTTAAAGAGTAGAGGATTTTGGCAAGTATGAATGAAGGATTGAGGGAAATGAGGCCTTGTGTGATGGTTTGGGCGTGGGCCTGTTTTAGCGGATGGAGAGTCTTGCATTGGTTTAGAATCAAGAATTTTGGGTGTGTAACGATTGACATTTTGCATGGTGTGAGAAACACGTGCTAATGCGTTGCACGTATGAAAGATGGATGTATTCATTTGGTGGGCCAACGGGATCTGTTGTTAAAAATAAGATTCATTGGGTGAACATGTGTATATGTGAGGAGTCCAGATCCTCTGTTTTCGAGAGTCAGAGAGTCTCTGACTCCAGGAATCTCGTTGGTCCAGCTCGTTAGACAGCCACGTAGGCAGTTTTTATTATTAAAAAAAATAAATCCGTCTTTTGTATTTCTTAACGGCGACGGTAGCGTTTAACGGTGCTTTCCATTTTCGTTCTCAAATCTGAGTTTTTTTCATAAATTTCTTCTCCTGTCAAAATCTGTGGAATCTAATTTGAAATTCCTTCCTATTTTACAGATGGATTCAATCAAAGTTGCCACTGGAAGAAAAAACCCTTTATTTCTTTTGACGATCGAAGGCCCCTCCTTCCTCAATCTCTCTCAATCTCTCTCGCCCATTTTTCTTCATTCGATTCACGACAGGCTGCCCGCCGATAGCCAATTTCTGCCCATTGAAGTCTTTTTCATCCATTCATCCATCGAAGATTCACCCCATCTCACAGGTATTTATTTATTTTATTTATTTGATATTTATATTTTGACTTGTTGAAATAATACCATAAAAACATTAAGCTAGTTAAAAGACTTGAAAGTTTCTAGCATACAGTAATCAGAACTTACATACAGGGCCCAGGATAACCGTTGATTTCTCTGCAACCCCCTTGTGGACATAGATACCTTCAAAAAGATAACTGAAAAATCATAAAAGAACGAAAAATCATTATTTGTTTTCTTTCTTATGTTAGAAACTGACAATAGAAAAGGAAAAACCCAAATAGATTTCAAAATTATATAGGGAATGGATCCGAACACTTGCATGAATTCTTTTATCAAATTTGTCAACCATGTCTTATTATACGGGCCTTCCATAGAGTAAAGCAATGAAGTGTCTTCCTTGACGAATGCAATATCTCCCAACTCTTCAACCAGGCACCGAAACGCCCCTGAATGACCATAGTACAAAGTTGAGGAACACGAACCATTCTCATTTCCACACCCAGCACATTTCCCCATTCCTTCAAATTCTGATGGAGCACAGACTGCCGAGAAGAAATTAGAAACAATCTTATGGTCTTTCGATTGATCGGACTCAGAAAACTGTTTGAGATGGTTGACAGGATAATTCCATCCCGTTGCTGTTGAGTAACCTCCATGGCAATACCTGCATCCCTTGAAATCTTTCAAGCTGATTTCTCCATTCTCTTCACAAGCTTTCCGGTTGACAACAACAAAAGAGTTATAGTTCTCAGCATGGTTGTAGTAAACCTCATTTGCAGTTGGTTTCTTGGAGTAATTAAAAAACACAATTTATTTTATATTTATGATATACTTTTGAGGTTTGAGTTTGGAGAGGATTATAGGTTACTACTACTGCTCATGACCATTATCAACATAGGGAGCAACTATAGTAGCAACTCTCGGAAAAACATGAGTTGGATTTATTTTTCTAGCACCAAATAGGCTCTCATTTTGAATGAGTTTTAGAGATTTACAAATGGTACATTTTTTACTTTAAGGATATTACATTCCATCTTTCACATCTCTACCAATGTTATTTTTAAATGTTATTTAGCCATTATAAAGTAATTAGCATTTGGAATTAAAAATTAAGAGCCTTAAATTTGGCCTCAGCTTTAGCTACAAGATAGTGACAATTCCACCACTGTTAGTTTTGATGTTATTTGGCCACTATACAGTAATATGCAGTTAGAAGTAAAAATTAATATGTCATGTGTATGCATAAAGTGATTAAATTATTATTATAAAGTAGGTCGTTTATTTTCAAACACTATTTTTACCTTTCAGGTCAATGGAAAGTACAAATTTCTTCATATCATGCACACCACGTGAGGAGGATACGTCTCAATCACAACCTCATATAGACATTGAATTAGAAATAGATATAAATGAATTAAGAAGCTCTAATGCATATACGGATGATTTAGGCAAAGATGAAAATGTATCGAATCTGAAAATTGGTATGGAATTTGAAACAGAGAAAGATGTGTACAAGTTTTACAATAGTTATGGACAGAAAGTTAGTTTTAGTGTTCGGATTAATACTAGAACTTTAGACCGTAAGACGGGAGTAGTGAAAATGAGAAAATTCGTCTACTCTAGAGAAGGTAAACTATCATTTAATAAACGTGATGTAAATGTGAAGTAACACCGCGATGAAACAAGAAAAGGTTGTAAGGCATACATGACCAATAGGTTGGGAGTTAACGGTAAATATCAAATTACCGATTTTAATAGTGATCATAATCATATACTTGCATCTCCGAAAGAATCACATTTACTAAGATCACAACGAAAACTTTCTGTAGCTCAAGAAATCATAGCTAATGACTGCGAAAAATTCAGTATAAAGCTAAAAGTAACATTTGATTTAATGAGCAGACAAGCTGGTGGTCGACAATATGTTGGACATAATATGGTAAATTTCAAGAATTACTTATAGACAAAAAGGATGAATGCAATGAAACAATTTGATGCTGAGGGTTTACTGCAAATTTTCAAAACAAAGTAAGTTGAAGATCCAAAGTTCTTTTACTCTATTCAAATTGATTCTGAAGATCGTATTACCAACATTTTTTGGGCAGATGGAAGAATGATTTTAGATTACGATCGTTTTGGAGATGTGATTTGTTTTGACACGACGTATAGAACAAATGAGTATGGACAACCATTTGCACCATTTCTTAGTGTTAATCATCATAAACAAACAGTTTTTTTTTGGGCTGCACTTCTATACAATGAAACCATTGATTCTTTCAGATGGTTGTTTAAAACTTTTTGTGATGCAATGTATGGAAGAATACCTCAAACCATTCTCACAGATCAAGATAAAGCGATGTCAAGTGCAATTAAAACGGAATTAACAAGAACATTTTACCGTATTTGTGTATAGCATATGTTTCAAAATACGTGCAAACACTAAAGTTATTTATTTAATCCTTCTCAATCTTTTGGCAACGATTTTAGTAGATGTGTTTATGATTTTGATGATGAGAGTGATTTCCACCATGCATGGGAAACAATGATTCAGAAATATGATCTTACAAATAATACATGGTTGCAACAATTATTCAATGAAAAAGAGAAGTGGGCATTAGTGTATGGAAAAGAGGTATTTTGTGCTGATATGAAAAACACACAACGTTGCGAAAGTTTGAACAAGGAATTGAAGAGATACTTACATCCAGGGCAAAATATCCTCAAAATTTTTAAACACTTCGAACGTTTGGTGGATGATAGGAGGAACGCCGAATTAGAAGCAAATTTCAAAATGACTCAAAGTTCACCGTGTTGTTTACTATTAATATTAGGGGTGTACACAAATCCAAGTAGCTCAACTCAACTCGAAAAAGCTCGATTCGACTCGGTTTGAAGTTGAGTTCGAGCTGACTTTTTGAGCTCGAAAATGAGTTCGAGCTGAGTTCGAGCAGGCCCCAACTCGACTCGACTCAGCCTGAATCCAGCTCAAATCCAGCTCGAATCAAACTTGGATCGAACCAGTTTGGTGACTCGGTTACTTTACCATTGATGTTGCTCACCAACTATTTGATAAAATGACTCAACGAAATGTGGCTGGTGGCAAGGAAGGTTTGGCCTGTGGCAAGCAAGGTATGTACACTAAACAAATACCTTTTTCTTCTCTCTCTCTCTCTCTCTCTCTCTCTCTCTCTCTCTTTTGTTTTGGTTTTTATGTTACTTAAAAGGTGTTTGATAAAACACTTGTAAAACTATTGCCTCTGTTTGTAAAACAGTGGGTTTTTGAAGTTGCAGTTCAGGTGCTTGTGGAAATGCCTCAATGGTGAACTTGGCTCGATCTTGGCTCGAACTCGGCCCGAGCTACTAATCGAACCGAGCCAAGCTGGCTAGTCAGGCTCGAGGACCGAGCTAAGTTTGAGCTAAGGTCAGCCAGTGTTCGAGTCGAGTCGAGCTGAGGCTGGCTCGACTCGGTTTAACTCAATGTACACCTCTAATTAATATCTTGGAGCATGCAGCTAGTGTCTACACAATGAACATTTTTAAATTATTCCAGTCTAAGTATATCAACAGTCTCGATCAAACTGTTGAAAAATTAGAAGAGTGTGGGATGGTGATTAAATACCAAGTACGTGAAAGTAAAAGGCATAGACTCCACGTCGTTACCGTGAACTCAACGGATGAGTTTATTGAATGCAGTTGCAGAAAGTTTGAATTTATGGGTATTTTATGTTCCCATATATTAAAAGCAACAAATCATACCCTCATAAGACTGCCACCGAAATACATCTTAAAGAGGTGGACCAGAGAAGCTGCTTCCATTTCCTTTCCGTTGGTTATTAGAGGATGTGGCTTGGATGAAGACTATAAGAAACTATGTTCTCATCATTATAACAACTTGATTTCTAACTTTGTTAAGTTGTCATCAATGGGTTGTGAAAGTAAAAAGTCATTTCAATGTGCTACTAAATATTCTGAATTGATGTATCAAGAATTGTAAAAAATATTTAAAGAAAAAGCAAAATTAAAAGAACCATCATCCACTGAAGATAGTTGCAATAATAACGAGAGTTATAGACAGGATGATTGTGTAATTGTAAATGTTGACAATGCACAATTGAAAGAAAAAATCGTTGAAATAAAAAAAGAAGCTCATGAAATAAGAATGGAGAATCTCAATGACTTTAAAAAAGAAGATTGTAGAATTAAAGGAAAAGGAGTTGAAATTGTTGAAGGTAAAGAAGAAGCTTATAAAATCAAGAGAAAAGAGAAATGTCATAGTAGACGTAGATTTAAGAATTGTTTGGAAAAAAGAAAAACGAAGAAATGCCAAAAGAAAGTGCAGAAAAATGAACCAATGCTATACCCTATTATCGAAGATCTCAGAGATGTATCAAATTCAATCCATCATCATACATGTCTCACTAAGGTACGTTATAACTATCTTGATTTAATATGTAGAAATTTAAATATTTTAAAAGCAATGAAAAAAATGAAATGATAATTTTATATTTATTTGTGAACTTGATTTTCAGTTATTACTTGTATCAGGGATACAATGGTGTCTGTTTGCATCCCGTGACTACGTACTTTCAATCAGGGTTATCTCATTCCGTCATTTAACCACATCAATCCATGCAGGACCATCTCCAACCCTCGATTCAGTTTCCTAATAATTTAAGTTTCACTTAATTACTTAAGGTAAGGAGTTGCATTTATGGAAAATTTATACAATGTATGTTTATTCTCTTATATTTTAATGATACTAACTTGGATTCATGGAATGATTAATAGGCAGAATACTACAAATTACGCAGCATTCCAACATCCTGTGGCAAGTTGTAGTAGTAGTTCAATAGTTAGAAAAGAAGGACAACAACCCTCGTGACATATGAATGTTCTAAGACAAATTTATTATCTAAATGACATAGATTTTCTACTCCTACTATCTAATAAAAATAATTGATTTCTTTTAGATTGCTGTACAATTAGTGGCTTTTTTAGTCACGGTGTCATGTTAATTCTGCAATTTGTATTCAGAGCTATTTTGTTTTAGAATTTCCACATTCGTTTAGAATTTTAGCTGATTTTGATAATTCTTTGCTTCGTTTTTACGATTGTGTTTCAAAAACGTCTTATATAGAGAATGGAAGACCTTTACTTCTTCATGATTGTGTATCAGAAACGTCTTATATAGAGAATGGAAGACCTTTCCTTCTTCTTCATGATTGTGTATCAGAAACGTCTTATATAGAGAATGGAAGACCTTTCTTTCTTCTTTATGCATATTTTGTCCTTCTTGGTCCTTTTAGGAGTGGCATCTTTCTTCAGAACATTAGAATATCATGATCAATGCTCTGTTTCTGTGATTTCATTACAGAAAGGTCTTACACGAGAGATCCTTTTTATTCTCTAAACATATTTTCTGCTCCTGGGTAATCTTGAAAGAACATGTCTTTATAATCTGAGGTTATTCTACTAATCAAGCTAGGTTTTGCCCTGGTAATTGAAGCCCATCGGCCCCTTTAGGGTGTATTGTTAATTGGGCCGGGCAAAGTCCTCGGTATGGCCCCTGGCATGACCATTTTGACATTGAGAACAATAATGATAATAAACATGAGCAAAAATGAAGAGATCATGTACTTGGATTTGGTTGAATCATATTGAAATTGCATTTCAACACACTGAAGTTTTCCATTTACTCTAAAATTGACAAAGTGAACTCGTGAATTGCTGCTTTCAGAAAGAAATCTCAGCTAATGTATGTCCTGCTCTACAAAAGTAGGCTGCATATGGTGGTGTTGAGTAATTCAATTGCATTAATTACTCAGTGAAGTGGAAACAACCAAACTGTAGTTACAATTCAGATACTTCTTGATTGGGTGAGCATTTGCAATTCCACTTAGTTGCATATCTAAAGTTCCAAATTCATCCTTAGAAAATCAGTGTGAGGAATTAAATTGACAACAAACTAAACCCAGGGAATTAGTTCGAAAACAGTAGTTTCTTGCTTTAATGTGTTTATCAGTTGTGTATTCAACCACAGTCTCAGTAGAGTCGGTATTTCAATTTGAACTGACAGGGAACTGAACTCAGCACATTAGTTACAATTTTCTCATTTATAGATCAGATGAGCGTTTGCAATTCAAATCATTTGCATATCCATACATAGCCTAACAGAATCAGTGCACTGAACTGAACTCAGCAAATGGCAGCTGTTTCGCATTGGCAAAACTCAAAAAACAAGCATGAAGAAAAGTTTAAACAGAGAGATCGACACCAAACAGTAAATGAAATGGCCATTCAATTCCTGATACTTCAAGCCAGACTATCACTGTTTCACATTTCAAACCAATGTAACATTTTTTTTGAGAATGAGTTTCATGTCTAATGGAATGGTGAATGCATTGCAGGGTATATACATAGGTGGACACTCAGGAGATTCCAGCCACCTTGGATTAGCTAGAACTGGTAGCTTAGTTCGTTTGTTTGATGTACTAGTTTCCATCTTATTCTGGATTATCATTAATGTGTTGTTTGAGGCACTAGTATTCATGTTAGTCTTAAATGTCATGTGCTTCTTCTCAGTTCACATTAGACTACTTACGGTTTCTTTTTATTCGATTTACAGGAAATATAATATTACGAGGCTTACTTCACATGTAATGTTGTACCCACCATCCATGTAATAGATTTCATTGTGTTTCTTTTTCTTTGTCATTTAATATACTTTAGTTTTTTAAATGTAACAATCCAATATGTCATTTAATATTTTTCTACTTGGAATATGTTATTACCTTATGAAGGTACATATTTTTCTACTTCAAATTCTATTATTTAGTTTAAATTTCTTTTCAACAACAACCCATTTGGTAAAAGAGGTAACACCTCTAATTGTGCTCCCTGAGTAGTAGTTCCTTTGGAGCCCGCTTTCACGTCGACCCAAGGGTCCTAGCATGGAACTACCAAATCTGCCCGTTGAGTCTAAAAGAGAGACATTCAACATGAGCCACTATCCTGTGTATGACAGTTTTATTTTCCTTCCTAATTGTCTTTGTGGTTTTATTTCCTCAGAAACTCTGTGTGGCATCAATTTTTCACAATGGTTTCATTGGCCGACTTTGGCTATCCATACACATCACTGAATTTTGTCATCTCTAGTGAAACTTTCATTTCACAAAAAAATAAAAATAAAAAAATAAAAAATGTTTGTGAAAGGGTATGACTGTCATAGCTGCATTTCATTTTAGAATAAAAGCACTCTTTGTGCCATTTCTATTTTCCTCTTCCAGTAGTCAAGTTGAAGGGATGTGTTGGTGACTCTAGAGGTGTCCTGAAGCCTTAGCGACCAATTTATACTAGAATATAAGATAGTAGTAGGACCAATGTTGAGTAGAGTAATAACTACAGTGGATTGGCATGAATTTTGGGCAGAGTATTTCATTATTCAAAGTTGGATACAAGCGATGGATAAGAGTTGGATGCAAAATATTTTCTTGTGCATTTAATAGCCATGCTTAATTTGTTGCTAGCTATGGGTTTTGTGATCCCTTCATTTTTTGTAGTTCACCATCATTGAATAGTTGGTCCCTATTTTATTTTTTCAGGTCAAGTCATATTTATGTGTTTGACACATAGAATCCAAGAGCTGACTCTCTTTTGCATGCTGAGATCAATCCAAGGCCATGACAATGCCAAGAACAACCACCTAGTGACTCCTCTATTGCTCAGTTCCGGTTTCTGGAGCGACTACTTGTCGTCCATGGGCACTGGTGCTATAAGAGGATTACCCAAATGGTAAGAACTACAGAATCCCTTCTTTCTCTGCACGAAATTGTATATTTATATGGGTTGCATGGCTAATTCATACTCATGGAAACTACATTGCATTCAGATCTGCTATTTCTTTTATAAGAATAGTTTATTTTGCAGTTTAAACTTAATACCTGACTTTTTTGAGTTCTTTGCCGAACTCACCTTGTTGCTACATTGTTCTCGTGAGGGTTTTTGTTTTTTATATTACAAGTGATCAAAGGTAAAGTTGAGGATGTTGAATTGCCTGAGAAAGTAGAAAATTCTGATTTCGGGGGCTATATGATTTAGAAGGGTGTTGTATGGAGCACAAATCCATTGCCAAAATATCAGATCTGAGGCAACATCATTGTAGGAAATGAGATCTGGATCTGTACATAACAGATCTGCACACCCCTCTGTTGGAAATCATGCCTATGTATTCTCATTTATAGCATTTTTTGTTATCTTTGTTTGAATAACTCTGTTTAACATCTTCAAAACTTCTTTTTGGTGTACATTACTTCTTTTGACAGGCATCAAATAAGAAAGGTCAGGGTGGCACAAATTAGGTCATGAGTGCCCAGTAGGCATAGGACTTGAAAACAAAGGAAAACAGACGGAGGGAGCGTGAGGTAATTTCATTTTTTTTCTCCTGCTCTTGCAATTATTTATTTGTCTGTTTTAAGTTACTTACAGCATATGGGTCTTGGATATTCTTTGCTAATTCCCATTAAACAGAAACATATGCCACGCAAGAAATGCTGAAGATTGGAAGTAGCTTGGGAGATGTTGGAAGATGAAGGTCGAACTGGCAATTCAGAGCAGGTCCGTTCAAATGTCTGCACACATTTGTATAAATACAGAAACATGATACACTAGAATTTTGATGTTGGACTTCTAAATATTTGGACTTTTTTTTTTCTTTTTTTTTTTTTCATGTGCCCAAGGAAGTCTTGGTATTAATGGTTATTTATGAGACTGTTTATGCTTATGCCCTACAGTGCATTTGATGACACAATGCACTTTCATTTCAGGTCATGGTTACTTGAAATCATGTTATTATTGTGTTCTCATGCCTTGGCTGGAAGCAAGTGGGATGCATACATCAGTTATCCAGAGGATCCTGGTTTTAGGCTTTTGCATTTTGGAAGTTTATGGATACCTCTGAAGCTGATGATGAGTCAGAGGATCCTGGTGCTCTGGCTGCTGTTGGTTGTTTGCGTGCCATAAGCACAATTCTTGAATCTGTGAGATGGATTCCCCATCTTTTTATACAAATTGAGCCCATTTTATTGCCTATAATGAGAAGGATGTTAACTACAGATGGACAAGGTATATATGCTACTCTGAGATCTCATTTCCAGTTATGTAGCTCTTGAATTGTCTACGCTCTTTTACTTCTTGAATTGTTTCGTTGTTCACATCATTTGATGTTTTTTTCTTTTTAATTATATTGATGTACTTTATAATGTTTTTTTGTTCTTCTCTTGTGTAATATATTTGTGCTCTAGGTTTTTATTTTGATGTTTTTTAGCTCATGGGTTTTCTTATTTTCTTTTTCTTTTTCTTTTTGATGGAGCTTTTTTCCTGTTTGTTTTCATTTATTGAATTGTTAATCCTCAATTCGCTATGTTGTATTGATGGGTTTCTTCCTTCTATGCATTTTATGATTTGTTCTTCTGTAATGATGGTTTTTAGCTCGTGGTTTTTCTTTTGAAACCAATTACCATTCTCAGTCTTTTGTCATTCACTAAAAGGTAAAGGCCCAATTCTTAAACATTGACAACATTTTTACTGTTTATATTTTGTTGATACTTTTTGTGAAGTTGACTTCTGTTATTTATTTTTAACTCATTGGTGTGCTTCTGAAACTAATTTCATTTACATTCATCGGTTGAATTGTCAAAGGCTTGTCCTATGTATTTTGTTGATTTTTTCCTGTTTATTAATGAATTTTTCTCATGATGCATCTCAAAATACAACCAATGACACACAGGTCTGCACATAAGAATTTATTTGCAATTCCTATAGACTGCAGAAAAGGGGGACTAATTGTTTGGCTATTTGGATGTGTTCTGCAGGAACTTCTTTGTGAATCCAACTTAGTGAAGCAGAAGAAAAGCAGACCGAGGATCTTGCTGAAAGTTCTCAAGAAGAAGCATTTACTCTCTGTCCTTGCTACAAACTTAAAGCTTGATTCTACTCCTCCCGGTGATGAGTAAGTAATCGATTACTTTCTCACCCTTTTCTTTGCTTGCTGGATTTTGCTCGCTAAAAATAAAACATGATGACTAAGAAATAACTGCCTTAGTCCAAACAATACCTCATTTTTATGAATATGAAGCCTTCTTCTTGTTCCTCTTAACTTTTGAAGCTGCAGGTTTCTGCCCAATGTTTTTGAACAATATATAGGAGGGAAAAGAAACTGATATTTTTCATTCTACTCAATTTTTGTTTCTTGAGTATCCTATCATGACTATTGGGAACCCTTGTTTGATGAATTCATTTCAGCTCATCTGATAAAGAATATGACGACAAGGAAAATGTTGACCCTCATCTGCACAAGGTGGTTGATGTTGGTTTGCATTCAAAAGGTGATCCTGTTAAAGCTTTTGTAGATGACGAGGCTGAGGAAGAGGATGACGGTGACAATGATTTGATGCCATCCCATCCATCCAAGCAGGCCAGCAGTAGATCGATACGCTTCCTGTCATTGATCGCAACGAACACCTTGTCGAAATCCTCTCCTGGCGACAGCATCTTTGTGCCTGACAAGAGAGACGTCTTCAGCTCCGATCGCACAAACTGGTACAGTGGGGCTCAGATTGTAGCCTTCTAGCTCAGACACTATCAAGCTTGTGCTCTGCCCGTCGGCTCTCGTGCTTATCACCGCCATCCGTCCATCCACGGGGGAGCTCTCGGTGCTCGTGAACTGTGGCGTGTTGTCTGCTTCCATCTGGATGAACTCTGCAACGCTCTGGATGAGCTGGTTCTCAAAGTCACCGTTGTCCCTCTGGACATCCATGCAGCCATACCTCACTATGCATCTGTACATCCTGTAGGGCCTTGGGCAAGCCCGCCCAATCAAGAAGCGCTCTTCGACAGAGACGTGGGGCACAGGAACTGACTTCACACATACGAATACCAACACCGTGTGGACCGCGGGGAGGTTGGTGATGAAATGGCTGAAGATGGGTGGCACCCCAGTGGCCAATTCCAAGTAGATGAGGCCCATTCCTGGGACACAGACAATTTGGAGGCTCGGTCCAAGGCTGAGTAGCCATCTTAAAGAGACTTTGTTGTTCAGATCAAACTCATATTTCTTGCGGGTCCTGTAGTGCCAGACATACATGACGACCATGAATATGCATGAGAGGACGAGGGGCACCCACCCTCCCTGGGCCACTTTCGTGACTGCAGCCGACAGGTAGACGCCCTCAATGGATGCAAAGATGATCAGGAACATAGCTGCCAGCAGAACGCTTTTCTGCCATACGAAGATTATGATGAGCATCATGATGAACGTTGTAATGAACATGACTGTCATGAAGCAACGCCTGCAAGAAAACAATCCGGTTTCCATAAAATAAATCATCAAGTTCCATTTTTATGACAAAGCCTCATAGGCTTGTGGGCCACCACATGGACAGATGATAGCCTAATCATAGTCATTTGATGATCCCAGCCATCTTATGACTGTAATTTCATCCATTTTCTAACCACTAATGTGATGGCTAAGATAATCCATTCACTGCAGCTTCTTGATCTATTAGCCTCTTCACATGGTGACCCATAGTTCTAAAACTTGGTGACTCAATTCAACTCGACTGGAAATTGAGCCAAGTCACTGTGAAACTCGCCAAGGATGTTTGACCTGGTTTAGTCTCAGCTTCAAGATGACTTGAACAGAGTCACTCGCTTGACTCAAGAGACTTTTCAGTAGCAAACAGCATCTACCAAATAATGATGCACTCTTTCCATATTTTCCACGCGTACAGACACACACATATTCAAACTGTCCTAAGTGTCTATAAGTAGTGCAATTAGATTTCTACTTTAATTATGAGATATTGAGTCAAGTTGAATTGAATCGAGTCAACCTGACCTGGCTGGATATCAAGCTGAGTCAAGTTTTTAAGCTTTTAAACTATGGGTGGCCCACTGAACAAATGGATCCAATTGGCCATAGAAGTCCACCATGTGCCATATATGAGCTGATATTGACTTGTAAGCCTCCATCTTGAAGCAACTTGCAAGCCTTCCCTTGGCCAACCCCTCTTTATGAACTTGAACAACAACTTAAATAAGAGCTCTTACCATAAGCATTTCTGATAATAGTTGTGTCTCGAAACCCAACAGTTACAGCAAGGCATAGTATCATGAGTATCCAGTTTATCTCAGGGATGTAGATCTGCCCATAAATATGCCTTGAAGTGTGGACCACCTTGACTCGTAGAAAGCAACCAAGGGAATGGCACTGTTTGATGATTGAGAAGGTAGCGCTGATGACTGCTTGACTCCCCACAATGGCAGCGAGGGTAGCGATCACAAAGATGGGCCAAAAGAGAGGAGCTGCAAGAAGAGAGATACAAAAGTCAGCTTCTACCAATTTTGGATTGGTAAGCAAAGAGCATTTTAGAAATTAACGTTACCTTTTGGGGGATTAGCCTCCCCCAAAAGAGACCAGGAAAGCCTAAAAGAGACTGGGTACTTCGACTGACAGAGAGTTGACCAAAAGGGATGCTAGCAGCTGACAAAACAGTTTTGCCTCTAATTTTGACATAACAGATCATTTTCACCTTACACACCATTTTATGGTTGATGGTGTGGCCCACTTTGATGTTTCTATGGCATCACAATGTCCATTAATTTTGGCCGCACATTTTAGGACATGAGAAAAAAAAATGAGGGAATCCCAAACTCAAGTGGGCTATACAAGAAGATATGATGGGGATATGCTGTGCACTGTCGAAACATTGGGGCATGGAGAAATTTTGGACTAGGATGATCTTGAAGAAATTCAAAACTCAAGTGGGTGATACAAGAGGATATGGTGGGGATATGTCACTGTTGAAACATGCTTGGGGCAAGGCGAAATTTTGGACTAAGATGATCTTTGTGTCCTCCATCCTAGTGTGAATAGCAAAGAATGGGTCAGAATGCAAATTAAAGGGGTTAGGTAGCTTATTAACTATGGGCTTTTTGGTCATTTACAAAATACAGTATGAAATACGTACGGATTTTTACTGCATGGGCTTTCTGCACTAATGGCCTACAGTTAACAACCCCGCTCCTCTCCCCACACCCCCCCCCCCCCCGCGCAATTATAGAAATTTTAGGTACTACTTGAAGACAGAAAAGAAACATTTGAAAAACGATTCTCTTTCTTCCACAAATCCCAAAGACACTGTTGGGTGTGGCTGGCTTTTTCAGAAACACAAACCGGAATAGGCAGGAAAACACCAGACCTTCTGGTTTTGTGATATTTCAATTAATAGCAGAAATTCCAACAAAACACCCCAAGTGTCCCAGAATCTCTCTTCTAAGCATGAAACTATAAATCACACTACGAGAAATTGAAAGGTCAAAAAAACCAATGTAAGCATATGCATGAACTGACCTGGTATTGAGTCATAGAAACTAACTGCGATTTTGGAAATGTTCTTAGTCAGAAAAGCAGTCTGCCCCATGTATTGTACTACCAGGCACAGGTAAATAACAAAAGCGAAGGCAAGCTGCATCATCAAGAAGAAAATTAAGGCAGGGTAAATGATGCTTGCATCGAATGCAAAAAATTCCAAATGTAGTAATGACTTGCCCTTATTGACAAGGCATTGAAGTGACCGAGATCTGCGAACATAGCTTCAGTACCTGTGAGAGCCAGAAATGTTCAGCTAGCAGAAAAAGTATCTGGGCATGCAGATGCTTCTCCACCCAAATCTCAAGCATCTTGCAATGTGGCAGAAACCAGAAGCACATCTGGAATTTTGTGCCTTCCCAGGCACCAAGCAGGGCAGATATGAGTCAGGGATGATAGTGAGCCTGGATGGATTTTGGATGAGAATAGAGGCATGTGATCTGGCCTGGGCATTACTTGAGGCCCAATAGGGACAGCCAGCCCGACTTATTGAACATTACTGGTAAGTTAGCTAACAGTCTGTGCTGGGTTGGATTTTCAGCTCAAGTGGATATTGGACGAGCATTGGTCCATGTTACAGCCCTAAGCATCTGTTTCATGCTAGAAATCCCAGGATTTAGCCTTCATCCAACCAGCACCCATGTTTCCATGGAATTTGGCAAAATGTATTAGTAGTTTGAATCATATGTTCCAATTCAGTCAATAACCACAGAAAGTGAGTTTTATGATAATATCCTGCTTTAAGAAGTTGAAGCTCGACTTGGAGCCCATTAGGAGCCCGGGTCTTAGTTTATTTGAGATGGTGTCAAGTACTCAAGTGGACTTGGGTCCCCATTCATGGCTCAGTGGTAGACTCACAAGAGTTTCAACACTGAGACCAGGGATTGAGTGCCCATGTGGTGTGAGTGGGTGTGTGAGTGTGGGGTGTGGGCGTGTGTAAAAAAAAAAGTACTCAACTGGACTTATTTCTTTTTGAAATTAGAAGTTCAATAAGGTTTTATAAAAGACCAAGTTATCCCTTGACTGTAGTGATGAGTGAGTTATAGACTGGATCCGTTAGTTTTTCAAATAACTGAATTGAGTTTCTTCAATCTCACATAACATTAATTTTGCAAACCAAGAATGTTCCATATGCATGATCATGGCTAATGTAATGAAACTCAATTGGTATCTGAAGTTCTGAATGGCACGTACCCGTTATGCAGAGGAGTATCCCTCCAAGAGATATCCAACCATCTTTACCCGTCTCTCTAAAGAACTTGTAGATGTAATATGGAGACAATGCACGTCATATTTTGGGATTCCAGTGGATGGTGTTGTATAGGCCAATGCCAAAAATAGATATCAACCATATAATCACAATGGGTGCAAAAAGAAATGCTAGCCTGTGTGTGTCGTAATGCTGCAGTGTGAAGAGGCCAACCAAGATGACACAGGCAAGCAACACCAACTTACCTGGATGTATTCAGACAACATCATCAATCACAACTCACAAGATAGAAACTAAGGATGTGAATTATCAACATTTTTCTGAAACCTGAATGGTATCAGAGGGTTGGGTTTGTCTGGATCGGACCATGCCACTAAAACAGGCCAGGTCAATAAAAATCCATTTTAGTAAAGAACTAGTTAAAACTTCAAACTGTTCAGATCAACAAGCCCAACTATCCACGTTCAGGCAGTCCATCCTATCCAATCAGATGCAGTAACTGGTCAGACATTCTGATAGTTTTATTCACTCATTATGTCATGGTGATGTCAAAACGCGGGTTGGTTGGACCCAGTTTGGTCTGAAGTGTACTGTCTCGGTTTTAAAACATTGATTATCAGCGCATGTGACAGTACCTCTACCCTCCTAATACCTGAAACGCGGCTCCAAATAAGGGTAATGAGTTGCAGCCTTTCACAGCTAGAAAACGGAAGTAGCATTGCCTCACAAATAAGAAACGGCTAACCGCTTACCCTCTTTTAGTTTCCTCTCAGTCACTTGCAGTCCCGAAACTGATGAAAGAACTGCAAATGGCAAGGTTGAATATCTTTAATTCATGACGAATTCAGCTAACCAAACTTATGAGAAATGCTATCAGATTAATCTACAATTTGTATTGAATTGCAATGATAAGTTAAATAAAATGGTGAGGACCTTAGCATTTGTGATGAGGGGTGGGCTGCAAATTACAGTTATGTTTCTTTTGAGTTGGACATCGAAGGAATGTTAACTGAAAATTGAGTGTTACTTCCTCATTACAAGGTAATTACAAATCGATCATTTCCTCTATTTCACACATATTAGATAAATTCAATTCCAGAATTCATACAAATACAGCCACAAAATCACAGGCACTTTCAGAATGGAAATAGTCAGAATACTGATCTTTGTCAACAGAACCAAGCATGGATCAGAAGGGCATAAACAAAGTGCCACCAAGTTCCTCAAGGAAAGAAACATATTACCTGAAATTGCAGGAGTAAACACACCATCGCCATTCACCATGCAAGCACCAAACAATACCACAAGAAGTAGACCTGTCTGTAGCTTTTTATGCTTCTCAAGCAATCTCTTCAATGGAGAGGAGACTGCAGCCTGTGCTGAGGGCCCATATTTGTACATTGAGAGTTCCTCATCAGCAGCTTGCTGATTGGGAAGCAAACTAAACTTTGCATGCCTACAAAGTAGCGAGTAAAGAGCAAATGGTCCTCCTAGAAAGCTACAAAAATGTCACTATAAACAACTTCAGACCCATGAGAATGCATAAATGGCCATGGAGCAGGATTTTAGTTGTGATGTACCTTCGCCATTATCGTCAGCACTCAACATGATGAAGACATACTTGACTAAGGGAATCAATGTTAAGGGTCCAGAAAATCAAGGAAAATGCACCAAAAATGGCCTCCTCATTTTGATGATGTTGCAACTTCCCTATAAATGTGCTGGAGTACACAGAGAGGGGATGTGCTCAAGTCTCCGTAGACCACGCCGAAGCTTTGATATGCTAACATTAAGTTGCTGCAGTGGTTCCTCCATAAACGTGTAAGTGCCATCCTACCCATCCATTAGATGTGCCCTCATGTTAGGCCTCAATTCCAAAATTTAGCCTGATCCATAACGCTGGAGGCCCATGAGAAAGAGAACATACGTGGGAGCCCATTGGGGAAGGTGGCCTACCAGAGAAATTTCTAGATGCATTTATGGTCCACCATTGTTGTGTATATCCTGTTGATGCAGAAATTTGGTCAATCCAGCCTCACCTCCTGTGAGCTACTGAGTACCTGCAGTTAATGGAGAACAAGAGAATGCACTGGGAGCGCTGGTTAAGGCCGGAAACCATCTTATGCCCAAGTCAAGCGTATTAACTCACAGTTGGTGTCGAAGAATCCTTATATTTGTGTGTATCTTTTCCATGGAGAGGGTCTCATACATTTGTTGGAGCGAGGGTCTCATACATTTGTTTAGCTCCATTTTACCAATAACATATTCCATCCAAACTAGTCATATGGGACCCATGAGGATGAAGGGACACCACAAAACTCAGGTGGGCCACACTATATGAATATGTGGGTTTTAGGTGTGATAATACATTGCTCCATTGGTGTCCCACCTTGGTTTCACACCGGTATGATTAGTGTGATGTAGGATGAAATGAGGAGGTGAACCCCATGCACGGTTGGGTCTTAGGGTCTTAAAACCATGGTCCATGTTGGTATAAAGTCCTAGTGGCACTCACACACATGAGCCCATCCTGGTCAATACCAACACAAGACTTCTTGATGCAGCTCAAGGTGGGGGCCAGATTGAGTCTGAGTGGAGCCCATAAAACCAACCTTGGCCCAGATGGTGTATAAAACCAATGAAGCATCAAACTTGGAATTTCAGGCAGTAGTACAAGTGGGCCCCACTGTTCCTGACCATGGCCTAAAAGTCTTTGATATTGATGGTATAACTTTAGTGCAAGATGGATCATGGTTGGACCCTTAGATCACCCATTTAGAGGGCTGGGATAGCATGATTGTGGATGAAGTATGACCCATTTGAATGTAACAAACCTCATTGTCTAATGGCATGCATCCACGTGTTGTTTTGCAATCCCATCCAACACCCAACAGATATCATCAATATGAGGGTGCCACCTCTCTCCTGCCACAAACTCATGATCCACACCATCCACTTGAATCCAACTAAACCCAGGACTCTTCCTCACTCTCCTCACATACATCGACCTCCTAATCCTAGCCACATCTTTCCACCTCCTTGCCTTAGAATAGATGTTGACCATGATGGAGTAGGTCCCACCACCATTAGGGGCCAATTCCATCAAGCGCCCAGCAGCAATCTCAGCCACCTCAACATTCCGATGTATCCTGCACCCCCCTAGCAGACCCCCCCACACATACACATCACCCTCCATTGGCATGCTCTCTATCACCTCCACCGCTTCTTCGATCAGCCCAGCCCGCCTAAGCAGATCAGACATGCACCCATAATGGCTTAGACCACGACGAACATCGTAGATGCTTTCCATCTCATCGAACAATTGCCGTGCATGTTCGACCAGGCCCGTGTGGCTACACCCCACCAAAACAGCTAAGAACGTGACCCCATCTGGCCTAATCCCCACATCCTGCATTTTCATGAAGAGTTCGAGTGACCGCTGGCCGTGCCCGTGCATGGCCGAACGAGTGATCATGGCATTCCACGTGAAGATATTCTTGTCATGGCTCGATTCGAAGATGTCCATCGCAATGCCAATGCACCCACATTTCGCATACATGTCGACTAGGCCTGTGGACAGGAACAAATTGGGCAGGATTCTAGTCCGTCTGATGTGATCATGGATGGCCATTCCCTTATCTAACATGCACAACAGTGCGCACGCAGAGATCGCACCGACTAATGCAACATTGTCAGGGCGCACCCCCAGATCAAGCATTTCATCAAATAGTTGTATCCCTTTGTTGCAGCGGCCCACCTGGGTGTACCTCACCAGGAGGGTGCCCCACGAAACAGAATCTCTAACGAGCATTTCATCGAATATTGCACCTGCAATGTCCACCTCCCGGGCCTCAACGTACCCCGCGATTAATGTGTTATAAGACACGATGCCCCGCTGCCGGCCCTCGTCGAACACCTGGCTCGTGTCGTCCATCAAATCCAAGTCCGAGTAGGCGTGGATCAATGCATTGAAGCCGAATTTCAACGCTTGGGAGTGGACGGAACGTGCGGTCGAGGGCGTGCTGAGGCGGGCGCACGTTTTGAGCACAAAGGGGTATGTGTGAAAGTCAGGTGGTAGATATAGGCAACGCATTTCAACAAACAGGAGGAGTGCGGATTGTGGGAAGGAGAGGAGGGTGTGGGCCCAGATGATGGTATTGTAAGCAAAGGTGGATGGGGTTGGGATTTGATGGAAGATGGAGTTGGCATAGTGAATGGACGGTGATGATGGAGCGCTGAGGACCGTTAAAGAGTAGACGATTTTGGCAAGTACGAATGAAGGGTTGAGGGAAATGAGTCCTCGTGTGATGGTTTGGGTGTGGGCCTGTTTTAGCTGTTGGAGAGTCTTACATTGGTTGAGAATCAAGAATTTTGGATGTGTAGCAATTGGCATTTTGTATGGTTGAGAAACACGTGCTAATGCATTGCACGTGTGAAAGATGGATATCGTTCATTTGGTGGGCCAATGGGATAAACATGCACTGTTGCCAAAAATAGGATTCATTGGGTTGGGTAGTATATAATCATAACGGTAGGCCCCATGAAGGTGTTAGTCATGGGCGTTTCCATCTCTACTATTTCCCATGATGTGGCCCACTTGAGTCTTGGATCTGCCTAATTTTTGGTTTCATTTCATAATATAAGCTATATAAACTGATGAATGGAGCGGATGTCACGCACAGAGCTGGTCACACGGGCTCTTGTAATACAGGGTCCTTGGAAATTCGTATCCACCCAACTCTACCCGGACCCACGAGATGGTGAGGAAACTCATGCAGTTGTGAGGTAACAGGGGAATGATCTCATCCGTTCGAACGTAAGTGTGCGGCCCACCATGACGTGTAAGTGCCATCCTACCCATCCATTAGCTGTGCCCTCATGTTAGGCCTCAATTCCAAAATTTAGCCTGATCCATAACTCTGGAGGCCCATAAGAAAGAGAACAAACATGGGCGCCCATTGGGGAAGGTGGCCTACCAGAGAAATTTCTAGATGCATTTGTGGCCCACCATTGTTGTGTATATCCCGTTGATGCAGAAATTTGGTCGATCCAGCCTCAACTCCTGCGAGCTGTTGAGTACCAGCAGTTAATGGAGAACAAGATAATGCACTGGGAGCACTGGTTAAGGTCGGAAACCATCCTATGCCCAATTCAAGCATATTAACTCACAGTTGGTGTAGTAGAATCCTTATATTTGTGTATCTTATTTTATTCCATAGAGAGGGTCTCATACATTTGTTGGAGCAAGGGTCTCATTTATTTGTTTAGCTCCATTTTACCAATAACATATCCCATCCAAACTAGTCATATGGGACCCACGAGGATGAAGGGACACCACAAAACTCAGGAAGGCCACACTGCATGAATATGTGGGTTTTAGGTGTGATAATATATTGCTCCATTGGTGTGTCCCACCTTGGTTTCACACCGGTATGATTAGTGTGATGTAGGATGAAATGAGGAGGTGAACCCCATGCACGGTTGGGTCTTAGGGTCTTAAAACCATGGTCCATGTTGGTATAAAGTCCTAGTGGCACTCACACACATGAGCCCATCCTGGTCAATACCAACACAAGACTTCTTGATGCAGCTCAAGGTGGGGGCCAGATTGAGTCTAAGTGGAGCCCATAAAACCAACCTTGGCCCAGATGGTGTATAAAACCAATGAAGCATCAAACCTGGAATTTCAGGCAGTAGTACAAGTGGGCCCCGCCATTCTTTACCATGGCCTAAAAGTCTTTGATATTGATGGTATAACTTTAGTGCAAGATGGATCATAGTTGGACCCTTAGATCACCACTTTGGACGACTGGGATAGCATGATTGTGGATGAAGTATAACCCATTTAAATGTTACAAACCTCATTGTCTAATGGCATGCTTCCACGTGTTGTTTTGCAATCCCATCCAACACCCAACAGATCTCATCAATCTGAGGGTGCCACCTCTCCCCTGCCACAAACTCATGATCCACACCATCCACTTGAATCCAACTAAACCCAGGACTCTTCCTCCCTCTCCTCACATACATCAACCTCCTCATCCTAGCCACATCTTTCCACCTCCTTGCCTTAGAACAGATGTTGACCATGATGGAGTAGGTCCCACCACCATCAGGGGCCAATTCCATCAAGTGCCCAGCAACAATCTCAGCCACCTCAACATTCCCATGTATCTTGCACCCCCTAGCGAGACCCCCCCACACATACACATCACCCTCCATTGGCATGCTCTCTATCATCTCCACCGCTTCTTCGATCAGCCCAGCCCGCCCAAGCAGATCAGCCATGCACCCATAATGGCTTAGACCACGATGAACATTGTAGATGCTTTCCATCTCATCGAACAATTGCCGCGCATGTTAGACCAGGCCTGCGTGGCTACACCCCACCAAAACAGCTAAGAACGTGACCCCACCTGGCCTGATCCCCACGTCCTGCATTTTCATGAAGAGTTCGAGTGACAGCTGGTCGTGCCCGTGCATGGCCAGACCAGCGATCATGGTATTCCACATGAATATATTCTTGTCATGGCTCAATTTGAAGATGTCCATTGCAATGCCAATGCACCCACATTTCGCATACATGTCGACTAGGCCCATGGACAAGAACACATTGGGCAGGATTCCAGTCTGTCTGATGTGATCATGGATGGCCATTCCCTTATCTAACATGCCCAACTGTGCGCACGCAGAGATCGCACCGACTAATGCAACATTATCAGGGCACACCCCTAGATCGATCATTTCATCAAATAGTTGTATCCCTTCGTTGCAATGCCCCACCTGGGTGTACCCCACCAGGAGGGTGCCCCACGAAACAGAATCTATAATGGGCATTTCATCGAATATTGCATGTGCAATGTCCACCTCCCGGGCGTTAACGTACCCCGCGATGAATGTGTTATAAGCCACGATGTCCCGCTACCAGCCCTCGTCGAACACCTGGCTCGCGTCGTCTATCAAATCCAAGTCCGAGTAGGCGTGGATCAATGCGTTTGTCACGTAAATGTGGTCGCTGAAGCCGAATTTCAACACTTGGGAGTGAATGAAACGTGTGGTCAAGGGCGTGCCGAGGCGGGCGCACGTTTTGAGCACAAAGGGGTAGATGTGAAAGTCGGGTGGTAGATATAGGCAATGCATTTCAACAAATAGGAGGAGTGTGGATTTTGGGGAGGAGAGGAGGGTGTGGGCTCAGATGATGGTATTGTAAGCGAAGGTGGATGGGGTTGGGATTTGATGGAAGATAGAGTTGGCATAGTGAATGGACGGTGATGATGGAGCGTTGAGGACCATTAAAGACTTGAGGATTTTGGCAAGTATGAATGAAGGGTTGAGGGAAATGAGTCCTTGTGTGATGGTTTGGGCGTGGGCCTGCTTTAGCTATTGGAGAGTCTTGCACTGGTTGAGAATCAAGAATTTTGAGTGTGTAGCGATTGGTATTTTGTATGGTGTGAGAAACACATGCTAATGCGTTGCACGTGTGAAAGATGGATATCGTTCAATTGCTGGGCCAACAGGATAAACATGCACTGTTGCCAAAAATAGGATTCATTGGGTTGGGTAGTATATAATCATAATGGTAGGCCCCATGAAGGTGTTAGTCATGGGCGTTTCCATCTCTACTATTTCCCATGATGTGGCCCACTTGAGTCTTGGATCTGCCTAATTTTTGGTTTCATGTCCTAATATAAGCTGTATAAACTGATGAATGGAGTGGATGTCACGCACAGAGCTTTTGGTCACATGGGCTCCTATAATACAGGGTCCTTGGAAATTCGTATCCACCCAACTCTACCCGGACCCATGAGATGGTGAGGAAACTAATGCATTTGTGAGGTAACAGGGGAATGATCTCATCCATTCGAACGTAAGTGTGCGGCCCACCGTGATGTGTAAGTGCCATCCTACCCATCCATTAGATGTTCCCTCATGTTAGGCCTCAATTCCAAAATTTAGCCTGATCCATAACTCTGGAGGCCCACAAGAAAGAGAACAAACGTGGGTGCCCATTGGGGAAGGTGGCCTACCAGAGAAATTTCTAGATGCATTTGTGGCCCACCATTGTTGTGTATATCCCGTTGATGCAGAAATTTGGTCGATCCGGCCTCACCTCCTGTGAGCTGCTGAGTACCTGCAGTTAATGGAGAACAAGAGAATGCATTGGGAGCACTGGTTAAGGTCAGAAACCATTCTATGCCCAATTCAAGCGTATTAACTCACAGTTGGTGTAGTAGAATACTTATATTTGTGTATCTTATTCCATGGAGAGGGTCTCATACATTTGTTTAGTTCCATTTTACCAATAACATATCCCATCCAAACTAGTCATATGGGACCCACGAGGATGAAGGGACACCACAAAACTTAGGTGGGCCACACTGCATGAATATGCGGGTTTTAGGTGTGATAATAATACATTGCTCCATTGGTGTGTCCCACCTTGTTTCGCACTGGTATGATTAGTGTGATGTAGGACGAAATGAGGAGGTGAACCCCATGCACGGTTGGGTCTTAGGGTCTTAAAACCATGGTCCATGTTGGTATAAAGTCCTAGTGGCACTCACACACATGAGCCCATCCTGGTCAATACCAACACAAGACTTCTTGATGCAGCTCAAGGTGGGGGTCAGATTGAGTCTGAGTGGAGCCCATAAAACCAACCTTGGCCCAGATGGTGTATAAAACCAATGAAGTATCAAACCTGGAATTTCAGGCAGTAGTACAAGTGGGCCCCACTGTTCCTGACCATGGCCTAAAAGTCTTTGATATTGATGGTATAACTTTAGTGCAAGATGGATCATAGTTGGACCCTTAGATCACCACTTTGGATGGCTGGGATAGCATGATTGTGGATGAAGTATGACCCATTTGAATGTAACAAACCTCATTGTCTAATGGCATGCATCCACGTGTTGTTTTGCAATCCCATCCAACACCCAACAGATCTCATCAATCTGAGGGTGCCACCTCTCCCCTGCCACAAACTCATGATCCACACCATCCACTTGAATCCAACTACACCCAGGACTCTTCCTCACTCTCCTCACATACATCAACCTCCTCATCCTAGCCACATCTTTCCACCTCCTTGCCTTAGCATAGATGTTGACCATGATGGAGTAGGTCCCACCACCATCAGGGGCCAGTTCCATCAAGTGCCCAGCAGCAATCTCAGCCACCTCAACATTCCCATGTATCCTGCACCCCCCTAGCAGACCCCCCCACACATACACATCACCCTCCATTGGCATGCTCTCTATCATCTCCACCACTTCTTCGATCAGCCCAGCCCGCCCAAGCAGATCAGCCATGCACCCATAATGGTTTAGACCACGACGAACATTGTAGATGCTTTCCATCTCATCGAACAATTGCCGTGCATTTTCGACCAGGCCCGCGTGGCTACACCCCACCAAAACAGCTAAGAACGTGACCCCATCTGGCCTAATCCCCACGTCCTGCATTTTCATGAAGAGTTCGTGTGACCGCTGGCCGTGCCCGTGCATGGCCAGACCAGCGATCATGGCATTCCACGTGAAGATATTCTTGTCATGGCTCGATTCGAAGATGTCCATCGCAATGCCAATGCACCCACATTTCGCATACATGTCGACTAAGCCCGTGGACAGGAACACATTGGGCAGGATTCCAGTCCGTCTGATGTGATCATGGATGGCCATTCCCTTATCTACCATGCCCAACTGTGCGCACGCAGAGATCGCACCGACTAATGCAACATTGTCAGGGCGCACCCCCAGATCGAGCATTTCATCAAATAGTTGTATCCCTTCATTGCAGCGGCCCACCTGGGTGTACCCCACTAGGAGGGTGCCCCACGAAACAGAATCTCTAACAGGCATTTCATCGAATATTGCACGTGCAATGTCCATCTCGCGGGCCTTAACGTACCCGGCGATTAATGTGTTATAAGACACGATGTCCCGCTGCCGGGCCTCGTTGAACACCTGGCTCGCCTCGTCGATCAACTCCGAGTCCGAGTAGGCGTGGATCAATGCGTTCGTCACGTAAATGTGGTCGCCGAAGCCGAATTTCAACGCTTGGGAGTGGACGGAACGTGCGGTCGAGGGCGCGCCGAGGCGCGCGCACGTTTTGAGCACAAAGGGGTAGGTGTGAAAGTCAGGTGGCAGACATAGGCGACGCATTTCAACAAACAGGAGGAGTGCGGATTGTGGAGAGGAGAGGAGGGTGTGGGCCCGGATGATGTTATTGTAAGCGAAGGTGGATGGGGTTGGGATTTGATGGAAGATGGAGTTGGCATAGTGAATGGATGGTGGTGATGGAGGGTTGAGGACCGTTAAAGAGTAGAGGATTTTGGCAAGTACGAACGAAGGGTTGGGGGAAACGAGGCCTTGTGTGATGGTTTGGGCGTGGGCCTGTTTTAGCTGCTGGAGAGTCTTGCATTGGTTGAGAATCAAGATTTTTGGGTGTGTAGCGATTGGCATTTTGCATGGTGTGAGAAACACGTGCTAATGCATTGCACGTGTGAAAGATGGATGTCGTTCATTTGGTGGGCCAACGGTATAAACTTGCTCGTTGCCAGAGATAGGATTCATTGGGTGAACATGTATATATGTGAAAAGAGAAAGGAATCACCTACAACCCATTGTTTCGTCCCTTCTGCATTTTTTATTTCCGCTGTTGCCCCTTTAAAGCGTTGGATATTTTTAGCACGGTTTCTTGCCTCGTTGTGTCTGAGTCCAGTCGGCACTCTCCCGAGTCGAAGGTGAATCCGGGAGATTTGGCATGCACATATATGGTTTGGAATAAATGTGCCAACGAGACATATTCGACGGCTAGGATCTCTCAGTTCGGGAGATTTGGAGGGCATGGTCCATCCATCCATGATGGGGGCAAAAATCCAAATGTGTTAACTTGTCCTGCAAATAGACGGTTGAAAAAGAAATAAAAAATGTAAAAAAGCGTGGACGGCAGGATTCGAACCTGCGCGGGCAGAGCCCACATGATTTCTAGTCATGCCCGATAACCACTCTGGCACGTCCACTTTCTTTCTTTAAAGTTAATTTTCTCTTTGTCAATTCTAAATTATTTGGGGGATGTGTAAATCTCTGTCCTACCCGCGTGGTGATCTAGACCGTTCTTGGCGTCCTATTGCAGATCCTTTGATGCATGCGTGATCCAAGTCTAGAGCTAAGAAAGAAATTGGGTCTAGGTCAGGTCCAAGTCCAAAGCTAAGAATGAATTCGGGTCAAGGTCAGGTCCAAATCCCGATAAGATGGGTTTGGGTTGGGTCTTAAGTTGGGTTAGTCTAATTTCTAGTCATTAATTAAAATAGCATAGTTAAAGGACCCAACTGCATGTGGGGTAGTCGATGGGATCTCACGCAAAGGTGTATGAACAGAAGCAGTTCAGGACAAGGCAAGACATAAATCAAATAAGACCCGGCTTGGGCTTGTCTGCTTTGGCAGGCTCAATCAGGTTTATACCTAAGGGTGGTGGCAATGATCCCAACCTGGCTTTGCACTGGGCTTCAAGCCGCAAATCTTCTAGCTGGGCTGGCTCGGATGAATGGCCTGATCAATTTTCAGGCCAGGCTTAGGTAAAAAATCCTTTTTGCCCGCCCGACCCAACTTCATCATGCCATTCGAACACCAATCTAGCAACCATGCATCTTGAAGGTTAGACTATTTGTTTCATTCCTCTAAAATGTTTATTTCTTTGTGTATGTTAAACCCAAATGATCAAAGGATATATTAGGGACATTCAAATGGAAAATATGGATTTGAAAAAAAATAATAATAAATTTATATCAATTTTCTGGAAGGGTCTGACCCATTGCCATCCCTACTTGGGGCTGTGTTTTACCCTTCATATCGAACTTAGAAGGACCTTGCTCGGGCCAAGACCGCCCTTCAACCATTTTAAATAATTGTTCTTCATCTAGGTAGGCGTTTGCATTTTATTATTTTAATTTCAAGGGTCAGAGCATTAAGTTCATTTTGGGTAAGGTTTTAGCTATGTCTATTTTTTGGGTGGCCCGGACCTGACCAAAAATGTTCGGTTTCAAATCCAGCCACATTTATTACTGGTCTGATCTAATGACTCATTTGGTGGACCCAACCCATCTGCACCCCCAAATCTATTTGCGTATGATATCAAGGGAAGTGTTAGATTTATAAGGCACGGAGAGGTTGAATAGGCAATTTGCGGCACACGTGCCAGAACAGATCCGGACTAGTCGATGCCCCATGATCCACTCATCAGGTCCCTGAGCTGCCACGTTTGCAGTGTCATAATGCACGTGCATGTACCACCATACATTGCACGCTTGTCTCCTTGGATGTCATTGTTACCAAGTGATGGGGCTACAGCTGCTTTTCGGAAACTTCTCCCTTTTGAGGGCACATTGGCGTTAAGGATATACGGAGCCTCATCCAAGAGGTGTATTGCTCGTCCAGCCATCACTTTTGTTAGCCGAGCTCTGCACTAAGCTTAGGGGTGTACATCGAGTCAAACCGAGTCGAGCAGGCCTCAGCTTGACTCGGCTTGGCCACTAGCTGACCTCAGCTCGAACTTGGCTCGGCTCGGTCCTTGAGCCTGACCGGCCAACTTGGCTTGGCTCGGCTAGCAGCTTCATTGAGGCATTTCTATAAACACCTGAATTGTAACTTCAAAATCCCACTGTTTTAAAAACAAGGGTAATGGTTTTACAAGTATTTTATCAAACACCTTCTAAGCAACATAAAAACCAAGAAAAACAAAGAGAAAAGAGATATTTGTTTCATGTACATACCTTCCTTACCAGCCACATTTCGTTCAGTCATTTTATCGAACAGTTGATGAGCAACATCAATGGCAAAGTAACCAAGTCACCGAACTGGTTCAATCCGAGTTTGATTCAAGCTGGATTCGATCCGAGTTGAGCTGGGGTCTGCTCGAACTCATTTTCGAGCTTAAAAAATCAGCCCGACTCGGCTCGAACTCGGCTTCAAATTGAGCTTTTTCAAGTCGAGTCGAGTCGAGCGAGCTAACCGAGCTAGCTCGGTTCGTGTACACCCCTAACTAAGCTCGATAGGGTCATGAGGGTAGCACCCCTTTGCCCGGGGTTCAAGGGTTGAACCCCCAATATAGGAGACAATTTCATAATTTCACATGAAGTTTTATGTAAACCCTAATTCATTTGAAATAATATTTATTCAGTCGTTGAAAAATAGAGAAAAAGAGGTATCATTGTATTAAGCGCTGCTTTAATTTTTTTTACTTCCGAGCGTAATGGATTGGTGTGAATCCGTGAACATGTCGAAAAAGAGCCACCTAAATATCTATATTGTCATGCCTGTGAATAACCGATCTTTCTCCCAACAGTTGGATCATGGAGGTTCATCTCCAGAAAATGGGTATATGATAGTTAGTCAATGAATCACGCGATCATCTAGTAAATCCTCGCTGATGTCTTCAAGTTAGATAGTGGCACACAAATGGAAAGTCAAGATGCGTGCAGAACCCACGACACGTGACATTCTCAAGCTACTTCATGTCACCTGTGTGAACTTTAATGCTCTGGCAAAGTATAGTGGATGATAAGCAGGGGCAAAATTGCGTACGTGCCATATAAGTAAATTCAAATTAAGCTGTCTAAGTGATGGGCCCCAGTTTAGATGCACCATGAACAAAAATGTCATCAAACTGTCAGATTGGTAGACATTTATTAGTGAAAGCAAGGCTTGAAAGTATCATCCGATGTGCATCATACAATACATACCAGTATCACCCATGAACAAAACCCCTGCGTTCCATAAAAACAGCAAATACAGGGTGATACAGACCGTATCGCTGGTGAAAGATACAACGCATTGATTTAAATCCTTGGTTAAAAGAGAAATACTGAACGGTTGTACAACAACAAACCAGTGTCCACGAATTAGAGGTTAGGATGGGTCAATCAATCTGATTTTCGACTCAATGACAATTAAGTTCCACAGTGTAGTGGGTTGATGCTCTACCGGAGCATTGAATGACTACCATAGTTCAAAAACTCACTGACTCAACCTGGAGATTTCGAGCCAAGTCTCTCAGAAACACAGCTTGACAAGCCGGCTGACTTGACACAACTTGAACTAAGTCGACCACAATATCAAAGGCCTTTTAGTAACCAAAAGCAGCAGCCAGCCAGAAATGCAACCTTGTTACCAACATTCCATAAGCTGAAGCTTCGCTTCTCTACACAAAAAAATTTTGAACTATGATCTAAGGTGATTGACAAGCAGGATCAATCAGGGCTAAGTTCAAATGGTCAATTTAATCTCAATCAGCTCGATCCAAATAACTTGATCAGACAACTTTGGTTCCAAACAAAGAAGATTGGTCAGACAGAAAGATGGGGATTAGGTTTACGATGCATAAGATGCTCCATGGGAAATCGTATTCCTACAATATTTCACCTGGATAAGTTGCCTAGCAATGCATAGGCCACAGTCAAAATACTACTTGCTACAAACCATCCCAGCCATTCATTTGATCTACGGATAGATACAAGTATAGAACAGTTGAACATTACATTCAACTCCACTTTCCGAATGGTTATAGGATCATTTCTGCAAAAATAGAAGACCGTCCATGGCCTATCCATTGTGGGCCCACCTCCTGAAGTCGGTCTCCAAGTGATATTTACATACAGATTGACATGTTTTATACTATATATGTACATACAGATTCAACTTAAAACATGGGTAAGTAACAGAAAAAGAGTGAGCAAGGTCCTTACCTTAAATACTCGCTCAGTCAATGGGAAGTCTATTATTTTTCTGGACAGCCTACACATAGTATATCATGCCCACTTCAATTAGGCTGATGTGAGGGATATTGAGGGCCACAGCAGGCCCTCGGCAGTTCTTCCTGAGGAATGAGTAACCAAAGTCGATCGCCATCTTCTTCAAGAATGATGATGATCGCCGGGCCTTCACATATGAATGGCCCATTATATAAGTGACGCCTGCCTCCTTGGCTTGTATTAAATCTGTCAGCTCTTCCCTCACCAATGCATTCATAGATGGATTCTGCTGCAGCTGGAACCTCACCTGCTGTCGTCTCCTCGGTGGGGCCCCATCCTCAAACATAGGGCTTATGCGCTGCAGGGTAGGCGATCTGCTGCTTCGAATTGTGGGGCTCAGACTGTAGTCTTCTAGCTCATCAGACACTATCAAGCTTGTGCTCTGCCTGTCGGCTCTCGCGCTTATCACAGCCATCCGTCCGTCCACGGGGGAGCTCTCGGTGCTCGTGAACTGTGGTGTGTTGTCTGCCTCCATCTGGATGAACTCTGCAATGCTCTGGATGAGCTGGTTCTCAAAGTCACCGTTGTCCCTCTGGATATCCATGTAGCCATACCTTACTATGCATCTGTACATCCTGTAGGGCCTTGGGCAAGCCCGCCCAATCAAGAAGCGCTCTTCGACAGAGACGTGGGGCACAGGAACTGACTTCACACATACGAATACCAACACTGTGTGGAACGCGGGGAGGTTGGTGATGAAATGGCTGAAGATGGGTGGCACCCCAGTGGCCAATTCCGAGTAGATGAGGCCCATTCCTGGGACACGGACAATTTGGAGGCTCGGTCCAAGGCTGAGTAGCCATCTTAAAGAGACTTTGTTGTTCAGATCAAACTCATATTTCTTGCGGGTCCCGTAGTGCCAGACATACATGACAGCCATGAATATGCATGAGAGGACGAGGGGCACCCACCCTCCCTGGGCCACTTTCGTGACTGCAGCCGACAGGTAAACGCCCTCAATGGATGCAAAGATGATCAGGAACATAGCTGCCAGCAGAATGCTTTTCTGCCATACGAAGATTATGATGAGGGTCATGATGAACGTTGTAATGAACATGACTGTCATGCAAGCAATGCCTGCAAGAAAACAATCCGGTTTCCATGAAATAAATCATCGAGTTCCATTTTTATGACATAGCCTCATAGGCTTGTGGGCCACCACATGGACAGATGATAGCCTAATCATAGTCATTTGATGATCCCAGCCATCTTATGACTGTAATTTCATCCATTTTCTAACCACTAATGTGATGGCTAAGATAGTCCATTCACCGCAGCTTCTTGATCTATTAGCCTCTTCACATGGTGACCCATAGTTATAAAACTTGGTGACTCAATTCAACTCAACTAGAAATTGAGCCAAGTTACTGTGAAACTCGCCAAGGATGTTTGACTTGGTTTAGTCTCAGCTTCAAGATGACTTGAACAGAGTCACTCGCTTGACTCAAGAGACTTTTCAGTAGCAAACAGCATCTACCAAATAATGATGCACTGTTTCCATATTTTGCATGCGTACAGACACACACATATTCAAGCTGTCCCAAGTGTCTATAAGTAGTGCAATTAGATTTCTACTTTAATTATGAGATATTGAGTCAAGTCGAATTGAATCGAGGTCCTTACTCTTGCTCGGGTGGTAGACTCTCAGGAGTTTCAACTCCCGGTCAAGGGTTCGAGTACCCATAGGTGGTGAAATTCCACTAGCGTGAGTGAGTGGGGTGTGTGTGTGTGCGTGTTTATAAAAAATATATATATTATTATTATTATTATTACTTTTTTTTAGTCGAATTGAATTGAATCGAGTCAACCTGACCTGGCTGGATATCAAGCTGAGTCAAGTTTTTAAGCTTTTAAACTATGGGTGGCCCACTGAACAAATGGATCCAATTGGCCATAGAAGTCCACCATGTGCCATATAAGAGCTGATATTGACTTGTAAGCCTCCATCTTGAAGCAACTTGCAAGCCTTCCCTTGGCCAACCCCTCTTTATGAACTTGAACAACAACTTAAATAAGAGCTCTTACCATAAGCATTTCCGATAATAGTTGTGTCTCGAAACCCAACAGTTACAGCAAGGCATAGTATCATGAGTATCCAGTTTATCTCAGGGATGTAGATCTGCCCATAAATTTGCCTTGAAGTGTGGACCACCTTGACTCGTGGAAAGCAACCAAGGGCATGGCACTGTTTGATGATTGAGAAGGTAGCGCTGATGACTGCTTGACTCCCCACAATGGCAGCGAGGGTAGCGATCACAAAGACGGGCCAAAAGAGAGGAGCTGCAAGAAGAGAGATGACAAAAATCAGCTTCTACCGATTTTGGATTGGTAAGTAAGCAAAGAGCATTTTAGAAATTAATGTTACCTTTTGGGGGATTAGCCTCCCCCAAAAGAGACCAGGAAAGCCTAAAAGAGACTGGGTACTTCGACTGACAGAGAGTTGACCAAGAGGGATGCTAGCAGCTGACAAAACAGTTTTGCCTCTAATTTTGACATAACAGATCATTTTCACCTTACACACCATTTTATGGTTGATGGTGTGGCCCACTTTGATGTTTCTATGGCATCACGATATCCATTAATTTTGGCTGCACATTCTAGGACATGAGAAAAAAATTGAGGGAATCCCAAACTCAAGTGGGCTAATACAAGAAGATATGATGGGGATATGTTGTGCACTGTTGAAACATTGGGGCATGGAGAAATTTTGGACTAGGATGATCTTGAAGAAATTCAAAACTCAAGTGGGCTATACAAGAGGATATGGTGGGGATATGTCACAGTTGAAACATGCTGCGAAATTTTGGACTAAGATGATCTTTGTGTCCTCCATCCTAGTGTGAATAGCAAAGAACGGGTTGGAATGCAAATTAAAGGGGTTAGGTAGCTTATTAACTATGGGCTTTTTGGTCATTTACAAAATACAGTATGAAATATGTACGGATTTTTACTGCATGGGCTTTCTGCACTCCAAACCCCCCCCCCCCCCCCCGGCAAATTATAGAAATTTTAGGTACTGCTTGAAGACAGAAAAGGAACATTTGAAAAACGATTCTCTTTCTTCCACAAATCCCAAAGACACTATTGGGTGTGGCTGGCTTTTTTAGAAACATGAACCGGAATAGGCATGAAAACACCAGACCTTCCGGTTTTGTGATATTTCAATTAATAGCAGAAATTCCAACAAAACCCCCCAAGTGTCCCAGAATCTCTCTTCTAAGCATGAAACTATAAATCACACTACGAGAAATTGAAAGGTTAAAAAAACCAATGTAAGCATATGCATGAACTGACCTGGTATTGAGTCATAGAAACTAACTGGGATTTTGGAAATGTTCTTAGTCAGAAAAGCAGCCTGCCCCATATATTGTACTACCAGGCACGGGTAAATAACAAAAGCGAAGGCAAGCTGCATCATCAAGAAGAAAATTAAGGCAGGGTAAATGATGCTTGCATCAAATGCAAAAAATTCCAAATGTAGTAATGACTTACCCTTATTGACAAGGCATTGAAGTGACCGAGATCTGCGAACATAGCTTCAGTACCTGTGAGAGACAGAAATGTTCAGCTAGCAGAAACCAAGGGTGCCTTTTGATATAATGAAGTATCTGGGCATGCAGATGCTTCCCCACCCAAATCTCAAGCATCTTGCAATGTGGCAGAAACCAGAAGCACATCTGGAATTTTGTGCCTTCCCAGGCACCAAGCAGGGCAGATATGAGTCAGGGATGATAGTGAGCCTGGATGGATTTGGGATGAGAATAGAGGCATGTGATCTGGCCTGGGCATTACTTGAGGCCTGATAATTAAATGGAACGGGCCTTGGCTTCGGTATGCATAAATGCCCAATAGGGACAGCCACCCCGACTTATTGAACATTGCTGGTAAGTTAGCTAACAGTCTGTGCTGGGTTGGATTTTCAGCTCAAGTGGATATTGGACGAGCATTGGTCCATGTTACAGCCCTAAGCATCTGTTTCATGCTAGAAATCCCAGGATTTAGCCTTCATCCAACCAGCACCCATGTTTCCATGGAATTTGGCAAAATGTCTTAGTAGTTCGAATCATATGTTCCAATTCAGTCAATAACCACAGAAAGTGAGTTATGACAATATCCTGCGTTAAGAAGTTGACGCTCGACTTGGAGCCCATTAGGAGCCCGGGTCTTAGTTTATTTGAGATGGTGTCAAGTACTCAAGTGGACTTGGGTCTCCATTCATGGCTCAGTGGTAGACTCACAAGAGTTTCAACACTGAGACCAGGGATTGAGTGCCCATGTGGTGAGAGTGGGTGTGTGAGTGTGGGTTGTGGGTGTTTGTTAAAAAAAAAAAGTACTCGACTGGACTTATTTTCTTTTGAAATTAGAAATTCAATAAGGTTTTATAAAAGACCAAGTTATCCCTTGACTGTAGAGATGAGTGAGTTATAGACTGGATCTGTTAGTTTTTCAAATTACTGAATTGAGTTTCTTCAATCTCACATAACATTAATTTTGCAAACCAAGAATGTTCCATATGCATGATCATGGCTAATGTAATGAAACTCAATTGGTATCTGAAGTTCTGAATGGCACGTACCCGTTATGCAGAGGAGTATCCCCCCAAGAGAAATCCAACCATCTTTACCTGTCTCTCTAAAGAACTTGTAGATGTAATATGGAGACAATGCACGCCATATTTTGGGATTCCAGTGGATGGTGTTGTATAGGCCAATGCCAAAAATAGATATCAACCATATAATCACAATGGGTGCAAAAAGAAATGCTACCCTGTGTGTGCCGTAATGCTGCAGTGTGAAGAGGCCAACCAAGATGACACAGGCAAGCAACACCAACTCACCTGGATGTATTCAGACAACATCATCAATCACAGCTCACAAGATAGAAACTAAGGATGTGAATTATCAACAGTTTTCTGAAACCTGAATGGTGTCAGAGGGTTGGGTTCGTCTGGATCAGACCACACCACTAAAACAGGCCAGGTCACTAAAAACCCATTTTAGAAAAGAACTAGTTCAAACTTCAAACTGTTCAGATCAACAAGCCCAACTATCCACGTTTAGGCAGTCCATCCTATCCAATCAGATGCAGTAACTGGTCAGACATTCTGATAGTTTTATTCACTCATTATGTCATGGTGATGTCAAAGCACGGGTTGGTTGGACCCAGTTTGGTCTGAACTGTGTACTGTCTCGGTTTTAAAACATTGACTGTCAGCGCATGTGACAGTACCTCTACCGTCCTAATACCTGAAACGCGGCTCCAAATAAGGGTAATGAGTTGCAGGCTTTCACAGCTAGAAAACAGAAGTAGCATTGCCTCACAAATAAGAAACGGCTAACCACTTACCCTCTTTTAGTTTCCTCTCAGTCACTTGCAGTCCCGAAACCGATGAAAGAACTGCAAATGGCAAGGTTGAATATCTTTAATTCATGACGAATTCAGCTAACCAAACTTATGAGAAATGCTATCAGATTAATCTACGATTTGTATTGAATTGCAATGATAAGTTAAATAAAATGGCAAGGACCTTAGCATTTGTGATGAGGGGTGGGCTGCAAATTACAGTTATGTTTCTTTTGAGTTGGACATCGAAGGAATGTTAACTGAAAATTGAGGGTTACTTCCTCATTACAAGGTAATTACAAATCAATCATTTCCTCTATTTCACACATATTAGATAAATTCAATTCCAGAATTCATACAAATACAGCCACAAAATCACGGGCACTTTCAGAATGGAAATAGTCAGAATACTGATCTTTGTCAACAGAACCGAGCATGGATCAGAAGGGCATAAACAAAGTGCCACCAAGTTCCTCAAGGAAAGAAACATATTACCTGAAATTGCTGGAGTAAACACACCATCGCCAATCACCATGCAAGCACCAAACAATACCACAAGAAGTAGACCTGTCCGTAGCTTTTTATGTTTCTCAAGCAATCTCTTCAATGGAGAGGAGACTGCAGCCTGTGCTGAGGGCCCAGATTTGTACATTGAGAGTTCCTCATCAGCAGCTTGCTGATTGGGAAGCAAACTAAACTTTGCATGCCTACAAAGTAGCGAGTAAAGAGCAAATGGTCCTCCTGGAAAGGTACAAAAATGTCACTATAAACAACTTCAGACCCATGAGAATGCATAAAGAGCCATGGAGCAGGATTTTAGTTGTGATGTACCTTCGCCATTATCGTCAGCACTCAACACAATGAAGACGTACTTGACTAAGGGAATCAATGTAAGGGTCCAGAAAATCAAGGAAAATGCACCAAAAATGGCCTCCTCATTTTGATGATGTTGCAACTTCCCTATAAATGTGCTGGAGTACACATAGAGAGGGGATGTGCTCAAGTCTCCGTAGACCACGCCGAAGCTTTGATATGCTAACATTAAGTTCCTGCAGTGGTTCCTCCATGAAGGCTGCATTACCAGCAAACCATATTTAATTCTAAGAGGCAAGACCAGTGCCAAGCTAAAGCCAGCCAGACCACCCATTTCTCAATAATTTCAGATAAGAGGAAACTGTAACTGCATAGGATGCTGGATCCAGGTTTTAAAAACATGTTATGAACCCATAAAAGCTGCATTGCTTTTATATAATGGGAAATGCTGCTATTAAATGGAAAAGAAGGGGGGAAATGGTGAAACAGAGAAGACCCCACCCACAGGAAAACGCTGGTCATATTTTCCCAAAGTGAGAGTTATTGCCATTCTAGTTAAAAAGACAACTGGCATAAATAACATTTTTTGTTTAACATGTATTTTTCTTTGCATACAACAGCATAGAGTCATATTTCCCATCATAACAGGTGTTATGAAATAAAACCACGGCTAGATCCTAACTGGGATTAGCAAAAAATGAAAATTACACTTCAAATTTCCAGATTGTACAAGATAATACTACTAGAAATTTTTGTTTCATGTTTCGAGTTATATCACAGCCTGAAAGGGGACAAATTGGAGATTAGCCTCTCCACAAAAAAAAAACAGAAAAAAAGAAAAAAAGAAGAAGTTCGGCCTAGTTAACTAAGTTAAGCAAGGCTCCCAAACTACTGAGTTGAAACTCCGATCTTGTAACAAATAGATCAATTTATTAACTTGGTTGCTTCTTACTGAATGCTGATACGCAGGTCACTGCATAAAAGTTCTACATGCAATGCCCATGTCTTGTGATTGGAACTCTTGATCCGATGGCCACTATATGGATTAGTCAAAAATCACGGTTGTTGGACAATTTTCCCGAACTACTTGTTGTGAGTTGTGCTAGTTGAATTTGGACCACCATTGGGATCAAAATATTCCACCATACTCCACAGCCAGCATTCATGGCGACCCACTTTGTGGCGGCACTCATTTTGGCCTCTTTTACAAGTAGCCCTTTCCACTCATGGCAGTTGCACTCTGGTTGTCCAGGTAGCTCTCTCCACATCAGGGTGGCTTTCACTCTAGTCCAGGTTGCCCGTTCCATAGGTTGCCCCTTCCGTGACTCAAACAAAAGACGTGGCGTTGGCTCTAATACCATTTGTTAAAAACCTAGGCAATACGCAAAAAACCCTAAGATTGATGGAATGGTGAAATTAGGCTATTAAACCATTGGAATTGTAACAGGCCTATCCATGTATGGCCCACCAAAAAGTTTTGAATACCAGACTTGTTTGCCATGTGTAGCTTGAAAAAGGGAACTACATAGAACTCTTATGCAGCAACTTGCTTATAGTCCTCATAGATAATAATAGGGGAAAAAAAAAAAAACTTGTATTAGTATCACTATTGGAAAGGAATCGCGGCATGCTATTGTTTATCGGTTTTTTTAGAAATGTGTTAATCCACTCCCATTCCTTTATGGGGTCCTATCAGGATCCCCCCGACCGAGCAGTAGTTCCCCACAGCTGTCGAGCGGAACCGTCGATGAAGAAGTGGAAAGTGTTGGGTAACATCATGTTATCCCGTTTCAACTCACCCGCTCGGTTCCCTTTTGTTGGATGATCCGTCAGAAGTGGTGGATCTTAGCTGAAACCGTTCCAGCCATTTGGTCTTTCCCCAGCGACACTTGCCGTCCTCAGTGATGAATCGGTTCGACCCACAAGGGGGAGTTGGCCATTTGTCCAAGAGGCGCTCATCCCTATTCAGGTAGATCGGTTGGTGAGGTAGCGGGACAATTCTATGAATGAATAATAATAAATCAATCAAAAGAAATTCTCCTCCTCAAGGAAAATCTTATGTGGAGGCTCTTTATCTATATTTGGAAACAAGTTTTAACTTTTCTTCTTGAAGCCTAACACCCAGAAATTCACCTTTTTGGACATCGACCTTCTGACTTGCCAATGCTTTGAAACACCTCAAAATCTTCCTCTCGTTTTTTTTTTTTTTTTTTTTCCAGATAAAAATCTTCCTCATTTACCGTTTGAATAGGGTCCACATCACAAGAAAAAAAAAAAAAAAACCATATCATCAGTAAAGTGAGGATGAGATACTAGAAAGCGGATATTTTCAATCTTGAACAACCTGATTAAACCCTCCTCCTCCCTTGCTCTTTCTAGCATACTACTCATATCCTCCACGATAATGAGTGGGAGACAAGGGATCCCCCTGATGAACGCCTTAAAGAAACCTTTGGGTGTACAGTTGCCCAAAGCTTAAAATATGTTGAATTCAAGCACTCCATCATCCACCCACTCCACCTCACCCTGAAACCCAATCTCCTTATCATGTGCTCCAAGAACCCTGAATCAACATGGTCATGCTCTTTTTCTTTTCATTGCGAGCTTGCACACGATGCTAGACCTACACTCCCCATATCTAGAATCAAGTCAATCGACACATTCATGTCAATCAGAGTCCCATCTCGGATTTATCTTCTGTGAATAAATGCCCTTGCAAGAATTGACATTACATTTCCAGTCACCTTTCAAAGTCTTTTCGCCAAGACCTTAGTTAAGATTTTAGATGATCATATTGAATCTTGATTTTTTTGGTGAAAAAATTTTCGTTAAGCAGTCCCCGAACAGCCAAGACAAGGCTACGAAGATAATGATGGTCAGATACCAAATGGCTGGAGCAACATTTGGGGTAATATCCATGATGGGCACAATCAGATGAACAGTATGGGCCTTGATGTGTGAGCCATCAGCGTGACTTTAGATCAGGACTTGGGATTTTGTGTGTCAATCAATGACACAAAAGACTTTCCCTATTGAGCAAGACTGGCAACAAGAAGTAGAAGATTCATATCCATGTCCAAGAAAACTTATATAGCAAATCCCTCCAATTAATGAAACCAGAATTTATCCTTTCGAATCTATATGGGGTGCATCAGTTATTCTCACAAATTGCTTAGCCCATAAATAAAAATCTCAACAAAACCATATTCAGAGGTGACCTAAAGCTATACAAAGCACATGCAATGAACAATGGATATGTAGAGGAAATACATGATCCTTAGCATGAAGATATGCACAGTATCCTTGGGCCCAAGTTGCTACAAGTGGGTCCAATGTTCCAACATTGAAGATCATTGATCTGATGGACAGCACAATGCTCTCTCAGAGATGTCACAAGAATCTCCTCAGAGAAATCCTAATCCTCTGATCAACTGACGGAAAATAAACAGTTAAGGGAAAAAAAAAAAACATAGCAACAGTCTGCAACCAGTGTAAGAAGGCCAAAAATTGGATGGGTAGAATCTTCCAATCCAGGATACAGTTAAGAAAGCAACACAACACTGACCTATGATCAACGGAGGAAGGCCAAAGAATGGATAGACAGAAGACTGTAAAGATGAAAAATGGTAAAAATCCAAAATCAACAGAGTAAGGTCCAAAGATACGATGAATGGCACCTTCCAATTCGGGAGATTTTAAGGGCATCTCCCACGCGCAGTGGGACCCATCAAATCAACGGCCTGGATTGTTGAAACACAAGCCCCAATTTCAGGAACTAAGGATGCTATGATATCCATACTTGAATCAATTCAATTTAATCCCTTTCTTTCCTACACCTTTCTATCTTTTTCGACCATCCATTGCATCCAACATTGAATCACATCCGTCTGATTCAACCACGACTAATTCCAATATTTATAAGAAAAAGAAAACATTAGATAACCAAAATCCTCTTTAAAAAAAGGAAAAAAAAAAACTCAGTTATATTAGCAGAAAATTGCTTTTTAAAAAATCAAATTACAGCATTAAAGAATAACTAGAACTAACATATACTCATTCAAATTTTTTTTAAAAAATAAAATAAATTACTAAACATGAAGCAAGGAGAGGGAGCTGTAATTAACGCCCAGAAATATTGATAAACACAACCTTTCTGTCTACTTTTAGACACACAACAGCACGAATTGTTCTACTTCATTCCAACACTAGAAAAGAGGGGCGTTTCTATCATATCAATCAAGTTGGGTGAATATATCAATTAACAAACGGAGAGATAGAGACAGAGAGGGAGATAGATAGATAGAGAGAGAGAGAAAACCCTAACCCTAACCTGAGAAAGGGATCGAGGACTGAAGCTTCCAGACTCGGGCTCCATCGCTTCTTCAAAGATTCGGATCCTTATTTTCTACTCTCTCGTCTCAAGCAGAAGCTGCAGAAGTAGAAGAGAAGCGGAACTTTTGTACTTTCTGAAATCGTTATTTATAGACACCTGAGCTCGCACGTGACATCCGTACTTTCACCGTTGGCAAGTGGTGTGCGTGGGTTATTGCTGCTCGACCCCCAGTCAACAGAAGGGCCGGGAGGGACGCGGATTGGCTACTCCCCCTGACACCAGCCCCGGAGCTGGTGGTCGGTGCTCTGTGGGCCCCACCATGATGTACGTGTTTCATCCATTCCGTTCATCCATTTTTAAAGATCATTTTAGTGCTTGATACAAAAAATGGGAGGGACATAAATCTCAAGTGGATCACACCACAGGAAAAAAAATGGTGAGTGGATATCCATCATTTAAATCCTCCTAAGGCCCGATGTACTGTTTATTTGACATCCAATCCGTTGATTAGGTTATAAAAACCCAGATGAAGGGATAAAACAAATATCAACTTCATCCAATACTTTTATGGCCCCAAAAAGTTTTTAATGGTCGAAGTTCATTAAACACTGTTTCCTGTAATGTGGTCCACTTGAGACTGGGATATACCTCATTTTTGGTATCAAGCCCTAAAATGATCTTTAAAAATGGATGAATGGAATGGATGAAACACATACATCATGGTGGGCCCACAGAGCACCGACCACCAGCTCCGGGGCTGGTGTCAGGGGGAGTAGCCAATCCGCGTCCGGCCGGGAGATGGAGTGGAAACCAGTGGTAGCCAAATGCCCAATGGTTTGGTTAGAAATTACGGATGTAAGGATGGGCCACTTTCTTTAAAAACGATGGGGGCATTTTCGTGAATTTAAGGAAGTATAAGGGTTTTAAAACAACGGCAAGGGCCCGCTTCTTCAAATAGACGATGTACGCGGCCACGACGCGGGACTTCTAACCGAATCAATTATAATAATGCAAATGAATATTTGAGGAACTTCGGTCTTTTATTCCTCTTATGGGTACTGGAATTGCGAGAAACTACGAAAATGGGACTGCCTGTTACAAGCAAAACGGAGACGTGAAAAAAACTGATACTCGGGCCGAGTGTGATAGATGATACACAGCCGCTTATAAATTACGTGGAAATTGCACGCCTGGCATTTAATTAATTCTAACATGTGCAAATGATGCAACACAATTTAAATGTTTCATGAACGAAAAAATAGGCTAATATTATTGTCAGCTATCGGATTGGTGGATATTCATTGGACGGTTAAAAAATATAAAAACATCTGATGGTCCTTTCTCCACAAGCGTCCTTATTTTGGGACTACGACTTCTATGGCACAAGTTGGATTCCACCATATATTCCGTTTTGTGAGTTAATATACGCCACGTCGGTAATTTCTGAGTTTCCACGTGTCAAGCGTCATATCAAATAACTGGCACAACGAGAGCTTCCGCCCTCGCCACTGGAGACGTGAAAAACACTGGTACTCGAATCAAACTATAACTAAAATTCTTTATTCTGAAGTCATACTCGGTCGGATGCGCCACAACGATATCTGGATCAAAAGTCATGATCAATCGTGACACGTTATACATCAGTGGGCCACACGGTGTAGTGTATGAGCTATGGCAACAACAAATAAAAAAAAATCTAGTTCGTCTACGCGTGTGAATTTATAACGGCTAAAAGGAATTAACGGTCCAGATTCCCTGTTTGCGTTCGATTCCACCCCACGAACCGACTCGCTTGGCTCTTGTGGCGTGGCACGTACTCGGTGAGGATCGCGTAAAAGTTCGATTCACGCACACGTGTCCCGTGTCAGCCTTCTGTGGATGGAAGCAGAGTGGTTGGTGAGCCTAACAACACCCGCGAGGTGGTATTGAGCACTGTGGGCCAACCATGATTTATTCACGCTGTCCATTCATTTTTATCAGCTCATTTTAAATCATGATTTTCAGAAAAAAAAAAAAAAGATTAAAAGTTCAAATGGACCATAACGTGAGAAAAAATGGTGATTGAAAGCCAAGCATTAAAAACTTCTAGGAACCAAGAATAGATTGGAAGAAGCTAATTTTTATAATTTTCCTTTATCCATGTCCATGTGACCTTATCAAGGAGTTGGATGCTATATAAATATTACAGTGGCCATAGAAAAGTTTTAATGGTCGGTGTTATTCTCCCTTTATTTTATTGTAGTGTGGTCCACTTAAGCTATGAATCTGTTTCATTTTGGGCTCATGCCCTGATGGGGGTGTTTGGAGCATGGTATTGGAAAGGGTTAGGTGGGATGAGATTCAAAAAACATAATTATTAGATATGGGCAGTAGGACAACACCACGAACTAGGATTAAGCCGACTCGGCTACCGATTAACTCGACTCGAACTATACCGAATATATATATATATATATATATATATATATATATATATATATATATATATATATATATATATATGAAAAGGTACTTTGCGCTAGAGCTCACAATAAGCTCCTGTGAGGTCGAGTTGTGTGGGCCCCACCGTGATGCGTGTTGACCATCAACACTGTGCATTTGATGGGTCCCCTTTAAATTATGGGATATCCCAAAAATCAGCCGTATACGGAATTTAGGTAGGCCATACCATCTAAAATCACGTGAAGACATGCCAAAAACATATAAAAGCACTTGTTGGGGCCCATCTGATTTTAAATGCTGCTGAAACTTGGTCTGAACCCTCATCCAAGTGGGACACACATAATGGATGGGATGGATTTGCAAACCACATCTTGGTGAGCCCAAAAAATGATTATGAATGTTTTAATAATGCACGTGTAACGCCCTGAAAATCGGAGGTCGAGTATAAACTCTACTCCCAAGTTCCAACGCATCACTTATGCAACATAGATAATGATGATTGAATGTTGTTCATATTAGTGTATTAAACATGAGTGGGATTATACCAAAACAGCATATCATACTCTAGAAACAGTTAAATAAGCAAGCCGAAGACTGTGATAGATATATAAAGTATATAAACTGTTGTAAGTCTTCAGAGTATGAACATGTTACCAGGTTAAATACATACATGTATGCTTTTCAAAATGGACCAAAAATAAATATACATGTGTGTTTTGTTTTAAAAAAAAAAGACAAAATAACAAGTGTAAGGGCATCTAGTAAACATTCCAGAAGTCCTCGTCGATCAGGCCACAACTCACATAAACCCGTCTGAAAACTGCATGAAAGAGAATGCCTCCTCGTCATCCTTATAGTTTGGCTCCGTCTCGTAGGCATCGCCTCCACCTGCAACAAAGACAGGGTCTGGTTGGTGTGTACAACACCGTCCCGTAACGTGAGAGTGAGTAATCAACTCAGTGGAATAATAAAGCAAAGGTTAACATGTTATCAATTCAGTCAAGCAGTAATGATAACACAATACAATCAAACATCCCTAAGTACTCTGATTAATGCAAGAATGGTATGTATAAATGATGCATGTCCTCGCCTGCACTCCCTCTGCAATCTTCATCTAACGGTCGCGCATGCCAGTCACTTCCTAAGTGCTCTCTACTCAACGCCAAACGGCACATGCAGTGCGGTGCATGAGCGTGATTACCAAGTTCTTATTAGTCCTTTTCATACAGCAGGATTGGGAAGCTAAGGTACATCTCTTATATCAATTTTCAAATAATGATCTATTCTAGGGTCATCAGTCCTAGCAAATCTCATACGATATTGCGGTTCTAGGTTACTACAAGGGGCTCGTCATCTAATCAGTGTAGGCCTAGTTTATACTCTAGTTGTTACGGAAAGACTTGTCGCCTCAATGCAGTCCTAGAGTATACTCGAGGTCACTACCACCGACACTCTACCAACTGGCAGTCTATTTTCAAAGGCTCGTCGCCAACTCGATTGGGGACCACAGCCAGGCTGCACCGGGGTAGGCCTATTTCATATTCGAGGTCACTACAAAGGGCTCGTCACCTAATCAGTGTAGGATGACAGCTCGAATACAGTGTCTCATACCACCGTATTTGGCTCACGAGTTTAGGTTGCTCACTGGTCACTACGGGAAGGTTCGTCGCCCCAGCATAAGCCGACAGCTCGACCACGGTGTCTCATACCACCATATCCGACTCATGATTCTTAGCGGATCGAGGTACCAAGGTTAAACGGGCTTTCTACTGGTGAGTTTGGTACCTTAGATTCAAGTAGTAGCGTCCATACATGGTGAACATACATCGGGCCAATCGGGTTACTTGACAAGTTCGACTGGTACGAGTGTACACTGAATAAGCCGACAAGGTACCATTGTCGACGATCATCGTACACCTCGAATTCGTCGAACGTATTTAATGTGGTGAGAGTAGTTCAACCACTTAACTAAGAATTGTTACCGATTGCCTGAACTACGTAGTAGTCCCAATCACATTTCAAACGATAGCATTCACAAGTGATAATCAATGACAGCATGTAACAACCAAATCAGATATAAATTTCATTTGAGCATTTCAACAAACACATAGTGTACATGTTAGCATACATATGCATTTCAACAGTAAATCACATAGTAGTAAAATAGGTTACATAAAGGAAACTTTAACTATGTATAAGGGGATTGAGAATCCTATCTCAACACCCTCATTAGGTACATCGCATGAAGTATTTTCTCATTTAGGCAATTTACCAAACACTTAGACTACACATATTACACACATATAATAAATTAGTTAAACGCATATCGTAGCAAATCCTTCCACATAGGAATTGGCACACGTACAACCATCGTGTATCCTCAACAAAAATTATGGCAAGTACAAATCATAATTCTATACTCATAAAATATTTCAACAAACACATAGAATACATATATTTCAACATAATTCATATATATATGTGTAATATATAGGAAACATCGTATCTAAGCATATGTGATAGCAATCAAGTTAGTCATAAATCATTACTGACATTGAAAGCCTTGAAAACCGTAACCTAAACATTTATAGTCCGCACCTTTCTCCAGTAGACTCGGAACGAACTCAGTTTAAATATTAAGCATTTGTCTATGACACAACGGTCACCTATAGCATGAAATAGGTTAGCTACTTCATTACTTACACTATTAGAAACTCTAAAACAAATTAGGGTTAGGTTTTCTTACCTACAAACGGAGTCGGAATCACTAGAATAGCGATGCAGAAGCGGTAGCAAAGCCTGTGGAACGATGGGATTGAATCTCAGGAACTCTCTCCCACTTTCTCTCTCACTTTCTCTCTCTTTCCTTCTCTCTTTGCTCTCTTCTCTCTCCTAGGTTTTTCAAATTCATATGGAATGAGAGAGAGATGATTTAAAGCCCTTATATAGCCCAGAACTGACCGAAATGGTCCCAAGGTCATTGTATACTTAGGTTATAGCCAAATGGGGGCTGTTTCGATCCAACGGAGCACTTCCGGAGGCCCCTTTTCTACGTGCGGTCGGACTTAAGTTCCCTGGCATTGGATCTAGGTCGAGTTAAGTTTTCGGTCCAATCGGGTTTACAGATCGATCGTGGCGGACCAGTTTCAGTTCAACGGTCACCGGTACTCGATCAGGTCCACAAGTACACTGACATGTATTGGAAATTTTTCCTGATCCGAGGGTGTAGTTGGGTCAGATTCTGACGATCTGAAACCTTAGAATTGGCCCGCAAGCGAACGGCTTAGTTTACTTAAATTTCATCTCAATTTCTAAAAATATTCGCGTTTCTCACACACTTCGCTCCGGGCTCAAGTTGTGCGTTTCTAGGTATCATTAGGACTTTATTTTCGAGATCGTCAAGCCCAACAAGTCAGTCTTAATCGTTTAACTTCACAGTAATCGGACTTTCGACGTGCGGTTCAGGTCAGATACGAAGTTTCAATGTGCTCCCGAGAGCAACTGGATTTTGAGATTGATCCTAGATTATAGGGTAATGTAGCGTTAATGATTTTACAAGTTTTGGGTCTTACAGTTCGTATTTAAAGTGGTTCAAAAGAATTTCACAGCTAATCTAGTTTAGCACTTAATTATTTTCGTCTGATTTCTAAAGGATTTGGTCCTGAGTGATTTCTGCCTGAGGTGGTACTCGGGTCTTTGTACGGATTTTTTCGAGACGTTACAGCATGGCCCCTTTGAACTTCTGTATGTGGTGTGGCCCACACAAGTCACAGATTGACTTGATTTTTTAGACCTAGGCCCACGATGGAATGGTGCATTTGACTGATGGGATAGATGTTCGAAACGCATCACGGTGGGGCCCACACAGCTCGACCTCATAGGACATTCCCATCAGATCGAGCGCATAGTACCTTTTCCATATATATATATATATATATATATATATATATATATATATATATATCCTAAATTCATACCCAGTTATCTTAACCATTTACAGCAGTCTAGGCCGTTCAAATCGTGGGTCCCTTTATAGATGGAGCAAAGTCTCAAAATTCTATGACAAAAGCCCTTCCCAAAAATCAAGGCCGTTTAAGTTACCTACCAAAGCTCTTCCCGTGAAGTAAATGGAGCAGAGTAAAAAAATTAAGGCTGTCCAAATCGTGGGCCGAACTCGACTCGAACTCAGCCGATTGCTGACCAGGGCGGGTTCGGCCTAGACATGTTGGCCCAGTGATCGGGTCGGGCCGAGTTCGGGTTGGTTTAGCTGGTGACCGGGCCAGGCCGAGTTGAGCCCAGTTTGACTCAGATCGGCCCGATGTACACCCCTACATATGGGAGGGATTGTCCTCTGTTACCAAAAGATAAGCTTAATTCTATGCTATGTTTGTAATACGGTGGTACATTGAATGGATATACCCACAATCATTTGAAACTATTGAGAATAACACATATGTGTTATATCCAAACCGTTCATCTGTTTCGTAACCTCATTTTACAGCATGGACCTAAAAATGAGGTAGATCCAAAACTTATGTAGCCCCAAAGAAGTTTTCAACAGTAGGTATTCAATTCCCGCTGCTTTCTATGGTGGGGTCCACTTGAGCTATAGATCTACCTGATTTTTTGGCACATGCTCTAAAACAATCTTAAAAAATGGGTGGACGGTGTGGATATAGCCCACACATCATGGTGGGACCTACACAACTTGCTAATATTGAGTGGAATTGGCACAAGACCCAATGCAATTCCATCTAATCTAATTCCAAGCTTTCCAGTCTTCCCATACATTGAGGGCCTGTTTAGCCTAGCGGATTGGAAGGGATTGGATGGTATTAGAAGAGATTGGAAGTTAAATCCTGGGATTGGTCGGGCGTACCAAATAGACTGGGTGATCTGATCCCGGGATATAGCAATCCCATGGATCTTAAGACAATCCACTGACAACACCATCATTACCTTTAAATCCCATCCAATTCACCCTAATCCGTTCATAATTGCCTAGGACATGTTCGGGGGATTGGAAGGGATGGAAAGGTTTAATCTCGGGATTGGCGGGCGTGCCAAACAGACCCAATATAGCAATCTCGGGATATAGCAATCCCATGGATCTTAAGACAATCCACTGACAACACCATCATTACCTTAAAATTCATGCCATCCACCTTAATACCATTCAATCCCTTCCCATCCACTCGGCCAAACGGCCTTGAGTGGAATTGGCACAAACCAAATGCAATTCCATCCCACCTAATCCCATGCGCCAAATGCCCTGTTTGGGCAGTGGGATTAGAAGGGATTAGGTGGGATGGGATTCATTTGGTTCTGTGCCAATTCCACTTCATGTTAGCAAGTTGTGTAGGTCCCACCATGATGTGTGGGCTATATCCACTCCGTCCACCCATTTTTTGAGATTATTTTACAATGTGCGCGAAAAAATAAGGTAAATCTAAAGCTCAAGTGGACCCACCATAGTAAGCAGCGGGGAAACTTCTTTGGGGCCACATAAGTTTTGGATCTACCTCATTTTTAGGTCTATGCCATAAAATGAGGTTACGAAAAAGATGAACGGTTTACATATAACACATGTGTGTTATTCTCAATAATTTCAAATGATGGTAAGTATATCCATTCAATGTACCACCATCTTACCGACAAAGCATGGCATTAATCTTTTCCCATGGCAACAGGGACCATCTCTGCCATGGGTAATAATTATGCTTTTTGAATCCCATCCCACCTAATCCCTCCTAATCCCACTGCCCAAACACGTCATAAGGATTGGCTGGCAAAACACAAGGACAGCATGGATATGAAACGTATACATCAAGGTGGCCCCGCAGCGCTAACCCCACCCGTGGTGTCGTGGTCACCACCCAATCGGCTTCCCTCGTGGATGCTTGTAGAACGTGGGCGAGGTTCCCCACGTGTGCGGGCCTAACTGTCGTGGTCACCACCCAATCTGCTTCCCTGTGGATCCTTGTAGAACGTTGGCGAGGCTACCCACGTGCACGGCCTAACTAACTGGGAAAAAGACATTACAGTACATATCATTGCAAAACCTCGAGCGTGGGCTGCGCTCTCTACGGTCAAGCTTTACTTATTTCATACTCTTCGTAGAGTATGAACATTCATACTCCTGCCCGCAGCTGCTGCCAATTTGCCGAACATGTACCTTCATCAGAACCGAGAGAATCACGGGCCCACTTGTGAATTGAGAATAGAGAACAGCCAAAGCTACATTTAAAGGCCATTAAAAAAATACCTGGAATCACAGTCCCACTTATGGATAGAGAACATCCACTATTTTCTTTTCCTACAACTTCAAAAGGGCCCGCCCCTTAGTGGTAATGTCCAGAGGAAGTGCATCGAGTGGACGGTTAAAATGAAAGCTTCGACAATCCAGATTGAACAACCAAAATTTTCTCAATCAGAGGGCATGTCACCATTCAAAAGAAATAGATATAGGTAATGGTCATGGATTTCAACGGCTTGGATTCAGGTCTACGTTTGGCATATGTATTCTGACACGTGCATGTATATGGACCGTCCCACTCTGCCGGAGTACCATTTTTTCTTCATTGGAATCGAGTGGACGCAAGGAAATCTTCAGCATCAAAAAATGATATCTCCTATCTGGAGTGACTGAATATGGACACTTTCAAAACATGTTGAACAAGGAGATAAACTTTGATACTCTGGCAGACTGTTTTGAATGATACACAGGCACTTCGAAGTTAATTAAAACATGCATACGTAGCATACGAGATAACCCAAACTAAACTGTCCAAATTATGGATCATAGTCATGAACCAAAATTAAGCTTATTTGACTGCCAGACTATCTGATTTGTGGACATTTATTGGACGGTTAAAAATGAGAAATATCCAGTGATCCTATTTCAATAGACAAGTGTCCAAATATTCGAGGTCAGTGTCCATCAACCAATCACATTTTACGTCTATAGCTTAGTGACAGTGGGGTCCACGATTTGATCGGTTTAGTTTGCGTTAATGCATGCCACGTGTCCGAGCTCATGCGTATTAAGCATGAACACGGATTGCGTCCTACCCCCGCACGTCTCCTGCCATGAACGGGCAGTTCTGTGGGTGGGCCCACAGTGATGTATATCCACACCGTCCATACATTTTATAACATCTTTTAAGGTGTGTACGCAAAAAATAAGGTAGATACAACGCTCAACTAGACCACACCAAATAATAAGCTTGGTTGCATTAAATGCAACAGTCATATTTGGTGTGGTCTACTTGATTATTTGACCTGCTTCATTTTTACGCAGATAATTTAAAATGATCTGAAAGAATGTATGAACGGTGTAGATAAACAGTTATATCACGGTGGCTCACCTACAGGACTGTCCGTTCGTGGCCAGAGAGGGGCGGCGGTAGGACGCAATCCCCGTACTTGGCGCCAAACCAGAAGAGACAACTTTCAACGACAGCAATGATATCTCTCCTTCCATCAATGCCAGAAACACGAGGATGCACATGGCATACTCGGTCTTTCAATTCATTTAAGTGGGGTCTGAATTTCAGCAATCCAAACCGTTGGTTTGTTGTCTCCCAGCATGGATGGACGACCCAATGAAAATATCCAAGATTGGCAATTGAACGGTGGCCCAAGATTGATGGATAAAATCCTCCAGTCTGGAATATGTTTTATTCATGGTCTATCCGTGGTAAGGCCCGACGGATCAATGGTCTTAAATTCTGGATAATGGACCCCACAACTACAAACCAAAACAATAAGAAACAGTGCATGTCTTCTAGTGGAGAAATCTTACAATCCCGATGGCCCGTCCCACATCTCTCTTCATTTAAAAGACATTGGATTATTGAACGTGGACGATTATTTATGTGTATTTTTCGGACGGATATTCATGTTTGTTTTAGTTGCCCATTTGCAGGTCATGAATTCAACGATTAGGATTGTCTGGTTGTCTAATAGCCTAATGGATGGACATCTTCCATCAAGGGGTGTCATGCTACATATATCTAGTGTCCATTTGGATGCCGCCACTAATCGAGTTGGCTTGTCCATACAGTTGGAATTTTTGGATTATGGCCCACCACTGTTTTCACTATCTAGTCTGCCATTTTGATCCAGCTCAAGCATGCCGCGTGTGCAGAAATGACATTAAAGTACGGCAGCTCAGGAGCGGAAGCGGATGAGCGGGTGTGTCATGTCACCAAGGTCTGGATACCATCACGTGTTGTATCATGGGGTGTGCTGACGTCATCAGTGGTCACATCATGATGTATGTATTATATATCACCACCGTTTAGCGAGCTCGTCCTAAGACTTCACCAAAAAAGACATTCAAGCATCAAGTGAACCGAACTACAAAAATCAGCGGTGGATTAAACGTCTACCGTTGAAAGTCTTTCTGGGTTACGAAGTTTTAGATATACGATATTTATTTTTTCCTCACGTGGAAAATAAATAAATTATATGGAAAAAAAACGCCAACTGGATGAACCCTGTGGATATAATAAATACATCATTTTTGGGCTATGAAACTTTGATCTCCTTTGAACCGTTCGGTACATCTCGAATCTCAGTAAGCGGCAGCACTCGTCTTCGCACGACACGCACCCAAGGACGCGATTAGATACTGACAGGTTAAATAGGGAGACTGCTACTGAAGTGACGTTAAGCATTAGACAAAGAACAAATCAGATTCAAATCCGGATTACGCCCTACCACAGGAAACAGTTGCGAGAGGGACGCCGCCGTTGAAACCTTACCAAGGTCCATTACGATGCTTATCTGAGATCCGACCTGTTTATAAGTTAAGTCAAGCATAAAGGAAGGGAAAAAAAAAATTTCAGCTTGATCAAAAACTTCCATCGCCCTTAGAAACTTTTAATGGTGGACGTCACTCTCTCCACTGTTTACTGTGGTGGGGTCTACTCGAGCTTTGGATCTTATCCATTCTTTTTCTCATGCCTTAAAATGATATCTTCAAATGGATGGATGATGTGAATACAACACATACATCATAGTGGCCCCACAGAACTTGGTAACGTCACTTTAGTAGGAGTGTGGCTACTCGACGTGTAACACCCCGTACTTTTAGTACTCGAATGTTATCTGAAGGCTTAAATTAATATAAATAGAAATATAACTAAATTGAATCTTCACCCACATCTGGCCTAAGTCTAATATCCTGGTAAGTAATCTCCACCCATTACACTTCAAGATGAATTATCAAACCATCTTCGAGCGTCCTTAGGATCTGAACCGTTCATCTTATAAAGGACCTAATTACGTCCTCTACCCACCCGGTTTTACCTATTGAATCGCACGTCTGTGCACGCAACGTCGAACACAAGATGACCATGTGCGGCTGGAATTTCCAAAAGGAAACCGTTTCCGCCTTTTTGCTGCCAGGCTGGCTAACAGCGTGTGGGATTTCCCTCAATCTCAACCCTTCATGCGAAAACATCCCAGCCCTCCATTCTATCCGCTCTCTAGGGCTTTCTTTTCAAACAAAAGAGCCGCCGCACATGCAAACCCAAATCCTTTAGCTCAAAGCTAACGACCGTCCAAATGGTGGGTCCCACAAGGTCTCTGTGACCTATCTGAACCTTCCAATTACGTCTGATCATAAGATCATTCATCTTTTGATAAATCACCATTGACGGTGGAGTCATCTTCATCGTCTAGTCAGCCTAACCACCGTCTGATTGTGGACCCCATTCCTCGATCTAAGCCATCCATCTGGTGGCTCATGGTCTCAGATATCCTTCCATAACATCCGATCTCAGCCAAGCAATCAGTTCTTAACGACATCATCAGTGATCTCTCATTGTTAATCATGATTAATGGGCAAAGCTTGTAACTAATAGGTGGATTAGTTGCCGGTCCTTCTAGACGTCTGTGAGGGTATAAATAACCCTCTTTCCTTTTAGGGCAACAGATTCAAAAAGAGAGAAAAGAGAAAAATAAAAAGAAAGGAAATAGAAAGTGAAAAGAGAGAGCTCGTGAGGAGTGCATTGGAACCGCCCACCTGTTGCCGCACCAAGGAGAGCTGACTCGTTCTGAGTCGCTGCGAGTTTGTGTTCTCGCTAGTCAGACAGACAGAGAGAAACAGAAGGAAATGAAAGAAAGGGGAAGAAACCGAGGAGAAGAAGAAGCAAACGAATGAGAAGAGAGCAGAGGGAGAGAGAGTCATGCAGTCGACTCGTTGCCGCAAATGGTCATGGAGTCAGCCGAGCCACGATCCAGGAAGTTCGCTAATCGTCTGCCGGTTTTGGAGGTTCTTGGAATCCTAGTCAAAAAAAAGAGAAGTTGGAAGAAGTAAGGGAATAAGAGAGGAGGAGCGCCGACGGGGGCCGCCTCCTTATGGCGGGTTGAGTCACGGTCGGCCGAGCCGAAGTCGTAGACTCGCTCTAACTCACTCTTGAGTTGAGCATGTTTCGGGACTCTTTGGGGTTCAAATGTGTGGTGGACACTTTAGCACTAAAGGTTGCAGAAAGAAGAAGAAAGCAAGAGAGAGAAAATGGAGAAAGAAGAAGAAGATTGAGAGAAGAAGAAAAGATGGGGCGAGTCTCTGAGTCAACTCGGTTCAAAACCGAGTCGGGACTCGACTCATCTGTCTGAGTTGGGTCCAGACCTTCTTTGGAACCCGTCATGTCTTTGGGAGAAAAGAAAAGAGAAAGGGAAAGAAAGGAAGAAGAATGGAAGAGAGTGTAGAAGGGGGTTGTAATCGGGTTGGCACTGAGTTGACTCGGTTTGAACTCGAGCCGAGTTTGGGATGCATTTAAGTAAGGTAATTTTAGAGTCTTTATTTAAATTTTAATCAAGTTATTATTCTATCATTCTAAGTCTTATGATAGAAACTGAAATCATCTCCATCTAGGTTCAATACGTCGAATGGAGTCAATTCAAGCTAGTGAGGGTAGATTGAGTACTTTGGGCTCCTTTGTGGTCCCTAGTCTGGCAAGAAGAGAAACCACACTTCAAATGAGGAGCATTCCCCATAGCTTCTTCCTTCCATTAATTTCCATATGGATTAAATCTCTAATGTATGAAATTTTAGAAAAATCATTGATTCCTAGTTATTGTGACTTTCTTGGATTAATCATTTTAATACAATATTTCCTTAACAGTTATGTGCATGATGTGTTGTCTTATGAACTCTATGTCACATTTATAATTTGCCTATGAATATAACTCTAATGAGACTGGCTTGAGCTTTACAACTCTTATTTCATTATGCATTGTGAGTAGTATGAAGGGGAGTATGAGAAGAGTCCTTAAGGGACCTAGAAGGACTCTTAGATAATTCAAATGATGTGACCTCACCTGTAAACGTACATGATACTTGGCGAGCCCTCCTTGAGTGTAAAGAAACAATGGAAATCCATGTGGGATATATAGTTGGATATTACCTATTTGAAAGTTGAAAGTTATTCCTATTCTATCAAAGTAATGTATATATATGTCATGGTACATAACATTCACGCATGACATGTGAGCTTTTCCGAAAGTTTAATTAAGCCACGTTTTCAATTTACTGTAGATCAGTTGAATGACCAGAGTTGTGCATTCGAGTCACTTTGGGCGCTCTTATTTTATATGAGGCTTTTCCGGGATTTTTACTCCTCCTCGGGCATACCCCCGGGTATTTTTCCAGAGATGCACTTACCTTCATGGCCGTTTCCAGGTAGTTTATCTATCATGGGTGGTCTTTTATTTTGACAGCTGGATGTGCATACCCAGATCTGTGACTTGAGCATACATCCATACACACATATGTTCATTTATAATTTCATGATCAGTCTTCTTGTAATTTGAATATGTTGTATATGTATTTGTATTACCCTGTGAATTATATATGAATTGTTAATCTATTTTGGAATGATGTGTTATGCCTGAATCTATGAGGGAAGTTCCCACTGAGTTTTCACTCACCCAATCGTGCGGTTGCACCAAATAGATTTGTGTTTAGGGTGGAGACCCCTATGACGGAATTCCGGGACGGCTGAAGTGGAGTTTGGCAAAGGAGAGTTCTATGTGAATGTTGTTGAGCCATTGGAGTTCTAGGATTTACTTGCTTTGTATTTCAGATTTTGTGTCTTGTTGGAGTTGTAATAAAATATTTTCCCTGTCATGGGATTTCATTTTACTCCCACTTAAATATATTAAACTTCCGCTTTTGTTACTCTTGATATTCTTGGTTTATGCAGTGGTTATTTTACTTAATGATTTTGATATTGGTCATTAATTAGATCATAGAACCCCATTTAATAACGTAATACTCGGGTTCTCAAAGGGGAACGACTCTCCTCGGGTTTTGAGAACCAGGGTGTTACACGACGTGTCAGTATCTAATCCGCTTCGATCAGCCAATTGGTGTTGTGTGGTACACCAGCCAATCGGAAACGGATTGCCTGCGAAATCCTTCCTAGTAAGTTCTACGCTGGAAACCTAGGTGAGGCCACCGTGATATTTTTGAAAAATTCAACCGTTCATCCTTTTTTAAAAATCATTTTATAACATGAGACCAAAAGTAATTAAGATCCAAGACTGAAGTGGGCTGCACTGAAGGAAAATGTGGGTAGGGAAATTACTACCGTTGAAACCTCCATGGGTCAACAGTAATGTTTACCGGCCATTTATACCGTTCATAACGTCTTTACTACTGGGATGAACTGAAAATATAAATATTAGCCTGATTCAAAACTTATGTGCCCCACTAATATTTCAAGTGTGGAAGTTCAATCCCCACATTTTCGGCCCACTTGAGTATTGGATTCGGCTCATTTTTGCCTTCATGTCATAAAATGAGCTCATGAAACTGATGGATGGGATGGATTTATCATAAACATCACAATAGGCCCCACCTAGGTTTCCAGCACAAGAACTTCATACTAAAGCCTTTAGCAGGAAATCCGCGTCCCAGCCAATCCAGTAGCCACCATATCCACTTAAAATCCCCTTTCTTTTCTTATCTCTCTCTTTTTTTCTTTTTCTTTTTTTTTTTAATTTCTTGAAAATTTTATAATCCTCGTTTTTTTTTATTGAAAATTTTATATAAAAAATTCTAATTAATATGTAATTTATAATATCTTTTTCAAAATTTTATCTTATTAATCAATACAATTATCATTCCACTACCTTGGCTTACATTTCTTTAATCCCCGGATAAGTGGGCATGACAGCAAATGGGTCGGCCATGCTTGGGTGGCCCCACCATAATGTTTACATGAAATCCATTTTGAATTTTCTGTCAGGTGCGTCACCTCATGATTGGTCAGTGGCGCAAAACTCACCCTCATTTGTGATTTAGGGTGGACCACGTGATTGGAAAAAAAGTGTACAAGACAACAATCGTCTTTCAAATTGTTTCCCTTGTTATGACTTAGAATCTACACATACACATAATGGTGGGCTCCACCAAAAATTAGGTCCCTCCCAATTCTCTCTCTCTATATATATATATATGAAAAAGGTATTATGCGCTCGAGCTGATGGGAACAAGCTGTGTGGACCCCACCATGACGTGTTTCGAATATCTACCCCATCAGTCAGATGCACCATTCTATCGTGGGCCTAGGTCTCAAAAATCAAGACAATCCATGACTTGTGTATGCCACACCACATACAGAAGTGGAGAGGGGCCGTGCACTATTAAAACATTCATGGGACGTTTTTTGGTCCCACTGAGATGTGGTTTGCAAATCCAGCCCATCCATTATGTGTGTCCCACTTGAATGAGGGTTCAGACCAAGTTTCAGCAGCATTCAAAACTCAGGTGGGCCCCACCAAGTGCTTTTTATATGTTTTTGGAATGTCTTCACATGATTTTAGATGGTATGGCTCACCTGAGTTCCGTATACGGCTGATTTTTGGGATATCCTATAATTTAAAGGGGACCCATCAAATGCACGGTGTTGATGGTCGGCACGCATCATGGTGGGGCCCACACAACTCAACCTCACGAGGCTCATCGTGAGCTCGAGCACATAGTGCCTAAACTTATATATATATATATATATATATATATATATATATATATATATATATATATATATATATATATGGAAAAGGTACTATGCACTCCACCTCACGAGTTCGTCCCATGAGGTTGAGCTATGTGGGCCCCACCGTGATGTGTTTCAAACATCTACCCCATCAATCAGATGCACCATTCCATCGTGAGCCTAGGTCTCAAAAATCAAGTCAATCCGTGACTTTTGTAGGCCACACCACATACAGAAGTGAAGAGGGGCCGTGCACCATTAAAACATTTATAACCATTTTTGAGGGCCCACCGAGATGTGGTTTACAAATCTAGCCCATCCATTATGTGTGTCCCACTTGAATGAGGGTTCAGACCAAGTTTCAGTTGCATGCAAAACTTAGGTGGGCCCCACCAAGTGCTTTTATATGTTTTAACAATGTCTTCACACAATTTTAGATGGTATGGCCCACCTGAGTTCCGTATACGGCTGATTTTTGGGATATCCCATAATTTAAAGGGGACCCATCAAATGCACGGTGTTGATGGTCGACACGTATCACAATGGGGCCCACACAGCTCAACCTCACGGGAGCTTATCGTACGCTCTCTCTCTCTCTCTCTCTCTCTCTATATATATATATATATATATATATATATATATATATATATATATATATATATATATATATATATATATATATGCCACTCTTATTTGGAGAGGCTCACCACAATGTTTATGTGAGAACCACTCCAGCTATTAGATATTTAGCTGGCCCACACCAAGGAAATAATAAGGAGAGATCCACCCTTGATCTTCATAGGGCTCATAGGGCCCACCATGATAGTTATATGAAATCTACTCCAACCTTTAGATTCCACATAAAACTTTAGGCATGATATCTAAAAATTATACCCATTCATGATTTACATGGTCCACACTAATGGAAATAGTCCGAAAACATTATCTAATCATGTGGTCCACCTGAGTCACTCACAGAGTTGATATTTAGGCCTTTGGCGTAACATGGGATGAGGAGCTAGTAAAGGGTTGATTTTGTATTAACATCATAGTGAAGTATTTGCTCATACAAAAACCATGATAGAAGGTGCACATTTAACCGGTAGAACGGTGGAACTGGACCAGAACCATTGGATCGGTCCGGTTTGGTCCGGTTCTAGATAGCACTGGTTCTTGTTCCGGTTCCAAAATTGCAAGAACCATTGGATACAGTTCGGTTTCGGTTTAGGGGCATGTAGAACCGAACTGAATCGTTAATCGAACCCTTTAAAACACGGTGACGTGTCACTTTTACCGGGTGCTGGCAGTTGATCAGGGGGTGGGCCTTTTTTCTTTATTTGTTGAGTGTTTGTAGGTTCAAGGGGTATCTGCCAGCGAAGAAGTTGAAGGATCGAAGCTATCTATGAAAGAAGGAGAGAGGGTCCAAAGCTGGCATTTTTCTTTCTTTTTTCTTTTTCCTTTTTTGCCCCTGGATTTGAAAGAATAAAAGCCAATCTCTCTTCCATTTCTGTTCTCATGTCTCTCTCTCTCTCCTCTCTTTTTTTGGGGGGGGATTTTTCGTTTGTTGAATGGGGGAGAATGAGGGATTGAGAGGAAGGTGATGCTTTTGAAATCATGGCGTCTTCGCCTTCTTTTGGTGGGGAGAAGAAGCATTGGTGGCTGAGTAACAGAAAGGTGAGTTTTTCTTTTTCTTTTTCAACTAGTCTTGGAATGCTGGTTTTTATGAGAGATATGGTGGAAAATGCATTCTTTTTTTTCTTTTAAAGAAGCAAGTTGGGTTTTTCTATGTGTTTTAAAGGGTTTTGGTTTGTAATTTTTCATATCTTTTCTTGAAGATTGCCGCTGGAAAATATATGGAAAGGGGAGCAGATTGCAATTGGGCTGGATTTTAAAATTCTCAGAACCGTGGAACCGATCTGGAACCGAACCGGTTTTCACGGTCCGATTCTAGTTCGGTTCTAGTGTGCTAACGGTCCGGTTCCGGTTCCGAAAATCTCAGAACCTTTTAGGAACGGTTCGGTTCCGGTTTCACCCCAGAACTGGACCAAACCAACCCGTGTGCACCCCTATTTGTATAATCAATGAGGTAACTTTTTGAAAAATGTATTAGAACGTAAATTTCATATTAAGTAGTATTGTTTTTGTAAAATTATCGTTTTCCTTCTCTTCTTTTATTTTAAGAATTTTTCATATTATTGACTTTTTAAATTATAAACTGCTTACTTTAAACTATTTACATAGAATTACTTGCATTTTTCCCACTAGCCAAATAATAGTCTATCACTAATTCAATGTGTTTAACCTTTGCATTTTCCTAATGATGAAAATGACCTCTGCTAAATCTCACTAACCCAATAATAATTACTAGCCCTATGTGATTTAGGTGAGCCATCATGATGTTTGTAAAAAATCCATCTTATACATCCCTTTGGCAATCTTATTTTAGGGGGTAGGCTACAAAATTAAGCATATCCAAAACTCAAGTGAGCTACACTACAGTGGGGAGGGATTGCCTATTGTTTCTTTGATTCTATCTATTTCTGGGTAAAAGATTCATCTATGCAAAATTTTGGAAGAAAGAAGAAGAACATACTTTCTAAAGAGAATAGATTAGATGCGGCCCCAACTTCATCCAACGCAATGCATATCTCATTATAGGGCCCGCTTTGATGTAACTGTTTTAAATCCACACCATTCATTCATTTTGTTAGATCATTTTAGACTACATGCTTAAAAATAAAGTACATCTAAATTTTATGTGGACCATACTATAAGAAACAATGGTGATTGAAGATCCCACCATTAAAAACTTCTTATGGCCCATCGTAATGTTTTCCTAATGTTTATTTGTCATCCAACTTGTTTATATGGTCACATGAACCTAAATAAAGGGAAAAAACAAATATTAGCTTTATCCAAAACTTTTGTAGCTCATTATAAGCTGTTAATGGTCAATCACCATTGTTTCCTATAGCAAGGTCCACCTAAGACTTGGATTTACTTCTTTTTTAAGCTCATGCAGTAAATATAATATGAAAAAAATGAATGGTTGACGTGGATATAGAATCCATCCATCAAAGTCGGCCCCATATTAAGAGCCAGGCTGTCTCGGCTGAGGTCGGGACCGCAACTTATCTGTTATCTTTTATGACATGTGTAAGAAATTATTATTTTTTATAAAATAAATAAATAAATATACATAATAGAAGGGTTTGTCAGAAATTAATGATAAGAAAGTACCATTGCACAAATATTTGAAAATTGTGCTTAATTAACGGCAATTTTGTTTAGAAAAAAAAATAGAGTTAACATACGGATGTATAAATAATTAATGTTTTTAAAAATAATGATATTTAAGCACTCCCACAAAACCTCACATATATGATATATATTAGCAAAAATCCCTAGAAATAATTTTAAAATTGTAGGATTTGGTTTGCCGGGTGACCCCAACAGTGACATGGGATTGCATGCATACTATTCTTACTTGGGGCTCTGGGTATGGGTTTCATCCACACACCATGGGTATAAGACAAAAAATGAGAGTGATCTAAGGATCAAGTGGCCTGCCCTGATGTTTATTTTTCATAAGGAGGTAGTCGAACCCTTGACCTAGGGATTTCATTACCGGTATTAGGAGGGATGGGATCGGCAATATCCTGGGATAGGCATGACGAGCCAAACAGATCCGGTGAACTTGTCCTGGGATATGAGCAATCCCATGGATCTTAAGACAATCCACCGACATCACCATCATTACCTTAAAATTAATCCTATCCCTTGGTTGGATGGATTGGAAGGTAAAATCCCGGGACATGCAAGGCATGCATATGCCAAACAGACCCAGTGAACTTGTCCCAGGATATAAGCAATCCCATGGATCTTAAGACAATCCACTGACACCATTATCATTCCTTAAAATTGATCACATCCCTCCTAATACCATGGGATCTGCCCGGCCAAACAGGCCATTAGAGTCTACCACTACAGCAAGCGTAAGGACCCCTCGTGGCTTGAGTTATATATAACCGAGTATCATATAATTCCTAACGGATTTTAGATAATGTGGTGATTCAATGAGGGGCCATTATGTGATAGGGTGGGACACATATGAGAGACATTGGCCACATCAGGAGGTGTCCACTTTGAAAATGCCATATCCCAACAATTAGAGCGCCATACTCGTTGAGTGTATGAAACAGACATGATTGGGCTACTTACTACTAGTCGGTGCTTTGTGGGCCTCATCATAATATATGTGTTTCATCCACACTGTCCATCCATTTTTCTAAAAAATTTTATGTCATGATTCCAAAAACGAGGTAGATTCAAATCTCAAGTGGACCACATCACAGAAATCAATATTAATCGAATGCCCACCATTAAAAACTCACAAAAATTTAGGAACAAGATTGTATTTGTTTTTTCCTTTCATCCAGGTCTGTATGACCTGATCAACAGGTTCAATGTCAGATAAACTTTACAGTGGGCTCTAGGAGGTTTTTAACAGTTGGCATTCAATCGCATTACTGTTTTCTTGTGGTGTGATCCAACTTAGATTTAGATATTCCTCAAGTTTTAGATCAAGCCACAATATGATCTGAAAAAATAGATGGACAGCATGCATAAAACAAATACATCATGGTGGGGCCATAGGCCACTGACCAATAGCCACTGAGGCAGCGCCACTAACTAAACCGAATCTGTGTGAAGCATGCACGTTGAATTTGGATGGTTGGACCTTTTACCGTTTTTGAGGTTGACAACTTTTCTAATATTCTGACCTTGTACCAACGTTACGGCCATTCTATGTTGGACTCAGTTCTGCACCAGGAGAAGGGCTTCGTGGTTGGTCCGCTTTCTTATTTCTCTTTTATATATAATGAAAAGTTATTTGGTATGTAATACAAAGGTGTTATTTATTATTGGAGGATGAGTTTTACCCTCTTAATATCATCTGATTCTGTTTACACATTGAGTGAGTGGTTGAACAAGAGACGATCTCATCAGATATAAATAATGTTGTAATATTTGATGTCTTAAATCTAATCAGATTTTGTACAGATTTTTCACGCAACCTGCAAAAGTGCATGAAAAGTGGGTGTAAACTGGATTGAAATGTATTCTAAGGGATTCTAAGAGGGCGAAGCAAATGAGATATTTGAGGATTACTCTAGTGAGGATCTGTCGCTTTGTGCGATGGTTTTTTTCCGAAAGGATTTTCCACGTTAAATTTTTGTATTCTTTTATGTTTGCTTGATGCTCTTGGATTGCTATCCTAAATCTATCTTCGTGTGATTTTGCAGTCCAAAACCCAACAAATCACACACCACGTGTCTAAGTGTTTGTCTTTCTCAGTACTTGGGGTCATAGTTGTTCGGTTTAAATTGAACCACAAATTTAATTATGACATCGCCTGCATTCCAACCGCTGAAAATCAAACAGCAACCACCTGATTAGTAGACCAGTATTATTTTTGGCCCACTGCATGTAAGCGGTGCACCTTGTTGGGTGAATGGCCCCACTGTGCGATTTATCGGGTGTACCAAACATGTGACTTTTGAAATTTTATTTTATTTTTTTAATCGTCAACTTTTTCAATACAATTTTGAACTGCCTACAGCAGAACAGTATCATTTTTGGCCAACGCATGTTCATAGTGCAACCTCCCTTGCAACGGATGTGATGTACACGGTACCTCTCGCACGCGTCCTGCCTCCTCACATGATAGTCGATGATGCCTCTAGTATCAATAGGCATGTACAAGGGATTGTCTTAACCGTTTATCAGGTGAGTCCTACTGTGTTATGATGTGGTAAACATGCAAGGAACGGCCAACTTAGGAAAGTTTCCATGCTCGGATCTCAAGTCCAACTAGTTGGAGTATAGATTATATAGTCCATCCAGCAGGTAACTTCCAACTTGTGACGTGTGTTAAACATCCAACCCATCTAATTGGTTGTCCCTATCATGAGGATCAACTTTAGAAAAAATCAGCCACTTCCACTTTTCAATTGGACCACTCTTATAATTTGTTATTTATCAATGGATATAAATTTTTTATTATAATGCAAATGGGGTTAATTTTTAAACTAGGTAATCCTCATGGTTAGATTAGTCTATTCCAGGAGTTGGATGATACGTGCTCTTAAATGGTTAGAAGTTATTGATCGGTTGGAACTAATCTGTGGTAGACTTTAACCTGTGGTCCGAATGGTTGGACTTACATCTACTCGCACACACACGGGTGGACCACTGGTTATGGTTCACCTAGCAGACAACTTCTAACTTTCTAAGTTCATGGGGCATCCAATCGGTTCAATAGGTTAGCCACATCATGAGAAACACTTTAGGTAAAAATCATCCACATCCATTAATCAAATGGACCACACTTTATATATATATTTTATATTTATTATATATATATATATATATATATATATATATATATATCAATGGTATTCAGTTTTCTATGGTATTGGTCACTTAATGATTGGATAAGGTTGAATTTTAAACTTTTGATCCTCATAGTGGGGCCAACTTATTAGGAGGATTGATTTTTCCAAACTTGTTGATCGTAGAGAGGTCTCGGTTGGAATATAAGTTGTGGTCCAACTAACGAATAATTTTCAAGCTTTCAAGGTTGTAATACATCCAACCCGTCCAATAGGTTGGCCTCACCATGAGATTGGAAAACTTAGCAATACTCACAATTGAACAATAAATGCAATGGCTGGATTTTATTTTTAAAAAAAGTATGAAGTAAAGCTGATTTTTGCATCAAGCAATCCTTGTGATGGACCAACTTATTGAAAGGGTTGGATGTCACATGCGCTTATTAGATTAGTAGTTAACATCTAAGTGGATCATTACTTGTGGTCCAATTAGTCGGACTTGAGACTTTCTTATATATATATATATATATATATATATATATATATATATATATATATATATATATATATAAAATTCAGTTGGTGATGTTTTCTATTTCAAAATATTACTCCACTATTGCATACGTACGTTCGAACGTACCGTGAAGCCCAGTGGCCCTATATTTTGGCATGCGCATGGTCTCTTAAGGTGTTTTTTATATAAGAGAAACATAGGTACATAGAATTATTTTCTTCCAAGTTATTCTTTAGTGGAAAAGTTTTTATACGATAAAAGAATAGGATGAATGTAAGCCTTGTATTTTTAATTTCTTTTATATAAATGAATAAAAAGGCTCTACGTTGTTGACCTTTGAATGAAGATATATTGTGAAATCACGTCAATTACTATCTCCTTACTCTTACTTTTGTCATGGTATTTTAGCTTTTGTTTATTTCTTTTTTGTTGTGATTTTGCTTTGCCTACAACGACTGTATACAAATTATTTCTATAATGATATGCATGTGTATGAAATTTAACATTTCACTTCAATCGCGGCCTCCGAGTGAATGGTTGAAATCATTAGATAGTGTATATTCTTTATACATCTTGCCAAGTAATATTATATTACGTGAACAAGTGATGTTTTCGTCATGTAAAATATGGAAAGAGACAGGTACTTACTCTTTCCCGGGTGGTAAGACGCACATGAGTTTCAACATAAGTCAAGGGTTCTAGCACCCCATGGTGAAATCTTACTACCGTGTGAGTGTATGGGGTGTGTGCGCGTGTGAAAAAATACATGCACATACATACGTGTCAAGTGTGTATAGTATCCGTCCCATCCAAAACATATTCCCACCATTAAGAGCATTTGATGCGAGTCATGAGACAGTCAGGTTGACCCAAATTTTCATATGGGCCCATCACATAAAGCAATATAGAACCGCCAATCTTAGCCAAGGTACATATGCGCATGGGGTCCACCTAATAAAGTGGATTGGCCCTACTTTTTGGGCCGTTGATTTCCATCTTAGGGCCGAAATATTTGGTGGGGTTGAATGCAATCCCCGCATGACACCTTCCTCATAATGTGCTATAGCTAGCTGGAATATCTCTATCATCCACCGACTTGCATTTGAGACAATGTTCTATGTATGTCATCGTCCAAAACATTAATTAGAGGAAACGCTGATCATGATTGACAGGTGACCCGGTCACCAAGGATACATGTGGGGCCCACTGTGATGTATCTGTTTGATCCATGCCGTCCTTCTGTTTTGGCAGCTTGTTTTAGGGTGTGAACCCAAAAATGAGGTGCATAAACGGATGGATGGCGTGTATAAAACTCATAACTAATGGTGGGCCCTACAGAGTCCAAGCAATCCGTGTACTATTAGATGGTTACAAACTTAATCAACGGTTGACATTTACCGAGTACTGCTGACTGACTGGCGATTGTTTCTCATAAAAAGGAAAAAAAAAAAATAGAAGGTTTGGAAACGTAGGAGCAGATTAGGTGAGATCCCGGATCAACCAAGGTGGGAGGGACCCCTGACAGGTGGGGCCTACTTTGATGTATGTGACTACATCAACGCCATCCATCCGTATTGAAAGCTCATTTTAGATCATGATTCAAAAAATGAAGTAGATCCAAATCTCAAGCGGACCACAATACAGAAAACAGTGGTAATCGACTATTAAAACCTTCTCATGGGCCACAGAAGTTTTGTATCAAGCTGATATTTCTGTGGTCTCTTCATCCAGATCTTTGTGACCTTATCAACAGGTTGGATGGCAAATAAACATTCCAGTGGCTCCCGTGAAGTTTTCAATGGTGGGGATTCAATCACTGCTGTTTCCTGTGGTATGGTCCAGGTAAGATTTTGATCTACTTCATTTTTGGGATCATGCCCTAATATGAGCTTTCAAAACGGTTGGACGGTGTGGATTTAAGGCAGATGCATCAATGTCAGTCCCACACTCAGGATCCCACACACCTCGGTCGATTCCGGTCTCACCTAATCCAGTACTCCCACGAAGCATAAGACAAAGATTGCTTACGTGACAGACCTCCCCCAGTTGAGGGTGATTTATATATGTTTTATTATTTGATACCTAATCCGTACATGTAGGGCCCACAATTGATTGATCAAATCCATTGTTCTGAAGCACCATCTTGGATGAACGGTGCCCAAAAAAATTCTTCATTTGGTCCTACGTGACTTTTTCATTTTAGCACGTAAACACATGGTTGTACAAAAATTCACCAACAGTCCACATTCAATAGAGAAAACCCACAAGATTTAACGGTTAGGATCTTCAATTTGGGAGATTTTTGTTATCATTATTTATCCATGATGGGGGGCAATCTTAACCATTCAGTTCGTGGCCTACAAATCAGACGGTTTAAGAGAGAAATACAGCAATCCATCGTGGGGTGCTGAGACGTGTATTGCCTACTGATGGTCGGTCCTCTATGAGCCCCACCATGATGTATTTGTTTTATCCACGCCATCCATTCAATTTTCATATTATTTCAGGATGAACTGATAAAAAAATTAAGTAGATCCAAATCTCAGGTAGACCACACAACAGGGAAATAGTGTTGATTGAATGCCCACCATTAAAATTTTCTAAGGGCCTACTGTAATATTTATTTTCCATTTAAAACTATTTTCAGATCACACAGACACAAAGGGAAAACACAAATACCAGCTTATTCCAAAACTTTTGTAGACCAGAATGTTTTCAGCATGGGCGTTCAATCACCACTTTTCCTATGGTGTAGTCCACCTGTGATTTGGACATGGCTTCTTTTTGACTCATGCCATGCAGTGGTCTGGCAAAATAGATGGACGCCCGTGGGTAAAATACATGCATCATGTTAGGGTCACAGAACACTGATCAGCCAGCTAGCAATGCACATCCGGGCTGCACCGAGTATTGTATATGTTGTGGGTAAAAATGGATAGTACCTGTTTGAATACAATGAAGTGCTTGAGGAGTTTTAGAGGTCGGCCTCAACCAAATACTTCGGCCTCGACCAAATGATCTAGGACTTGAAAAAGGAGTTCACTTACAATACACTGAGATAAGATCTACCCACAATCTTATAAGGGTGGCATATCAACATAACAGTTTGTCGCATGATTCTAAGGTAACTGTCAACACTTGCACATGTCTAGCGCACCGTTGAGGTCGTGCCTAAAATCACGGATTATTCTGTTGTACCTGTACTATAAATAGAATATTTACTTATAGGAGAAAGTACACAAAATCTCTCAGAATCGGACTTATATTCCTACCTTGGCCTTGGCATTGAAGGGTACTTGCTCTAGCCAGGGTTTACTTTGGAGGTCCAGCCGTCTAGGAGGGTGAGCTAGATTTTTGCATCAATAATATACTTCCTCTCTCACACCGACAATTAGACGAAGAAAGTCCATCTATCAAATGAAGCGGGGCAGAAATCATTTTCATAGCTAAACATGGCAAAACACCCAAGATCCGTGGGTCTCACCATGTTGTTTGTGTGAAATCCACTCCGTTAATCAGGCGCTCATCTCATTTTCACTGTGCAACACAAAAATAAATTGGATTCAATGCTACGGTGGGTTGGATCGGTTTATTTAAGCCTAACATTTAACGTGCCTTATTAACGGTATGGATGGTATATGGGCAACCCAATGTTCCCAGTGATAATATATGGAGGTCTTTTGCGTATTTACTTTTTTATTTTTTGCCTAACATTTACCATTGAACCTGAAATGCATGATCCACGAGAAGGCCTGTCGATAGGTCGAAATCGGATTGCGTACTGAGTTACTCGGTGCGCTCTTGTCGTACTAAGTAAACTCTGTGGGGCTCACTGTGAAATCATGTGGTTTATCCACGCCGTCCATCCGTTTTTCCAGATCATTTTAGAGGTTGAACCAAAATTTAAAGTATATCAAAATCTGAAGTAGACCATACTGAAGGAAACCCTGGAAGCATTGATTTCCACCGTTGAAACCTTTCTAAGGCCCCCATTGATGTTTATTTATCATCCAAACTGTTCATAATATCACACAGACATGGACGAAGGGAAAACACAAATATCATCTTGATATAAAACTTCTGTGGCCCCCAAGAACTTTTCAATAGTAGACTTCAATTCACACTGTTTCCGGTGGTGTGGTCCAATCGAGCTTTTTACGTTATTAATTTTTGGTTTAGAGCCATAAAATTATATGATAAAACGGATGGACGGAGTTGATACAATGCATGAATGACGGTGGAACCCACAGAGTTTACTCAGTACGCCTAGCGTAATGATCAGTTACTCAGTACGCAATCCAATTCCCGATAGGTAAGCTCGGTTGGATATTACACAGTCCAAGCCCAAGCCCAAGCCCAGTTACCCACTGTTGTGCACGTCAGGGCTGGTGGTTTTCAATAAGTACAGCCATCATGCATGATATACCACAAAAATGCCTGTTGAAATCCTAAACTGGCTGGGTCGGGCTCATGGGCTCATAATAGAAGTCCGAGCCAGGGCTACTAGCTATTAAAAGAGCTTATCTGTAGGCCCATATGGGCCAGATCCAGAACACAACAAACCAGCCTGCCCCATTGACAGGCCTGGACACAAACAACACAGCTGGGCCACAGAGCTCGGGTGATGCACCTACTCATCCAACAGGTGTTGTAGAAGATTCTAGGCCGTGTTCCAACTGTATAGACTGGGCCCAAAAGGGCCAAAAATCCAACCCATAAACTAAGAACCCAGACCCAGGCCGGATCCAAACCAGAAGGGAAATGGTCTAATTATCAGGCCTATAGACCCAGCTCAAACATGACCCCAATCCAGCTGCGGTCTAAGGTCCTAGAGGCTCAGCTCAACTCGTTTGGCACAGGCACTTTCGATCTTTTAATTAATTTTAGTAATTTATTTATAAAATTATGGCGATGGACGGGTTGAACTGGTTGCTCTATGGATGGACAACTCGTCCGAGTCAACTCGGACTAGGTCGAGTGTCAGGTGCTTCGATCGACACCACGACTTGGTAGTTCACATGGGCCCGAGTCGGGTTCAGGCCGGTCATGTGCCACCAAATGAACGGTTTGGATTCCCTAAAGATGGGGCTGTTGCACATTTCTAGCCAAGTAAACGTAAATATGAGAAGTGTTGATGCACAAATCTGGGCTGCCCTCTTCCGACCTCCGAGCACCTGCACAAGAAAGAAGCAAAGGGTACTCGTCTATGGCAGGGTACCCTCCGTTGCCAAAGTCAGACTTGGAATCTGAGTCTCATCGTATTCGAGGGGTTTTGGGCCGAAGATTTTGCGTACCTATCTTTATCAATGGTTCCCATATTTATAATGTTCCTAGGGCCACATGGCCTGTGATTTCAAGCACTATCTTAGTCATTAGGTGAGATGTGCGCTAGTGGTGAATGTTGGTGGTTACCCCGGAATCGTGCGTCGGGCAATTACTTACTTCGTGCGTCACGGGAAGGGGGTCTTGTGCCAAACTCAACTAAGCCGAGCTCTATCAAGCGACCGAGGATAACTCGGACCTAACTTATCAGAGCCGGGTTCTATTGTTGGGTCAAAGATGACCCAACTGATCTAATCACAACTAAATCATTCCGAACTATGGCTCAGACCTAATCTCCCATCGAATCTAGCTGCTTTCAATCGCCCCTTAGCTTTGTCAGGTCATCCAGTTTCTGGTGAGTGTGAGTAAATAGGAACTTGTTATCACATCCTATTGAGGGCTATGTTCGTGGAAGTGGGCGTTGGCTTCATGCCAGCTTTCCTAGGTGAAGTGTTCTGGGACAAGTGTTCTTGAAAGTGGCCGGCCGAGTTGTCCACGAAGGTGGTCGAGCTCTCCTTGAATGTGGAGACTATATTTTCCCAGAACAACAAGCATGCAGCCCCATGACTTAGTGGTTGACTCATAAGAGTATGGGTTTGAGGACGTGTGAAAAATATATAAATAAAAGTGGGGTCCATGGAGGAGTCACTACCTTTCATCTTGCCATATCATTTCAGGGCATTATCCAAAAAATAAGCAGATCCAAAGCTGATTTCGACCATGGCCCATCCACTGCAGCTCAAACAGTGGATGTCACTATCCCACTGCTTCCTGTGGTGTGTGATCTGCCTCAATTTTCGCTCATGGCCTAAAATGAGCTCGCAACATGATTGAACGGTTTGGATAAAATACGTACACATCATCATGGGCCCATATACCTTTTCCAGTACCGAGCTCGGTAGTGGAGGGATCACTACCGAATTCAAGGCCTTTTCCTTCACTTGCCTCTTACAGGTGGCGAAAAGGTAACCCTGTGATATATTTAAACCGCTTATCAGGTAGGCCCCACAACGTTGATGACTTGTTTCATACGTTGCTCCCTGCGTGTACAATCCATAACCATTCCATTTGCACATCTCAAGTAGCATGCATCACGCTCGGCACGCGGGCAGAATGATCCGATGATCAGAGCCGTCCATCTCTATTGTAGATGGGCCATGGTCCAAAACTCGTGCTGCAGATTTGATGTCGACTATCCTCACCTATACTTGAAAATAAAATTTTCAAATTTTCGACCGTTTGCATTCAAACCCGCGTGCCAGCTCTCAATGTAACCACCACGGACGGTTGCGATCAACTGACGATCCTGCGTGTGGGGCCTCACGAGGAAACACGATGCCGCCGAAACCACGAGGCGCACGTTAGTGACATCAATGCATGGTAGCGTTACATTTCGCAGACGTTGCGAACAGAACACAGTCAGTTACGTTCGCTCGAAGTCACGAACCGAAAATATCACTGACACGAGAAAGTAAAAAACTCGTGAGAAATTCAAAAGAGCGGAATAGATTGAGATTCAATCGTGAGAAGAAACTGCAGAAATACATTCATAGAAGGAAAAAAGAAAAAACGAGAAACAAAAAAACCCGAAATGCAATGAAACGTCACAAACTCTCGCACATGCACGTCACGTGACAACCCATCTCTAACCACTCAAACCTCTCCGAAACAGCTCCTTGCGAAAAACCCATCAAAAGAAATAAGAAGACGAGCCCAAATCAAAGCCTTCCGTTACGTTAGGATACGTATCGGTAGCGGGCGGCATGTGGCCGAAAAGCGGGCTGTGCAGATACTCCTCGCTTCCGACACCGAAAAACGACTCGTACCCGCCCGTCTGCACCGAGGACGTGTAAAGCTCCTGTGGATCGCACCAACCAACACTTCCCACCTCACGTGTCGGATCCGTAACGGTCGAATCGAAACACCCAGTAACTTCCGAAACGCCAGACGGAACAGTCGTAGGGGTTTGAGACTGAGGCAGGGGAGGCAGCTCCGTCCTATCCACAATGTGGGTCCCACCATAGACTTCGGTGGAATTGAAGATGGGTTGGTCGGGGAGTGCCGTCTGAAACCACTGCTCACCGCCGGAAAAATGACAACCGGCCCCGGGAAACTGACATCCGGCGGGGGGGAAGAGGTTCTGCACGGACTCGTCGGGGGAGAGGATGGGAGTGAGGGAGGAGCCAGGTGGCATATCGGGGTAGGCGAAGTTGGTGCGCGCACGTGTGCCGCGCATGGAGCGTGCGGCTCTATCGTACGCCAGGGCGGCTTCCTCGGCAGTGTCGAAGGTGCCGAGCCAGTGGCGCTCTTTGGTGGTGGGGTCGCGTATCTCGGCCGCGTACCGGCCCCAAGGCCTGCGGCGGACGCCAAGGAATCGGCCAGGGGTATCTTGGGAAGATTTTCTTCGTGTCTTCTTTTCGGGAGGGGTAGAAGAGGAAGAAGAAGAAGAAGAAGAAGAGAAGTCCATTTGAGAAAGAGACTGACTGACGGTCTTCTTCTTCTAGTGCTGCTGATTGCCTGTGGTTTTGTTTTGGGCTGCTGCATGCTGCCGTTTATATAAGGGAGGTAGCCTAATATACCCTTGGCCTTTTTACCGGCACTGCCCATACCTTTCTATAAAATGGCATTCGTGTCCGTATCACTTTTAAGCACTTCATCACGCGTGTGAAGCATGCCAAACGCTGAGAGCGGATTGACTGTGTGGGGTCCACAGATATGTTCCTGCAAATCTACTCCGTCCATCTGTTTTTAAAGACCACAATAGGACATGTTTCTAAAAATCAAGCAGATCCAAAACTAAGGTGGGCTACACCAATAAAAAAGTAGGAACAGAAACATCCACCGTTGAAACTTTTCTGGAGATGACCATGATGTTTAAATGCCATCCAAACCCCTCATAAAATTATTACCACTCAGATAAACCGTATGAACAGATATCATCCTGATACGGAACTTGTGTAACCGCCCTGCTTTCAATCACCACTCTTTCGTGTGTTATGGCCCACATGAGTTTTAGATCTACCTGATTTTTATCATACTGACCTTTTGTGGTATTTAAAAACAGATGGACGGAGTGGATTTGTCACGTACATCTCTATGGGCCCCACACAGCTCCGGGCACAGAAATATCTCTGTGCCTGAGGTCACAGTCAATCTGCTCCCTTAAACGCTGAAGAAGAAAGATGCCATCGCAAAAAAAGTGGGGTCCAGTGATGTGCTGAAGGATCCCAACCCATCCGTCAGATGCGTCACCGCATAAAACACCCATCCCTCATAAATCTGCCGGATCGAAAACTTAGGTGGGCCCTGGCACATGGAAAATGTTGAGAAGGAATGCCAACCGTTGATTGGAGTGGGGGCCTACCTTGTTGCATATATATATATATATATATATATATATATATATATATATATATATATATATATATATATATATAATCCAAGCTGTTCTTCATCCAGACAAGATGACGGGTCAGGACAATAATTTGATTGTTTCATGACTCAGGTGTGCCCCTGTGAAATTCAAGGGTGGGATTTCCTTCCCAGATCTTTTCATCTTCTCAGGCCCACTTCAGTTTTCGATCATATTGGGTATTGGACCTCTGAGGTTTTTTTTTCTTTTTATGATGCACCTAATGGATAAGTTAGATGGTGTGAATACATCACATGTGCCACACGTATGGCCGGTGGCACCGGGACCAATGGAGCGCGCCCAATGGGGAAATACTCTGTCAGAGTTGGATGGATGATACGCAGGTACTTAAAAATTACTTAGATATTGCATACCCACCATACAATTATTTCATACGAAACTGCCTAAATTACGCGTCTTGCTTGCTTACTTTTCTGAAAATTGGACATTTATTAGACGGTCCAAAACAAAAATAGCTAATCGTCATATTTCAATAAACGTGTTAAAATTTCTCAATCAGTCCAATCTAAGTTTGAGGCCATGGGTTCCACAATTCTTTAGTCAACAGACATTACATGTACAATTTCTTTGCGCCTGTCTATCAAGCAACATATCCTGCTAGAGTATCAAATAACTTCCCAAGCCAGTACAGGAGTTGCTTTTGGCAAAGAGATTCTGGCGAGCTAAGGAGCAGGATCTCACTTGAGTCCTTGTTCTTACCTAGGTGGTAGACTTACAAGAGTTTCAACACGAGGTCATGGGTTCTGGACTCATCACAGTGAAATTCCACTGTAGTGTAAGTGTGTCTGAAAAAAAGAAAAAGAAAAGTATCTCACCATACTAGTCACATATGTAAATAATTTGGACAGTTCATCCACTGCATTATGCTTTGGACAGGCCTGACAATGTAGTGTTTTTTTTTTTTTTACATGTGCTGATCACACCAACACACCCATATATATTACATGTATGAACTCTTGATCCCATGATCTAAGTGTTGAAATAGAGTCCATCTACCATTGAATTATAGAGCCAAACCCAATACAAAATAGTACCTTGTTAGCCTATGAGTGGTCTCAATGTTAGCCTTTGCCATGGCCATTTGGAACTGAAGAATGGTTTGAAACTTGAAACAACTCGAAACAAAACTTGACATCCGGTAGGGTTGAGTATACTTGAAGAGTTAATTATACAAGTCTTTATTTGGCTCTACTCAACATTTAATTAGTAATAATGCCTAAAGCAGATGTATGTGCTTTAAAAAGTGAAGGTATATATGGAGACCAATCATTTGGACCATAAGTTAAGTCATGGGAACTTATCTAATGGATTGGTCCTACCATGAAGATTACCTAGTGTAATAATCAGGCATGTCCACGCATCAAAGTGCACTTTACTTGTATATTGCCCGTTAGACTTAAAACTTCTTCACACATGTATATATGGGAAAAGTTATATACCAGATTGATCTCATGGGAGCTTTCCATGAGATCAGCTTTATGGGCTGCAAGCGTGTTGGACATCCACACTACATTTGGTGGGTCCCCTTTACGTTATAGAAGGTCAAAAAAAAAAAAGTTGCATTAGAACTTAGGCGGTTACACCATTAGGAATCAAGTGAACATGCTTAAGATATTTAGAAGCACTTGGTAAGGTCCACCAAACTTTTTGAATGCCCTGAAATTTAGTATGATCCCTCCTCCAACTAGGACACAATGGATGGGTTGAACGTCTAAACCATATCCCGGGTGGTAGACTCTTTCGAGTTTCAACACCGGGTCAAGGGTTCAGTATAAATCCCAATCAAGAGGTTTGTAAAAAAAAAAATAAAAAATAAAAAATCTTAGTCCGCCTTACAAATAATCAAGAGGTTTCAATGACTGGGCATCAAAATTTCAACTATATATTGTTTATGGTGTGGCCTACCTTAGTCATAGAATGGCTTGATTTTTAAGCCCATCTTCCGCCATAGAAGGATGTATTTGATTAACATGGTGGATATTCTATGCACATAATGATGAGCCCAGTATGTGTGTGTGTTGTGTGCGCGCTCATCCAACCGTTGTCGCTTTATTTAGACACATGTCCATACATCTAATGAAAGGTCTGAAATCAGTCAAACGTGTGATTAAAAATATTGTGGGATATGCGAGAGTCGTACTTGACTTGAAGAGATTGAACACTTGTGACCATAAGCACTCAGCCAAATTAGGACTATACCTGTGAGGGTTAGCTTGACTATTCAACCACCAATTGTTACAGTGATCAGACAATTTAGGAAAGGAACATTAGTCCTTTAGAATGGGATCATTTTGTCTTAAGTTAGTGACTTTTCTTCCAATGGTGATGGTGTATTAGGTTTTTTAGTAAATTATTATTGGATAGACATGATTAAAAATAAAGCCCATAAACAATTTTATTAATACGAATGTAAGAACAATATAATCAATAAAAAAGAAAATAAACTAAGTAGAGGATAATTATGTTGCGCAGCACGCCAACAACGCAGTGAACCGAGATCCAATCTCAAGTCTCACCCACAAACAATAAACAAGAAGAAATATACACTAGAAACAAATCAAAGCAATCCAAACAAACCATAAGACAAGATATACGTGGAAAAATCCAAAACTAGGGTAAAAGACCACGGATGTAAACTTCCACTCTGAAGAATAACAAAGATTACAAGGCAATATACTAACATCTCCCTTGAAAATACAGAGAAAATCCTTTACCCACACCTTAAAATAACTCCCCAATATTCACCATAACCATAGAAAAGCCTTAGGGACCCCTATTTATATTTTAAGCAACTTCTCTTTCGCACCATTGCGAAAGGCAGCTTAAATTTTCGCAGTTCGCATCAAATCCAGAAACGAATCTACGTAACCTCGACTGATCGAGCAGACTGCACGACCGGTAGAGAGGACCCCTCGGCCAGTCGAGAATGAGCCACGACCGGTCGAGCACCTCGGAACCTAAAAACCTATGCTCGCTGGACTTTGAGTCGAGCCAGTCCACGACTGGTTATGACCGGTCAAGTGGGCTCCACGATCGATCGACTAAGGGCCACCACTAGTCGTGCGCGGCTCCAGATGTGCCTCCACATCTCAACATTCTCCCACTTAGAGACATATCGCCATAAACCTTGTCTTCTTCAACCGAAGTGCATCATCTCCCCGTCTTCAAACCTGAAGACCAATAAAAGCTGAACAGAGCTTCAGCTTCTCCTGTGTGACCGCCTTAGTCAACATATACGCGGGATTCTCACTTGTATGAATCTTCTCGAGCGCAATCGATCCATCTTCCAGTAACGAACGTATGAAGTGATATCTGATGACAATATGCTTGGTTTTTGAATGAAAGGCTGAATTCTTAGCCAAGTGTATTGCACTTTGACTGTCACTGTACAACTTGCAATCTGTTTACTTTTTACCCAATTCTTTCATAAAACTTTACATCCACACCATCTTCTTGCACGCTTCTGTAGTAGCAACATATTCTGTTTTTGTCGTACTGATAGATACTATCTTCTGTAACTGAGAGACCCAACTGACTGTAGCACTATCCAAAGTAAAGACATAACCTGTAATACTTTTTTTGCTGTCGATATCTCCTGCCAAGTCTGAATCTACGTAGCCTTGTAGCTTAATTTCTAATCCACCATAGCACAACCATATATCCTTAGTACCTACCAAGTATCTAAGGACCCACTTCACAGCTTCCCAATGTTTCTTCTCAGGGTTGTTTATGAACCTGCTAACAACTCTCACTGCTTGAGCAATGTCTGGCTTCGTGTTCACCATAACATATATGAGACTCTCAATAGCTGATGCGTATGAGACTTTAGCCATGTAATCTTGTTCCTCCTGCGTCTTTGCACCTTGCTCCTTAGATAGCTTGAAGTGGTTGGCTAATGGATTGCTAATCGGTTTAACACCTCCCATATCGAATCGATCAAGTACCTTGGCTATGTACTCTGCCTGTGACAAAACCAATTTTTTATTTTCCCTTTCACGCTTTAACCTCATGCCTAGGATTTGTTTTGCAACTCCTAAATCCTTCATGGCAAATTCTCTAGACAGTTGTCTTTTAAGATATGAGATGTCCTTCATGCTTGAACCAGCTACAAGCATATCATCAACATACAGAAGAAGGATGATATATGATGTATCAAACTTTTTTAAATAACAACAGTGGTCTGCATGACATCTCCTAAAACCGTTTTCCAACATGAAATTGTCGAACTTCTTGTACCACTGCTTCGGGGCCTGCTTCAGGCCATATAGACTCTTTTTCAGTCTACACACTTTGTTCTCCTTTCTTAGTGCCACGTATCCTGTCGGCTGATACATATATATCTCTTCTTCAAGGTCCCCATGAAGAAAGACTGTCTTAACATCTAGCTGCTTTAGATGTAAGTTCTTTGTAGCCACTATACTCATGACCATACGAATTGTAGACATTTTCACCACAGGTGAAAATATTTCAGTGAAATCGATACCTGCCTTTTGTTGAGACCCTTTCACAACCAATCTAACCTTGTACCGTTTCGAATCATCGTGCTCCTCCTTCAGTCTATAAACTCATTTGTTATAAAGAACTTTCTTACTCTTGGGTAGAGTGACTAGCTCCCATGTACGATTAGACTCAAGAGAGTTCATCTCATTATCCATGGCCTGCTCCCACTTAACTCATGTATCTGACTATAATGTCTCTTTAAAACACTCTGGTTCACCATTATCTGTCAGCAGTAGATAATATAAGGAGGGTGAGTATCGGATCATGGGTCTTCTCTCCCGAGTAGACCTCCTCTCAACTGGTGTATGTGGCTCTGCCTCATAATGCTCTTGTGCATGATCATCCTGTGACACTGTAACACCCTTGTCCGGTAACTCTTCAAACTCTACGAATTTCTTTTTCTCCTCGGCCTTATTTTCCTACACACTGTCCTTATGCATTACTTTTTCATTGAAGATTACGTACTTGCTTCTGATGATTTTTCTGTTTTCTGCATCTCAAAACCCGTAGCTCAAATCATGCTACCTGTAGCCTATAAACGTGCACCTCCTAGATTTCGCATCCAGCTTATTTTTGTGCTCTGCATCAATATGAACATATGAAGTGCAACCAAATACTCTGAGATGTGTAAGGTTTACTTCCTTCCTAGTCCACATTTCTTCTGGTAGCCCACCATCCAATGGTGCTAAGGGACTTCTATTGATGAGATATGTGGCAGTATTAACAGCATCTGCCCAAAAGGTCTTGGGCAACCCTGCATGTAACCTCATGCTCCTGGTGCACTCAAGGATAGTTCTGTTAATGCGCTCAGCAACACCATTCTCTTTGCGGTGTTGTAGTGTCAGAATTTTCTAATGTTTGATTCTATTTGCTGCACAATACTCCTTAAATCTCTTATCACAGTACTCTTCCCCATTATCAGATCTGAGACATTTTACTGTTTTACCTATCTCGTTTTCTACCATAACTTTTCACTTATTAAATACATTAAATACATCAGATTTATGCTTTAAGAAATAGACCCAAAGTTTTTTACTAGTATCATTAATAAAAGAAATAAAATAACGTGAGCCACCAAGAGATAATATCTGTGCCAGTCCCCACATATCAGTGTGCACAAACTCCAACAAATGCGTCTTTGGAGCGCATCCCATCTTTTTAAAACTTACCATCTTCTGCTTGCCATACACGCAGTCCTCGCGGAATTTCAAGTCAATAGACTTTAGCCCTTGTAGCTTCCCTTTAGACAATAACACTTTCATCCCCTTCTCACTCATATGTCCCAACCTCTGATGCCATAACTGTTCATTCATTCCAGTTGATGCGATACGATCCTGAAGTCACGTACAAAGAACCTTCCTTCTTGCCTCAAGATATCACCAAGGCACCTTTTGTGATTTTCCAGGAATCACTGGTGAATGTCGTCACATAACCGGTATCGGCCAACTGCCCCACTAAGATCAAGTTACGTTTCAAACTCGGTACATGTCTGACATTCTTCAATTTCAAAATCGTTCCGTCTTTCTGATTGACATGAACGACTCCCTTTCTAACAATACTACACGGCTCATCATCACCCAGGTAGACTCTCCCACCTGACACATAATCACGCAGAACTTTCTTACATGAGGTAGCATGAAATAAAGTACCCGAGTCTATAACCTAAGACTCATTTCTCGCATCAAGAGACAAGATCAACGCTTCTGTGTCACTCTCCTTAGATGAATTCACTGAATCCTTCCTGCCTTAATAGCTTCCTTTTTGTTTCTTAAGCGCCCTGCAATTGCGTTTCATGTGCCCCTTCTTATCGCAATGCCAATACCTGTCTTTGTCTTTCGGTCCCTTAGACTTCTTCCTCGACTTAGAACCCCTGTGTTTATTGTCTCCTTTGTTCAGCGATCTTTCTCTTTCTTCAATGTTTAGAGCATTCCCTGAATTCCCTGAAACTCCTGATGCCTTTCTTTTAAACTCTTCGCTGAGAATTAGACCGGCCACATCATCAAATTTCAGCTTTGTCGACTCTAAGATGTTGCTTTCAGTAATCATCAAACCATCTCAACTGTCTGGCAAATTGAACAAGATCAATAACGCCCTGACCTCATCCTCAAAAATAATGCCAACGGATTCCAACTGGCTCGTGACTGTATTGAACTTGTTTAGATGTTCAGCCATGCTCCCACCATCTGACATTTTCATGTTGAATAGTTGTTTCATAAGATGAACCTTGTTGGATGTTGAGGGTTTTTCATACATGGTGGTTAGGGCTTCCATTAATTCTTTTGTAGTTTTCACCTTGGATATATTGAAAGCGACGCTCTTAGATAAAGAAAGTCGAATCGTTCCTAAAGCTTTCCTATCTAGTAAAAACCATTCATCATCTGTCATCTTTTCTAGTTTCTTCTCTTTTCCTCCTAGAGGAATATAGAGGTCCTTCTGATACAGATAATCCTCCATCCGCATCTTCCAGAAGGTAAAGTTTGAACCATCAAACTTCTCAATTCTAGTTTTTCCTTCTTCCGTCATCGCTCCCAATAGAACTAAACCAATAGCTTTGATACCAGTTGTTGCACAGCACGCCAACAATGCAGTGAACCGAGATCTAATCTCAAGTCTCACCCACAAATGATAAACAAGAAGAAATATAAACTAGAAACAAATCAAAACAATCCAAACAAACCACAAGACAAGCAGATATACATGGAAAAATCCCAAATTAGGGTAAAAAACCACGGATGTAAACTTCCACTATGAAGAATAACAAAAATTACAAGGCAATATACTAACCTCTCCCTTGGAAATACAGAAAAAATCCTTTGCCCACACCTTAGAATAACTCCTCAATATTCACCATAACCCTAGAAAAGCCCTAGGGATCCCTATTTATAGTTTAGGCAACTTCCCTTTCGCACCCTTGCGAAAGGCGGCTCAAATTTCCACGGTTCACATCAAATCCAGAAACGAATCTGCGTAACCTCGATTGGTCGAGCAGATTGCACGACCGGTCTAGAGAACCCCTCGACCGGTCCAAAATGGGCCACGACCGGTCAAGCACCTCGAAACCCAAAAACTTATGCTCGTTAGACTTTGAGTCGAGTCAGTCCACGACTGGTCACGACTGGTCGAGCAAGGGCCACGATTGGTCGTATGCTGTCCCAGATGTGGCTCCACATCTCAACAAAATAAATACTTACGATAACTCATGCCGGCAAAATGGTCATGAAAAGGAACAAATAGTTGTGAGACATTGTGGTATGAAGTCAACGGGATGTGATTGACGATGCATAAGTAAGAGCTCAATAGTCAAAAGATTTGGCGATAGTGGTTGTGGATATTTAACTTACTCCTAAAGTATATTATAGAAATGGTGCTAGAGAGTAGGGAATAAACTATTCTAATAACTATGAGCTTACGATAGCATGGCTAAATAGGAGTGGAGTGATTAAATGTAAGAAGCTAAACTAAAGAATAGATAGTATAGTGATGTAGAAAGATTGATTTGTTGTAGCGAACCTTTGGAGCTCTTCATCTGGTGCTGCTTTTATAGGCTTTTGAGAGGTAATAGACGTGTCATGGTTTCCACAACATGAGAAATTTGGATAATTAATCTTATAAATCTTCATGATTCTCCTCGTAAACATAACATATAATATTAGGCCACGCATACTAAAGATCACATACATCTCTTACTATTTTGATTGTGTGCAGGAAAGTTTATAAAAGTCTCTTGTTAGGACTCTTGCATAAAAAAAAAAATTATTGTTGAAGTTCTCATATTACTCAACTCTTGCATCCATAGAGAATTACTTTTAGTAAGATTAGCATTTAATGCTTAAAAGAAATTTGTTTTGATAAAATTTGCTTCGCGGAGATTAGTAGCTTTTGATTGATCTTTAGTTTAATGTTCTCGTATATATACTTTTCCAACTCCTCATTTTAAAGTTCATCTATACTACATATGACATGATTGTTACATGACATCTTCTCAACCATTTAATCCAGTCAAAATTAACTAATTGTAAGTAACACCAAATTGCCCTATTATGAAAATGAGATGCTAAAAAAAAACTAAGTCATCCATGGTATACCGGAAATGCTTTCTATAATTTCTAAAAGTTAGAATTTAGTCTTTTTCTTGGCGATGGTAGCGGCATGTGTGTTGCCAATATCATCCATGGACATTTAAGTAACCGTATGTGCCCATCTCCGCCCAAAAGAGACTGATGGTAAGCGATGCGATACCGGACGCACTGATTTTTAAATCCTGGGAGGAACCATTGCCACTCATTACTGTACACTTTCATCTGGATTTGGAGAATCTGGACGTACGTTTGTTGGATCTCCTTCTAGCACCGAAAGTAATCAATATGAAAGAATACTAGATGTACGATCAGGGCCTTTATCTGGACGGATGAGATTAGAAACGACCGATGGTTTTGTTCAAATGATAAGTTGATAACAGTTTATTCTTTGAAAGGCCAGGATTGTCCAATAAGAATGAATCCATGGGGTATAAAAAGTAGCTATACAGAAGGTGGACGGTTCAGATTCACCGATCGTAAAGCAATATGTAAGCGCATGGCATGTGACAAAACAGTGTCAGTCCATCGCAATCAACCAGAAATTCCCTATTTTCAAATTCTCGTGAAAAGAAATACGGCGACGTTTCATTTCCTTTTTAAAAGCCCGGGAGATCTCATCTTCCTTGAATTGACCAAAATACCCTTGCCTAAGCTGGGAGCGGATCAGTTATTGTTACCCTTACCGTGTGGGGCCACATTGATGAATTTTTATTTATATATCCACGCCGTCCATCCGTTTTTTCTATATCATTTTAGAATGTGAACCCAAAAATTAAGAAGATCCAAATATCACGTGTACCACACCACTGCAAATAGTGGTAACCGAATATTAAAATCTTATTTGTGGACTACAAGAGTTTTGGATCGATGTGATATTTATATTTTCCCCTCATCTAGGTCTGGTTGACCTTATCAACGGGTTTGATGGAAAGGAAACATTACGGTTGGCATTACCGCGGGCCTAGGAAGTTTTTAACGGTGGGCGTTTAATCACCACTGTTTCCTGTGGTGTGGTCCACCTGAGATTTGGATCTTTTTAATTTTTTGGAAAACCTTCTAAACTCGGCTGGAAAAACGGATGGACGACGTGGATATATAAAACATCATTAAGGTGGGGCCCACAGTAAGGGTAACACCCAGTAAGATATCACCCGGGTAACACCTGATCAACGTGGCCCACCATCACGTTTTTTTTCTTCTTCTGCTTAATCACTAAAATCATATAGAAATCACGTGATTTCCCTAATGAATTTGCTTCATAATTACTAAAATACCCTTTATTTCCTACTACTGCTGCACCCACGCTAACTGGCCCAGCTACTAGAATCGGGACATTTTAGTCATTATAAAAAATCTAACGTTGGTTCCGATTCCTTTTGGAGCTCTTGATGATACTAATGATGGGGAGTTTTTCTTCGTAAAAGAAAGAGGAGTTATATGATACTCCGGCTGCGTATGACGCTTGATACCCAGGCGCTCAAAAATTGTACAGGCGGCACAAATTAATTTAAGTTAAATAGACTAATTTATGGGAGACCAAGTACCAATATGAGATTGTTTGAAGAATCCCAACCTCTCATTGATGGACACCTGTCAATTTTAGCCGTATAACATGTGTCCATCAATCCGTTGGTCAGATTATCATACAAGTGTAATTTTTTTTTTTTATTATGATGCATCTAAACTAGGAACCATATTTTAGAGAGTTACTTTGAGTCACTTATATGCCACGTATTCAATTTGTAAGTAATTTATAAGTAGCCGTGTATCATCCATCACACTATTCCAGACTATCAAAGCTTTCTCTAAAATAAAAGGTTGCTAACATGATTAGCAAGCTCAATGGGTATGATCATATGATGGGCATGTGCCATCTCTTCCTTTTTTTATACCATCTTCCATGATTATTCCCAATCAAAGTAGATTATCTGAATTAATAACTGTTTGGTCTTGATGTTTGAATGGATATTTATATCATGAGAAATGTTCACATACATGCATTACATGCATGCAAACATTCATGATGGCCCAGTCACTATCACCAACGTGTCACACGTGTAGTAGATCGGAAGCGTGCGGAAGATGGACCCCACCGTGAGGATCGCCTGGCATGAAAATCAGGTCGATCTACTGGTTGAGTGAACAACACCTATAGCTTGAGTCAGACCGTCAGCTGTTCATTGATTTAGATGACGTGGCCCTGGCCTGATGGGTGGAATGCGTGATTGGTTATCAGAGGTTATCTCCATGGTGGGGTCCACCTTTTCGAGCGGCTGGAAAGAATATAGTACGTATGTCACACGCTGGCGGGAGATGGGGGATCATGTGAAAGTTCAGATATGGTGATTGTAGCTAATCATTTCTCTCTTATATGATACATAATCCAACTAACTTGTATGTGATCTTGAAAAGTGTAGTAGTTTTACAGAGAATAATCATAGATTCATGATATTCATTCAGGCATACATAAGAATTACATCAGCTGGTGCGAGAATATCATGTGGGTTCACTCACTTGGTGGGCCACACCGTCTAATTAAAATTAATGGAGAACCAATGATTTTACTCATTGTAAAGGAGTGGTGCACCTAATGAGTGGATCGGCCTAATTTTCATGCCGGTTGATGTGTGGCCCACCTTTTGGACGGTTCAGACGTCTTAGAAACATGACACGTTGGGGAGAAATAGGATGCGGATTGAATACAGACCCTGCCATTAACAGGACGCTAGTGGTCGGTGATCTGTGGGCCCCATCAGATGTGTGTTTTTATCGGAAACGGATTGGCTACTCCCCGTCCCACCAGCCAATGGCTGATGGTCGGTGCTCTGTGGGCCCCACCATGATCTATGTTTTTCATCCATGCCGTCCATCTATTTTTATAGATCATTTTAAATTATGAAACCGAAAATGAGGTATACAACAGTCTCAAGTGGACCACATTACAGGAAACAGTTTTGAATGAACGAGGATCATTAAAAACTTTTTGGGGGCCATAAAAGTTTTGGATCAAGCAGATATTTGCTTTTTCCCTTCATCTATTTCTTTATGACCTAATCAACAGATTGGATGTCAAATAAACAGTACAGTGGGCCTTATATCCAATCACTATTGTTTTCTTGTGTTGTGGTCCACCTGAGATTTCTATCACTCTGATTTTTGGTAGAAAGTCCTAAAATGATCTGTAAAAATTGATGAACGTAATGGATGAAACACATACATCATGGTGGGGCCCACAGCACCGACCAACAGCCACCAGGCTAGTGGCAGGGGTAGTAGCCAATCCGTTTCCGTTTCTATCCATGCTGTCCGTCCATTTTACCCGCTCATTTTAGACCTAGTGGCTTGTCATTCAGGTTTTCAATTTGCCCAAGTGGGTCCCATGGTTCAATGATCTAAACCATTGATACATGGGTGCTGCAGTGGATGAATGAATAGACGGTCAAGAAAGAAATACAGTACCAGTTAACAGTCAACCGTAGGATCTTTGAATCTCAGTAGTTTTTCGGTGTATGGGGCCCACGATCAGGGCCATCGAATCGAACTTTCGCTTTTCGCAGGTTCAAATCCAACGAAGAATATATTATTATGAGCAAATGATAACTCTCCTTCATGTAATCATGCTGCGAACTGCGGTCACAACATAATTCAATGGCCCACTGAAGTTTCTTTGAGGAACTATCCCAGTTGGACCCACCTAAGATCATGAACCAAAGGATAGGAGTAGCCTACCATGGACTGCAAATGATCCTGCGATCACCTGCAAATTGGACCGTTGGCCATACATGTTTATATATCTAGACTGTTCTTATTGTGGGCCTGGATCGATCGTACCCGTTCAAAATCACACTGATAAGCTGATCTTAACCATCTAATTTTGACCATTGATTTCGGACTGCTGACCATTTTCATTATTCTCGTCCTTTTGATGGTCACTGATCGAATGGCTAAGATCATCCTACGTACATACGCCACGTGTACGGTAGAGAACCTCGGAGACAGGAATTTGTCTCCTGATGTGGACTGGATGCATCTCCTCCGTTTTTAAAGGGTTGTGATTTTAGTACACTTTAGTAAACAGTACGATATAATCTATAATACAATCAGCAACTTTCGACCATCTAACATCGATCAATTGGTGGGCCACCTTCTGAATGGGATCTGCGGATATTCCATTGATTGGATGATTCCAATCATTTTATCCGTTAATTCTTTTAAATACGTAAACGAATCCAATAGTAATTAACTTCTAATCAACCTTGGTTATTAGCTCATGCAAGAGACGGCCCACGAATTGGATGGCTGAGATCCATTGGCACACGCAACAATCCAAACTATCGAACGAACAATTACATTTACTAAATGGTGGCAAAAGCATAAGTAATCCAAAGCAAAACCATCATGTGCCACTCTCATCCGTATTGAGAAAAAAAAAGGGTAATAATGCCCGGTTAGTGATTTTTAATTAGTATATCTAGTGGTCTGAGGGTATGGGAATCTTTCCATGCACATAGTTTCATTTGGACTCAGCAGCATCCACATCACTTATCTGGACCGTCCATTAGGTCCAATACACTATTTATAGGCTGCTTTGAAATTTTCATGCTAGTTTGATGATCCAAACCGTCCTGTAGTGAGATGCAAAATGAATGTCGAAGATTATTCGTGAAAGATGATAGTCACAGACATTTATTACCATTTGATTGCTGTGATTTTTATCCAGTAGAGGAAGACAAAGGGACTGGACTTAATGGACGGTTCAGATAGGTGATATAAATGCCAATAAGTCCAAATGCAAGTATCTGCATGGGAACGTTTTCATCACTTAGCCCAGTAGATTATTACTCATTTTTTTATATGGTCCCACTTTGGATTCTCCTCTCTTTTCTCCTTATAAAACAACCATGCAACACCCACCTAGGGTCCCATGAAAGTTCATCACCATCTTCCCAAGTGGGGCACACGTTCGGCTATCCTGGCCATCCAAATTGTGCCAGGTCAGATAGTGGATGGAGCATATCTCTATAATCACGCTGACCAAAGAATCCTAACCATCCAACCAATGGTTATCAAAGGGATGGTTAAAAGAAAAATGCTGAGTGCTTCTAAATTCGAAGGGAAAATCAGATAGTTACTATCATCAGATTAATGATCGGTGATTCTCCAACCATAAGTAGGGCAGCATCTGGACTGATGTACAACTATGCCACATGTACGGTTGAAGACTCACCAATATTTGCAAAATGGTTGTGAACCATCATAGCATTGTAGCCCATGAAATAAATTCCATTTGCTATTTGATATTCCTTTTTCAAATAAGTACTGTTGATCGCTAGGGGCATGTATATTCCAATCTTATCTACATTAGAGTATCTAACCCTGCCATCCGTTTGTTTTCATTTGAAGACTGATTGATGTAGATGTATAAGAATAGAGGGGCCATTTTCTGTTAGACCCAGCAAGCTACAAGTGGGCCCCACCTTTTTAAATTATAAATTGTCTATCTCCTCTTTAAGATCTTGAAAAATTCAACTGGGCTCGCCCAAGCCTACTTGACTCAACCAAATTTCACTACGACTCGAGGAAAACTCAATCTGAGCATGATTTGGTGGAAAGTCAAGAGATAACTCAATTTAGAAAATTTTAACAAATAAACATGTATAAAAAAAACCGATCAAATAACATACACAAGAGTCAACATTATTAATATTATTTATAATTTTTAAAAATTAAAAAATAGTGAAAAGACATACAATTTTCTTGAGAGACTCGCCCATGTTTCCAAATGTTCAATTTGAGTTGAGTTTTCATGTTTTTCAATTATAATTGATCTAGAGATACTAAGATGGTACGAAGTAGGAAGAGATCATTGTCTTTTTCCTCTATGACTTCACTCAAACTCTTTCCCATGACTTCAACGAAGGACTTTAAGTTATTCCAAAACTCTTTAAATCTTAGAATAGTTAATAACAATAAATATCATAATTTGCTAAAACTATTAAAACTCATGTTCAACCCTTAAATTAACCTATTTTTGAAATAACTATTTAGGAAAATTTTCTTTTGACATTGGCTAACATGAAAATCTCATTAATAGTTTTCCAATTACTTATCATGCTCTACCCTAAACGGATAAATGGTCATAAAATTATGGCCATTGGAATCTATGGATGTGCTTTGATCCTAGCCATCCATATGATTGTCCTTAACCTTGTCTTACATCAGCTATGTCGAACTATCTTTCCTATCTTTTGATTGCTCCAACCATCTAATGGAAATGAACAATTAGATCTAATGGTATACACTAGATGGGGTACAATCAGAAGGCTAGGAATGGGACAAATTTGTGGGAAAAAATGGATAAGAGAGTTAGAGGTGTATGGTTCATATAAGCTCTTGAAGAAGAAAAAAATAAAAAGGACCTGGAATAGATTTCACCAAGACTTGAAGAAAAACTCAATCTAGTCACATCTAGGTTAAAACCTAACTTAACTCTAACAAAACAAAAAAGAATAGGAAATATTTAAACATTATTTATACTTTTGAAATGTTAAACAATACTGACAAAACTCAAATAATAATAATAATAAAATCTCATATGGCCTTTCATAAACTTGGTAAGTTTTCAAGTTGAATGGACTTGCTTGATTTCTAGTCGAGTCGAGTTTTTGTGTTTTCAAACTATGGTTTAAAAGTTGGTAGTTAGACTAAAGATATATAATGCAAAACAAAGCAGATGTGAATTTTGTATGAGAACTTGAATATTCAAATCATACTCATATCCCATATACAAAGGTTGCAGGTAGAGGGGGTGTTTAAGGGCTATGATAGCTCATGGCCCATCCATGTGCTTCCAATTTTGGCCAAATCAATGATAAGTACCATGAGTCTTAATCTTTCCAAAGCAAAATGCTTCCTTTTTAGCTTTTCATGCTCATGTGAATGATTCTCCTCTTACTTATATGCAAGCTTTTTTAGCCCTAAAAAATAACATTTAAATGCACCAGGAATTTCATGAAATATGACCCATGGTTTGGTAATCTGGTCTATTACATCACATAATGGATAGACCCAGAGCCAAATCTCCCAAGTTAGGAGATCCTAAAATGCATTACTGGAAGATTTTTTTCAGATGAATGTGGACCGTTGCTGTATTTCATTCTTAACCATCTATCTGTAGAACACAAATTAAAAGGTTGAGATTGACCCAGAAGGAGATTTTTGGGGCACAATCCATCCACGGTTGGATGCAATAGACAAATGGTCCGGATTACAAAACAAAGGGCCCCACTTTGGAGAAATCCAAATGCCTGAAATGTCCCTGGATGAAGGCTGTGTACCATATGGTTCCAATAAATGCACATGAGGGTTGAGGGAGTGTTGGGTTGCATGTGAAAGGCCCACATAGGCATGTGTTTTTTTATTGGAATACAATCAGTAGGCACTATCTACTTCCTAAGAGGGATGTGAAATCAGGTGGGCCTTGACCAAAAGGGTCAATGATAAGGTCCATCCATCCGTAGGCATTATAAAACTGGCATAGGATCTAGTCTGAGACCTTCCTTTTTCTTGGATTCTATGCATTTCCACCTCCATACACGTGCCCCACATGGAGAATATCTTGACCGTTCATATGGTGGACCCGGGATAGAGGACCTGTGTCCATCCAGTAGACATTTTTCTAACCATCCATTTGTATCCCTCCTCCAATATTGTCCTCAACTGGTGAGAGGTTCTTGCATCATGGTCCATGGATGTAGGGCCAACCTGATGAATGGTTATGGCAGGAGATACTCTTAAGTAAAACTGAGGATTGTAATTTAAGGAAATGCAAGGGTAATTTGGTAATTTACGCATCCGGACGCTGCACCAAAACACGTCCTCTCGCTCTGCAATTGCATGAGCTTGGCATGTAGCCTTTCTAGCGGTACCTCTACGTTGTGTGACCTCCACATCGCCGTTATAACCGCCGTTATCAGGTATTCTTCTACATCTTAGTAGGATGAACTTAAGCTGCATGATTTATTTGTGTTGGGTCCCAGAGTTCCGTTTTTATGGCATTTGAACCTCCCAATATGGTTAACCCAACATGAAAGTGGGACACGAAATGCCCATCCAACCATCATGTGACCAACCATGTGAATTCTCATGATTTTGAGTGGTTGTTCATTATTTTATGTAGTGCAGCCCCGTTGATGATTTTTGATAATTGGATAGGCCTGATTTGTGGATCATCCCATCATCATGGTTCACTATAAATTAGACATACGATAAGAGATCTTCATCAAGTGAGTCACACATGATCATAGAGAAACAACCTAAGTTGCCATTTAAAAATCCATTATAATTGTGATAATTGCAAATAAGTTTGTGATGGGACGCTTTAACTGTGGTCCCTATATGTGGTTATTAAGCTGGATATGAAAGTCTATCGTGTTGAGAAAATTAAAGGAGGAATGGAAGACCAATATCCATTCTCAACAAATCACAACATCATAAATTTCTTCCTATTAGATATGCCTTTGTGACTGTTATATTGAATATTCATTATTGATGTATACGTGATTTGTCAATTCCGCAATACAGATTACATACACACAACACATTGGGCACCAAAAAAGCAATTAATTTACTGCTACTAGTAGTTGAATAACTTTTACGCTTTCTATTAAATAACAATTGTTGTGATAAATAATAACCGCAGCTGATAGGATTATTATTATTATTATTTTGTTATAATTGATTACATGATGGCATATGACATTAATTAGTTTTCTTTTCTTTCTTTCTTTCTTTTTTTTTTTTTTTTGGTTAAAAACAATCATTAGTTTTTCAAGGGCACAACATTTTTCATTTTGGCTATCATAAGGTCATAACACTATTTTTTAAACCTTACAACATAGACTCTCGGTCTTATAATTTTTACAATAAGTGTTGTAGAATGAGTTTATTCTATGATTTCATAGAGGAACCGGCCTAACGGCCAGTGTTATAACAATAACAACCGTTGACAACAAAAGACTGCCGTTTTCATAGGATGCTTATTATTATTATTATTATTTTAATAACAACCCTCGGTAATTTTTCATGGGCCTGACGTTTTCTATTTTGGCTATTTTAAGGTCATAATACCATTTTTTAAAGCCATGGTCCAGACCACGAAGGACTAGGTGTCATATATGAATATTTTTTTACCCCCATTTTTTCAGGGGCTTATATGCAAGGGTCAGTCCCATACCTGAAACATAAAGAAACCTAGGCTGAAACCATTAGGACATGGGGTTTGACCTCACCTACACACATGCCCATGACGTAAAGTTGCAGGTTCTGACCCCTTGAAATTATGTTATGTTGTGACCTAAATATCACATTTTAGTTGGCTAAGTTCATGTATGGAATTTTCCAAATTGGGCTAGTACCAAGACAAACGTGAGATGTGTTTGGGACCCTCTTATACATATCTAACTTGGAATCTGCGGTGGAGAAAAGGTGGACAAAAATAGAAGCCTGATGAATGGGGATTACCATTTTCCATGTCTACACAAATGCAAAATCACACCTTGTTTGCATCGGGACCACTGTTGGGCACTACATCCAAACACCGCCATGTTTGGAATTTGGTTAGGTAAAAGTATAGATTACCAGGTTAATTGATGAAAGTATCCTAAGCTAAACACCAATACATAAGTTAGTAATTGAGCACTGACTTTCAGTACACATGGACTATTCATTTGTTCAAGATCCACTGTTCATGTATTGCACCCTACCATTGATGGGCCATACATCAAAATTCACGTCGATCAGATGATCCTAGCCACTAAGTGGAGGACTTTCTCCCATTGTTGATCATTGTTCGCAAGTTCTTCAAAACCACCCATTCTTACTCCTTTTGGGGTATGCCTCATCGATGTCAGGGCCCAATAGATAGAAAGGTCTAGATCTAATACACAGATTCACCAACACGCATGGGATCTTGAGTGCTTGCCCCACTAACTTAGATTATATTGATAAAAACTATTAATCTTTATAGATATTTAGAAAGGAATTTTTGAGGCTCCCAAGATGAAGACTGAAATTTTTTCTAATTTCTTAGACTTTAGAGGCAAGTAGTGATTTTTTAATGAGGAAAGGAGCTGAAGTGAATGAAATAGATGTGTACGACTAAAGTTACATTGGGATTTGAATTAGAGGTTTGGCACTCTCTTTTTTTCTGCATGCTTTGTGTAATTATTCTGTCTTTTTCTTGGATTACTCTTAGGGTTGGAGAAAGAGATGGACCCTATGTCCGGAGAAAGGGAAGAGAACATTGTCACATGCATTTTCACTCATCTTGCCATGTTAATCATGGTAATCTTTTAACCCAATAACATCCATAACATGATAAATACAAGATGCATGTATTTATAATGGTTGAACTAAAATTATAATTGGGTTCCTTGTGGCACGTCCACATACATTATGTCATGTGTATTTGAACAAAATCTTATGGAATGACAATAAATATTAATTCAACAATCATCATAGGCTTCGTATTCAGGGAGTACACTCAAAATCGCAACCCATTTATATATATTGAATTTGGATATTAAAATGAATAGAATTACAATTTGAGGGTTACTTCCTTGCTTTGAATACTAATTACAGTTAGATAATTTTTATGTATTAGAATTAATGTTAACAATTCAAATGCAAATATAATCCACACATCACAGTAGGCCCCACAGCAACCATTTGTGCTATAATTATAATAAAAACATTTGCACTAGATAAAATCTCCATATATGTTTATACGTATGCAAGCATGAATATATGCATGCATGAGATAGTCTCGTAAACAACTAGTTGTAGATGAATAATCTTTGCGTTTGGGTCCAGTACACTATCCGCTTGGATTAAAGGGGCTGGATTAAGGACCTACTTGGTATGGGCTTTCTTGAATCTTGACCATTAAGTTATTATTGCATATAATTGAAATTATTTAATTAATTTATAAATAATATTACTATTAAAATTAACCAAATGATCAGGTAGCCACCGGGTACTTGATTAAGTGTCCGACCTTTATAAATGGGTCTAGGGCAACCAGAACCCAACCAGATTTATGAGTTGGGTCTGTAATTGGATATTGACCATTTAGATTTGGCCAGGTCCTAGAGTATCCGCAGATACATGTACTCATTGGCAACCCTAAGGATGCATGCACAGTAATTTTTGAAATGACCCGTTTCATTAAAAAAATTCAATTTAAAGATATGACATGATTTTCTATAAATTTTCAAACAACCACATTGGAAGGTATCTTTGGGAACAACACCACACTATAAAGAGAATGGACCCACATTGAAGTTGTGTGATTTCAAGCATTCAAACCCTTTCCTTTTTCTTCCATGTGCAAGCCAATGTGGATTGATTTTTCTATTTGCAAAGGTTACAAAAACCCTACCCCACATTCACATACAACCAAAAAAAGGCAATAGAAACAGGTCCCTTCAATCCAATCAACATGAATAATCTAATCAAGTTAAAAGCCCTAGTACAACAAAACTTGACCCTTGGAAGACCTAACCCTGATTTCCATGGTCTAAAGGTGGGGCCCATTGAAAGTGATGTAAGTGTGCTTTGGGAGCCGTCCATTTTCACATGAAAAGATGGGAAATGAAAAGGGAGTCTTATAAGAGGGTGAAATTTGATTTTTATATTCATCCATCCATTGTAAATGGATTGCACTGTTTGGTATTTTATTCAATATGTGTGCAAACCAACGGCCATTTATCAATGCGTGTTTGACTGAGATTTGGTATCCGTTGACTCATGACTGTCCACATTAGGGTTTTTATCATAAACAAATATGTGAGATGAGAGCACTAAGTGTCAAAGACCAATGTGGGAAAATGGCTTAGACCAGGCCATGAGAACCCCACCTTTTCATGAAGTACATTGAAATTTGAACGAGAAACGGTCAAGTGGTTAGTGGCAGACATGGCCACGTGTCACACATTAGCTGAATTTAGGCCTTAATCGCCATGGATGGTTGATCTTAAAGTGGCCAACTGAAGCTTAGCTGATCTTACTACTTATGAGTTCGCATGAACGATTATAACTTGACCGGATTTCACGTGGGTCCATGTTTGAAGTCATATCGTATGCCTGTCCTGAACATGCCCTGGCCCAAAAATGAGGTTAGCACACTCACCGGGTGGACTACACATCTCTCTCTCTCTCTCTCTCTCTCTCTCTCTCTCTCTCTCTCTCTATATATATATATATATATATATATATATATATATATATATATATATATATATGGAAAAGGTTCTATGCAATCGAGCTCATGGGAACTTCCCATGAGGTCGAGCTATGTGGGCCCCACCATGATGTATGTCGAACATCTACCCCATCAGTCAGATACACCATTCCATGGTGTGTATAGAGCTTAGAAATCAAGTCAATCCGTCACTTGTGTAGGCCACACCACATACAAAAGTTGAGAGGGGTTACCCTCCATTAAAACATCCATAATCATTTTTGGACCCACCGAGATGTGGTTCACAAATCCAGCCCATCCACTATGTATTCCACTTGGATGAGGGGTTAGACCAAGTTTCAGATGCATACAAATTTCAGGTGGGCCCCACCAAGTGCTTTTATATGTTTTAAGTATGTCTTCACATGATTTTAGATGGTATGGCCCACCTGAGTTCTGTATACGGCTGATTTTTGGGATATTTCATAATTTCAAGGGGACCCAACAAAATACACGATGTTGATGTTCAACATACATCATGATTGGGCCCACACAGCTAGACTTCATGAAAAGTTCCAATGAGCTCGAAGGCATAGAACCTTTTTCCCACACACACACACACCAATTAAGATTGAACTTGTGTGAACTTTTTGATAACTCATTATACATTGTGCGAGTCCAAAATCTTAACGGTCCACGTGATGCAGCACCCAATGAAACTCACGGTGCCCAACTTTTTCTTTGATCCAAAACTTTGGTAGGTCATAAAAAAGAAAATAGTATATATATATATATATAGAAAAGGTACTATGCGCTAGAGCTCACGGTCCATCCCATGAGGTTGAGCTGTGTGGGCCCCACCGTGATGCGTTTCGAACATCTACCCCATCAGTTAGATGCACCATTCCATCGTGGGCCTAGGTCCCAAAAATCAAGTCAATCCGTGACTTGTGTGGGCCACACCACATACAGAAGTGGAGAGGGCCGTACACCATTAAAACATTCATAACTATTTTTGAGGGCCCACCGAGATGTGGTTTACAAATCCAGCCCATCCATTATATGTGTCCCACTTGAATGAGGGTTCAGACCAAGTTTTAGGTGCATGCAAAACTCAGGTGTGTGTGTGTATATATATATATATATATATATATATATATATATATATATATATAGACACACACACGGGAAAAGGTATTATTTGCTCGAGCTCACCTTAAGCTTATCGTGAGGTCGAGCTGTGTGGGCCCCACCGTGATGGGTGTCGACCATCAATACCATGCATTTGATGGGTACCCTTTAAATTATGGGATATACCAAAAATCAACCGTATAGGGAACTCAGGTGGGCCATATATACCATCTAAAATTATGTGAAGACACCACTGAAACATATAAAAGCACTTGGTGGGACCAGATGGAAAGCTCAGATCTCACACGCATGAGCCACAATGGCAAGTGTGCCTGCGTATGGTTGTGCACGGTTCTACACGCGTGTTAGCTTAATGTTTTGTAGGCGGTCTTGCATTAAACCTTACGTAGTCGCACGTGACCAGGCGTGCCTAGAAAGACAGACAGAAAGAGTGCCACTCAGTCGTCCAAATCTTGCGTATCACGGCATTCCACGTGCGACACATGTCACGTGGAAACAGTAGGAGGAAAAATTAAAGTGCCACGTGTCACTCATAAGAGCAGCTTGATCACACGTGTAATGCCACACGTACCGGACTCATGCTGCACCAAATGCATTTCGCTGCGAAAAAACTTTGATACTCGGGCAGAGTGTAATGGATGGTACGCAGGCACTTCGAAATTACAGAGAAATTGCATAGATGTGAGAGGTGAGAGGTTGAGATGTGTGGGCTCCACTGTGATGTGTGACAGACATCCACTCCATCAATCAGATGCACCCTTCCACGGTGGGTCACGGGCCTGAAAAGCAGGCCAATCCATAACTTAGTGGGCCACACCATAGACAATGGTTGAGAGTGAATATTCACCCATTGAAGTTTTCATGATCTCTTATAGGAACCACTGATTAGTGATTTAAAAATTCAACTCACCATTGTGTGTCCCACTTGGATGAGTTGGATGAGGGGTCACACCAAATTTCAGCTTTATCCAAAACTCAGGTGCGCCCAACCACCACTTTTAAGGGCCCGTTTGGACAGGTGGATTGGAAGGGATTGGATGGTATTGGAAGGAATTGGAAGTTAAATTCCGGTATTGGCCGGGCGTGCCAAACAAACTGGGTGATTTGATCCCAGGATATAGCAATCCCATGGATCTTAAGACAATCCACTGACAACACCATCAGTATCTTTAAATCCCATCCAATCCACCTTAAATCGGTTCAAATTTGCCTGAGACATGTTTGGTTGGAAGGATTAGAAGGGATGAGAAGGTTTAATCCCGGGATTGGCCGGTGTAACAAACAGACTCAATATAGCAATCTCATGGATCTCAAGACAATCCACTGACAACACCATCATTACCTTGAAATCCAGGCCATCCACCCTAATACCATTCAATCCCTCCAATCCACCAAGCATGATTTCACACAGTTTCAGACAGTGCGGCCCACTTGAGGTCACTGATTTCTCCAATCCACCAAGCATGATTTCACACAGTTTCAGACAGTGCGGCCCACTTGAGGTCACTGATTTTTGTGATATCTCGTAACCTAAAGGAGACTTACCAAATGCACGGTGTGTGTGTGTATATATATATATATATATATATATATATATATATATATATATAGGATTGGTGGACATTTATTAAACGGTTTAAAATGACAATATCCAATTGTCCTAGTTCAACAAAAGATATCCACGATCAGCGGTTAGGATTACTTAACCAATCTGATTTCCGGACTACTGTAACTTAGCTATGGTGTTTCCACAGTTTAGTGGCTTTACTTTGAGCTCATGGTTGCCACATGCACCATTTCAAGCTGCCTGCGTATCAAGTATCAGGCCCTGCCAGAGTATTAAATAACTCCCACCAACACTTGTTTTAGACGTGGCTTGTAAAAGCAATTGAATCTAGCAGAGATTGTATAAGATACACGTGCTTTCCATAGGGGGACCACACTACGTAGATCCTCTGATTTAGGAATTACACAGACTCACTTCTCAAGTAAAGATTATTTTCGTGGTTTAGATGAGCTTGATGATTGGATCTGCCTCGTTGTTACTGTAGCTGATGGGTTTAAGATCTTTAGACGGTTTGGATACCCCTAAAAAATTGTAATGTATATGGCAAAGAAAATGCCCAGTGTAATATGTTAATTACACGGCTGTCAACATATTCCATAATAAATAATCAATAATGAATGGGAAATTTTTTTTTAAAAAAATAAAAAAATAAAAAATAAAAAAATTGAAATTTTATTAATCAATAATGAATGCTCAAACATTTCAATTACATTACTTAGAAAGAAAAGTAAAACCTTAATTAGAAGTCTTAATTCAACTACATTAAAATTTACTTTAAATAGTAAGGGCCATTTGGCAATATGAATTTGAGGAAGTTTAAGGGGATTTCAAATCCCATAATACATTTGGCACCATAAAACAATAAGGTTTCAAATCCGCTCAAAAAGTGAGTTTGAAATCCAAGGTGTTAGCTTAGATTACATATAAAATCCTTATAAGAGTTGCATGTGTGACATGTGTGTCACTAGGTTATTAATCTACTGGGTATGTGGCCCATTAATAATATCTCAAAACAATTAGATTATCAACTTCATCACTATAATTACTTTAATAAGATAATTTGTGCCGTCCAAACATTGTCCATATAAGTTGACGGTTAAAAATCATTTGTTAGTCACTCGGATGTGATTATGTGCTTGTGGCCCATATGAGACTTGAAATTTCACTGCTTTTAGTCAAAATATATATTTCAAAGGGCTTATTACAACCATTGTGTTAAACATTACATATGTGCACTAATAAAGTTGATGTAGTAATTAAATTCAAACCCATGTACATATATCATGCATAGTTACTTTTAGATTATAAAAGATTTTGAATCTAGCTAGGGTGACAAACACTATAGGAGGATTATAAATTCAAGGAATTCTAAATCCATTTCATGCCCTAAAATTTCTTTAAAAATATAAAGTCATAATTTAATTATGCTGGATAATTCTTGACATGATTAGAAACAAATCCTAGTAAACTTATATATGCTAAAACTCTCTACATCCAAATAAAAACTAATTAAAACTAGTTATTATTATTTATTTTTTTCTAAAACTGCGATTTCAAATTAGAAGTGTTTTCTCATGAAATGAAACGACATGACTCACCCATGGGAGTTAGTTTATCCTAGATGGCTTGTTATAGGTCATGTGTACCATAACGGTACTTGGATCAAAAGTTATGGCTAATTGGGGATTTAAATTTCGAATGACAATTTATCTATATTTGAAATGAATTTCTTTAATCTAAACATGCTTGAAGCCCAGTTACATCATACCCTACATAAGATTGGTCCATATTTGACAAACTGTGCTTGCTTCCGATTCGAAATTTTTTTTGGTCTATCCATGCCATTAATAGGTCCACGGCCCACTCTATATCACATCTAAACTGGTACTATGTCTTGAAAGATAAAAAAGGTTACTTACACATGTGTATCATCCCTCACACACTGCATATTATCAAAGTCTCTATCCATACCAATCTCCACAAATCGAATCTGGATTTCCCAAGCACAGGAATATGCTATCCAAGGGAAGAGATGTTACAATGAGGATTTAGGGTATTTATAGGTATGCTGTTTTTTTTTTTTTCAGCATTGTGATTGGATCACATCATCACTGATTGCATTTATTATGCTATGATTGGGCTACATTATCATTGACTGCCTACAGACGGTCAGCGATGATATATCCCAATCACAATGCACAAAAACAAAAAATTCATATTCATCACTGGCTGAGAATCTGGGCTCCCAAAGAATAGTTAAAGGCACTCCAACAAATATACAAGTGGCGTACAGAGAGAAACAGAGATACTTCTGCAGAGTCCAGTGATTGAAATATGTAAATGTTTACGTGGGCCTCATCTAGACGTAGCATCCCCAGGGCTGATTGATTGGATAATTCTAAGCCACTGGTGATGGTGAATTGGACAATTGATTGCTTTTCATTTCCACCGTCCATTTAGTTGCCATCAATTGGATAGTCAGGATCATTCTTTCAGCTTAACGTTTTTATGTCACTCCATCCACTATTATGGCCGTCCATACGCGGGCCGACAAGCAATTTAAAAACTGCATACATGTAACTCAATCAGAACCGTTGAAAAAGTGTCGCCCAGTATAAACGGATGATCATCCAAAACGTTTCTTTTTCTAACCCCAGCCCAACCCACCACCCATTTAGCTTGACCTAGACCTATCCCGGATGTGGTGGGGCCCACCTGACCCCTAACAATGTGGGGGTTCTGGAGGATTCGTATTATACGCATGCCATCCGTACAACTATAGATATGCATGCGCATGAACTCTCATGTTCTGCCACCGTATTAAATTAATCTACTGTAGTAACTGCAAAAGCCTTTTAACCGGTGCCTCATGCTTACTTTCCGTACCATTCTGCACCTTTCTCCTACGAGCGTATCACACGTGTAGGACATCCAAGCCGTAGGACTATCATGAGATCATCTGCGTGAAAATCAAACCGTTCCACTCACCGTGTCGGTCAAAAATTCACAATGAGTCAGATAATCGTCCGTCCATTGATTTTGACGGTGTGGCCCACTTGATGATCATACCAGTCGAATTTTCACAGCAGTTAATCTTCGGAATGGGGCCAACCATTTTGTTGGCTCGGATCTTCCAGGCGTGGGCCACACCATCAAAATCAATGGACAGACAAATACACACGCCTTCATTCAAGTTGATGGGCTCATGGGGAGTGGACCATTCAACGTGTTTTAAGGTTTCGAGGGAGTGTGTGCGTGTTAGCACGTCTGAATGTTTTGTCGCGTGTGAGAGCTTCTTCCCGGGAATTGAGGTTTGCTTGTTTGCTCTTTCGATTTTGATACGGCGCACTCACATGTACTGTAGCTAGTATGCAGATGAGGCTACCTTACTGTACACGTGGCATTTTAGTGAAATCGGAACTGTTAAAATAGTGAGAATCATCTTAGATGAATCAAAAGGAATAGAAATGAACTCATCTGATGGATATTTATATATAAAAATAATAATAAACGTTCCATATTTGACCAAGAATTCATACTAATCAAAGGTTAGGATTGTCTATTCATATCATTTTCTCAATATACGATCGATCTACGATGGGTCCTATCATATGGACGTTTCGGATTTTTTCTATACTTATGTATGTGCATTGTATCGGATCTTTTTTTCGTACGTTTGAAATCGTTTCTTCGTTTCATCATCTAGAAGGATTAGTTATTTGATACTCTGGCTGCGTATGACACTTGATATGCAGGCACTTAGAAGTGGTACACGTAGTATATATTAACTCAAATTAAACTAAATAAATTGTGGAACCACCTGTCACTAAGTTGCACTCCAAAATCCAGATTGTTTGAACAATCCTGACCACTGATTCGTTGACAGTTGTTTTTCTAAAAAAGGCATTGGATTTGCTGCACTTTTAGCCGTCCAATAAATACATGTTAATCTAAAAGATAGATAACCCAACAAAAGCAATTTTAAGTTACGATACATCTTTGATAGTTACTATGATTTGGACGGTTTACTTTGAAATACATGTATGCCACGTACATAGTTTCTAACTGCCTGCGTATCATCCGTCACACCCTGCCGGTGTATCAAAGTATTTCTCTTCTAGAAGCTAGAGGAACGACGAAGCTTGATGGAATTTACACGCGTGTAGCGCTAACGATCAGCTTGTAGCCATTCCTTCTGTTTTGTATACTGAGGCCCACCTGACGTACGAAATGGTCTGATTTACAGAAGAGAAGATCTGAACAGTGTAGTTCACATGTTGGAAAGCTCAGATTTCGTACACGTGTCCTATATTAACAAGTATCCCTGTGTATAGATGGCCAGGGCTTCCACACCTATATGGAATTTCCAACTATTTTCTCTACTTCCGTCATCATGGACGTTGGATGGCTTGGAATACCTTCCAGATTGGAAGATCTTAATCGTTTGATCGTTGGCCTAAATGATAGATAGTTCAGCAGAAAATGCAACAATGGCCCTCATCCAACAAAAGTCTAACAATCCAACGGTTAGAACTTTCCAGTCCACGTGAGTTTAGTGGTATCCTCCATTGGCCGTCAGGCCCATTAGATCAAAGGTCTGAAAAACTAACTGGGCTCGCACATGTGCCGGCAGGTGCGAAGATGCAATCCATGCATCAGATGGTGCCACTGCGAAGCTCCAAATCCAACAACCAGACAATGCCACTAGTTAGGTGGACCACAGTTCGCAAAACAAATGTACAGCTGAGAAAAAATAATGGCCGATTTTTTATCGTACACGTGTTTCGAATATCACCGCCAACCTGATGAGTGGACCAGATTTATTTATTTTTTGGCGAGAATATCAACACGTCCGGAAATACCTGATGGACGGACGCGGATTAGATACCGACAGGTTGAGTAGCGATACAGTGAAGTGTGAAGGATACCTGGGTGAAGGATACTTCGTTTCAACACCGAAGGTCTTAGTATCGATTCCCTAGTGGGGTGGCTAACAGTGAAGCGTGAACTAACAGTGTTCTGTACTAACAGGCTTACGAAAAAAAAAAGCTGACTAGCGAGACTTGCACGTAACCAAGTTCTGTGGACCCACCATGATATATGTGTTGTATCCACACCATTCATTCATTTAGAGAGACCGTTTTAGGGTGCGAACTAAAGAATGAGTCAGATTCAAATCTGGAGTGGACCCCACCACAGAAAAGAGTGGGAAGACTGACGCCACCGTTGAAACCTTCCTAACCGTCCCCTATGATGTTTATCTGAGATCCAATGTGTTCATAACATAAGACAGGCATGAAAGAAGGAAAAACAGAAATTTCAGCCAGATAGAAAACTTTTGTGGCCCTTAGAAATTTTTAATGGTGGGTGTCACTCTCTCCACTGTTTTCTGTGGTGGGGTCCATTCAAGTGTTTGATCTGACTCATTCTTTGTATCATGCCATAAATTGATATCTCCAAATGGATGGACGGTGTGAATACAACACATACATCATGGTAGGTTTCACAGAACTTGGTGTTGTCACTTCAATAGTGACTCCGGCTACTCAACCTGTAAGTAGCTAATCCGCGTCCGTCCATCAAGCTAGGTGGACGGGGATTAGATACTGACAAGGTCAGTAGCCCAATTGCTACTGAAGTGACGTCACCAAGCTATCCATGATGCATATGTTGTATCCATGCCATCGTTTTAGGACACGATGAAAAGAATGAGATAGATCTAAGTTCAAGTGGACCCCACCATAGAAAACAGTGGGTACAGTGACGTCCACCATTCAAAACTTCTTAGGGGCCACAGATGTTTCCCAACAAGCTAATATTTTTGTTTTCACTTCATCTATCTATGCTAACTTATGAATAGGTTGGATCTGAAAAATACATCATAGCGGACCCTATAAATGTTTCAACGGTGAGTGTAACTGCTCCCACGGTTTTCTGTGGTAGGTCCACTTTAACTTTAGATCTATCTCCTTCTTTTTCCCATGCCATAAAACGATCTCTCCAAATGGTTGGACGGTATGGATGCAACACATGCATCATGGTGGGGTCCACATAACTTGGTGACATCACTTCAGTAGCCTTGTCAGTATCTAATCCGCGTCCCTGATGGACGGGGTAGATATTGCACCTGTCTGCCACGATGGCAAATATGGTGGGGACACCGATTAGGTAGTGATAGGTTGAGTAGCGAGGCTTGCTACCGAAGTGACGTTACCAACTATGTTGTATGTTTTGTATCCACACCGTCCAAACATTTTGAGAGATCATTCCAGGGCATCGTACAAAGAATGAGTCAGATCTAAGGCTGGATTGTACCCCACCACAGAAAACAGTGGAGAGATTGACACCCACCGTTGAAATCTTCCGAAGGTCCACCATGATGCTTATTTGAGATCCAACCTGTTAATGTGTTAAAGCAGACATGAAAGAAGGGAAAACAAAAATATCAGCTTGATCGAAAACTTCACCACCGTTTTCTGTGGTGGGGTCCACTCGAGCTTTGGATCTGAGTCATTCTTTGAATTATGCCCTAACATGATCTCTCCAGATGGATGAACGGTGTGGATACAAAACATGCATCATGGTGGAGCCCACAGAAGTTGGTGATGTCACTTTAGTAGCGAGTCTCGCTACTTAACCTGTCGAAATCTAATCCGCGTCCATATAGTGGTGTGTAGATGTTTTGCCTTGCACATGCGTATACGTCTCCTAGTAGTACCCAATGATGCATAGAGAAACGGTTGGGCCCTTTTATAGAAGGCCCACATACTTGGGCCTTCACAAACTGAGATGGCCCACTCTACATCGTTCCTTTTCAGTCCAACTAGGGTGTCAATGGTCCAAGCAATGTCCGGTCAGCCTCATGACTAACCTAGACAAACAGGCCCTAACCCGGCCTATGATGATTTTACATGGCCCAAACCGATCCTAGCCAAGATCTGGGTTGTTCATTAGGTTAGGCCCATCAATCATGATATATGACAGAAATGCCTTGAAACACCAAGGTGAACTGGACCTGGCCTGGCTTATGAACTCTTGGGAGGTTAAGCCAAGCCCTGACCAATGTCACATGGGCCGTGTTGCTACTGAAAGTGGAACGTTGGATATCTTTTAGTACAGATGTGGCTCATTTTATGACTGGACCTGACTTTTGGTGATGGAAATCTATACAATCAATGGATCAGATCGTTCTGTTCAATGGTAGGACTCCCATGATTTAGAGTGTCCTGGGCCCGACCCATTGACAGCCTTTTGGAAGGAATTCCTGAAAATCAAGTGGTGTAATGCGTTGCATTCGGTTAGTAGGCACCATGTTTCTAACTTGAGCAGTAACAACTATGGTTTTAACTTTTAAGACTGGGACGTCTTATGCGACTCGTCCGAGTCAACTCGGACATAATCCAGTTCAATACCACGACTCAACAACCCCTAGTCCCACCACAAACACAGCTCCCCAACTCATGCGAGTCACGAGTCAAGACCCAACCCGAATCTTGAAACCTTGGTAACATCTGAATCTGCAAATCCATCCTTACAAAAATTACTGCACTTGTATGTTTTCAAATTGCTGAGATTGAAATTGCCAGCCGATCTTGACCATCCAAGAGTGTCATTGTCCTGCATCACTTGGGTTGTATTCCAGCCCTCAAATGAGTCAGGCCTGGGCCAAGCAAAATCAAAAATTTGAAGAAGGCTGGATGAGCCCAGACTAACTAATTGAAAATCAGGGCCTAAACCAACGTTCTCGCCCGAGTCTGCTTGTGCCTGCGTGTGGGCATGTGTGACATTAGCAAAACTCCCTAAATCATGAAATCTAAAGACAACCAGCCATGGAAGATACCCAGAGTTCTTTCGCTGATACACTTAATAAAGTTACAACGTGCCAAGATGCCATGACCAGTCCAGCTTTCATTTTTGAAACACAAATACACAAAAGAGAAAGACGGCTTGAACTAGCTATGGGTCATGGCATTGACAGGGAAACAACTGACAGAAGGAACGAGAGATTGTAAGACAGAGATCATCCTAACACAATGCATTTATGGGATTTGTCGATGCACTAGGTGTCGAAGCATTCACAAAGCAGCTTGGTGCTACAATTGAATGCTCGGCCACTTCCACTGCCGCCGCCACAGCATCCTCCCTCGTCCGACGCAGGTATCTCAAGAATGCTTCCAGAGCTCTACGCATCCACTCATAACGGCAGAGCTCAAATGCTTCCCTGACATTCAGCTGGTACATACATTACAGAAAATGGAGAGTAAGCTTTCACGAGTTCTTTCAAAGAGGCATGCAAATTCAGCAGCAAGTAGAGATGAAAGAGGCATGCAAATTCAGCAGCAAGGTAAGTAGAGATGCAGGGAGTACCTGCCTGCATCTCACATACCCCACCTCGTGGGACACCTGACCCCAGTGTGGAGATGCACCTGCATCATGTAGCTTTCTTTACTGAACTTTGGTGGTTCACACACGGCCCCACATGCAGTGTGGAACATCTGGCCAGTGCATCGGGCAGCCCCGCAATGTCAACAACCAAGCAATTGGACCCATTCATTACTTGTTGTAATGTGTAGACCATATTGTTTTCAGGCCCGGTCATCTACAGAGTAGGACCCACCAAATGCACGTCTCCTGGTAGATGCAGGCTTAGCCAAAGCTCGTCTTTTGTATGCTTTTTTCCTCGTGTACTTTTATGTCTTGTGTATGCTTACCCATCTTCTTTCGTGGCTAGACTTCTCCGGCCAGAATTCAAGCTCTTCCGTCACCTCCAGTGCAAACATGTAACCCTTGCAATATCCTTCCATGCCATTACAGTTTTGTTTGCTCTTGCTTCTAAACTGCCAAAACCCCAGCTCATTTTCCTACACATTGACCATTAGTTTTGAGATTGCTGGAATGTTGACATGTAATTACAGTAGAAGGTAGGATCCAAATAATTAACTTGGCTTGAAAGCATTGTATCACGCAACCAAATCTGTATATCATATTGTCAATGAATATAAAACCTCCAGTAACCAATATCTACATGTAAATATAAAGACTCTGATGGACCACCAAGATTGGAACAGGTATATTCCAACCAATCCAAAAAGAAGGAAAAAATATACTAAACCATCCTTTTTCTTTTCATTAACAGTGACTAGAATTGTGTCTATATGGCACACGTGTATGTGATCCAGACCTTTCATCCTTTAGGCCTTGCCATAGATATGCCTAGTTCAAAAATTACTCCAAACAGACAAAATCCTAGCCTGAGAGAGTGAGTGGTCTTTGGAAGTTGAATGTGGTTCATCCGTCCCTCTTTCAACCATCCATTTGCAGTCCCCAAAAGTCTCCAAACATATTACGATCATCATCTAGACTGAGTATTGGACAGAGGACCATTCATGATGAGGCCACCTGATGAATAGCTCTGAATTCATACAAGTGTGCCTTGTTGTACAAGGATTAATTGTCAAAAAATACCAAGCAGTTTGTCTCAATTACAGATATATGGTCTCTTACATCTGCCAGAAAGCGGCATGGGACCTGTCACAGGGATATTTTATTCGAGAACATACCTGAATATGGATAATGTGGATGAGTAATCCTAATTTTGATTGGGGCAATGAGACAAGGGAAATAAATAGATGCATCGAAAAACCAGATAACTCTGTGAAGGGGAATTATAGGGACCTGCTTATCAGCAAACGTAGAGGCTACTGCAAAAACTTGGCATAGGGTGTCAAGCAATGTTTTAAATATCAACAATATCAGCCGATATATCTCACGATATATCTTGTATCCCACTTGTGGGATACAAAACGCATACGTAGTGCTAATATATCCCATAGGTTCGATATGGTGAGCATTTTCAATTTTCGATCCATTTTTTTGTTGAAATTATGTTAAATTAGTGTCAAATGGTTACAAATCCATTGGTTCTTCATGTTCTCCATTTTTTTTTTCAAAATTTCCCTTCAACCAATTCTCAATTGAGACTAATTTGAAAGTATTTAGGACTATTTGATGAAATGATCATCACATACACTCTAATTTCGAAATTTGAGAATAGGTGATCTAGTTTGGAAAAAAAAAATTTGGAGAAAATTTGATCTCCCCAATTTCTCCCAAATTGCTTGCATTGTTGCACTCTAAACATGAAATCAAGCATGTATGAGGGCTGATCTATTGATTTGTTTAGTCATTATCAATTTTCAGAAAATAAAAATAATTTTTTAGCTAAAAAATAATTTTAAAAAATTATTAAACTATTAATTTTTTCAAAAATTTCCTTCAACCAACTATCACTGAGACTAATTTCAAAGTATTTAGGACTGTTTGATGAAATGATCATCAAATACACTCTAAATGTTATGCATTCAGTTTGAATATAGTTGCGTTATTTTAGTCGAACAGCGCATAGCTTAAGACCGTATACAAATGAAACCTATTACGTGCACTTCTTTTTTGAGATGTTATGATTTAAAAGTGTGTATTAAGGTTTTTTTTTTAACAATCCCCAAAGTTTCATTGAAAAATACAACCATTTTCCCAATGTTTCACCATGTTTCCCAAAAAGTGAGATAAATTACCAGATACAAGCGATATTATCCTGTGTGATACAAATGATATTATCCGTATCCCAAGGATGCGATACGTAACACGATACCAATACTCCGAACATTGGTGTCAAGTTTATGCTTCTTAGGTTCAGATCATTTGTAAGATCTCCAATATAAGACAGGCACATGCCATCTTGGAATTTGTAAAGATGATTTTGTCAGTTATTTCAAATAAGAGATGCCTGCCTTTTTCTTTGGACACTTGCAGAGAGATACTTTCTGAAAACTTTCAGCACATGCCATCTCTTTCCTAAAAATGTGATCGCTATCAAGAATCCTTTGACCAAAACAGGAACCCAGGAACATAATGAGCATGGTGGATGATTCTTTATTATGGATCAAGTTTCTCATGCTCCTAAAATCTTTCACCTTATTGAGTAGCCACTGACTGAGTCATCTTAGCAGAGACCCCTTTAAAAAAAATGCAAATCCAGTAAAAAGAACTCAGCAACTGATGTAGCAAATGATCTCTGCACATTAACAGATAAATAACCTATTTGGAGAAGGTTCTTACTTAATCAGCCACTTCAACTCAAAACTAATCATTTCCGCACACCAGTACTAGTTAAATTCAAAATCAAATTTGAGCTCGTTGAAGTGCGTGGATTTATGCCCCATTGGGAGAAGCACCAAACGTCCATTCCCCCCAATGAGAATTTTAGTAATATCCAAATGCAGACTTAAATAAAGAGCACAGAGCACAAGCCCATCCACTCAGTACTCTTTAAAAAAAAAACTAACCATGAATCAGTCAATCATGAAATACACAGCTCAAGCGTTATCTTTTCATCAATGAAATTGGAAAAACAAGTCAACTGTATTGCAGTAGGAACACACATACGAAAGGTGGAATCATTGCAACTTTGTCTTCATTCCTATTGTCTTTTTTTTTCCCCCCCAAAAGATTCCGTTCCTAATGTCTTTAAGCACCTTGTATTTGCAGGAAATGTTCCTACCACAATACATTTTGGGTCCTAGTACCGAACAAACATGTACAATTTACAAAATAATCAAGTAATTAACATAAGTCCTTGCATTTCAACCAACATTATTGAAGATGAATAACTATGTCAACGAAGAAAATTGAACCTACATCAAGTCTTCCTCTCACTCCGGCTTCCTCCAACGCTTCACGGCAGGCAGCTTCACCCACAGTCTCATCATCCTCCCAACCACCCTGACAATCAAATGAAGGGAATGTTCATCACATTCAAAATTCCCAATGACAAATGATACAAAATTCACCATTGGAAGTGCATTGCAAGGATTCATACACTTCAAGATTAAATTCTCAAACAAAAGGAAACAGGTAGATGCATACCTTTGGGAACACGAGGTCTAGACGATTTGGGGAAGAAATCATAAGAACTTCCAACCTGTTTTCTAAGTCACCAGTGAGATTGTCTTCATTTTCTTTCAGCCTGTAAGGAATACAGCTGTTTGCATTGCATGGATGAAAGGGTAAGAAAATTGATCTGGACTGTTATAACCAATATTCTTCTGATGTACAAAATTCTACAAGAAAGACCATGTACAATGAAAATGTCACACCAACTATTTTTGTAAGGCTGAGCAGGAAAAACACAGGATATGTAAAAAGAGAAACCATGCAATGCTAGGTTGAGCAGATATGTTTTTGAGCAAGCATCAAACTGTACCCATAGGAGTGATCCAGACTGTTGTCATCTGGCAGCAGCACAGTGGATAGGCTATGCCTGAAAAACCTATCAGTATCATGCAAGCCCATATTCGAGTTCACAGGAAACATTCTACTGCTGAACAGCTAAAATCATCTGATCAGGGGGATTTTGGCCTGGGTCACCCATAATATGACAGGACAAACAGTCTTAACCACCGAATTGTGGATTCCACATGTGCAACTTTTTTGGTTACTCAACCCAAGCATGATACAACCTAATAAATTTGACAGGATTAAAAATGAGATTATTAACCCAAAAAAATAATATCTTAACAAACATATTTATCAAGGTTTCATTATGGCCCTAAAGCTGGGGATGAGAAGCTTTACATAGATTAACCGACTTCTAATATAACTTGTAGCCTTTCTTTGTGTATGTTTCATTATACTTAAATTTTGGTAAGGGCATATGCAATGCCAGAGTTTTCATGGCTGTTGTGCCAGACTCATAGGCACTGCAGCACTACCAACAAGTGTGGTAGAATTAGTTATGGACATTGCACGCCTGTATGCAGCGAGTGAGATCATACCTTTACTACCAAGACACCTCCCCTTACAGGAAACAAATCACTTCTTCCATGCATCACATCTCAAAACTCCTTGGTCGTTGCCCATTCAGAACCACGATAGGCAACCCACTGTGACTAGAAAACTTCACTTGCAAACAGTGGAATGGTTGAATAAAATAAGGTGGCCAGCTCCAACAGCTTGTTGATACAGAATGTCCACTGAGACAAAATGCTATTCCATTATAACTGAACACTTTTATTGTTAACCACTCTAACTAAGGTATTCCATAATGGTAACGGTGGCTATAACGGCCACCACTATTACCTTTACGATACAAATTGTAATGGCTATTACAGACCCCATAACGGCCGTTACAGTCTCTGTTTGTATTAAAAGAAAAAAAAAAACCCCCAAAGCCTGTATCCGCCCCGTAGCATTGAAAAAAATAATCCAAATAACCTGCATTCTCCCTGTAACAAACCATTACAAGGCTGTTACAACCTTTACAAGGGGCATAACGGGCCCTTAACTTTACGTAATGGCCTTTACGGCCCTGTAACGGCCTTTATGTCACACCATGACTCTAACAATTTCAAAAGCTGAAGACTCAAACCAAGCCAACACAACTATAATAGTTGGATACTAGCAGTACTATTCCTGGAGCTGGTTGTGTCATCATTCCCATTTTGACGATTCTGAAAATTCTCACATGTCAAGAGTTTCCTATGCACTGAAGCCTGTTTCTGTGCAATTGGTATGCCTTCAAGCTGACTATGCACAAGATGTGGAGACAATCTGTCTCCCGTCATTTATTTAACTTTGATTTGGCATCATATCTTTGATGTAACCAGAAGCAGCTGGACTTGTATTTAATAGGGCACAAGTACAGTCAATCGATTCTTCACTGTAGCTGCAATCCTCAAACATCAAAGATATGTTGAAATCATCATTACTGAGTAAGCTGGGCTGGACTATGGCTGCACTCTCAAAAGTTTTGGTGTGCCACTTGGGATTTGTTATCGAACCAAAGCCAATAATGGGACTGGGCTGGGGAGTGAAGGTTTTTGTGGGCTTGGACTGGATTTATTCAACGCATTATCCTTTATCCAAATAAATAACTACAAATTTAATTTCCACCGTACATACAGAAAAAACTTGATAACAGTTCACAATGAGTAGCATACCACATAACCCACAACCATTTGGCAATAACCATACAAGAAGTGTCCAAGCTTATGTTAGTCAAAAACCAAGAAAATGCTCATCAACAAAAGATCACAAAAGCCAAGCACTTGAACAGAGATGATATCTCTATCTAGCTCCACAGGCATCCATACACAGTTCTGCAGCAATACAAACACTAACCTCCACATTTTGAGTTTGATGCCCAACCTTACGTGTGGGGCCTGCCTCTCAGTGAACCAGGCCACTCATCCGGTGGACCCAAACAGGGATATATTATGCCAAACATCTCCATCAGGCGCTCACAACTGCTGGACTTGTGACCTAGAAGAAAGGTTAGGTAGAGGTCCATGTCCAACAGGGAGAATCCACTGATTGTGTGGCTAAGAATTTCTGATGGGAGATATTTTTGGGATTATCCCATCGATGGTAAGGCCGACAAGATAAGGGATCTGGATCATGGAAAAGGAAGCCTCAGATCTAAAGTTTCTGACCAAGCAAATAACACCATTTTCTTGTATATTCCATTTTTAAAATACCAGATATCTACTTCAATCTGATGAAAACAATAAAGACCTTATTATATCAAATAAAAAGAAGGAGATGCGAATTTTAATTGTATGGACAAATTCACAGATCTTTTAGTTTCAAGAAATGAAGATGAAAATCATCAAATTTTACTGCAATTGATTAAAAAAAATTGACCAGACAAGCAAACCTGAGTACATGAAAAACAGGAAAAATCTGCCCAAAGGGCGACAAGAGTCAAGAACAAATTACCCAATGGAAGAGCCAAAATAATTGTCCTAAAAACAGAAAGATGCACCAAAAAACCCAGAACTAAGGGAACAAAAAATTACCCTGCAACAAGTCGAAAATCATCCTCATAACGCTGCCGGTGTCTACCCGTCCGAGCTAGCAAAGCCGACATGGTATCCTACAAACCCTACAAAAACAAAATAAATTAAAAACAATTACAGCAACAGTAACAATGATGATAAGGGAGACACTATTTACACTCTCTAACAGCCAAACACAAACCTCCTTTCTAGCTTTGGTTGTACAAATTGTACTATTGTATAACCAAAACTAACGAGGATTGTTGTATTCAGCCATCATAACTTGGTGCTGATATCACTTCCCAATAACAACAAGGAATATAATATATGCACCCTATGTTTTTATATGCATACCCCTTCTTTCAACTTCTGGCACTACTCTAACACCAAAAGTAAGAAAACAGGCACATGGGTCACAAGCAAAGGGCTTAGATAAGGCTTCCCTAATCTCAGAAAGAAGAAATATGTTATGTGCTAAAAAGGCCAGTTTGCAAAGTATATGGAGGTTTTCGATTCTGACAAGCTGGGCCCATGGTTCGGTAATCTGGACAAATCTTATGTTGCATCCCACCACCGACAGCCCAAGCTCCAATCATGGTACTTTTTCCAGTTGAATGTGACCGGTTGTTAAAATTTTCTTCCCAAGCATCTACCTTTAAGCTACAAGTCGTAAGGTTAAGATCGTCCAATCCAGGAGATTTCTGGGACATGGTCAATCCACGGCGGGGAAAAACAGACCAACAGTCTGGATTAGCGATACATGGGCCCCGCTTATCAGAACTCAAAATCCGGAGAAACTCGTAGAATTATTCAATGATAATAAGAAGATGAAGAAGGAGAGAGAAATACTCTTTGAGAAACACTGGTGCTGCTCTCATAAGCCCTGATTCTTCTCTGTTTTGGAATCTCCTCTGCTTTTGAAGCAAAAACGAGATCTTCGTCGAACTTCAGCCTCTCCCCCAGGGATTCGACTGCATTGGAAGAAAGAAAGAAGTCGGTAACGGTAGAAGAAGAGAAAAAAGAAACCCTAGAAATAGAATTTTTCTCTCAAGAAGAGGCCTTGACATACCGAGGATTTTATAGCCGGCCAGCTGCAGCCGATCGATTCTCATACTACCTTCGGCTCTGGCGGGATTCCCAATGCGGAATCGGCAGCAATAAGAAGAAAGACAGAGAGAGACAGAAATAAACCCTAACCCTAGAAACTGCACAGGAAAGAGAATGGATTTTCAGAAGATGTTTCAGAGAAGGAGAGGTTTTAGAGAGAGAGAGAGAGAGAGAGAGAGAGAGTTCCGCGGACGTTGAAAAGCGAGATTTCAAATGCGGAGGGAGATATCTATTTTTATAGAGAGAGAAGAGCTGAAGAGTTCTTTTCTAGCCTCACACGAAGTCCATCTCTACACGCTTACACAGCTACCAACCTAGAACGTGTTAATGGAATCTGAACCGTGTATCATGTGACACCCAAAGCCTCTATGTTCTAGATGAAAATCTAGATTGAGAAACAATGCAGTAAATCAGAAGATTACCAACACAATGGACGGCTCAGAAAATCCCGCGTATTTTCCCAAGGACAGCAACGTCTTTTTCACATGCAGGTGCTGCGTCATTGCCGACCAGCAGGATTTTTTTGGCCAAGTCATCTATATGGTGAGTCCCACCTGATATACGGCTCAGATGCTCGCCTAAACACTTTTACGGTTGCGTGCAGATGTGCATTTGCGGCTAGTAAACCTTTTTTTATTTGAAGGCCGGTCGTGTACTCCACTGCTTACTGAATTGAAACCGTCATCCTCTAATTGGATCACGCCAAAGGATAATCAGAACCGTTCAAAGGGTGGGTCCCACCACCAATACAATATTATAAAAGTATCAGTTACCATAGATGAACCTAGCCATCTGATCCATCGACAAAATAAAGTATGGGTTGGTCAACGGTACTGATTCAAGTGTATCTTTCGAATTGTCAAAACGATCTTTTCAGAATCCGTGAGTTTCGTTTCGTTATCCATGGTAGGGCCTATCTTTTGGACTGGGTCTCACAGGGACCCACATGGCCCACCTGCTCACTACGAGATAATTTCAGTAGTCTCAGGACTACCTGCACTTTAATTTCTCTTTTATATATGATATTGTTAATTTATTTATTTATTAATATTTTTAAATTGATATTTTAATATTTTGCTTGGAGAGAGGTTCGCAGGGAAGGAGGAGAGAAAAGGGCCGGCAAAAGTCCGGGCCCATGAAGGGGAAAGAAGATAAAATACGCAGGGGTGCACATGAGCGCATTTAATGCAGTTTGCAGGTTTTATAGTGGCATGAAAAGGACGTGGAGAGATCTGACACGAGTAGCCTGTTCAAGTGGGCCCCACGATCTGTGATCCAGACCGTTGATGTGCTGGGACACACTGTGGATGCTGAATACTCGAAAATACGCTGAGATTGGACGACAAACAAGTTTGAAATCTTTGTCCTTGTTATTGACCGTTGCTACATTTTTTATTTTTTTTTACCGTTTATTGGAATGCCGTTAACAAAAAGGATAGGAAATCAAGTCACTAATCCACTTCAACAGCGATTCATCATTAGTTTAACGGTTTGGGCCAAGAATAATGGGCCCCACACGATGATTCTACTTCGAGGTTTGCTACTCCCACAGGCGTGTACGGGGGAGCCGTCCATATTCCACACCCCACTCTTATCTGCTGAAGAGAAAGATGTTTTTGAAATCGATGCCGTCCATGGGGTGGGTCCCACTGTGTAGATAATCTTGCCAAGAAATCAAGCTATTCTCACCGTTCATCAAACATGCAATGATGTTAGAAGCAAAAGAACGGTTTACAAAAACTTGCAGAAAGGCCATCCTTTTCTTTCACGAACTGTAGCTGAAATGATCAGCAGAAAGGATCGATTCCTAGCCATCTGTTTGGTGGGACCCATCTGATGAATGGCTTGGATCTTGCAGGTGTGTCCCACTCTGGCACATGGCTGGCGGGTACAAGGGCTCCCTTATACTGGCGTGTGAGCTTAGCAAAGCTCTTCTATTCTTATTTAGTTACGTTGCACGTCACAGTACAACCAGTTGCTTGGGAACTCACATCATCGATCTCAACCGTCCATTCGATATCATACTACTGATGGCAGCCACAATGAGAAAAAGCATGGATTGGATAATGGTGCCCCTTTGAATGGACGGTTACCGTTATCTGACCAATGGGTTTCTTTAGACTTACAAGTAATCCAAAGTGGGCCTGTTGAACAGATTTTCCAAGTTGATGATTGGAAATTTTTCTCTTGTTGATCTTCACCGTCCATTTCTTGCATGTTACAGATCGGATGGCCAGGATCATCCCATCGGTGCTCTTTTTTGGCGTAGCCAACTTCCAATAGCGGCAAGAAATGAATGGACCGTGATGATTGTTCCTCTTACGTGTCCAAAGCATCTAGTTGCATGGTAAGCATCGTATACAGCTACTTGTATGAGATCCTTTCCTATTCTTTGATACTCTTGGGAGCGGATTAGGTGAGTCCCGGGGAACAGCTTAGTGGATGAAACCTTCACCGTGGGCCCACCTTAGTGTATTTTTTTTATATCCACGCCGTTCATCGGTTTTTTCAGCTCATTTCAGGAGGACTTCCCACAAATGAAGCAGATCCAGGTCTCAAGCAGACTACACCAAAGGAAAAAGTGATCATGGAACGGCCACCATTAAAATATTCCTAGGGTCCACCGAAACGTTTATTTGCCATCCAACCAGTTGATAAGGCAACGCAGACATGGATAAAAGGAAAACACAAATATCAGCTTGATCCAAAACTCTTGTGGCTCATAAGTTTTAAATGATGGGCATTCAATATATACTGTATGGTCCACTTGAGAATTGGATCTGCTTCATTTTTTAGACCATGATGGACGGCGTGGATATACAACAAATACATTAAGGTGGGCCCACCTTCAGGGCCTCACCCACTAGGATGTTGCCTGTAACTCGCCTAATCTTCTCCAGATTCTCTGCCTTCTTCTACGGCGACTGGTGTCGCGGCAGATTCGTTGGGCGTATGCCGCGTATCAAGGAAGCGATACGGTCAGTAGGCGGGAGTTTACTAGAATACATCGCGCGGTCTCGTGTATGATAACTTGTGACCTTACATGTATGATCTGATGACATGTCATAATGATCTAAACCGTTTATATCATGTACCTCACTTTTATGTGTGATATAAAAAAAATTAAAGATTATTCTAGTTCTTTAATCACTTAATTCTCTACCTTCAACTATATACGGTCTAATTAATCTTTGATAATTAAATGAGTTTAAATATTTCAATCTAAGAGTTATTTTGTTTGCCATCCATCTGAGGTGAGGGCCATCATATAAACGGTTTGGATCATTTAAAATTCTCAGTTCTAACAGCTAAAGTCTCAAGACATCCAATAGCAATGTCCGGATGTATTTAATAAGCCATGGTAACTAAAGGCGCATACACACCTGTGTGAGATCCAAACCATTCATTGACAAACCCTACCAAGTGAGCGGAGGCGCGCGGTTTGCTTGTGTTAGCACTCAGTTTGTATTCTGCCATGTGGTGTGCGTGTGAGACCAAGTTGATATAGCGATTGAAATCGATTAAATTTGAACATAAGCACCTAAATAAATAGATACTTCCAATATAGAAACCAATATCAATGTAAATAAATAAAATATAAGAAGATGAGACCAATCACGTACTCTACTTGCGGTGATCAAGTAATTCTCAGATGGTAGGATCTTCATCCATATAAGAATAGGTTATACGCTATTTTTTATAAGAACATTTTTTGAAAGAATTGCTTGTTATTAGATAAAAGATAAATATATAAATTTGAATTACAACTAAAACCTATAGTTAAGAATTCTGGTTAATAAATTATTTCTATTAGTAAAATAAATTAAGATAAAAGATAGATTTATTTTGATTTAGTTGTATTTTAGACTATAATATTATTTAATTTATTAATTTTTTCTATTATTTATAGATTTTTCATACTATTCTTCTTTAAACGTTTTTCTCATTTAACATCGGCTGTTCTTTTTCCATCAACTACTTTTTGCTTTAGGTACTTTTCGGCCGCTTTTTTTTTTTTCTTTAGGCACCTTTTAGCCGTTTTTTTTTTTTTTTTTTTTTTTTTTTTTTTTTTTTTTTAACACACACCCCCACACACTCAAATTTCAGCACCTATGTGTACTCAAACCCTCACCAGGTGTTGAAATTCCTGAGGGCCTGTTTGAGAGCGTGGATTTGGTACCCCCTGGATTCGCAACCCCCAAGATTGGAAACCCCCTAGATTGGCAATCCTTCGGTGTGTTTGGCATCCTGAGTGTGAATCAACTTTAATTCAAAAATACCTATACATGGTCTACTTATAAAGGTTTGAATTTAATTATTAAATCAACTTTAATATCCCTAATTAGTGAGATATATAATTTTTGACACTATGGTTGTGATAAGCCCGCTAAAATATATGCTTTGCCTAAAAATGATGAAATTCCAAGTCTCAGATGGACCGCAAGCACAAGATCATGTTTGAGTGCCTAATCAACAATTTTTAATTGTTGATTAATATGGACAATGTTTGGATGGTGCTGGACTATATTTGGACAGTGCTGATCTACATGAACAATGTTTGGACGGTGCTGATCATCGTTAGTGGGCCATGTGCCCAGTAGAATGATAGTGTACAGTAACATACATTTATACATGCAACTATTGAAATGATTTTAAGTGTAATCCAAACTCTCACCGTGGATTACAAACCCCCTCAAAGAGGGGATTAGGAACCCCCTGGATTGGCAATCCCCAATTGCTTTATGATGCCAAACAACCAAAGGGATTTGAAACCCCCTCTAATCCCCTCCAATCCAAGGTGCCAAACGACCCTTGAGAGTCTACCACAAGAGCAAGAGTATGGACCCCCTTTTGTTTTTTTTTTTTTTTTTAACACACACATCACCACACACTCAGGCCTTAGTGGGATTTCACCACCTATGGGTGCACGAACCCTTGACGGTCGTGTTGAAACTCCTAAAGGCCTGTTTGCATTAGATGGGATTAAGGTAGATGGAATTATAAAAGTTATAATAAATGCATGTGTAAGGTATTGTCTCTAAATTGGGTGTATCCTATATTTTCTAATACAATGTTTGGAATGTATACACTAAAAAGTAAATCTTAAAATTTACTTTCAAATTGCATTTGAATTGAACCTGGATGAAGCAAAAATTCATCATCCATGGGATTAGTAATCCCATCTTACACTCTCCAACACAAGACTCATTTTCCAAAGCCTACAAAGTTAGATTTAATCCCATCTAACATGTCATTCCGAATTTCAAAGTGGGATTACTAACGCAATCCCATTTAATACAACTTAATATTACTGGCTAAATGGGCCCTAAGAGTCTACCTTTCAGGCCGCTCATTTCACTTCTTAACACCTTACTAACCCATGTTTTATCATCCTACCTAATGTTTCCGTATAAAGTACTTTAGGTATTCTATACTATATTTTTCCATTCTTATAACCTGTGTCCATCCCAAATAACTATCTCCAACCAGTCAAAAATAGGGTACAAGATCTTTAGCCCAGGAAGTTCAGCAGTCAGGAAGTATGTGGGCCCACAGAGAAGCCAGTGATCATAAATCCGCTCCATCAATCAGTTTTGTTGTAAAAAATCGGGCAGACCCAAAATTCATATGGGCCACACCACGCGAAACAGCTGGGATTGAACGGCCGAAACTTTGTGAGGCTATCGAGATGATACTCGTACCACCAGTTCATATGAATGGTAATGACCCTTTCAACGGTTTGGATGGCATATAAACATCCTGTTCCGTTCCAGAAAGGTCTCAACGGTAGCATTTCCAATCCAACTATTTTGTGTGGTCCATGGTCGGTTATTTTCGGCTGGATCCCTCGAAATCAATAGTTTCCATTACCTTTTAAAAGTTCCACGTGTACGGTGGAGATTCTATGTCATAACCCCGCCGTGGGTTGCATGTAAGTAACGTGGTGAGTTATATTTCTACTATTTAAATCAATAGAAAACGAATCAATTTACTTACCTAACGCAAACACGAGTGACCCTTTTTCTTCTTTTTCTTCTTCTCTACGTTGCAACGCTCGTACTGGCGAACCACGCACGCCTCACAAACCTCCTCTCTCTCTCTCTCTCTCTCTCTCTCTCTCTCTCTCTCTCTCTCTCTCTCTCTCTCTCTCTCTTTTAATCTGCTTTTCTCTCCTCTCTCTCTCTCTCTTTTTTAAATCTCCTTTTCTCTCTCCTTTCTCTCTCTTTTTTTCTCTCCTTTTCTCTTTCCCTTCTTGCTGTCTACGCACATAACACCCCCTTTCCCTAAATAAGAAAGGAAGGGCAACGGTGGTGGGCCATGAATATATCCCACCTGTTGCCACGGATAGGGTGGGGCCTACTAAGGGTTCCCTATACTAGTCTAACACGTGTGGCTACACATGGTCACATGCACATTGCCAACACTAGACACGTGTGCCATGTGTTTGATGATTTGGATGGGCCACTAAAAAAAATAAAAAATAAAAAAATGCTGCAATTTTAACGTAGTTATCCTCGGACATGTGCTTGTGGTTAACCATTAATGAGTGGTCCCGGCACGAGTTTTCCTAGCATCTTTCTTTCGGTTTTATCTTCCATAATTATTGAATTCAAGTCAATGAGAGTTCAATTATTAAAAGAAAGAGATTGGATGAAATAGAATAACTCCTACCTCATTCAAACTTAATTACCTAATACATTATATATATATAAAGATCCCCTGATCATGTAATTATCACAATTGAGAATGATTACAAAGAATAAATAGGCAAGATACTTTAATCATATATTCCATCTATTAGGTTCATTGTAGATGATTTAAGCCTTTGGAGGGGTGATAGGACCCCTCTATTCCTATCGTAGTAAGGTTGACTGTTGGATATAAATTGTCCATCTTCGATTTTGTGTGTGAACGCTTCAAAAATCATATAAATCCCAACAGATCTTGTAGGCCCACTCATCTGAGCCATCTTTTACAAATCACCGTAAAAGGTAATGTCATTTATATAATGTACGGCCATGAGCATCTGGGGTTTTTCATGGTGCCTTCCTTGGTGGTGACAATGGTATGTTTGAATATCGAAATATGACAGCCTCCATTTAATCTATCCTAACATGCTTAGTCAATTCTACCATATTTTGCCATTCAAAATTTAGGCACACGCTAGTTTACTTTTAGCCACCCATAAGACAAGCATCAACTTCATGGTTGGATTGCCTGATCAGTGTCGTTCCAAAGTCATAATTCATTCACAATTTAGCCCATGATTTCGATTTTCTCGATGGCTGAGGCAGGGCCCACAATGATTTTTTGTAAGAAATCCATCCGTCCATTTGCCAAGTTATGTTAGGATATGAGCTCAAAAATGAAATAGATTCAAAACTCAAGTGGGCCGTACTGTGAGAAAAAGTGGAGAGAGAAATGCATACTGGTGAAACCTTTTCGTTTTCGAATTCCATCTTGACATTTATGTGACATCCAAACTGTTTGTGAGGTCATTCCCACACATTAGCCTGATGCATAACTTTTGTGGCTACATGGGTGCTTCAATGATGAGAGTTCAATCCCCTATTGTTTCTGTCAGGTCGATCCGTCTCATTTTTAGTCTCATGTCTTAACATGAGCTAGTACAAGGGATGGACAAAGTGGACTTCTCACAAATATCTTGGTGATCCTCATTGGTTCCTACGGTTTGGGGTCGCAAGCAATCCCTATTTCGAGTAGCGGTGATTGGGTGACCTGCCGAGATGTAATTGAATCATGTGCCATTGTCAGAGGTGAGGCTATGCAAAGTTGGGTTACAAGCGAATGTGCTGCTTCAATAGATCCCTAACTATAGGGTCCATCATGATGTATGTGCCTTATATCCATGTTGTCCATTCATTTTGAAAGCTTATTTTAGGGGATGGTCCAAAAAATAAAGCAAGGTCGAAAAAATAAATCAAATCCAAATCTGAGGTAGACCATACCATAAAAAACAGTGGAAATAGGCCATTCAAATCTTCTTGTGGGCCACAAATATTTTTTTATCAAGTTGATATTTGTAAGGTTCCTTCATCTAGTTCTTTGTGACCTTATCAATAGGTTAGATGGAAAAAAAAATATTCAGGTAACCTCCAAGAAGCTTTTAATAGCAAGTATTCAATCACCACTATTTCTTGTGGTGTGGTCCACCTGAAATTTGGATCTACTTCATTTTTTGGATCGTGCTCTAAAATGAGCTGTCACAATAGATGGACAATACAGATGTAAGGAACGAACATTATGATGGGCCCCATAGTCAAGGACCCATATACTTTGATGGCTCCCCAAAAACTGGTTAAGCTGAGTACATATTCAACCCACAATGTTAGAGGTGGGCCTAATCAAATATATTGTGAAAAGGTTCTTATTGTGTTGGGGTGAGGCCCCGACCTTAATCAACCCCGAAGGAGGATAAGTCACCTTCATTTTTCAAAATGGTGGTGTTGCAATTGAATTAAACATGAGACCATGCATGTTAACGAATAGCCTATACTTGGTCAAACATGTACAATTAGACATAAGATCACGCATGTTAACGAATAGCCTATACTTCATCAAACATGTACGATTAGAATGATATTGGGCTTGCTAGAGTTATACTTGACTCGAGTTTGATTGAACACTTGTGACCCTAGGTGCCAAATCGTTTGTACAATTAGACCTATAAAGGTTAGCCTGATTATCCAGCCATCAATATGCATTGATCTTGCAATTTGAAATGTGAGGTTAGTCATTCAATGAAATCTTTTTGGCTAGAAGTATGGACTTTTCTTTCAATGGTGATTGTAGTCCATAAGTTTCTTAGTAATACAATAATAATCAAATAGAATTAAAAATAAAGATCGATCATTAATTTTATTAATTTGAAATTAATATTAATATAATTAATAACAATAAAATAAAATAAAATAAGTAAAGAAAAATAAAAAATAATTACCTACAATCTTTGTGTAAATAAACAATTGATTGAGGTGAATTGCCAGCAGGACATAACCAGTGTGATCTTTCGAGTATGGGCTCAGTTACACGGGAACCCGATGACCGAGATTGTAGATATTTACATTACTCTAATTAGGTTTACTGCAACGATGACACTAGATAGTAATAGATTTAAGTTGTGTTAAATTTCGCACTTGTTGTGGCAAGGGCTCGACAAAAGTAGAAGAATTAAAGTCAAAATTAAGATAGACAACGTTGCGTTGTGAGAGAGATTGTGTGTGTTGGTTCAATTGGTTACTTCAAGCTCTCCATCGAGTGTTGTTTATACATAATGGGATGGGCATTGACCAGATTGAGGTTTCCTTGTTGAGGGAAGGGCATTGGCCGGATTGAGGTTTCCTTGTTGATCCATATTTTATTGCCTAAGGTCATGGGACTGTGTCCCAGTTGAATTAGAATTTCTTATTGCATCTCTCGATTTTCTTCTAATATACACAAGACTTTATACAGCTTGCAGGGCATACCACTCAATTGCATGTGCTACTCGTGCAATGGTAATGTATTCTTCACGCAGTATCTAACTTTACTCAACCACAAATTTTTGGTGGGTGACATGTGGCCCAAAAAAGTATAGTCATAATGTATTCTTGAGGCACAAGTAAATTTTCGATATAATGTTGACATGGAATGGTCATTCATTCATCCACATGAATTGTGCTAGAACACGTGTAAACACGTGATATACCCTCAGTGAAGTCCTCTGTAGATGGTATCTAAATCTTTCAGTGGCAATATCTGTTTCCCTCCTGTTTCCCATGATATTAATTGTATATATAAAAATAAAAAATAAAAAATAAAAAAATAAAAATAAAAACAGAAACAAATGGAGGTCAATGAAACCAGTCCTTCGTGTAGCTTGGCATGATTGGGATCGAGATTATGATTTTAATTGAATTAAATTGCAGCCGTCAACAACCTTACGCCATTGCTGTCCTACCCATAATGGCTACTGAAGATGTGCTTTCATATGCGAAAACGCCAGCTTAACGCGTGTAAAACGGATTGGTTACTCCCCCGGCCACTACCCCGGTGGCTGATGGTCGGTGCTCTGTGGGGCCCACCATGATGTATGTGTTTCATCCATGCCGTTCATTCATTTTTACAGATCAATTTAGGACTCTGTTCAAACAATGAGAGGGATTTAAATCTCGGGTGGACCACACCAGAGGAAAACAATAGTGAGTGAATATCCACCATTAAAATCCTCCTAAGGCCTACTGTACTGTTTATTTGAAATCCAATCTGTTGATTAGGTCATACATAACTAGATGAGGGGAAAAAACTTATATCATCTTGATCCAGAACTTTTATGGTCCCTAAAAACTTTTTAATGGTCTACATTCATTCAAAACTGTTTCCTGTAATGTGGTCCACTTAAGACTAGGATATATCTCATTTTTGGTATTATAAAATAAAATGATCTAGAAAAATAGATGGACGGCATGGATGAAACACATACATCATGTTGGGGCTCACAAAGCACCGACCATCAGCCATTGGCGGGTGGCAGGGGGGACTAGCCAATCCGTTTCCGTAATTTGAGTGCACGAAATCCATCGGGTACGTCATCTTGTGTTTATCGTTGATCCAAAAATGAAGCCGGTCCAAAATCGAGGTGGGCCACACCTGTGCATTGAGTCAAATCATTTATTGGCGGTTGATTTCAACAGTGTGTCCCATCCAACCTCATTTTCCAAACGGACGCCGGATTGTCTGGTAACTCTGTGGCGCCCACTCTAGTGTAACATGCCTACCGTTGAAAACGTCCTGGGGACCACAAAAGCTTGTGTTTTCCGTTATGAGCATGGTTGAATGACAAATAAACAATATTGTAAAGGTTTCAACGGACGTCATTATCCCCACTATTTCTCCTGGTGTGGTCTATTTGATCATTAAATATGGTTCAATTTTCGGACATTGATGAAATTCCTGCGCTGAAAACTTAGGTGGGGCCATTATGATGTTTGTGATAAATCTACTTGGTCCATTTGTTTTTTAAGCTCATTTTACAGGACATGGGACTAAAAATAAACCTGATCTAAGATTCAAGCGATCTGAAAATTGTGAGGACCGAACGGTAGAAATATTCGTGGGCCAAATAAATTTGGAATCAGGATAATGTTTATTTTTTCAGTTCATCCCAATAGGAGCAACGTTATGGATGGCCTGTAAATGTCACTGTTGCGCCCAGAGAAATTTCAACTGTTGAAATTTTCCTAACCATCTTTTCCATCTATACAGCTCACTTGAGTCTTAGATCCTATTCAATCTTTGTCTCAGGTCTTAAAATGAGTTTAAAAAATGGATGTACATGATTGATTTTTCACATACATCACGTTGGCACCCACTAGCCAGCAACTTACTGCAAAAGCCTTTCGTAGTAATCCGCTTCCTCAATTTTCTATTTCTCACATACCTCACGTTGGCACGCACCTAGTTTTCAGCGCAGCGCTTCAAAATGAGCTGATAAAATGAATGAATAGCGTGGGTAAAAACACATACATACATTACGGTGCGCCCCACAGAGATTGCCGGTTGAAGGGTCATCCTGCAATCCACGTTCGTCTTTCCAAACAAGTAATTTCTTGACAGGGCCCACCTTTTGCATGGCTCGATGTCCACGTAAATGCTAGAATATGTTGGTTATGGAACCAACGGTTCAGACATACGCTATCATTGTGCGGATGCCAAATCCGTCTGGGTAGGGTTATGAGGGATCCACCGTGATGTAAATATTTTATCCACGCCGTTTATCAATTTTATTAGATCATTTTAGTAAATTATCTAAAAAATGAGGCAGGTACATGGCTTAAGTGGACCACAAAGTGGGTATTGAAATTCCACCATTAAAAACTTCCTGGGAGCCGGAGAAGTTTCGGATCAAGCTGATATTTGTTTTTTCACTTCATCCACGTCTACATGACCTTATGATATGAATAGGTTGTATGGTTAAAAAAAATCACGGTGGCCCTTAGAATGGTTTCAATGGTGGGTGTATTTATCACTGCAGCTTCCTTTGGTGTGGTCCACCGGAGCTGTGGACCTTCTTCATTTTTATGATCATACCTTAAAATGATCTGAGAAAAGCGATTAACGGTGTAGATAAAATACGTTCATCACGGTAGGCCCCACAGAGCCCTCCGTCCGGGCGGGGGTAGGACGCAATCCGCGTCCCATCGTGGCATGCTGAGGAACCAGAGTACCTGATTTTTTAGTCTGGGTATGGTCACGTGATAATGCACTTAATAGACTGTCTAGGAGCTTCACATGCGTGATGCATTACCTCATGTGCAGCCAAGTGATAGACTCGGATGCAGATTGCAACGCTGGGTTCCAACTACCCCAAGCACTGTGGGGCCTACCGTAATGTTGTATTCTATCCACTCCGTCCATCTATTTCGCTGGATCATTTTAGGTCCGGAGCACAAAAATGAGGCAGATCTAATACTCAAGTGGGCCACTCATGACAAGAAGTAGTGGGTATTGAATACACGCCATTGAAACCTTCCTGTAGCTACAGAAGTTTGGATCAGGCTGATATTAGTATTTTCCTTTTATCCCACCTTATGAACGCGTTGGATGGTTGCGTCCAAAAAGGTTTCAACGGTGGGCGTTTCTACCCCATCTTTCTTATGTCGTGGCGAACTTGATTTTTGGATCTCGCTCATGATTGGGGCCTTCTAATGACAAAGTTCGGTTCTCCGGCGATGTACTAAATTAGCTACTTGTCAAGATGTACATGATCTACTCATTCTATGAATAAACGGTTAAGAAAGGAGATACAACACCGTCCACATTCCGTGTTTGATTACCTGATCTTCAGATTAAGATATTAGTTAGAGGAAGGTTTATATCCATCCTGAACAAATCAATGGTCTGGATTACTTAAACATGGCCCAACTAGTCAGAATTGAAAATTTGCTCATGCTCTTTAATGGGATAGTTGATCATGTGGTAGTTGGATTGTTGGACATTTATTGGACGGCTGAAATGAAAAGAAAATAAAAATAAAAATCCAACGGCTCTGCTTCAACAAACAAGTGCTCACATATCAGTTTTTAGGATTTGTTACGGTGACTTGGTTAAAGTGCCCATAATCCCTTATTCACGGGCACTCGTTTGTTAAAATAGGACCGTTGGATGTTTTTCATATTAACCAACCATTAGATGTCCACCAATCCGATAGTGACAAAATGGAAAAAAGAACACTTTTTGGTTCATGATACATCAAAACTGGGACCCACAATTTGGACACTTTAATTTAAATCACTTGAATGCCACGTTTCATTTTCTATATATTTCTAAGTGCCTGCGTATCATCCTTCACACTCCGCCAGAGTAGGAAACATCAGTCGAATCTTTCTCGAGTTCCCATTGGAATGTCTCTCGGTTTTCTTCACATGCATCCGAACCGTGCGTTCGAGTGTGTGGACTCCACCGCGAAGTATACGTCGAGTCATCACCGAGCAAATATCGGGTCCACTGTATTTTTAATATAGCATCCAAACCATTCAAAAGCTGAAAAAAATCAGGATGAAGAAATACACAAGGAATCAGGTTGTCCCAACATTGAAGTGGGACACACCACGTACAAATATGGTAGTGAACTCTCTAGAGTATACGTAGCAAGGTGAAACGTCAATCGCGACCGTCCATCAAGTGGGCCTCATCATGGATGACCTATGTTTTCGAAACTCGGACTTATCAGAGTATCAAAAACATAATTTTTCTTCACTTGATGGTATTCTCGTTGTCCAAAGCCTGATTTTTCTCCACTACTCTGACAGGTACAAGCATACATCTTGTGGGGCCCACTAAACATACTGTTTCAGATGATCACATGACCATGCCATATGGAAGGTAGCGAGATGGTTCTATCATATTCCGATTCTTCAGTTTCGACCAATCATATCCCGCGTCCGTTGCCTAAAAATCATGCGAACTGTCCACACGCTGCCGTATGTACGATCATTTTTCATCTAGCTGAAACTTTCCCACCAAAATTCTATTTGTATAGAAATCCGTACCATGAAAACTGTAGGTCCTAGTATGAAAACCCTATTTTAGGAAAATCAGTCAGTAAACTCATCATCTTGGCCACGTCGATATATTCAGAAAAACAGCCGGTTGTCCATTGATTTCAAATATATGACCCACCTGATGAAAAAACCGGAATGATTTTTTGTTCATTTGATTTTCCTAGATAAAAATACAGTTTTCACGGTACGGATTAACCTTACAAGTAGATTGTTATCAGAAAATATGCGGCTGGACAAGTAGTTTACATACTTGCTACTGTACGTGATCTGTAACCGAAAATCATGGAGTTCCATACATAGAGCGGTTAGGCACGTATGCAAGTGCTGCAACTTCTCGCCTAACCTGACATTTTCCTTTCAGGACATCTGTACCATTAAAATGGTGGGTCCCACCACGAAGATTACTTGAACCTAAAGTTAGGTTGGTAAAATTTCATATGGGCCATTATATGATGAGTTAGACTGTTGGTTGTCCATATATTTCAATGCTACGGACTACATATTAATTGTACCAGTCTTATTTTCATGAAAAGGGAAATTTATAACATGATACCATTCATATGGTACGGATTTCCTACTGAAGTATTGTTTTGGCAGGAAATGCATGAATGTACGATTAATTGGCGTACTGCCTACTGTACCTATTCATTTCTAGTAAAAAACACTGTTAGAGTTGAAAATACGGTCCCAACGCATTCGCCGAAATCACCGCAGTGTGAATGCATACACACCGCGTCAGCCAGATTTGAAACCGTTGTTGGGTGGTCCATTGCAACATGTCGGCTGATGCAGATGTTATTAATTATTTGATTGATTTGATTGCTTGTATGTGGAAAGTATTAGATTCCGAATCTCAAATATAATAGAATTTAATGTATTTGAAATCCAATGTTTGGGGTTTTTGGAATTGCTGGGCCTGTTTGGCCTGCTGCATTAGATGGGATTATGTTGCATGGAATTGTAACAGTTACCATTAATGCATGCTTAAGGTATTACTCTTGAATTGGGTGTATCTCATGTTTTCTAATATCACATTTGAAACGTATATATTGAAAAGTAAATTCGAGGATTTACTTTCAAATTACATTTGAATTAAACCTGATGAAGCAAAAATTCATCATCAGTTGGATTAGTAATCTCATCTCACACTTTTCAACACAAAGCTTATTTTCCAAAGCCTATAAAGTTAATTTTAATTCCATCCTACACTCCTTCCAAACATGCTAATCCAAATTTCAAAGTGGGATTAGTAATACAATCTCATTTAATACAACTTAATACCACTGTCCAAATAGATTAATGGATAACTCAGTAGGCTATAACATCATGACATGCTGAGTAAACTCTGCAGGGCCACCATGCGTTATGTGTCTTATCCACCACTTTCATCTGCTTAACCTGCTTATTTTAGGGTATGAGCCAAAAATCAAAACAGATCCAAAGCCGAAAGACCACACCATAGTAGTTACTGTGAGTTGAACGCCTAAACATTAAATACTTAGTGGGGCTACAAAAATTTTAGATCATGTTGTTATTTGTATTTTCCCTTCATTTATGTCTTTGTGATCTTGTGAACATGTTAGATGACAAATAAATATTTCTTTGAGCCTTAGGAAGGTTTCAATGGTATACATCATTATCCTCATTATTTCTTATGATGGGGTCCACTTGAGGTTTGGATATGCTTCAATTTTGGGCACAACCCTTAAAATGAGCTGAAAAATGAATGGACAACATAGATAGGCCACATACATTCACGGTGAGCTCAATGGAATTTACACAATTTCATAAAATTAGATAGTGAGTAACTAAGCAATCAACTTCCCTTAATGGAATGCACTGGAATCTAAAGTTTTGTTTGGTAGCCTATGTTCTAAATGTATTAGAATTTTATGTTATACTTACAAAGTACAAACACTTGAATTTGATTACTTAAATTATCCATAACATTTCAAAATAATGAACATATATAATATCGTAGATGGTAATTATTATGGGGGAAAATGGACCAACCTATGGTGAAAGGTCAGGTCGGAATCTTACAACCTCGGTTTGGCGAAAGACGACACAAAGCTTGGATCTCACAAAGGTCTGTTTCCTACTCGCGGTCCATGGCAGAGTAACATGCCAACAAGAATACCACCTCCGTCGACTTCAAGATCTCTAGAGTTCGTCAGGAGCTCCCGTTCTCCTGCTTGACTAGGAAGATAGGCTGACACCAAGTCAACATGACTCAAGTTGGCACGACCCAGGTCGACATAATCCAGGTCGGCCAAAGCCTCCTCAACCTCCTCGGCCTCCTACTCTCATCCAAGAGAGGTCCGTCTAAGGTCTACTGCCAAGATCTCGAAGGATAACGCACTCAGGATCCTGGGATCTTTGCCGAAGATCTCGGGGTATCCTCCTACTGATCCGAGATCCGATTCCGCCCACCAAAAAGAAAGATCCGTTCCATACTAGGCTTCAAATAGTGAAAGGTATGCACAATCTCTAGCCTAAAGTCCCTCGTTCGACTAGACTCGAATTCTCTACCTGACTTAAGCATCGGAGGGTCCCCTGTACTAGCTACAGTCTCCTTTGTTCATCCATTGTGCAGGTATACAAAAGTTTGCTAAAGGAACACATTTATTTTGATTAAAATTGAAAAGTCTTAAATTTACAAAAGAGAAAGTCTAATGTTCAAAGGCTCAAAAAAAAAAAAAACCAAAAGTTCCATGGAGTGTGTGTACTGACATGAGTGCGTACTACCAAGCTGAACCCCCAAAAAAAAAAAAAACAAAAACAAAAGTTCCACGTAGACAATCCATCTATGGGGCCATGATGATGTGCACATGAAATCCTCTCCCATTATCAAATAGGTTAATCAACATTACACCTTCGTCAAAAAAATCAAGCTGACATTGTGATTTAGGTGGGCCACATCAAAGTACCAAGTTGGGAGAGAAACGTCCATCCTAAATTTCAACAAAGCCATTGTTACGATTATATGAAATTTATTAACCGTTAGATGCCATGCAAAAATCCACACGAGTATTAAAAATTAGGCTTATTTGTGTTTGAAATGGGCTACACCAAAGAAAACTGTTTGGAGAGCACTCCACCTTGAATTGTGTATTGTTTTTAATCATGTGATCCACCTGAATCATGAATAGAGTTGATTTTTAGGCCGTGATCCCTTCACCGGTTTGTTGGAGTGATTTTCACGAGCCATGCCAACCAAATGTCATGAACCTTATCAATTTGATTTCCCTTCTCACACTTTTGCTGTGGTTTCAAATCACTAAAATTCAAACCCTTGTGTTTTTATTTTGTTACCAAATGCAAGAAGGTGAATTTTGGATTTTAGATACAAATTCAGGCCTTCAAATGACCTGAAAGCATTACAGAAATGTACATGCGGCATGCACGACCTCATCAGTACCATCTAAATGATGGGGCTCGAAGTGGATGGGGTACAGCCTGAAAATTATAATGATAGAATGATCCTGGTCATCTAATAACCACGGTGCGAATCCAACAGGACAAAATTACACGTGCCATGCAATCAGCGTGCGGTGCATACAACCAATGTCGCCGCTCGGGTCACACATGCAACACTAGCCTGTATGTGGGATATCTGAACCGTGACTAAGGTGGGTCGAAACCTATACATGACCCAGTAAAAAAAATTAGCTTAGTCCACTCATTAGTAAGGCCATCTATGTACAGTAACAATGGATGGTCTAGAAAGAAATAATCCAACGGTCCAGATTAAGGCCCTCCTGATGAACATACGAGCACCTTTTCCGCTTCAGATTAACTGAACCATCTGATCCGCATAATGCAACCTTTCAGATGTCCCAAACTCGTGCCACCTGGCACGTGTCCTGCCTGTAAAGGTGCCAGGCGTGTGGGAGATCCGCCCCTTCAAGAAAGTGAAACCCGTTGACGTGGCCAAATTGGACGGGGATTGTGCAGTAAGGCAGTTACCACCCTTCACCATGGTCTGAAGACCTTGTGGGCCCCACCATTATTTATGTATTTTATCCACGCCGTCCATCTGTTTTTTCGAACTTATTTTAGGATATGTGCCCAAAATTGAAGCATATATAAAAGCTAGAGTATACCACAACATAGGAAACAGTAGGAATTGAATGCCTACCGTTGAAATCTTATTTGGGACCATAGAAGTTTTGGAGTTTTCTCTTTATCCAGGTCTGCGTGACCTTTTGAACAGGCTAGATGGAAAATAAATATCATTGCGGGCTCTCTGAAGGATTCAACGGTTGTGAATGTTATTATCCCCACTGTTTCATGTGGTGCGGTCCACTTAATCTCTGGAGATCTTTTAACTTTTAGCCTCGTGCCTTAAAATGACCTGACAAGACAGATGGACAGCCTTTATAAAGACATAAATCACGGCAAGCCCCACAGAGTCCTGCCACGACGTGGAGGCTCTCTACACGAGACACGCTCTTAACCTAAAAGGACATGTTCCATCCATCAAACAGATGCACGTGACAGATGAAAAATGAGACAACATCACGAAGTACTGATCAACAATTCACGTGATGGACAGTTGATCAGGTGGTCCATCACGTGGATTGTTCATGAGCAAAAATAAAATAAAATATAATAATAATAATAATAATAATCAAAGCATTCGAGCGAATGCATAGTTAGGCAAAGGAGGTAAAAAAAAAAAAAATCATTTCTTGATGTTAGACAGGCCATGGACGCCTCAATGGAGGGGCCGGATCGTACGAATACAGCCTCGGAAGGACTTAAACAGGTACAATGACTTACCAACAACCCCAACTTTACAACTAACTATTATAATCATGGTTATGATATGTGCTTGTAAAGCTATCAACGATAAGGGGGAAATAACGATAAAAGAATGCGACCGGTCCAATGAATTTATTAAATTAACATCATTTGTAAGATAAAAGTTCTTTTTAGTTTAAAAATTATTATTTTCAGTTAGCTTGTTATTTTTTATATTTTATTTGCTAGAGGGTTGTAGAATTTTTCTTTTATCTTAAAGTCTTAAGTCTATATATTAATAATGAAGATTGATCAAACCAAAAACTTAAACACATACCTTGGTGTAAAGATATTTCTGATGCCGTCAAGAGGAGAAATTTGATTTTCTATATGTTATATTCTTTCAAATTTCTGTAAATAAAGTTAAAGTTTTATATTTGTATGTATAATAGGATTAAGATTATACTTATAGAAAAATATAGTTGAATAAACTTATACATATATATATATATATATATATATATATATATATATATATATATATATATAAGTCATCACATCATAAATTTGCCTATTTATCTAAACACAGCGTATAAAAAAATACAGTCCAAGTACTGATCCGTCCCAGACCTACCTATATTGATCACAACTATGATGGAGCTCACCAAATTGCTCTGTTTGAATAATCCACTGGTTATATCAAAACCAATTATCATGTGTGGCCCACCTAACAAAAGTCATCCCATCTTTGCTTATATAAATCACATTCAGTGCATTATAAACAATAACTCAATCAACCATTCCAATTTTATTTTTTTAGAACTCTCTCTCTCTCTCTCTCTCTCTCTCTCTCTCTCTCTCGTCGTGTATTATATGGTTCCATGTAGAAAAAAGTTGTGGATGCTCTCTTCCTTTCCACCATGAAACCCCTTCACTAATTCAGTTGGCAAAAGTCATAACAATTGGATATTGGGCCGTCCAATCACTACAATTTTGAGACCATATGGATACTGGGGCAATTACTATACCATTTGAGATATAAAAAGGGTAAAAAAAAAAAAAAAAAAAAAAAAAAAAAAAAACACAAGCATTAATTATGTAGAAACAATTCAAATTTGGAAAGTAATATGATCTTTAAGCAGGGGACATTTGCATATATATATATATATATATATATATATATATATATATATATATATATATATATATATATATATATATATATATATAAACTCAAATTCGTGGACTGTGTTTGTTAAAATTGGACGATTGAATGTTTATTAGTTTTAACTGAAGTAATTTTTTGTCCATGATACATCTAAGCTATGAAGCATAATTTGTATAATTGAAGTTGAATTACTAGCAACTAGCTATCAATTTCCAAGCAACTTCGAGGTGCGTGCGTGTAGCTGGCCATGCCTTGCCCCTTTATGATCAAAAAGTGCTTTACAACAACTGATTGCGGGAGTCAGATCGTCTTAATGTACATGTAATGACCCACTAGAGGAGCTAGGGCTTTAATAGGTTGTCCTGTCAATCGTTACCTCTATTGTATGTACAGTTGGACCACATGATTTTGGATGGACTTGATTGATGCAGATGTATTGCATGTGTATGTCATATGAGTGGATGCATATGATACTTTGTAAACCTTTGGAGATTCAAGTGAAATCATAACCAACGGAAATGTATTTTTCTCCTTCCAAAAGAAGAACACAACAAAAGCAAAAGACGAAGGTGAGGCGAAATTACATCTTCCTATTTTATAATTCTTGCCTTATCTTAAAATCATATATATCCTAACTGAGACTAACATTTATTACTTATAATACTAAATTTGATATGGAGTCATATGTGAAATGTTGACATCTTTTGCTATGACTTGGAAGATGAGGGTTGTTGTGGGTATCTAGCAAAACTTTGTAAGCCTCACTGAGATGTTTGTGTTTTATCTATGTTGTACGTACATTTGATTATTTTATTTCATGATAAAGGCTCAAAAAGCTTTCAATGGTAGGCATTCAATCCTCACTATTTTCTATGTGTTCTACTTAAGCTTTTGATCAGCTTCATTCTTGAGCTTATGCCCCAAAACAATATGAAAAAAATAAAATAAAACAAATGAACAATATGAGTCTAACACATACATTATGGTGTGACCCACAAAATTCTGACTTAGAAATACCTGTAATGCTATTGGGTAGGGTTCGTGTTCCCTGGTGAAGTTCCGGGTCCTTTACAAACACATTTATAAAATTATTAATAATATTACCTCCAATTCAAAATAATTACAATAAATCAAACATGCGGGACCATTAGTTCATTTAGCAAGACTTATAAAATTGGATGGTTGGGATTAGCCAATCACAATAATTTTGGGACCGTGGCCATATACATGGTCACTACCATTTCCCATTTATATATAAATTATATAGTAATTTGCATTTATGGAGTAACATAATCCTAAGGCTTAGAATTTGTACACATGGCATATATTAACTCAAGTTAGACTATTTAGATTGTGGGGTCCATTGACATAGAGTTAGAGTCTCAAAAAAATATTATTGTTGGCATGATCCTAGCCTTTGATTTGTGTACATTGCTAGTTAAAATAGGATGATTCCATGTTTTTAACTGTCCCATAAAATTTTACCAACTTGATATTTAGATAATGAAACAAGTAATTTTTAGTCCATTATATATCCAAGTAGGAAACATATATTGGACAATTGAAGTTGGAGTACCTGCAACCCAAGTCGGCAATTTCCGACCACATTAGAGATAGCCCCTTTATCTATAACTTTTCTTCTCCACATATTTTTTAGCCAAAAGTGCTTTATTACGGTCAATTAGGACCGTCCAATAAAAAAAGGATAAGTCCAATCATCAACTTTAATGAGTCACTACGCGGATTGCCTGTGCCCCTGGTCACGTGGTAAAGTTCCTGCAATAAGAAGCGATGTGGGATCCACAGAGATGCCCGTGATAGATCCACTCCGTTCATTAGTTTCTCAACCTAACAATAGAATAAGGGTTCAAAAATCAGAATATACAGTACTAAGGTGGGCCACATGACAGAAAACAGAAAGGATTGAACTCCTACCAAAGGAAACTCTGTGTGGGCCACAGAACCTTTGGATCAGGATGATACTTGTACCTACAATTTATTCCAGCATTAGTAACATTATGAAGGGTTTGGATGGCATATAAGCATCATGGTCGGCTCCAGGAAGGTTTCAATGGTGGACATTTCCATTCAAACTATTTCCTGTAATGTGGCCCACATGAATTTCGCATCTTCCTTATTTTTGGAATACTGTCCTATTGTGAGGTTTAGAAACGAGATATTTCCGACTGTACGACCCATTTATGGCCCATTTCCGAGACGAAGCCACCTCATTTTACCTTCCAAGAATAAGCCCCAGATGTACGGACGCCTTCCCAAAGGTCGAAAATGCCCCTGCTTTTCCTTCCGCGAGAGGATCGGCCGCTGACGCTCCTCGAACTCCGAGTTGCACGAACGGTTCAAAAGATATCAAAGTTACATGGCCACAGTCATGTATTTATTACATCCACAATGTTCATCCATATTTCGAGATCATTTCGGAGCATTATCGGAAAAAAAAAAAAAAAAATCATACGCAAAGATCAAATGGACCACACCACAACGATCAGCAGAAAATTGATTTTCACCGTTGAAACTTTTGTAGGGCCCACCATAACATTTATTTTCCATCCAATCTATTCATAAGGTCATAAAGACCTGGATGAAGAGGTAAAACAAATTTCATAATGATCCAAAACTTCTGCGACCCCTAGAAGGGTTTCAATGGTAGACGTTGAATCTTCTACTGCCCTTTACAGTGTGGTCCACTTGATAGCTAAATCTGTCTTATTTTTCGTCTCAAGACTTGATACGAGTTCACCGAATAGATGGATGGTTTGGATATAACACATACCTCATAAAAGGACCCACAAAGGAGGTGGGGATTACAACAGAAAATAAAAATATAAAAAAAATCTTGGAACTTATGGCTACGGATTATAACCGTAGCCATAACCACAGCCCATGTTTTTCCAATATGTCCTTTACTATATATCGAACGCCTTTCGATATGTACTTCGATGTATCGAAGGTATTTTGATACGATCGAAAAGGGTCCAGAACTGTCCAGTGTGTTTGTATAAAAATCCAGCAATTTTCTATACATATCGAAGATATGTATTGAAGCTATAGCTACGGATTATAGCCGTAGCCATAACTGTAGTCGGTAATAGTATGCAAAATTTGTTTATTTTTTTATTTTTTATTTTTACATGGAGAAATTTATTCTACCTACAATTTTCTCTAATACGTAATTATATAAATATGTATATATAAGCATATAATTTTTTTCCCTCTTTTTCTCATTTCTTTCTTTATTCATTTAACAAGAATATCTTCTAAACCAAAATTAGTTACTTGACATACCATATATGATTTTGGGGTATGAAAAGCTACTTTAGCCAACTAACTTTATTATTTTCCAAGATTCCATCAAGTCGATGGTCAAAAATCCATTTCATTCACTTCGCGGACAATTTCAATCAGTTTGTGGTCATTTCTATGCACTTCACGGTCAATTTGCTTCACTTCACGGTCATTTTCATGCATTTCACGGTCATTCCCAGCAATTCCGTGTTGATTCACGGTCCTTTTCATGCACTTCACGGTCAATTCTCTTCACTTCACGGTCATTTCCATGCACTTCACGGTCAATTCCCTTCACTTCATGGTCATTTCCATGCATTTCACGGTCATTCCCAGCAATTCCATGCTCATTCACGGTCAATTTGACACACTTCACGGTCAATTCACTTCACTTCACAGCCATTTCCATGCACTTCGCGGTCAATTCACTTCACTTCACCATCATTTTCATGCATTTCATTGTCATTCCCGGCGATTTCGTGTTCATTCACGGTCAATTCGACACACTTCATGTTCAATTCACTTCACTTTCTGCCCATTTCCACGCACTTTACGGTCAATTCCCTTCACTTCACCGTCATTTCCATGCATTTCACGGTCATTTTCGGCGATTCCGTGTTCATTCACGATCAATTCGACGCACTTCACGGTCAATTCACTTCACTTCACGGCCATTTCCATGCACTTCGCGGTCAATTCATTTCACTTCACCATCATTTCCATGCATTTCACGGTCATTTGCGGCGATTCCGTGTTCATTCACAGTCAATTCGACGTACTTCACGGTCAATTCACTTCACTTCACAGCCATTTTCATGCACTTTGCGATCAATTCACTTCACTTCACCATCATTTCCATGCATTTCACGGTCATTCTCGGCGATTCCATGTTCATTCACAGTCAATTCGACGCACTTCACGGTCAATTCACTTCACTTCACGGCCATTTCCACGCACTTCGTGGTCAATTCACTTAACTTCACCGTCATTTCCATGCATTTCACAGTCATTCATGGCAATTCCGTGTTCATTCACGGTCAATTCGATGCACTTCACAGTCAATTCACTTTACTTCACAGCCATTTCCATGCACTTCGCGGTCAATTCACTTCACTTCACCGTCATTTCCATGCATTTCACGGTCATTCCCGACGATCCGTGTTCATTCACAGTCAATTCGACACACTTCACGGTCAATTCACTTCACTTCACGGCCATTTCCATGCACTTCGCGGTCAATTCCCTTCACTTCACCGTCATTTTCATGCATTTCACGGTTATTCCCGACGATTCCGGGTTCATTCACAGTCAATTCAACGCACTTCACGGTCAATTCGACGCACTTCATGGCCATTTCCACGCACTTTGCGGTCAATTCACTTCACTTCACCGTCATTTCCATGAATTTCATGGTCATTTCCGGCGATTCCGTGTTCATTCACGGTCAATATGACGCACTTCACGGTCAATTCACTTCACTTCGCGGCCATTTCCATGCACTTCGCGATCAATTCACTTCACTGCACCGTCATTTCCATGCATTTCACGGTCATTCTCGGTGATTCCGTGTTCATTCACGGTCAATTCACTTCACTTCACGGCCATTTCCATGCACTTCGCGGTCAATTCACTTCACCATCATTTCCATTCATTTCACGGTCATTCCCGATGATTCCGTGTTCATTCACGGTCAATTCGACGCACTTCACGGTCAATTCACATCACTTCACGGCCATTTCCACGCACTTCGCAGTCAATTCACTTCACTTCATCGTCATTTCCATGCATTTCACAGCGATTCCCAGTGATTCCGTGTTCATTCACGGTCAATTCAACACACTTCACGGTCATTCACAATGAATTGACTGCGAAGTGCGTGGAAATGGTCGTGAAGTGAAGTGAATTGACCGTGAAGTGCGTCGAATTGACCGTGAATGAACATGGAATCGTCGGGAATGGCCGTGAAATGCATGGAAATGACGGTGAAGTGAAGTGAATTGACTGCGAAGTCCGTGGAAATGTCTGTGAAGTGAAGTGAATTGACCATGAAGTGCGTCGAATTGACCGGAATGAACACGAAATCGCTGGGAATGACCGTGAAATGCATGGAAATGACAGTGAAGTGAAGTGAATTGACCGCAAAGTGCATGGAAATGGCCGTGAAGTGAAGTGAATTGACCGTGAAGTGCGTCGTATTGACCGTGAATGAACACAGAATCGCCGGGAATGACCATGAAATGCATGAAAATGACGGTGAAGTGAAGTGAATTGACCGTGAAGTGCGTGAAAATGACCATGATGCGAAGTGAATTGACCGTGAAATGTGTCAAATTGACCGTGAATGAACACGGAATCGCTGGGAATGACTGTGAAATGCATGGAAATGGGCGTGGAGTGAAGCGAATTGACCGTAAAATGTGTGGAAATGACTGTGAAGTGAAAGAAATTGACCGTGAAATGCGTGGAAATGACTGTGAATCAACACGGAATTGCCGGGAATGACCGTAAAATGCATGGAAATAACTTTGAAGTGAAGCGAATTGACCGCGAAGTGCGTCAAATTGACCGTGAATGAACACGGAATCGCCGAAAATGGCCGTGAAATGCATGGGAATGACAGTGAAGTGAAGTGAATTGACCGTGAAGTGCGTGGAAATGTCTGTGAAGTGAAGTGAATTGACCGTGAATGAACATGGAATCACCGGGAATGACCATGAGATGCATGAAAATGACGGTGACGTGAAGTGAATTGACCACGAAGTGCGTGGAAATGTCCGTGAAGTGAAGTGAATTGACCGTGAAGTGTGTCGAATTGACCGTGAATGAACACGGAATCGGCAGGAATGACCGTGAAATGCATAGAAATGGGGGTGAAGTGAAGCGAATTGATCGTGAAATATGTGGAAATGACCGTGAAGTGAAGGGAATTGACCGTGAAATGCTTGGAAATGACTGTGAATCAACATAAAATTGCCGGGAATGATCGTGAAATGTATGAAAATGACCGTGAAGTGAAGCAAATTGACTGTGAAATGCGTAGAAATGACCGTGAAGTGAAATGAATTGACTGTGAAATGCGTTGAAATGACCGTGAATCATAGGGCTGTAAATGGTCGGGTTCGGGGCGGGTTTAGCCAAAACCAGACCCGCCCATCTACTAAACGGGTCTGGGTCCAAATTTTAGACCCAGACCCTTTTACTAAATGGGCTGTCGGGTGAGTCCGAAGTCAACCCATTAGACCCATTTATAAATGATGCAGTGCCGTAGAGAGGAGATCATCCGACCCATTTATAAATGGGTCGAGTCTAACGGGTTTGATTAAGAGAGATCCAGACCCTGAACCAAACCCGTTTAGAAACGGGTCCAATGGGTCTAACGGGTCCAACAGGTTGTTGATGCATGAGAAGTGTAGTTCTGTTTTTAGCCTTAAATAAATAAACTTTTTCCAAAAATTTGAAATTATTTTAAATATCATTCAAATGGAATGTTTGTAAATGTTAAAGTTATAGAAACAAAATTAAAAATTTGATAAATTAAACAAGATATATCTTAGGATTCAATTCTACACCAATCCTCCAACTCATTAGAATCATCATCCACTTCTACTACATGCAACTCCTCCTTCAAATTTATAAATTTTACACATGACATACAACCTAGTTAATAGAGATTTAGGAAAGACTTTTCCATATTAACTAATGATTATACATCTATTGGCTGGAGTTGATCTTAAATAAACAATATGGTGGGCCAGATAAAAAATAAGGAGGTATATCTTATTTTCAAACTAGTTTGTATTTTATTTTGAAGTGGGAACGTCATTAGTTTCTTAATATATAAGGAAGTGGGAACGCCAGTAGAATATATAAGGAAGTGGGAAGGATATGGGTGCAGGCGTGTCGAGTGTCCTGGGAGGGTCTCATGTAAGGTAGACCGGACTCCGCCCATTTATTAACAGGTTTCGGGGGTCGAGTCGGGCCGGGTCAAATGAAAGGAACCTGCACCTGCACTTGACAAATGGGTCTATCCTTGGACCCGGACCCGTAACATTTAGCAAACGGGTCGGGTTTGGGTCGGGTCTTAATGGGTCGGGTTCGAGTACCCCATCGGGTCCGCTGACCCATTTACAGCCCTAGTGAATCAACACGGAATCGCCGGGAATGAACATGAAATGCATGAAAATGACTGTGAAGTGAAGCGAATTGACCGTGAAATGCAAAAAAATGATCGTGAAGTGAAGGGAATTGACCGTGAAATGCGTGGAAATGACCGTGAATCAATACGAAATTGTCGGGAATGACTGTGAAATGCATGGAAATGACCGTGAAGTGAAGCGAATTGACCGTGAAGTAAATGAAATGAGCAAAATTGACTGCGAACTGATTGAAATTGACCGTGAAGTGAATGAAATGGATTTTCGATCATTGACCTGATGGAATCTTGAAAAATAACCAGGTTGGTTGGCTGAAGTAGCTTCTCCTACCCCAAAATCATATAGGATACGTCAAGTAACTAATTTTGATTTAGAAGATATTGTTGTTAAATGAATAAAGAAAGAAATGAAAAAAAAAAAGAGAGAAAAACATTTTATATGCTTATATATACCTATTTATATAAATATGTATTAAAGAAAATTGTAGGTAGAATGAAGTTCTCCATGTAAAAAAATAATAAAAATAAATAAAATTTCATAGATTGGCACAAACTACAGTTATAATCCTAGCTAAAAGGTAAAATACCTTTTTCGATTAATCGAAAGATCTTCGGTTAATCGAAAATTGCAGGATTTTGGAGGCAAACTCACTGGGCAGTTCTGGACCTTTTTTTATTAATCCAAAGACCTTCGATATATTGAAGTACATATCAAAAGACCTTTGATACATATAAAAGGACATATTGAAATGGCTACGGTTATTATCCGTAGCTATAGAAAGGCTAGTGGTTTCTTTATTTATTATTTTTATTATTTTATTTTTTTGCTGTTGTAATCCCCACCTCTTTTTGTGGGTCCTATTATGAGGTATGTGTTATATCCAAACCGTCCATATTTTTGGCGAACTCTTATTAAGGCTTGAGACAAAAAATAAGACAGATCTAGCTATCAAGTGGACCACACTATTAAAGGCTATGGAGGATTGAACGTCTACCATTGAAACCCTTTTAGGGGGTCACAGAAGTTTTGGATCATTATGAAACTTGTTTTTCCTCTTCTTCCTGGTCTTTGTGACCTTATGAATAGATTGGATGAAAAATAAATGTTATGGTGGGCTACAAAATTTTTAACGGTGAAAATCAATCTTCCCTCTACTCTTTGTGGTGTGGTCCAGTTGATCTTTAGATATGATTTTTTTTTTTTTTTTTGATAATGCTCCGAAATTATCTCCAAATATGGATGAACGTTGTGGATATAATAAATACGTAACTGTCGGGCCCATGTAACTTCGATATCTTTTGAACCGTTCGTACAACTCGGAGTTGGAGGAGCGTCAGCGCTCGTCTTCGAGCGATCTGCTTACGGAAAGAAAGCAGGGGTATTTTCGACCTGAGAAATGGGGCCGTACAGCTGGGGCATATTCTTGAGAGGTAAAAAGCAAGTGGGCTTAAAAAGGTTGTGGGCCATATACTGGTCGTACAGTTGGAAATTTCTCGTTTAAAAACTAATGGACGGAGTGGATTGACCCTACATAGCTTCCCACTACAGGAACACCTGTGGCTGCGATCCACGTCCGCTTTAATAGGTTGTCCTACCTGTAGATAAAGTGTGTGGGTATGCGCCGTTTCGTGGTCTTTCTCGAACCTTTTCTGTTATTCTTCTTTTTTGTGGTGGTATTTTAGTAGATCTTGTTCGTTAAGCATGTCGACGATCACATCTCAATCCTTTTCTAGACTGAATTTATAGTTGGACCACATGATTTTGGACGGACTCGATTGACTTACATGAATGGCATGTGTACGTCAGATGAGTGGGTGCATATGATACTTTGTAGATCTCCAGAGTATCTTGAGAAGCCTTATAGTTACGGAAAGAGAAATTGACAAATGTGAACGCAACCTTTTAGCCGGCGTCTTTTTAACGCGCTCTCGAACTTTACTTGCCCAAAGTAACCCATTCTGTACGGACACACAATTTCTCTTATTTGTACGCCCGTCGCTTTCACAAGCTGGCAAAAGCAAAAGTAATAAAGAAGCGAAGACAGGACAGACACGGATTTCCTGCAACCCGGGTTACAGGCAATTCGTGCAACCCCAGGCACCATGCAGCCTACCGTGATGTTTATGTTATATCCTCTCCGTCCATACGGTTTTTCAGAAAATTTTAGAGCATCAGACCAAATTAGAGAGGGATCCAAAACTCAAACGGGCCACACTATAGGAAAGAGTGGAGATTAAAATGCCTGCCGTTGAAAGCTCTGTGGGGCTAACTGTGATGTCACATGACATCAATGTATTTATACGGTGAATCTCGCGTGGATGAAGGGAAAACACATGATCCAAAACTAATGTGGCCCCAAGAAAGATATCCACGGCAGTCATTCCAATCTCCAGTTTCCTGTAGTATGGCCCACTTGAATTTGGATCATATTATAAAATGAGCTCGCAAAAGGAATGGACGACATGGATATAATACAAACAATAGTACGGTGGGTCCATAGTGCTTGGGGTAGAGGAATCCCATGCAATTCGCAGGTAATACCATCCAGAGCTAGGCAGAATCCGACCTGATCCGAATAGAATCGAAGGCCTAGATCGGTACGGATCAAGTAAGATCACTCAGATCCGATCGTACATTGGATCAAGTTCGGATTGATTCGATCCGAAATCAGAAGGAACCCTAACCCATCTTTCTCTACCTGAAGGAGGCGCCGCACCCTCCTATCTCTCTTTCTTTCTCTCCCTCTTTCTCTCCTGATTTCCGTCGTCTCCTTCCTTAACTCTTCTTTTTTCTCCTTCTTTTTCTCCCGGTTTCCCATACCTCCTTCTTACTCTCCTCTTTTCTCTCCCCCTCTCTCTCCCTATACTCAACTCAATTCTTGATTTGGTTTCCCAGACTGAGTCAGACTCAGTTCGAGTCAGGTTAACAAGGATTCAGATCAAATTGAGTCAGCCTTGCTAGACTTGGTCTTAGATCACATTGAGTTCGTTGAAAAATTGGATCGAGTCGTGTTGGACCCAATCGATGCCCACCTCTAATACAATCCATGGGAAGTGATTGCATACAGGGTAAATTCCATGGGGCCTACCATATATGTCCTATCCATGCTGTCCATCTATTTTTTCAAATCATTTCAATACAAATGTGAAAAATTGAAGCATATCCAAAGCTCCCATGGACCACACCACAAGAAACAGCGGGGACAATGACATGCACCATTGAAACCTTCCTAGGGCCCACAAAGATGTTTATATGTTATCCAACCTGGTAATAAGGGCACACAGGCATGGATGAAGGGGAAACAGAAATATCAGCTTGATCAAAAACTTCCATTGCCCTAAGAAGTTTTTAAGGGTAGGTATTCAATTCAAGTTGTTGCCTGTGTTGTGGCCCACTTGAGCTGCGGATATTCTTGAATTTTGGTCTTATGCCATGAAATGGGTTCATAAAATGGATGGACAGTGTGGATAAGACAAATACATACGCGTTGATGCAAGAGGTAGCAATAGACATTTTATGTTTTTGTGTATGGACAAGCGAATTCGGGTCCACTCGATCAACGGACTGGATCTCATCCACGTGTAGTATTTGGATCGAAAAGAGGGAGTTTCCTGCTTGGGTGAGGGACGGAGAAGACTATATAGACTTTAGATCATGTTTACTAATTTGCCGCACGTGTGGAGCTGAACACACGTGTGTATGATATTCTAGCTTTCTATGAGGATGGAAATAATGCTTAGATCTTATGCTAACACATTCACTCTTCAAGTGGGCCGCAGCATAAAAAGTAATTGACGGTTAAAATTGTTTTTGGCAGCCATTCATTTGTTTTGATTTGCTCTGGCCCACCTGAGGTTTGAAATGACCTGATTTTTATGCCAGAAGATCTAAACGCTGTAGATCAGCTGATGGAAAGCTCAGATCTCGCACACACGTGTCACGTAATAACACATCCCTTCCTATTTAGATTTCGTTATGCCTGTGTTTCGATGATCTGGACCGTCCATGTTTTGCAGTCTGTTATCCTATACGGCCTGTCATAAGAAGCCTACTCTAAATTTTGGACAATCAAAAGAAGATTTTCAATGGATCGCATTCAAATCTAACAATCAAATGGATCCTTTTTTAAAATCTGATTATGGGACATTAGCTTATTTATAATAGCTGGAATATTAACAGTTCAGATCATCAGTTAGATCTAGAGGTGTACATGAGAAGAACTGAGTCGAGCTTGGCACGCCTCGACTCGGCTCGGCCACTTGCTGACCTTAGCTCGAACTCGGCTCAGCTTAGTCCTCGAGCCTGGTTGGTCAGCTCAGCTCAGTTCAACCAGCAGCTCGGGCCAGTTTAAGCCAAGATCGAGCTGAGTTTGCCCACATGGAATTTTCACGAACACATTGTCTGCACTTTCAAAATCTCATTGTATATAAAACATCAACCTAAGTTTTACAGGTATTTTATCAAAAACCCCGTAAGCAAATAAAAATCAAGAAAAATAGGATATTTGTTTCATATACGTACCTTCCTTGCCACCAGCCACACTTCATTAAGTCATTTCATCAAACACTAGGTGAGCAACAACAATATCAAAGTAACCGAGTCACCGAACTGAATCGATCCGAGTTCGGTTTGACTTGGGTTCGATTTGAGTCAGGTCGAACTTGGTTCAAAATTTTTTCGAGATAAAAAAATCAGCTCGACTCGGCTTGAACTCAGTTTCGAACCGAGTCGATTTAAGCTTTTTCGAGTCGAGTCGAGTCGAGTGAGCTACCGAGTTAACTCTACTCGTGTACAGCCCTAGTTAGACCCTTCGTTACCGTGAGTCACCCCTATCAGCCCTGACTCGGCCGAGTTGCAACTTGACTCAGGCCCGAACGAGTCGGGTCCAGCCATATTTCGAGTTACAATGTTAAGTTGAGACAACCGATCGATACTATGGAAAGGCATGACACCGTGGACGTGATAGAAGTGTATGTGCCCGTGTGAAATCTGAGACGCCCACGTGTTATATCCATTTACAGGAGATTGGGCCCCACACATAGTCCAAGCTAAATCATGCCCTTAAGGCCCACTTCAAATTAACACGTTTTTAAATTTTTTTGTGTGCGCGTGTGGGGGCCAGTAACATCTCTTCGACGTTTTATTATCCATAGGGGTGGTGAGACCCACACGAGAGGGTATTAATGATGTAAGGGGTATGTGGGCCCCATCAAATCCCTATCTGATGATTATTTCTCTTCAATCCTTTGGAAAATGGATAAGCGAGAGAGCGGATTAGGTGAGACCCCTGCCTCACCCAAGACGTTGGCCCCTTACCGTGGGCCCTACCTTGGTATATGTATTATGTATCCGTACCGTCCATCTGTTTTTTCAGATAATTTTAAGACATTGTACCAAAAGCTAAGTAGATCCAATTATCGGTTGTACCATACCATAAGAAACAGTAGTGATTGATCATTAATGGGCCACAAAAGTTTTAGACCAAGCTGATATATTATATATATATATATATATATAAATATTTATATATATATATATATATATATATATATATATATTCCCCTTCATCTAGACTTATATGACCTTATAAACAGATTAGATGGTAAATAAACACACGGAAACATTAAGGTGCGCCCTAAGAAGTTTTTAATGGTAGGATGGACAATCACCACTGTTTCTTATGGTATGGTCCACCTGATAATTGGATCTGCTTGTTGGATAATGCTATAAAATGATCTGTAAAAACGGATGGACAGCGTGGATAGATAATACATATATCAAGACGGGCCCCACTGTAACCCCACAGTAAGGGCCGCACTGTCTTCGGTGAGGCTGGGGTCTCACGTAATCCGCTCTCATTGTTTTGAGGAGCCCGGATCCACTGCAAGGGCTTGCCATGATCAGTACATGGCATTAATCATGTGGTGTGGCCCACCAAAGTTGTGGAATGGCTTAATATTTTGGACTTCCATTCATCCTGGTGGAACTCATCTTCTGAATGGACTGGATGGTCTACACAAACTTCTTGGGTCCCACACATAATCTAGACGGTATTAGCTGCGGGCATCTCCATTCCAACTGCTTCCCGTGTTGGGGCCACCTGAGTTTTGGATCGGTCAAAATTCTCAGCCAAGGAGAACACGAAGGGGCTTGTTTGATGGACGGGTTGGATGCTATGCACACTTGACAGTGGGCCCCACAAGTCCCCTTATAGGTTAGGCCGATCTAAAAGGTTTTGCAGCAGGTCCAACCTCTTTGAGAATCCACGTGAGATGACTTAATAAAAAAAAAAAAAAAGAAAAAAAAAAGCCAGACATTAGACAGGTTACTGTCCAACTCTGCTTGTGGGGCCACTGTAATTGGTGTATGTGCTTTACATCTATGCCATCCATTCGAATTGAAAACTTATTTTAAGGCATGATCCAAAAAATGAAGTAGATCCAAATTTTCTTAGGTGGGCTATAGTACAAGATACAGTTGTGATTGAATCCCCACCATTTAAAAGGTCTACTGGAATGTTTATTTACCATCCAAGACTTGGATGAAAAAACTATGCAAATACAGTTTTGTCCAAAACTTTTGTGGCCCACGAGATTTTTAATGATCATTTTGTACTGTTTCTTATGCTATGTTCACCTATGATTTAGATCTGCTTCATTTTTTAGAGTATGCCTATTGTTGCTCAAATCTGGACGGGCAGAGGCCACCTCTTTTGGGCGAGCAAGTACCTACACCAGGAGTATATGAAAGACAATGAGAGTGTCGGTTGTGGCCGGGATCCTCCGATGTCTAAGTCAGGTGAGTTGAATTAAAATAAAAATAGGACTCGAGTTACGGTTTTTGTGTGTACTTGCTCCTATTAGCAGTAGATGTATTTATATGGTGCTTAGACGACTCTTGAACTTATGTATCTTAGAGGGATATGGTCATCTTGCGTATCTGGATAGGACGCGCCATATACGCCGAAAGGTTCTTATTTGGATGTGGACATGCTTCTAAAAGTATTGTCGAGCTAACCTTGGTTGGTATGATCTTCGGCTAGGATCTTACCGGATCTCTCATTCTGGTAATAGACAAGATTTTATCTAGATATCCCGCTTCTCATATCGGGATCGATAAGGTCAGCTCGGCAAATAAGTCACACTGCTAGCTCTACCTTTGAATAGTTCAACTCGGTGTTGGTCTTTTGAAGTCGGCTCATCTTGTAGTTGATACCTCGATGGCTTTAAGTAATTCGTTGTGGTAACTCTCAATCGGTTCAATTCTTATACAACGTGATTGGTCGCCTGTTTCGTAAATCAGTCCGATTTTCTTCGTGACAATATCCTAAAATGAGTTTTCAATATTTTTGGATTATACCCTAAAATGAGTTTTCAAAATGAATGAAAAGCATACATCAAATTGGGACCCACAACCAGTAATCCCACACACCTCGGTAGATTTGAGGATCCATGGAAGCCACACCTAAAAGACAAGGCCGATGAATTAGAAAATTTCATATGCATGTCCATCATTTTCTATGATGTCACCCTCCTAATAATTAAATAAACCTGAATTTTCTAAATCCCATTATCATAGTGGAGCTCACTTGATGTGTGGTTGAATGTCATGCATACAACATGATGGACCCCACAAAAAGGGACCTATAGTTTGGGATCCCATACACACCTTATAGTAGAGCCTTGCCCTAAAAAACAAGGCTGACCAGCCATTACATTGGCCTCACGGGAATTGGAAAATTTCAATGGACATTTATCATTTTCTATGATGTCACAAATTTAATATATAATTATATAAACTTGATTTTTCGGACATTCCATCATCAAAGTAGATCCAAACATTATTATAAACACAATATATATAATATATCCCACATAAAGGTTAATAGTATTTACCCATGGATAAGTTCAATGAATGTCATGATAGTAACCTTTACAGGCAAGTGAAAAGTATGGCGGGAAAAAGCTTATCCTGGACTCATATTTCCGTGGAATCATAACTTGCTCACTGAAGCACGTAAGAGCAAAGTCTTATTTTTGGGGATCCACATTCAAGAAAGGTTTCCTTCGTGGATTTAAAAATGAAATAAAATAAAAAATAAAGAAATCTTAGATTGACGTACGCAATGGCGTAAGACATGCCATCCTCTGCAACATGCATGCATGAATTAGACAAACTCAAAGCCAATATTCTTTTTACGTGCCCCAAGTGCAGAGTTCTATTTATTTATTTGTTTTTAATTCATCGAGAAGGTCTCATGTGCATGCAACCTACAGCCCTTAGGTTGGGCTGCCTGCCGAGGATCACCTTGTACAAAAATCAGTGTTAATTTCTAGCCGTTGATAAATAATAATATACAAATATGGTCTATTTAATGAGCAGATGTGGCAAATTTTTGAACCAGGTGATCCTCATGATGATGTGGAAAAATTAATAGAGGGGTTGGATGTGGTAAATAAATGAAAGATTGGAAATTATACATTGGGTGGATGACTAATGGTGGTCCATTCAGTTGGATCTAAGACATCCTCACCACAGGTTGTTTTCATTGGAAAATAACTCTAAATTGTAATCATTATCTTTAACACGTAGTTAGATAGTAAGATAAAAGAGGTATTATTATGTCAAGATGAAATCTTTCAGAATCCATTTCTATTTAACCAGTCATTTTCCAAGATAGACGAGGATTGTGATACAGGTGGAGTCCATTACGATGTTTCGAGGAATCCACCCTCCCTTATTTTGCTATCTTATGTCATGACATAAGCCTAAAAATAAGATTGATTCAAAACTCAAGTGATCACACAATAGAAATAGAGGAGATTGAACATTGAGATATTCGTGGGGCCATCGAAACTTTGAATCAGGCTAGTATATTATTTTGTGTTTTTAATTCATTAAAATAACTTTATTAATAAACCCTACAAATGTTTCAACCTTGGGCTTTCAATCCCCACTTTTTTTTGTCGAGTGGTTCACTCGAGTTCTGTATCTGTGTAATTTATGTGTAATTTATCACCTCATATTATAACATGAGCTAGCAAAACAGATGTATGAAATTAATTCTCACAAGCATCATGGAAGACCTCACTTAAATATACAATTCAAGTGACATAATTAAAGTTATTGTAGCATCTTGTTATTTCATGCGTGAAAACAAATAAGACAAATGAATGATGATCACAGCCGATTACGTGCCACTTTTAAATGAAGTTGTAATAATTGTTTTTTTGTCGGATCTAATCCAGATCAATCCTCCAATCCTAACCGGTCCCAACCTAATCTATAAAGAAATATGCTCGTTTACATCTAGACGTTTTATATCATGGATTGTACATTTTTTTCTATGGGATTGTACAGTGTGGCCCACTAGATGTCGAATGCACGTGACATATTGCTCATTTGCAGCTCAACGGACGGTAGGTTTTCCGTCCATCGACTAGATTATTTTTTATATTTAACAAAAAGTAACCCATATCTGCATGGGAATTGCTATTAGGCACACGTGTTCCATATCTGGACCATTCATTGTGGCACAATGTGAAGATGCTGTCACCCAATATAATCTGGCTGGGCCACTTATATATCAGGTGGACCACATGTGTAATGGATGATAAGAAGAAGAGGTATTCAATAGTATATATTCAGCTCACATGCATGGTCCATCTGATGCATGAATGGCGTGATTTTCTGGGATGAGCTTGCTCATATCGGGTCCCACCTGATGAGCGGCTCAGATCGTGCACATGCATGCGAAATTGGCACGTGCGTTGTGAATCGCCCCTCTTCTTAGTCAACTATGTCGGTCTTCTAAGGTCAAACTCTCTAATGCAATGCATGCACATGAGAGAGGAGTCCCTGAAGCTGTAGCATGGCTACTATTGCATTATTGCAGTACTGCACCTTTTCTCCTACCCACTTGTCACATCTGTTGGAATTCCAAGTGGTGACGGAGGTGGGTCCCATCATGAAGATCACCTGGCAAGAGAATCATCCGTATCAGTTCATCAAAGTGGTTGTATCTTTACGTTGGTTAAGGTCGTTCGTTGTTTGTTGATTTCGATGGTGTCTCACCTCAAGAATGGTTGTGATTTATTTCCTTTATAGGATTTTACGATGGGATCATTGATTTGAACGGATCAGATTTCCTACAAATATTACGTGTTGGATGGAAAGAGAGTGCAGTTGTATGCTGAGGCTGTACATAATAATTTCCATTATTAAACAATTAAAAGGAAAATGAGTAAGTAGACAGGAAGCTGCCGGACGGCGACTTTTGTCTTATTTAAGGATCGTAAACGACTGAGATTTTCCACGCCTGTGGAGCCCACCCATACACACGTGTCCACAACGTGCCGTATTGCACACGAGCCTAAGAGTACGATAACCAAGAAAGTCGGTTTGCATTTTGTACAACGTGGCTCACATGAAGAGAATGCGGTGGAAGCGGATTCTCGGGTGACCCTGTGCATTGGAAACCTTTCCCAACTCCCCATTAAGAGTCCCTGTCCGACCGTCTGATGACTACATGAGTTGAACCATTAATATGTAATTAATATAATATATATACACACACATGATAATAGATATAGAATTAAAATTTAGTCAAATTTTTGACGCGGCAAGATTTGGATATCCGATAATTTATAAAGCATGCATTTTTTGTAAACTTAGAAAATGATATATGCTCAATTGATGTGGGCGATGACATGTGAAGTATCATATCCAAAGCTTATATAAATTCAATGAAACTCATACGTAAAACTTCTATACTCAACTTTGAAAAGGGGTTGGAAAGAAAATGTGATGGGTTGATATGGGAAATATCATATGAAGACTCAAATATTAAGTCAATCCAAATCTAATAAAACTCATAGCTAAGACCTCTATACTTGAATCTCACGGAGGGGTTGAGAAAAGAAACTAATAATTATATTTATACTGTTCGTAACACCTAATGTAACATGCTTGTATTCTTATATGTTAAGCCTTTAGGGGAGTGTGTGTGAAACTCAATATCTATTTTGCCTGATTGTACGCTTTAAAATGGTATCTAAAAAACTTTCAGTAAAATACTAAAATTTAAATATCTAAATTACGAAAGATGAACTGAAAACAAAATGAAAATGGATTAAAAAGAATTTTCCGATAGAAGTATGGAAAAGAAAAAGAATACAGAGTTTTCGATTACTTATTTGAGTTACGTTTTCTAATCCAAAAACTTGAGAGAGACAACTATAGAATATACTTTATGTGATGTCAGACTAGATCCTACTACCTCAAGTGTTCAAAGTTGTGGGATGACTTTAAAGTTGAAATAGAATAGTGTTGTCTTTAAAGTTGAAATATAATAGAATAGATTAAGAGAATATACGGGAAATTGAGCTTCTTCGCTTTAAATAGTAAAGCTCTGCCTATGTCTCTCAGTTTCTTTCTTTTTCTATCATTAAAAATAAATAAATAAATAAATAAATAACCATCATCTATCTCTCTCGCTAGACTCTTCTTGTATAGGCATTTGAGAAGAGGTTCAGTTGCTTTGAGCCTGGGCTTTGGTATTAGTGCCAGGGTTGGACAAATTATATATAATAGATAGAGTCAAGAAGATTAGATCAAATGAGCCAAAGTCGGAGCCTAACGGTACAAACGGTGGAGCGTCTATTGCATTTGTGCTTAAACAGTGGAGCTACCATCGCATTGGCACTCTGCGTGTCTACACCCTGTCACCACGTAAATCCTTGGTGATGGGCACTATGAGGCCCATTGTGATATATGTGATTTATATATCCACATTTTCTAGATAATTTTAAGAAGTGAGCACAAAAATGAACTAGATACAAACCTCTAATAGACCACACCATTGGAAAACAATGGGGATGCTAATACCTACACTTCCCTAGGGCCAACATGATGTTTATTTGCCATCCAACCTATTCATAAGGTCACGCAAACTAGGATGAAGGTAAAAAAACAAATATTAGCTTGATTCAGAACTTTTGTGGCCCCTAAAAAGTTTTTAATGGTGGGCGTTCAATCACCACTGTTTCCTGTGGTGTGGTCTGCTTAAGCTTTGGAGTTGCTTCATTTTTGGTCCCGTTCCTTCAAATTGGTTAGAAAAGTGAATTGATCGCCTAGACAAAACAGATAATCACAGTACCTGCTACCAAAGATATACCTGGTCACGGGAATAAGTCGGGTGGGTTTTGGTTTAACCCCAAGCTGACCTGATCCTGAGAAGACGCAACCTATAACTAGACCCAACCTGAATTGCAACCCAAGGTGCCAACCCCCCAGCCCAACTGGAATTCCTCTATACTAGACCCAACCACCCAATGCAACCTAATGTGACCTGACCCAAAACCCAAATACATGTGACCTGACCCAAATTAATTTGTTAAATCCAAACCTAACCAAATTCCAAATATGGTTGCATTTTCCAACCCGAACGGGTGCAAGGGCCTTAACAACCCCACGTGAGCATGGGTCAATCAAGTTCAAGTTGACTTGAACCCAAGTTGCAACTCTTCCTGATGGTTTATTTCAAAATAAAATGACTTTGTTAGAAAAGGAATTTTGTCTTGTGTTTTGCTAATTTTTCAGTGGAAGTTTAGGCCCAGGTAGAAAATGACTAAAGAGAAGGTAAGGCGTGGGATTCTCTTTCTATATCATCGTTACCCACACAATTACTCATGGTGTAGTTAATAACTTGGGTCTAGGTCCATGGCTCGATGGTAGACTGGCTTTCTTTCAATGATCCAGTGCCCATGTGGAGTGGGTAGGTGTGTTTAAAAAAAAAAAGAAGAAGCAGCCAATTGACTATGGTTTTTAAAAGAAGGCTGGAAGGATTTTGAACATAGAAAATGGCATTTAGGTGATTTAAATGTCTTTACGTACCAACCAATAATTTAGATTCGATCAGCTTTGTTCCTTGAATATGCTGGTTTTACTTTTACATACTCCTGTCACCGGCATCTTCTCTTCTTTCTTTACCTACGGTCGATATCCGCAACCATACACGTATCGTAATTCCCTATCTTCCTCCCTGCATGTAGCCGCATTGTTTCTCTATCTACATGTAGCCTGTACCATCTCTCTTTATCTGTAGTTCACACAAGTTTTTTCCTTTCCTAATCTCTATATGCATATTGCACATGCCACACCCAACTCTATATATATATATATATATATATATATATATATATATATATATATATATATATATATATATATATATATATATATAATAGCATTGAGAGATTCTTTTTCAACCACATGCTCAATTATATAGAAGAAAATAAAAAAAAGATGCAAACCACGACATAGTGATATATGTGGTTTCCTTTTGATATGTACATGAATTCACACCACCCCATTATGTAACCCTTCCTTAATGATTGTATAAGCTTGACTTTTGGGACACTCCATTGTTCAGTAGGGCTCTCGTGATTCACGTGTTGTGTGACATGAACATCACACGAGCAGGCTCCATTATAGAAAGTAAAGATAAACTATCCAAAAACTACTAAATTCATATGGTGTAATGTGATGTGGTTGGATCACCTTTATCCTGGGGTGTCCTACTTCCGCCCTGTTGGACAGCTTAGATTACGTACACACACCCCAGTGGGCCAGGCTCATCATCTCTAGAATTAGAAATAGCCAGCTTCCCATCTTTCTGTCCGAAAATCGTTTCATAGCCATTAAAATGCACAAAATGAGTTAGGCACTTCTTCTTCTTTTTATTTTTAATTTTTCTGTCCCACATCCAACGGCCTCAAATGCGGAAAATTGGTTATAGGCTTTTTTTTTTTTTTTTCTGCCCTACATCCAAACAGGCTCATAGCCGATTTTTTTCTGCCTCACATCCAAGGACACCCAAATGAGGAAAATGAGTTGGGTTCTACCATCCAAAGTGAGGCCCACCAAATGAACGGTTTTGATCATTGAGAGAAAGAACCATTTGTGTTGGAAACAAGCAGATGTTGATTTGGGTGGTTGGGCCGGGGCACCTTACCTAGCTAACTACCACCGTTATCTCCGTCCTTGACCCCTCCCTCTCCACGTGCATCCCACGTGCAAGCTGGTTAGTTGGCTGTTGCCACTAGAGCCGTTCATCAGGTGAGTCCCATCTCGAAAATACTGTTGCCCAAGAATTAGGCGAGGCCACTACGGAAAAAACAAGTGGACGGCTTAGAAAAGCTTGACGCAGTTATATCCTGACGGTCCAAACTACGGCCCATGCTGATATTGGAGAACGAATATGAACCGTTGACTGTTATTTCCAAACAATAATCCATCAGACAGGCACCAATCAGACGGTTAGAACAACAGATACATCTGATTTTGAGATATCCTGGCTCACACACCCCGGTGGGCCCAGGTTCATTACTTATGGAATTCAGCCACGTGCTTCACGTGTATATTTTGCGGGTAGGGTGATCGTTGCTGTTGAGAAAAAGTGGCGGAATTATTCTGTTAATAGTTGATTGTGTTATCAGATGATTTGTGGAGGGTGGAGTTTTTTTTTTTTAATAATAATTTTTATTTATTTATTTTTTTTTTTAAAAAAAAACTTTGGAAATTTAGAACATTCGAAAGTGCATCAAATGTTACTCTAGCAAAAATTAACAATGGAGCTTGAGCATCTTAGCTAAGAGCAGCAAGGTGCTTAGTTGAGCAGTGCGCTGATGAGCAAATGATAGGTGATGCCGATCTTACAAACTAACATCCCTTAGCGTATGAGTGTAGGTTAACAATTCCTAAGATTAAGATCTTTCTTCAAATATTGCACACAAGTGCAGATGGAAATGTAATACAATTATTAGTTATGATTAAGTTGATCCTACATAGGATGAGGATGGACAAGACTTCTCTTAAAAACTAAAGTGTCCACATTGATGAAGGGTTGATATAGGACGTATAGCAAGCACATGCCTATTATCAATGGAACAAAAGAATTCCATAAAGACATCAACAAGTTTCAGCATAATTTGATTGATCGAGCAGACCAATTGAGTCCATCGATTGATTGGTCGATTGGGTCGATTGATTGGTCGATTTGCTGGACAATTTTTACTTTGTTCGATTGATTGACCAATCGAAACAAATTCGATTGTATGGTTTTTAGTCTCTGGACATTTTGAGTCCTTTTTTGATTGATGAAATGTGGAGATTTGCAAGTTTTTAGAGTTTTGTTTCCTTATTTGTTTATGTCTTTTTCTAATTACATCTTATGTTTTGTTTAAAGCTATTTAAGCATGCAAACTTGTTATTTTAAATAGCTTTCAATAAAGTTATTGAAATTTCTCTCATTTCTCTCATGGATTCAAAAAACTTCTCTTGTGGATTCAAGAGAGTCTTGTGGATTCAACGTGCTTGTCATTCGAGGAAAACGATGATCATCCTCATCACGCCCTTCCTTGCACTAACGGTGGAGAGGATAATGTCCCAACGAGATGAATAAACAATGTTGTGATGGTTTAATTCATTCACTGCTTCTGGGATCTTCTTAATTATTTATTGAATTTCCATGGTATTGTGAGAACATCCGTTGTTATGTGACAACATCATATATTGAAAACTATAAAGTGACGGTTACTTTTAATTGTTTGTGAATTTCCTTCGTCGAATATATTTTTATTAAGATAGTTGGTTATCAATTATGCATTGATGATGATATATTACTAATAATTCTTAGTTCTTATTCATTAGTTACTTAAATAATATAATTCTTTTCTACTTAATTATTAATGAGTTATCTTCCATATATTTAACATGTTATAATTTTTATTTGTCACGTCGTTACATTTGTATCATTAAATAAATTCTTTTGGTAAGCATCAATACAGACAACCATAATTTGCTTACATACATGTCAGGTGTATACTAGATCAGTGAGTACCATTTAAGAGATGGCGTAGAAAGCACATGATAGCTACTTCTGTTGGATACATCTATCAGTTAGTCTCTTGTTTTTCCACGTTTTATCGTATTCCGCTAGTTCGATAATTCCATACACATATGGAGTCCTGCCCATTCATATGCAAGCACAGGTACCAAAATAGATATGTGAAATATCTGAGCCTTCCATCTGATTGCAAACGATGCTTAAATCTCCTGCCTTAAAAATCAGGCCATTTCACTTCTCAGCTGGAGCACAATGTACAAAGTAAACATAAAGCGAAAGCTTATTTTCTGGCCGTCTATTTGTTTTATACCTTCTGGCCCACTTGAGGATCTTAAATGGCCTAAATTTTAAGCTGGAAGACCTTGATCCCACATTACATGTGTGGATGGCCGGCTCTGACACGTTCGTGGAATTACCAAACCTAACTATTCAAAGGTTTTTTTTTTTTTTTTTGTTAGCATGTTAGTACACCCATTGAAACGAGGTATCTTTCACTCACTCTACCACTCATGGAAACCGAACTATTCAAAGGTTTGCTGCAACACATCTTCACGTATTAGTCTCTTTCACGCAGAGACTGTAGCCGTTGGATCTGTCGTCATGTTTCAATGATCTCAGCTATTTGCATGCAGGCCTAACCGCAGATTGAATGTGGACCATGTAATCTTTTCCTTTGAACGTGGACCATCTCCTTTAAGATCATTTTGATGGGTATTGATAGTAAATACTCTTGAAATATTTTTTAGATGCACCCATCCATGAAAGGACCCATCATATAAACGGTTTAGATCATTAAAACAACGACAACAGATCCAGTGGCCATAGTCCCGACTTAAAAGATTGAAATACGTACATCAGGATATATTGCAGCAGCCGCAAACCAATAAGTTTAACTTTGATACTCTGGTAGAGTCCGATGGATGATACGCATGCACTTAGAAACTAAGAAATTACATAAATGGCATAAATTAAATCCAAATGAACCAATTAAGGTACATTTTGGATGTATGACGACACGAAAGTTACTCTTAGTTGGTAGATCGGTGGGGATATATTGGACGGTTAGAAATGAAAAATGGTCCACGAATAAGAGGGTTAAGATTGTTCAACCAATCTTATTTTTATAACATATAAATTATAGGCACTTTTTTCTACAATTTTAATGGTTTTATTTGATTTTCTAAACTTCACATGTACAATTTCTAAGTGCCTGTGTATCGAGCATGGATACAGTCAAGAGTATCAAATACCTGGACATATCCAAAGCATAAAACGTTTACTTGAAGTCAAGCAGCTGTGGAAGCATTCGAATTGTTTTCAAGCGCTTACGTCCACTTTACTCTAGAAGATAAAATGCTACTTGTCTGCACGTGCCAAGCACGGCGGTCCACAGGCGCGAACATCGCACGTGCATGAAGATGTTAGGGGACGTTCATCACAAGGTCCCTTAATTAAATTTTCCAATCGTAAAGAATTAGCCGTTCAAAAGGTGGGCCACAAATGAAAATTGAATATGGACGGTTGTTTATTCAATCTCCATTATTGGCATTATTGATGAGCGGACCGATCTAATTCTAGAGAAAATGAACTTAAATTCGTGGGCGATGATGATGAACGTATTGGATTTGATGCACGTGTGCCACACGGCCACCTGCGTTTGGCGCGTGCATATCAGTATTGCAAATGCCATGTCCAGCTATGGAAACTGGTAACTGGAAACGACGAGAGCCGTTGTTTCTCATGGAATTTTTTTCCCTCTCTAGTAGCAATCGCTGACGTGGAATGCTCTTAATAAGTCGTAGTTTCCAAAAAAACGCGGAGATTGGGCCCCACATGTCCACGTCACCGACACCTACCAGCCCTTATCACTTTCAGAAAGGACAAGAGGATAAAAACTCCACGCGGGGGATGGATTAGCCAAACGTGCCACGTATTGGATGGGAGAGATGGGGCGCTCGTAGCCTCTAGCACGTTTGCTTGTAAGGCCCACATCTCTCGCCGGCTACGATATATGGAACTGCCACGTGGAAGTAGTATACTTACTATCCAACAAAAACGTCATTATCGAGCGTTGGGTGAAGATTCGAATGTTGGACAAGCAATAGCAACTATTCTCAGGATTGAATTATTGGGTGGGCCCACCCTACATTTTTCAGGTGGTCCACCATGGATATGGACACCCCAAAATACCTATCACAACAGAAGGTTCTGATCGAAATGATTGGATAAGATGGATTGGATCTTTCCATACGAAGCTTTTCAGGTGGGCCCCATCAATGGGCCCACCATGGATATGGACTCCACAAAAAAAAAGAAAAAAAAACTATCACACCGTGAGGTCCTGGGTAATGATTGGGAAAAAGCCCATTATTGGATGGAGAGGATCTAGGATGTCCGACGTCTGAAGTGCGAGACCATGGGCTCCATTTCTCCAAGGTTCAAGATGAGTTACCGTAGATCTTAATGGATATTTTAGTTATCCTAAAGTCTCAGAAATCTCCTCCATGGGAAAATCGTAACCGTTGGATCATAGCCGTCCAAATAGAGTCTTCACGAAAGGGAAACAAGTCTGAATATTGGAGGGCCAGGATCTTTAGATCACGAACTCTATGTCAAGGTCTATGCAAGTAGTGCTCATCAGATTAACTTTCTAAATCAGTAACAAATGGGTTCGATTTTACAGGATTTCTAATTCAGTAACAGTAGCAATGTATGAGATCTGAACCGTTCATAAACGGGCCCACCATAATCCCATCTTAAATGAGAGGTAGTCACCGTTGGATCAACATGGGATGCAACCGACCACAATCAAAGAACCAGGCATTTGGAAAACCCTCCAAAGGTGGGACAGACCCATGGGCCAGAATAGGCATAGGCCCACATTTCCACCCATTAGACTTCAAGCCGTGCTCTAGTTACATTCTCTCCAAGTAGATCAGATGGGCCCATGAAGAGAAGAGCTGTAATCTCTCAAGGAAAGCGAATGGATCGGATGAGCTCTAGAATCTTTGAGGCCCGCTTATAAATGGACCAGACTGTCTACTGCCTAGCTGATGCTACAGGGCCTGAGCGGGTGGGCTCGAGCTCGATATCTAGACTAGATTTCGACATCCTGACCTGTTGGCTGTTGGCCTGGTTCAATCATCAAGTAGGCCACCATTACAAAATGAACGGTTTAAAGACACTTGTGGGCCGTTCTCACGTGTAGTGCAATGATCTGAACCGTTTAAAAGATGAGACTTATCAAGGGACAGTAGGCTTACGGCCAAGTCGGCCGGCCGAATTGAAATATGGTAGATCTGTCACTCTCCATTACACATGGCTGCTTGGTTATCCATCAATCTGAACTGACCCCATTATTAATGAAATATGGTGTTTTTTTTTTTTTAAAATAAAATAAAATAATAAGTGATGGACAGTTTTTCAACGTAACTGACCCCATCAATCCCATCTGAATAGGTCCATGAATTGAAGCGTTGTCCCTAAATCCTTCCCACCGACTTGGCCCATAGTGACTGAGTCAATTGGCCTGACCCAACCGACGTTGATACAGACAGCTTCATCCAAGCTTAATTAGGTGTATGGCGGTGGACTGGGTCATGCTCTAGTTACATAGAAACGTAACAGACCCAGCCATTTCAGCGGATGAGTGGGACTCTTATAAAATAATGAAAATCCAAAATCGACCAACATTCCAACCTGCATGGACCATCACGTTTATTAAGTTTGTGGGCCACCACTAACGAAATGGTTATCAACATTTAGGATCCTCTGATCATCCCATCATCTACTAGCCATTTGGACACACGTGATTGGTCTGATTTGGGGGAATGGTTGGTGGGTAGACACGATGGAGAGTTCATGTCAATATCTGGACTTACCATATTAATCAATATGACCATTCTTTTTTCCCAGCCAAGCGATCCTAACCATCCAATCAAAGTGATGCTAAAAGAGGGGTATAGAACAACCAAAAGTGTGCCACGTATAATGGGCAATCACAGACGTTTTGACTTGTAAGATTTTGAAGAGATAGGAGAATCAACCCCCGCATAAAGACGATAATTAAATTCCTGACTGTGATTACTTGAACCTATTAAATGAACTCCAACAACTCCTTCACATGCATGCTCATTACGTTGACTATCATTTAAACTCTTCTAATAGAGGTAAGGATAAAATAAAGGTATTTTACTTAATAAATTTTTATTTTTATTTTTGTAAGGCCCCAGTAAGTTTCTAACAGTAGGCGTTCAATCACCATAGGAAACACCGCTGTTTCCTATGGTGTGGTCCACCTGAGATTAAGATCTGCCTCATTTCTTAGGCTCGTGCCCTAAAATGAGCTGGCAAATGGACGGATAAAACAGATAAATCATGATAGGCTCAGAGAGCTTTTATGTAGAACACAGTACACACTACACAAACGAGTCTTGTGTAGGGCTTCAGTGAGTTTTTAACTGTAGGCGTTCAATCCCCACTGTTTCATATGGTGTGATCCACCTAAGATTCAGATCTGGCTCATTTCTTGGGCTCATGCCCTAAAATGAGCTGGCAAATGGACGGATAAAACACATACATCATGATGGACCCACAGAGATTTTCTTTAGAACAGCAGGACACACCACACAAACGAGTTCTCTCGAGGCCCGCCTTAGCCTGTAGCCGAGCATTATGACGCCCACATCTTTCTATTATCCAATCCGGCCCACATCTTTCTATTATCCAATCCGTCAAGAAGTCTCTCTCTCTCTCTCTCTCTCTCTCTCTCAAACAAATTAGGAACAGGGCTCAAAACAGAAGAGGATATCTCATAGAGATTTTTAAAAGTGCAAATGATCCATAAATCTACTGTTTGGGTTAGATTTGGTATGGAGCGACTCCACATGCATGACATTCACTACATCCATCAAGCACAAAGCCCCTGGTTTGGCCTTTTATCCCAATAAGTTAAAAGCTGATTCAGCACTCTGGTGGGTAGAGCTGTACACAACTCGAGTCTAGTATCTCCCTACTCGTACTCGGCTCTTAACGCCCGAGTGCTGCTCGAACTCGGCTCTACTCGGCCAACGAGCATGGACTCCCTGCTCGTACTCTATTCATCCGAGTACGAGCCGAGTACGAGTAGTAAACGAGTCGAGTCGAGTCCGAGTTTTCGAGGTGAGTTCGAGTACGAGCAGAAATCAACGGTTAGGACAGTGATGAAAAAAATATTGATGCCGAGCAAGTGTATATAAATCAACGGTTATGATGGTTTTGCCAATCTGAGTGGTTGAAAAAAATATCTGATGTTCAACAAGCAAGTGTACATAAATCAACGGTTAGGATGGTTCCGCCAATCTAATTTGGGACAGTGACTTGCTTGTTGCTATTGGTTTGATAATCCAAAGGGTAATCTCAAAAGGGTAATCAACGGTTAGGATGGTTCCTCATTTTAGGACACGGTATCAACTTGAAGTTTAGAAATTTCAAGTTAATCCCAAATATCAAGAGAAAACACAAATATTAGATTAATCCCAAAAGGCCAAAACCTTACCAGGCGAGCTGAGCAGGAACAACCGACAGCTGCGTGCAGGGTAGGGCGATGATGGACGTGGCAGAGACGAGCCGCAACACTGGACAAGTGGCAGGGACGAGCTCCGTCACCGGACAGGCCGTAGGGACAAGCGACAAGGTCTAGCACTGCCGGACAGGGGACGGGCGAGTGAGAGAGAGAGAGAGGAAAGAAGAGGGACGGCCGGACGGGCACTGGGGGGGAGAGAGAGAGAGGTTTTTTTTCGAACGCTCGCCGGGAGGGAAGAAGGAAGGATTTGGGCGTTACTTGAAAATGACGGGTAAGATAAGGTTCTGTTTTTCGGGCGGGCTTATATATAAGTGTACGAGTCGAGTACCGAGTTGAGTACCGAGTTGAGTACCTCTCAACTCGTACTCTAAACAAGTCGTGGAAACCCACTCGTACTCGGCTCTAAGTCAAACAAATCAAGTACAAGTCAAGTATTCCAAGTCGAGTCGAGTACGAGTTGAGTATTCCAAGTCGAGTCGAGCGAGTGCTCGAGCCTTAGTCTGCTCGTGTACAGCTCTACCGGTGGTTAACCCCGTTGGGTGATGAATTCATGTATTAGGAGTCGATGCTCACCTAAGAACCAATTCTCAGGAGAACTTTTGAGAACTCCGTGTCGTTCATGTTTATATGCAATCTAGGCCTAGGATTTTAGGATAGGGCTAACCTTTGGGCCCTAAGGGCTAGATCAATTTGTTTTGCAACTCATGTGGGCCCCGGTGAAAATCAATGATGGAAGTTCTCTCACTTTACCATGGCCCACCAGATTTTAGGATAGGGCTAACCATTGGGCCCTAAGCGTTTCATTAGGCGACTTATCTATTGGTTCATTCAGATAGTGATCATATCACGTGAGATTTCTCAAAAACAACAATAAATAAAAAAATTCACGGGTTCTGGTGAGCATTTCACCATGCGTTAGACCCGCCTAAGTTTTTTTAAGCAGTATTTTTGAAAAATGCTTTCAAAAATATAGACACGACAGTGGGCCCTACACAATTAATGGAGGTTCCATCCCAACTGTTTCCCATGGGCTGGTCTACCTGAGTTTTGAACCATTCATAATTCCTGAGTTTAAAGGGATAACGAGAGGCAGTGTAACCAATAAATAAGTTAATATCTTATGGAAGATCCACACATGCAAAGGCAAAGGCAGCCGCAAGATGAGGAATTTCCCTCCAATTACCTTTTCCTGGCAGCAAAGAGACTTCGATCCTGCACATACCAACACTATGGCGTGTCTACAGTAGTAGTCCTGACCATTTCGGCAGGAATAAATTGTAACTTGTCATTGTCTATTTCCCTCTTAACAGTTTCCAAAATCAGCTAAAGCTCTCCGCGAAACATCCAAAGCATTTCCAGGCGTGCATCTCCAAGGAGTGAATGCAAAGCACAAAGAAACTACATGAAACCTAAGGTGATTCGGCCGGTCATATATATGCACGCATAAACAAGATGGCAAATGAAGGCAGATTAAAACCCCAAAATGTATGTGATGAAACAGATGAGCATGAGGAATATTCAGATGCCAATAACCATCATGCCACTAGTGTTATCTCATAAGGTGGGAAAATGTTTTGGTACTCCAAGCAATTTGCAAAAAACAAAACATGGCAAAACAAAACTAAATAACCATCATATATGGGGATAGACAAAGGCACATCCCAAAGTGCAAACAAACCATTAGAATGAAGCAAAAGACGCCTCATGCACGGAAAGCATGCTAACTCATACTAACTCGACTATAAGATGATGATGAGGAAGGTCAAAACAGATCAGTGTAACACCCTCAATCACCCTTCCTCCTAAAAGAGCATCCTTCGGTGAGTCTTGCACGCCCTCCCGTAGGCTGACACAAGACGGTCTGGCAGTTGCCACAGACCACAACAGTCTGGGAGTGGCTAAAAACAGTGGTTCTGCAGCAAGAAAAACAAATGCCATTTGAAAAAATGAAAAATTTTGGAAAAAAACAAAGGGGAGTGAGAGAGGAGGAATAGTCACATAATAATGGCAACTAAAATTCGCAAAGATTGCACAAATCTCACACATCCAATTAATGGCTAGAGCTGTATACAAGTCGAACCGAGTCGAGCTTGGCCCAGCTCAGCTTGGCTCAGCTCAGCCAGCATGCCACCCCAGCTCAAACTCAGCTCAACTCAATCCTTGAGCCTGACCGGGCAGCTCGAGCCAAGTTGGAGCGCTCTCGATCTTTCGAGAGCATTCGAGTCTAGGTTTTAGGTTTTTTAATATATATATATATACAAAATATTTATATTAAGTGAACCCAATCTGAGTCGAAACGATTCGAACTGAGTCAAGTTCGGACTCAGCTCGATATTTTTTTCAAGCTTAAAAAATCAGCTCGAACCCAAGTTGAGCTTTTCCGAGTCGAGTGAGTTAAGCAAGCTAACTCGGTTCATGTACAACTCTCTTAATGGCAATCAGACTAACAGCTAAATAGAGGTCAGCAGTGCTGAAGCAAAGAAACATTAATCAAATGGTTAGGATCATGTCCCAGTGGTTGCCATCAATGGTGGGGGCTGTAACTTGGGCTGTTTAGAATTTTAGCTCGAGGCAAACATACATGTCATGCCAAAGATACCATAAACGTCCCAAAAGCAAGATCGACAAAAAAAAAAAGAAAGAGAAAGAAGGCCAAATCGAAATAAATAAACAAATCAAGATAATGGACTTACATGTTGAAGCACCCCTGGCATTTCACATCCTGTAACAGGAAAAGAAAAGGGCATGTTATCACACCCAATCTTTCTGAATAAATTCAATAAAGCAGAACAATAACTGCACCCACATCATGAATTCTCCATGGGGACTTCGCAAATAAGGATAATCTTGGTAGGGCACATTGTCAACACCCCTGGCTGAAAAATCAGGCAGGTAGGATGATCCAAACCACTAGCTTTAAATAAAAAATGACTGGAGACTGCTGCCAATCAGGCCCCATTTCTATTGAGTAATTGGTCCCAAATCAACTGAATCAGTGGAAACAACATCAAATACGCCCTTTGCAAATGAGTTTTCACCGGTACACTCGACAGACAGGTCATTCCATGGCTGTGCACAAGTGGCCATGGCCATAAAAGATTGCCATACAGCATAATCCAAACTGCCCATTCTGAGTACAGAAATGACAGCCGCCCATTAATCAGGCCCCATTTTATAAACAGTTAGGATGATGCAACCAACTGACCACATAAGCTGGTTGAACTAAAATCTGATCAATCCTACCATTCAGATTGTCTTGATTGATGTTGACGCTGATGGTGATGGCCGATTGAATGGGATCAAAGGTCAATTTAAATTGTGGGACAATGGGATCAATATGCATCATCAATTTCATCGGTTTTATTTATTTAATTAGTCTTTGGAGGTGAGAGTCATGATTTAGTTACTAAAATCTCTTTTGTATTTCTGTCACTTTTTTGGCTGGCAAGTGGCACCACTTTTGGGGCATCAAAGTGTCTCATACATCATCTAAATGACACAAAATTGATCCCATTTGATGGCTTACTAAGTAAGTTTTTTAAAAAGCCCAAGATCATGCACTTTTGAGGCTGTGTGGGTGAGATATGGCCCATTTGCACAAGGGCCATATGGTAGTGACAGGCTTTAAGGGCTCTCATTAGGGCTTTTATTTTATTTTATTTTCTTTTAAACCTATATAGCTATGTTATGGAGGTGTAATGCATTATTACCATAATTATTGATAAAAAATTCAGTTTCCATGTTATTTCTGGAGAAGACTTGGAGAGAGGGTTTTCCAGTCTCTAGCATTCAGCTATAGGGTTGTTGAGTTCTTTCCCACGATCTCTTTCTTTTTTTCTTTGATCATCTGCATCCCCTTTTGGGGTTTACAGTAATTGGCATCATAGATCTCTCAAAAAAAAAGAAAAAAGCAAGTACTTGTCTTGGTAAACTGAAATAAGATAATATCCACATCTCAATCCTTCCCTTTCATCTTTCCCCTTTTCTTCAATCCTTCATCATCCCTTCTCTCTTTTCCTTTTCGCCTCCTTCCCACAATGCTTAGACCTACGACCTAAGCCAAAAGTTCAGCACATGTTCTTTCCTTGAGATGACATGGACAGGGATATGTTCATACACCTCACATAATTATCCCTCTCCAGACTCCCAATTCCCTCCATATCCTTCAAATTATTCTTATCCAGGTTACCTCGACTATCATGATTATCCCTCATATTGCCCCGAGTCTTTACCCATCTTCATACATATCTCATGGAAATTTCTTTCAATAACCCTTTCAATATTTTGAAGGACAGCAGCAACATGTTGGCTGCTCAAAAGTATCTTCTGTCAACAATAGCAAAAGAGACAAAGAAGCAGAATCCACAGGACCTCAAGAAGAATATTTGAGCATTAACAGAAGAAATTGCGAAAAAAAATTCAAGGAACTCTACGTGGCAATGATAGCTTGCTTTGGGTCTTGATTGAAGGAGAAAGGCACTATGGACTTCAATCTATTGTATCTAGAGTTCCCGAGGATAATGTGATTGCAGACAATGTGGCGGATTGCTTGATCAATCCATGGATGGGGATGGACCAACAGCTAGATTTGAGGAAGTTCAGGTCAAGCTAAAAGATAATTGACAAATGACCCAATTGAAGAGACTGAAGGTTTAATAGATATGTATGACCCAGTGGTCACAGAGATGGACAGTGCACCCATCATAGTGGCAACTCTATGGAGGTCCACACAATTGTACCATTGCAACGTCAATCAAGGTATGCAGATCAGAAGCCGACCATGACAAAAGGGCCACAATCAACACCTAGAACATGAAGGACTACCAAGAAGCAAAAGAAAAGATGGCATATTTAAATGTTGTATCATGCACAAACTGCGCATCCGCCGATTTGAACTTGAGGATGAGTTCTTTTCGAAGCCTAAGGGAATTGATGCAACCAAATGGCCACACAAGCTGGTTGATCTAAAATCTGATCAATCCTGCCAATCAAATTGTCTTGACTGATGATTTGGACCAAATTTTGATGAGAACGACAGTCAACTTAAATTGTGGGTCTATGGGAACAATCATATGGTCATTAATTTCATAGGTTTTATTTAATTAATTAGTCTTTAGGGTGAAGTTGAGTCATGATTTAGTTAATAAAATTTATCTTGTATTTTCATCACTTTCTGTTGCAGGCTACTTTTGAGGCAACTAAAGATGTTAGAATGAAACAAAATTGGTCCTCATTTGATAGCTTGTTGAGTAAGCTTTCAAACAAGCCCGAGATCATGTAATTCCAAGATTGTTTGGGTGAGATATGACCCATTTACTCAAGGCTCGTGACGGGAGTTAGGGGCACCTTTGTTCATTTTTTATTATCAGGGCTTTTTTTTCCTAAGCCTATGTAAGGCTATGTTATGGAGGTATAGTGCATTATTATTATTATTATTATTATTATTATTATTATTATGGTTATGTAGTAAAAAATTTCAGTTTTCATGTTTTTTTTTCTTTGGTTTTATTTAGTAGAAGATTTGGAGAGAGGGTTTCCTCAGTCACTAGCATTCAGCTAGAGGATTGTTAGGTTCTCTCCCACAATCTCTTTCTTCTTTTCTTTGATCTATTTGCATTCCCCTTTAGGAATGCATTAATCATACAATTGGCCTTTTTCAGTCATGGCCCATGAGTTGAGGCTGCCATGGTCAAGAAAAGGCAGATAGGGCATTCCAAAACATTCAGTTGAACGTCACTTGGTCCATTCAATCGAGCAGTTAGGATGCCAGCTTCTCAGGTCCTGCCAACGCATGATGAGGGCCACTACGGACAAGTGGCACCGATCTCCGAAACAAACGTCTGCCACTTGTTCGTATACAGTATCAATCTACTCATTCTCCTCATCGACAAAATCAGCTATTCCGAGAATTCAAGATGCGAATACAAAATAACAGCAAAAACATAAAAATTACCATGAAAAAGGAATTCGGTGACTGCACGAGACGCTTGAGCTTGTGCCTCTTCTTCTCAAGCTCCGCCGGAGGATTCAGCAGATCAATGTCGTTGGGAAGAACCTGCAAAATCCCAATAAGAAAAAAATCCAACCGTTAGAAACTACAACCCCGAAAACTCAAACCCTAAAAAGATAATCTGCAAAAGAAAAGAGCAAATGGTGGAACCAAGATGAATAAAGAAAAAACAGCTAAGATTTAAAGAACAAGCACTAGAAACCCTAAGAAATCAATCCCTGGAAAACCCTGGAATCCGATATCTCACCATCTTGGATTGGGTTGAGAGAGAAGAGGGAGCTTTTAGCAGACTTTTGCAAACCCTAGAAATATCTCCGAGGAAAGAGCTGCCGCTGAAAAGAAGCCGAGAATAAAAGATACCCGGGAAGAATTGTATTTATAGCCAAGTAGTCGAGGGTTATCTGCCGTCGGATGGAAAGGATTTAGATCCGGCCGTTGGTTATTTGCTTTCTTAAGGTTTCCAGCACACACTCGTGCGGGAGTCCTGGAGAGAGATCCTCGTGCCACGTTGACACTTTGCAAGGGACGCGGATTTCCTGCGAAAACTATCCAATGGTCCACCGTGATGTATATGAGAAATCCAACCCGTCCATTCATTTTTCGAGCTCATTTTAGGTATGAGACCAAAAATTAGGAGGATCCAAAACTCAACTGGGCCATAAAAGATAAACAGTGGGGAAAAGAATTCCTACCGTTGAAACCTTTCTAGGCTCCGCCTTGATGTTTATATGCCATCCAAACCGTTTATAAGATCATTTTTACTAGGATGAAGTGAAAAAACCGAAAACTTAGACCGATACAAAACTTTTGTTGCCATATAAATATTTCAACAGTGAAAACTAAATTTATACTTTTTCATCCCTTGTGGCTCATTTGAGTTTTAGATCTTTATTATTTTTTCTCACATGTCGTAAAATGACATATAAAAACGGATGGACGGGTTGGATTTCTCACAAACATTACAGTGGGCCCCACCCGGAATCCTTGCGCAGGAACTTCCTGCGAAAGCCTTTCGCAGGAAATCCGCATCCCTTTGCAAGGGAACGCGACTTGCCGGGGTTATACGGCTTCCCAGTAACCCAAAGGTCCGTGGGCCACAGCACAATTTCGTGTCATATCCAGTCCGTCCATCCGTCTCGTCAGCTCATTTTAGAATCTCAACCTAAGCATGAGAGAGATCTAAAACTCAGGTGGACCACACGAATGAGGATTGAACACCCACCGTTGAAGCCTTACTAAGGGTGAGGGAAGTTTCGGATTTGGATTATAGTGTTTTACCTTCATCCAAGTGGAAATCACCTTATAAATAGGGTAGATGGCATCTAAAGATCGCGGTGGGCCCTGAAAGGTTTCAACGGTGGGTATCTCACTGCCATTGTTTCCTACCGTATGGCCCACTTGTGTCAAAAGCTGAGGTGGGTGGGATACCTGACCGTGGGGCCACCATCATGTATGTTCTTTATATCCGTCCGCTTAAATTTCGAAATCTCATTTTAAGAAATGATCCCATAAATGAAGCGGACCAAATCTCAAGTGGATCATTATAAAGTTTACGGTGGGCCACAAAAGTTTTGGATCAAGCTGTTATTTGTGTGGTCTCTTTATTCAGGTCTTTGTAACATTATCAACGGCTTGGATGGCAAATAAACATTCAGATGGGCCCATGAAATTTTTAATGGTGGAGATTCAATCATGACTGATATCTGTAGTATGGTCCACCTAAGATTTGGATCTGATTCATTTTGGAATCATGCCCTAAAATAAGCTGTCAAAATGGATGGATTGGTACGGATGTAATGCACATGCATCACAGTAGGCCCTAGCAGGCCCAAACAAATTTTAGGCTTGAGCTTGAGCCTTCAGTGCTAGTCCATGCTAGGCTGGGCTGGCCTTGAGCTTTGGGTCTTTATGTTTTGGGCTGGGCTTGGCCCTTGTTTGGACGCCGCTTTGGGTCTTTATGTTTTGGGCTGGGCTTGGCCCTTGTTTGGACGCCCCTCACTTGGAAGTTATTTGGTAAATGCATACCTGGTATTTAATTAACTTGAATTAAAATGTTCGTGTTATGGGTTTCAGCGTAGATGTGTTCTTAACAAAAAAATCAAGCATTGTGGACATTGATTAGACGATCAAAAATGAAAACTATCCAATGGTCCTAATTCAACAAACAAATGTCCACAAATCAAGGGTTAGGATTGCTCAACAATCAGTATTCATATATGCGATGGATGCAAGTTAGGGGCTTGGCTGCCACTGGAACCTGCCATGTGGGTGGGACCTGATCATAGGGCCCACCTCGATGCATGAATTGTATATACACACAGTTCATCTGTTTTTCCACTTATTTTAGGATTAAAAAAAAATTAAGCAAACAAAAATTTCAGGTGGACCACCCCAGCATGAAACAGTAATTATTGACCATTAAAACTTTTTTGTGGGTTAAGAAAGTGTAACGTCCCGTTCAACCAGCACAGTATCCTGGGCGTCCACGTCGGATTTGCCGCAGGACCATCAGTTTAAACTGCTCAGGGTGAGGTACCACCAGTAAAATTAAACTAGGATCAGCCCATTAGAACAGACCAGGCTGGCCATGATGGGACCTGGCGTGGCCCGCCAAGCCTGATGGCCGTTCGCACTTGTCAACAGCCCGTGTGGGCCACCCAGTGACCGAGGATGGTTAAAAAAATCTAAAACTTCCGGAAATCATATATCTCACTGGGCTTGTGGTCCATCGCGGACGGCGGACCCAGTGGACACCCAGAACTGGGATCTGGCACTAGCCGAATGCACCCCACCAATGCCAAAAATTGGAATCTGGCTCTTACAAATGAAATCGGAATTCTGGGCGTTCCAGCCGTCGGATTCCCTCCAAATTTGTGGTGATATATTTTTCTACGCCCGTCCACTAAATCTGTGACCTGATCGTGAAACGGTGACCGTTGATCGCAAATCGGACCCGTACGACCAAACCCCGCATCCGTTTGTTCCTAAATTTTGCAGGGCCCTTCATCGGGCCATGGAGCACCCACCCTACAAGTTTCATGGCCAGATGGCTGCCAGAATTGCCCCAATCACCAGATCAGCCCCCACAGGGCCATTTATGGGACGAAAGTGTCTGCTCAGATCATATAACCGTTCATCCGTTCATCCTCAATTTTTGCATGGACCCTAGTCGGGCCATGAGACAACTACACGCCGAATTTGGTGGCCAGAGGGGCGTTAGGGCCACCCCAACACCAAAAAGGGGGCCCCATAGGTCTAATTTGGGAATTTTGGAAGCTTGGGGCCAAATGGGCCAAGTCTAGAGAATAAAGCCCTAAGGCTCTCTTCCTCATCACCCTTCTTCATTTTTCCAACAAGCTCTCTCTCTCCCTCATCACTTCATTCAACCTCCAACAACCAATTTCCCTTCTTCATAACCCCACCATCTTCCAACAATAAGCTCTCCCTCAAACCTCTTCCAACTCCAACAACCCATCTCTCTCCCTAGCAACTCCCACCATCTCCAACGACCAAGGAGAGTTGAGAGTGTGAAATTGAGCAAAGGAGCACCCTAAATCGAGGTGGGGCCAAGGGAACTCAACCCTTTCAACCCCCTATCCCTCCTCTAAGAAGAAATCTCCACCGCCACTCCAAAAATCGTCCGTGGGCCGTCTTGGTAGGATCCCTCACTCTTTTTCTCTTGAAATCTTTATATTGAAGAAGAAATGGTATGGATTTCTCTCATGCTTGAATTGTTTTAGGGATTCCGGCCGGACAACCTCCAAAACCCTCACCTCTAGGTCGTTTCCAAGCCTCCATCAAATTTGAGGTGCGGACTATTTCTCTTAGGTGGCCTAGCACCAATTTTAGTGTGAGTTTAATGATTTTGAGTGCTTGGATTGTCATGTTTGAGATTCTAGAGAGAACCCTAGGGATTTTTCATGTTTGTTGGATTTGTTAGAACATGCATGTTTAACTCTCAATGTGATATATATTGTGCCTTCACATGATATTATGTTGGATGATAACATGCTTGTGGTGGTTGATTCATTTCTCTCTTATGTGGTGTTTCATTGCGTGTGTGATTAATTGCCATTATGCTCAGGATTTCTCAAGATGGAGGAAGTGATAACTTCCTCACACAACCCACACACGCACATGCACTTTAATTTTATGATGATACTTGCTTGCTTGTTAAAGGTATTTGATTTGTATGGTTAGGACGCATGAGAATATGATATGGATGTGCTAGATGATAATATGAGTTGTAGGCATGCGGTAGATCCCCTTTTTACTCTCTTGGGATAGTCAGGAACCTGACGAGAGAGGGTAGTCCCATCGGTAGGGCTACGCTAAGGCTAGACTCGCGGATTGGGCGGGAGTGTTCGGGTGGCTGTAGTTCGACTACATGGGACCCTTGCGCCCGAGGTCATTCGTCTCATGCTCGCCTGGTTTGTGCGGACTAGCCTACTACCTGATCATCCCTGTTGTTAACCATGTTCGCCCACATATGCATGGAACCTGATGCACCCTACAACCTTTGTGGCCCATTGATAACTAGATTATAACTGGTCCACAGTCTCGTGAGCCGGGCATGGTGGAATGGGACACTGTGTCCGAGCTGTCGGCCTACGCTGGGGTACCGCGCCTCCCCGTAGTGACCGCGAGCGATCCCTTCCTTATCGGCACGCCTCATGTGCTTGGAGTAGGGAATGAGGACCCCGACGGGATCACGGACCGCGGGGACTCGGCCTCACGCATTGATGAGGCCTTGGCCTCGCAACCAGATTAGGGCAGTGACATGTAGGGTGAATCAGAATCCCCAACCTGCTGGATGAATGGACTTAACTAAAAACTAGTCTAACACGATCGCATTGCATCGCATTAGTTAGGGTGGCGACTCGGCAGTCGAGGTCGCTCTGAGGGAGTGTTGCCATATGCGATCGTTAGATGAAGTCGCTCGAGGGAGCGTTGCGGCGAGAGCATGCATCATATCATCGCATTGCATACGCATTTAATAAGAGTTGTAGGTGTTGCTGATTGACTGCTTTTCATTAAATTCATGTTATAATTGATGTCTGTTATAACTTAAGATTAATAGTTCACACTGAGTTGATCACTCACTCCCACTGGGACGGTGTTTTAAAACACCAACCAAACGCTTCCATAGATGCGGTGGCGATGATCGAGGAGCCTCACAGCGGCGTGAGTCCGGGATGAGGAGGATGAGTGCTCTTATTTTCGGTTGATGGGCTGAGCCGCCGGATCCGTAGATGAGTCGAGGGGTTCTTGGTGGGAGCTCAGCCCTATTCTTTTGGACTTGATATATTTTTTTTGTGATTTTGGTTGTGTGGCGCTATGTGCGCCCCTTCATTCTTTTGGACATGTATATAGATATTTATGTTATCTCCTTCCATTTCAGTAGGCTTGTGGTTGTGCTTCATGTTCCAGGTTGTTCCAAATTGCGCAATTTAAATCGACTAATCAATAAGCCATAAAATGCATGATATGTGACACCGGAAACTCAGGAGTTGAGCATTTACTTAACCTCCGATTTTCAAGGCGTTACAAGTTGGTATCAGAGCATGGTTTGGAATTAATTGGGCCATGGGTTATGAATTCACTACGCGTCCACTGACTTGAAAGGATACGTATTAGGAGAACGCAACCGAGATTTAGGACGTTAGGATCCATCCCATACCCCTAACCAGAAGTCCGAGATGGACGGCGAGACTTTCTACGAACTTAGATTGGTAGCAAGAGTAGGTAGCAACGGTAAGAAATGGGTCCGGGAGTGGTACTGGGTCTCTTTCCATGAATAAGAACGAACCGGAGGTCTGACAATTTGGAGGACAAAGCCAACATACACGTGCGGATGCATTAGTTTCCGGTCAAGATGATATACTCGACCCATTTGGGGGTAGAGACTTAGGAGTGAGTGAGATTTTACTAAGATTAGTGGAAGGGAGGAAACCGGGAATTTTGGCCGCAAACCGGGAGAAATCTCACGAAGACACTAGGCCCATTGCGTAGATCGGATTTTTCTACCCCAAAACCATATATAGCATGTCCCGGGGGGCCTCAACGGCGCCCCGAAAAACGCCGAGAAAAGTGGACCCCGCCCAGAATACGCTGGCCGGCGGGACCCCGCCCGCCGATCCCGCCCGTCCGCGCTCGACCCCGCCCGCAGACCCCGCCTGCTCTCCCGTCCCCTCCCGTGCGACCCCGCCCGCTGCACGTGGCCCCCGCCCGTCCGTCCAGAGTCTACGCGGGACCCCACCCGCTGCGCGTGGCCCCCGCTCGGATGTCCAGCAGCTCCGCGGGACCCCGCCCGACCGGCGTGGGCCCCGCCCGACCTCAAAAGAGGGGATTCTCCCTTCCTCCCTTTGCAAACACGTGTGGGGCCCACTTTCTTGTTCACTTAAGGGTGTTTAGAACCCATTTCCACTCCCTCTCACTCCTCCATTCTCACTCACCCTTCCCCAAACCCATTTCTCCAAGCTTACCCTTCTTTCCTTCACAAATCCAACTCCAAAAACCCACTCTCAAATCCTATTTCTCCAACACTTCCCACCTTTTCTCCCTCATTTCCAATCCACCTTCATCCTTCCTCTTTCCTCATTTACTTTACCCACAACCCATTCGATTCTCATCTCTCAACTTCCAATCCCCAACTCCATATCTCAAAACCCATCTCCAATCCCATAATCTCAACTCACCTTCTATTTCCTCCCATCCAACCTCATCTCAACCCATTCCCAAATCTCATTTTCCAAACCCATTCTCAAGTCCATAACTCCTTTCATAAACCCAACAACTCCCATTTTCCTCATATCCAACCCAAACCCATAAACCCATTTCCAAATTCCTTCCCATTACCCATTCCAACAAATCTACTTCAAAACCCACTCTCAAAACCCCATTACCATCAAAACCCACTCACTCTCACTCCCAAATCCTACTACCTCTAAAACTCCTTTTCCCCATTCCATAACCCTCAACCTCATTCTCCATATCAAATTCCAATCCTTTCACCAACCCCACTCCTCAACTCACCTCCTAGATCCATTTTTAAGTCTATTCCCAAGATCACTCCTCAAATACACTTCTCACGCTCAAATCCATCCTAGCCGAGGAAATGACTTTTCTAGCAACCGTTGCCTCTCTTTTCTCCATTTCGGCGATCCTATCGCTCATGGGGAAGAAGAGACCGTCTCCCACCGAGCCCGAACTGAGCTGAGAAAGGCGAAGTAAGCAGAGGGCTGATCCAGATGAGCAGATGGTCCCAGAAGTCCGGTCCAAGCGTAGGAACGATTCTCGAAGGGCTATTGCGACTCAAGCGTCCCAACCGCCAGTGGAGGATGTGGGAAATTTTGGCATTCGCAACGTCGCCTTCGAAGCCTCCGTAGAGGAGCATCTGTTTAGTGAGTTCGCCGTACTCGATCGACTTATGAAGAAGGACTGGGGTCCAATATTCTATGGAGATTCCCAGGCAGACGAAGGACGAGCCAGGGCTTTTTACGTGCGGATCAGAAACCCTCGATTTAAGCCACTGGGCTTTGATCTGGTCGTGGGAAGCTAGAGGTTTCCATTGGGGGTGGCTGACATTTCAGGCATACTTGGGGTGCCAGTAGGCGAGGTGCAGATTGAGGAGAAGAACTTGGATACGAGTCAAGCCCGTAATGAGCGAACTCGTTTCTTGTGTGGTCAGGTTGCCCAGTGGATGAGAGACGCCGGCCTGAACTCATCCAACTTGACCCCTGGGTACCGTGTGCTTCATCGTATTTGCACTCACAATGTCTATCGTAGGCTAAAGAACCGCACTGAGTGCTCCCGCTACATGGTGGAATTCTTATATTAGGTAGGCCAGGGAGCAGATGTATGCCTCCCTAGTGTGATACTCCACCAGATTGTGAGGGCCGCGGGGCCACCCGCAAGGACGCATGTCTCCCATTTGGCCGGCTAGTCTGTCGGCTGGCTCAACGTTACGGCGTGGGGGGATCGGACGGAAATTACGTACCGACACAGTTATTGGGAGATGATATGTTGAACAACATAAAGATAGGCCCAAAGCAGAAACAGGCTCACATCGACCGGTATGGGGATGCTAGCAAAGGAGAAGAGGAAAGTGATGGGAATGACGAGAGCGAGGACGAGAATGAGAATGACGATGAAGCCGAGGAGGCCGATGAGGATGAGGAAATCCGGGTTGTCAGGAGGGAGCCCCTTACCGCCCCAGGTATACAAGAGCGCTTGGATGCGCTCCAAGCCGAGGTAGCAGAAATTAAGGAAGGTCAAGCAAGGATTGAGGCGAACCAAGCAAAGCAGGAGAAGTGGAACAAGAAGATATATCGGGCCATAAAGGCCCTGATCTGCTGCAGCAAGGGTGAGGAAGCGCCTCCACTTTCGCCTGACTCAGACGAGTAGCGTCGCGGCCTTACGGATAACTAGTAGTTTCCTTAAGTCAATTAGACCTAATCCCCTGTACTGGAAGATAATTAGGACCTTTACTTATCTAACTTGTACTTTCCTTTCTGTCTAGCATGTTCACTGATGCTTGTAATCCATGCTGCAACATGTAACTGGCCATGTCAATGGCATTTTGAAATCAATGTGGATGTATGGGTTGCCTTGAAATGTCCTTGCCACCATGTGAATGCTTGAGCGTATGTTTGGGTATGTGCATAAATAGGAAATATATATATGGATCCAAGTATTTATGCATGACCTCGGTATGAGTAACGTTCTATTATCTAACTTGTCTTGGGACATCTTTCCAGGAAATGCCTCCGCGACCAGAGGATCGATATGTTCGCCTCCCTCATGGCGGCCGGGTCGATAGGGACCAAATACACGATGAACAACAAGGCCCACAAGGGGCGAGTGGCTCCCAAAACACGGGTAGCACAACCCAGGAGGCGGCCCCAAATGCTCCTCCACCGCCGGCCGCGGCACCCGTGCCCCCTCCGCCTCTGGCCATGGAGCAGATGGGCCAGATGTTGCGCCTTATGCAACAACAACAACAGACGATGGCCGCTAATCTACAACACCAGCAACACATGATGGCCACTATGATGGGGGCATTGGCCCAGAATATGGGAATGCCGCAGCCGGAACTACCTGCTATGGCCGCTCCCGCGACCAACATGAAAAATCTATATGAGCGGTTTCAGAGGCACAGGCCGCCCACTTTTGCCGACACCCATCGTCCAGAGGAAGCAGAGTATTGGCTCAACCGAGTCGTCAAGCTACTTAGGCCTCTCCACTGTTCTGAGGCAGAAAATGTCGAACTTACTTCCTACCTCTTTGAGAAAGAGGCGGACGTGTGGTGGGAGAGTGTCCTTCAGACCATTCCAGAGGGTCATGTATGGACGTGGGAGGCATTCGAGGCCCGTTTTAACGAGAAGTACATCCCTCAATCATATCAACACGAGAGAGAAAATGAGTTCCTCCGCCTGCAACAAGGGGGAATGAGCGTGGCACAATATGAGAACCGCTTCACGGAACTCTCGCGCTACGCTTCCGAAATAATCGTCAGCGAAACGATCAAGATGAGGCGTTTTACAACGGGGCTGAGGAGCGGCATCCGCTCCAAATTATGCTGCATGAACCTCAGGACCTACGCCGAGCTCGTGGAAATGTCTATACGAGCTGAGCAGGATGAGGAAAGAGTTGCACGGAACCGTTCCCAGTTGGGGCCGCAAAATAAGATGGAGGGACCATCCTCTTCATCTGCTGGAAAAAGGGCGCGCCCGAATTCCCCGCCGCGACTAGCTGCCGCACCAGATCCTTCTACACGACCGGCCCAGATATGTAACTATTGCAAGAGGGCGGGTCATTCCGAGCCCTACTGCTTTACCAGAATGAGGGACCTCGGCTTCACGCCACCTCAGCGCAACAACAGGCCTCCACAACAGGCATTACAGATTCCGCCCCTACGGACAATGGGGCCTAGCCCATAGTTTTGTCGCCCCCCTGCACCTCAAGTTAGGCCGCCACAACGGCCTATGCAACGACCGAACTTCCCTCAACAGGCGTGAGTCCATGCATTGGCAGTAGAAGGCCAAGATGCTACCATCCCCACTCCTACGGCCTTCGAGGTGACCCCACACATTGAAGGTACCCCCATCTTTTTGTTGGTGGACACGGGATCCACTACTTCTCTCATAATACATGCTACTGTCAAGCGTCTAGGATTGTGCGCTACCCCCTTTACTGGGGTGATGATTATTGCCGCCGCTGGTACTGTCTCAGAAGCAACGAAGATATGCCGTGATTGCCCCATCGATTTGGGATGCAAGGTGGCATTTGTGGACCTAATAGTGACAAAGATCTTCCACTATAATGTCATCCTGGGCATGGATTGGTTGACCACAATGAAGGCCGAGATTGACTGTGAGACCCTGACGGTAAAAATATTCGAAGACGACGGCACTTCTCTCACGTTTCCAGTCCAGGTTAGCCACGATCGTAGGATTTTATGTTATGCTTCTTTGGAGGACGGGTATGATGGGCCCTCGCATACATGCACTCCCGTAGTCCGAGACTTCGATGATGTGTTTAGAGCCATACCTGGACTTCCTCCTCGACGGGAAATAGACTTCACTATCGATCTGAATCCTGGTGCTAAGCCCATCTCCTTGCCTACTTACTGCATGCCCCCATGTGAGATGGAAGAGCTACGGTCTCAGATTGACAATTTGCTAGAGAAAGGCTTCATCCGGCCCAGCGTTTCTCCTTGGGGAGCCTCAGTCCTATTTGTAAGGAAGAAGGACGGCTCATTACGTTTGTGTGTAGATTATAGAAGACTGAACCAGGTGACAGTTCGGAACAAATACTCATTGCCCAGGATTGATGACTTGTTCGACCAGCTAAGGGGCGCCAAATATTTCTCAAAGATCAATCTACAATCAGGGTACCATCAGCTGCGAGTCAGGGACGAGGATATACAGAAAACGGCCTTCAGAACCTGCTTTAGCCATTATGAGTTCCTAGTTATGTCGTTTGGGCTTACCAATGCCCCAGCGGTATTCATGGATCTCATGAACAGAATCTTCAGGCCGTTCATATACAGATTCGTCGTGGTATTCATCGACGACATATTGATTTACTCAAAGAGCCGCGAGGAGCATGAAGAGCATCTCAGGGCGGTCCTTAGAACTCTTGAGAAAAATCGATTATTTGCGCAGTTTAGGAAGTGCGACTTCTGGAAGGAGGAGGTCAAATTTCTGGGTCATGTAGTGTCCAAGGAGGGCATATCGGTAGATCTCGCCAAGGTTGCGGCTGTGCAAGATTGGAAGCAACCGAGGTCGGTCACGGAAGTGAGGAGTTTTCTCGGTCTCGCCGGTTATTATCGAAGGTTCATTAAGGACTTTTCAAAAATAGCTCGGCCGCTATCCCAGCTGACTCGGAAGGACCTCAAATTTGCCTAGGACGAGAAAGCGGAAGCAGCCTTCCAAGAGTTGAAAGATAAATTGACTTCGGCACCTGTACTTGTGCTTCCTGAGCAAGGGGTCAAGTACACTGTCTACACAGACGCCTCTTATGTGGGCTTGGGTTGTGTGCTCATGCAGAAGGACAAGGCAATTGCTTATGCATCTCGGCAATTAAGGAAACATTAGGAGAATTATCCTACCCATGACCTCGAACTTGTGGCAGTAGTATTCGCGTTGAAGATATGACGACACTATCTTTATGGTGAAGAATTTGAGCTCTTTTCTGATCACAAGAGCCTCAAATACATCTTCACCCAGAAGGACCTGAACATGAGGCAACGTCGCTGGATGGAGACGTTGAAGGACTTCAAGTTCGATGTCTCGTACCACCCTGGCAAGGCCAATCTGGTGGCGGACGCATTGAGTAGCAAGAAGACAATTGAATTTGCGGCCCCGCTGATGGTGAGAGAATGGGACATGGTAGAATTTATACGGGACTTCGACATGAAGCTAACCGTGGAGGAGCCGTATGAGGTAGTAGCCCACCTTCAGGCTCAGCCAATGATTGATAGTAAAATCATTGAAGCCCAAGAGGGCGATGAGCTATTGCAGAAGATGAGGGAAAGAGCGAGGAATGATGTGAAGTCCGAATGGAGAGTTGGGAAAGATGGGGGATTGCGCTACCAAGGCCGTCTTTGTGTTCCTAACCTTCTGGGACTACGAGAGGAAGTCCTAAATGCTGCTCACAACTCTAAGTTGGCGATGCACCCTGGTAGTACGAAGATGTACCGGGATTTGAAGCAGAGCTATTGGTGGGACAACATGAAGAAGGAAATAGCGGAGTAGTGTCCCGATGCCTCACATGTCAATAAGTCAAGGCTGAACACCACCGCCCACCGGGCCTTCTGCAACCCATGCCCATAGCGGAATGGAAATGGGACTTCATATCAATGGATTTTATTTCCGGTTTGCCCAGGACTAGGAAGGGGCATGACTCGATATGGGTGATCGTGGACAGGCTAACCAAATCAGCCCATTTTCTGCCAATCAAGACTTCAAGCTCCGCCGATGATTTGGCTAAGTTATATATCAAGGAAATAGTGCGGCTCCATGGCGTCCCATTGGAGATTGTGTCAGACCGGGATACTCGCTTTACGTCAATTTTCTGGACCCGCATTCAAGAAGCTATGGGAGTAAAACTGAAGTTCAGCACCGCCTTCCACCCGCAGACAGATGGACAGACCGAGCGGGTGAACCAGATTTTGGAAGACATGTTGCGGGCTTGTGTCCTAGACTTTCAAGAGAGTTGGGACGATTGTCTCCCATATGCCGAGTTCGCCTACAACAATAGCTTCCAGGCTAGCATCGATATGGCGCCTTATGAGGCTTTGTATGGGCGTCCGTGCCGAGCCCAGCATTGTTGGGAAGAGCTTGCTAGGACCGAATTTGGTGCGGGTCACGACTGAGAAGATTGAAATTATCCGGCGTCGCCTCTTAACGGCTCAAAGCAGGCAGAAAAGCTATGCCGACACAAGGCGAAGAGACTTGGAGTTTGAAGCTGGGGACCATGTATTTCTCAAAATCTCTCCAATGAAGGGTGTCTGCGCTTCGACAAGAAAGGAAGCTCACGCCCGATTCATCGGGCCTTTCAGATTTTGGACCGGGTAGGTATGATTGCCTATCGCTTGGCCCTACCTACGCCGCTTACTTTGGAGTGCATAACGTCTTTCATGTATCCATGTTGAAGAAGTACATCCCGATCCTTCGCATATCATCGGTGGGAACATGTGGAACTCAAGGATAATGCCACATACATTCTTCGACCCACTAGAATATTGGATAGGAAGGAACGGGTCCTACGATAAAGTCATCCCATTGGTCAAAGTTCTATGGACCCATCACGATGAAGAAGAGGCCACTTGGGAGACAGAGCGAGAAGTCATGAAAGCATTACCCAGGAGCCTCGGCTTCAAAGAATACGAACAGTACAAATTTCGAGGACGAAATTTATTTATAAGGGGGTAGATTGTAACGTCCCGTCCAACCAAAGACAAGTATCTGGGGTGTCCATGTCGGATTTTGCCGCGGGACCATCGATTAAATCGCTCAGGGGTGAGGTACCACCGAAGAAAATTAAACTAGGATCAGCCCATTAGAACAGACCAGTGGCCATGATGGGACTGGCGTGGCCGCCAAGCTTGATGGCCGTTCGCACTTGTCAACAGCCCGTGTGGGCCACCCAGTGACCGAGGATGGTCAGAAAAATCTAAAACTTCCGGAAATCATATATCTCATTGGGCTTGTGGTCCATCGCGGACAGCGGACCTAGTGGACACCCAGAACTGGGATCTGGCACTAGCCGAATGCACCCCACCAATGCAAAAAGGTGGAATCGGCTCTTACAAATGAAATCGGGATTCTGGGCGTTCCAGCCGTCGGATTCCCTCCAAATTTGTGGTGGTGGTTTAATATATTTTTCTACGCCCGTCCACTAAATCTGTGACCTGATCGTGAAACGGTGACCGTTGATCGCAAATCGGACCCGTACGACAAACCTCGCATCCGTTTGTTCCTAAATTTTGTAAGGCCCTTCATCGGGCCATGAAGCACCTATCCTACAAGTTTCATGGCCAGAGGGCCACCAGAACTGCCCCATCACCAGATCGGCCCCCACAGGGCCATTTATGGGACGAAAGTGCCTGCTCAGATCATATAACCGTTCATCCGTTCGTCCTCAATTTTTGCATGGACCCTAGTCGGGCCATGAGACAACTACACGCCGAATTTGGTGGCCAGAGGGGCGTTAGGGCCACCCCAACACCAAAAAGGGGGCCCCATAGGTCTAATTTGGGAATTTTGGAAGCTTGGGGCCAAATGGGCCAAGTCTAGAGAATAAAGCCCTAAGGCTCTCTTCCTCATCACCCTTCTTCATTTTTCCAACAAGCTCTCTCTCTCCCTCATCACTTCATTCAACCTCCAACAACCAATTTCCTTCTTCATAACCTCACCATCTTCCAACAACCAAGCTCTCCCTCAAACCTCTTCCAACTCCAACAACCCATCTCTCTCCCTAGCAACTCCCACCATCTCCAACGACCAAGGAGAGTTGAGAGTGTGAAATTGAGCAAAGAAGCACCCTAAATCGAGGTGGGGCCAAGGGAACTCAACCCTTTCAACCCCCTATCCCTCCTCTAAGAAGAAACTCTCCACCGCCACTCCAAAAATCGTCCGTGGGCCGTCTTGGTACGATCCCTCACTCTTTTTCTCTTGAAATCCTTATATTGAAGAAGAAATGGTATGGATTTCTCTCATGCTTGAATTGTTTTAGGGATTCCGGTCGGACAACCTCCAAAACCCTCACCTCTAGGTCTTTTCCAAGCCTCCATCAAATTCGAGGTGCGGACTATTTCTCTTAGGTGGCCTAGCACCAATTTTAGTGTGAGTTTAATGATTCTGAGTGCTTGGATTGTCATGTTTGAAATTCTAGAGAGAACCCTAGGGATTTTTCATGTTTGTTGGATTTGTTAGAACATGCATGTTTAACTCTCAATGTGATATATATTGTGCCTTCACATGATATTATGTTGGATGATAACATGCTTGTGGTGGTTGATTCATTTCCCTCTTATGTGGTGTTTCATTGCGTGTGTGATTAATTGGCATTATGCTCAGGATTTCTCAAGATGGAGGAAGTGATAACTTCCTCACACAACCCACACACGCACATGCACTTTAATTTTATGATGATAATTGCTTGCTTGTTAAAGGTATTTGATTTGTATGGTTAGGACGCATGAGAATATGATATGGATGTGTTAGATGATAATATGATTTGTAGGCAGGCGGTAGATCCCCTTTTTACTCTCTTGGGATAGTCAGGAACCTGACGAGAGAGGGTAGTCCCATCGGTAGGACTACACTAAGGTTAGACTCGCGGATTGGGCGGGAGTGTTCGGGTGGCTGTAGTTCGACTACATGGGACCCTTGCGCCCGAGGTCATTCGTCTCATACTCGCCTGATTTGTGCGGACTAGCCTACTACCTGATCATCCCTGTTGTTAACCATGTTCGCCCACATATGCATGGAACCTGATGCGCCCTACAACCTTTGTGGCCCATTGATAACTAGATTATAACTGGTCCACAGTCTCGTGAGCCGGGCATGATGGAATGAGACACTGTGTCCGAGCTGTCGGCCTACACTGGGGTACCGCGCCTCCCCGTAGTGACCGCGAGCGATCCCTTCCTTATCGGCACGCCTCATGTGCTTGGAGTCGGGAATGAGGACCCTGACGGGATCACGGACCGCGGGGACTCGGCCTCACGCATTGATGAGGCCTTGGCCTCGCAACCAGATTAGGGCAGTGACATGTAGGGTGAATCAGAATCCTCAACCTGCTGGATGAATGGACTTAACTAAAAACTTGGCTAACACGATCGCATTGCATCGCATTAGTTAGGGTGGCGACTCGGCAGTCGAGGTCGTTCTGAGGGAGTGTTGCCATATGCGATCGTTAGATGGAGTCGCTCGAGGGAGCGTTGCGGCGAGGGCATGCATCATATCATTGCATTGCATACGCATTTAATAAGAGTTGTAGGTGTTGCTGATTGACTGCTTTTCATTAAATTCATGTTATAATTGATGCCTGTTATAACTTAAGATTAATAGTTCACACTGAGTTGATCACTCACTCTCACTCTGGGACGGTGTTTTAAAACACCAACCAGACGCTTCCATAGATGCAGGTGGCGACGATCAGGAGGAGCCTGACAGCGTGAGTCTGGATGAGGAGGATGAGTGCTCCTATTTTCAGTTGATGGGCGGAGCTGCTTTGGATCCGTAGATGAGTCGAGGGGTTGCTGAGCTGGGAGCTCAGCCCTATTTTTTTGGACTTGATATATTTTTTTTGTGATTTTGGTTGTGTGGCGCTATGTGCGCCCCTTCATTCTTTTGGACATGTATATAGATATTTATGTTATCTCCTTCCATTTCAGTAGGCTTGTGGTTGTGCTTCATGTTCCAGGTTGTTCCAAATTGCTCAATTTAAATCGACTAATCAATAAGTCATAAAATGTATGATATGTGACACCGGAAACTTAGGAGTTGAGCATTTACTCGACCCCCGATTTTCAGGGCGTTACAGAAAGTTTTGGTTCAAGCTGATATTTGTTTTTTCATTTCATCCAAGTCTACATGGCCTTATCAATGGGTTAGGATGGTCAATAAACATTATGGTGGACCCTCATAAGGGTTTTAACGGTGAACGAAGGGTAAAAGTAAAAAAAAAAAAAAAAAATTTTAAAATGGTGAATGAACATTGAATGACAACTATTTCTTATTGTGTGGTCCACTTGGACTTTGTATCTGCTTCATTTTTTTACCATGCCATAAAATAAGCTGTAAAAAACAGATAGAGGGCCTGGAAATACAATGCGTACATAAAAGAGGGCCCACAGTCAGGTCCCGCCCACAGCACTAGTTGTGGGGAGCAGGAGTAGAATGACTAAACTGTAGGGCCACGTGATGTATGTGTAGTATCCACGCCGTCCATCAGTTTTTCCATCTCATTTTTATCATTTCCCAGCATGATCCCAAGATCGTAGCATATTCAAATCTCAAGTGGACCACACGATAGGAAACAATGTGAATTTGAACGTCTACAGTTGAAAACTTCACGAGGGCCAACGAAATTTTAAATCAAGCTAATATTTTTGTTTTCTCTTCATCCATATGATCTTGTGAACAGATTGGACGAATAAACATCACTGCCAGCCTAAGAAGGTTTCAACGGTGGACAATTATCCCACTGTTTCCTGTTGTGTGGTCCACTTGAGGTTTGGATATGGTTAAATTCTTGAATACTTCCATGAAATGATCTGGAAAAATGGATGGACGGCGTGGATAAGACACATACTTCCTAGGTGGGCCCCACAGTGTTTACCCAGTATGTAATCTGATTCCTGGTTCGGGGTATCAACTACACTGCAGAGTATCAAATATCCTTTCTCCTCCTTTTTTTTCTCAGCCCCTCTGCAACAGCGGGAGAGAAGAAGAGCAAGAGAGACCAGCTTCATACGTGAATTCGTATAAAGCGCATATCCTACGTATTTTATACGTTACAGATCGTAAATACGCGAGTCCAATGGCGGTCTCTTCATTACGACTCGCGTCTCTGAGATTTCCAGGCAGAGATTTTCGTTCTTCGTTTTCCCAAACAGACAGCAAGAAGAACTGCCTCTCCGTGTCAGCTTCTATGGAGAGAGACTCGCAGAAATCAGGGAAAGAACTCCTCCAATCAAAGGTACTCTCAGACCCTGATTTCCGCTACATTTTACGAATCTGCCACTCCCCCCTCATTTTCCCCTTTCAAGGAAGAAACAGAAACTACCGGTAGTCCTTTGGACCACCCGGAATTGTAGTCCCCAGGTGACTCGTTGTTCACGATCGGGACGGTTCATGCAGTTGGTCTGATCATGATGGATGGCCCATGGAGAGACTGTTCCACTGATTGGATAACCTGCTGGCCCCGCCTGGTGAGATTGGCTGTGGATCGCATGCAGATGGGACGGCTAGTGGGGCCAGCTGAACGATGGCCTGCAAATCGGATGGTTATAACCATAAGCTCTCATTTTGCATTCTGCTAGAAAACATGCATTAAATGGGCAGTCTTGATCTTCTGATGATGTGGGTTTTGTGCTGTGAGCCGTTCATGAAAAGCCCACTAGATGAATGGATTCTGTCGGTGAGGGTCCACATGGAGGGCCCTCAGACTACTATCAGACAACTCTAGCAATCGTTCTTGTTGGAAATTAGGATTTGTATCGTTCGGATTCTTCTTAGGGGTCGTTTGGATGCCTATAAATGATTTAAGTGGTAAATGATTTGCTGGTGTAAACCATTTACAAGCTATCTTGTTTGGCTGTAAGTTGTAAATGATTTACACGTAAATGATTGTCGTAGCCGATGAATGGTTTAAGTCCTGTAAAATGGAGTGCCAATTTTTGAAAATATAGCTGTTAGGCCTGATAAATGGTTTAAGTCCTGTAAATGGAGTGCCCATTTTTGAAAATATAGCTGTTGGGCTGTAAATGGAGAGCCCGTAAATGAAATCCCACCTTTTTTTGCCTGTGAATGGGATGGGGTTAGATGCTGTAAATCATTACAGGCAAAAAAGGTCATCCAAATGCAGAATGTAAATGATTTCTGTGTAAATCATTTACAATTTGCCCCATTTACAGGCATCCAAACAACCCCTTACCTTATTACAGTATAAATGTCATTGTGGGTTGCATGCAAGACCACCTATGATCAAAGGAGACCGTTTAATAGGAGGAATCCACGATTGATTGCCCATGAACTGAAAATACCCATGATCGGACAATCACAGCTGTACAGTTAAGGGATGCAAAATGGACAGCTGATCAAGGTGATACTAGGCTATGGGCAATGCATGGTGGCCTTCTTGGGACGCATATAAGGTAGAGAATTCACACTGCATCAGCTTAGGATTTTTTGGCGCCTTTCAATGCATTTGGAAGGATTATGGTTTTGATGGATTCTCTGATTGTGTATTTAGGTTGAGAATTTGTTAGATAGTGTGAAATGGGACGACAAAGGTTTGGCAGTGGCGATTGCTCAGAATGTGGATACCGGAGCCATCCTGATGCAAGGCTTTGCGAACAGAGAAGCTCTTGCGACAACCATTTCATCACAAAAGGCGACGTTCTACAGCCGATCACGGTCATCACTATGGACAAAGGGAGAGACGTCCACGAACTTCATTAATGTGCATGATGTCTTCCTTGATTGTGACCGAGATTCTGTATGTCTTTTCGTGGCTGGTTCTTGAAGATTTTACTTGGGTTCTTTTTCTTTTTCTTTTTTGGATAGTGGCATTCACCGTTAGAACACAAATTGGAGTTCTACTCCATGGTTCAGTTGCGCGTATAGGTGGTTGTGACGATTAGAATGTCTCCCCCTCTATATGATCCTAAGCATTTAAGACATAATCATTCTATGCTGTCCTTGGATGAATGGTTAGGATTGGATGATGAAGAGGCATTACTCCAATGGCTCATTCATGGTTGGCCCAGCTCTAGAAAGGTTCCAATGAGCTATACCCATCATGCCCTGATTTCAGGACCACTACTCAATTGATGCTACCAGTCTGATGTTATTTTCCTTTTTCAGCATTTTAACTTGATTATCCTGGCTTATCCATTGTTCAGATAATATATCTTGGGAAGCCTTGTGGTCCAACTTGTCATACAGGGTCGGAAACATGCTATTTCTTGTCACTATCTGATCACTTAAAACATCCACAGGTTTGTAGTCTCAACCTCTCATAGTGCAATTTCATTGCAGGCAATTGGTTTTTTTTTTTTTTTGCTTTTCTTTTCTTTGTCATCTAATCGTGCTATTCATTCGAGCTCAGTTTCACGAGAGGTGATTGATTTTCACGAGGATTTTTCTTGAATGGTGCATTTGCAGGAGGCCAATGAAAATCGCTTGGCATTGACAAGTTTATACTCATTAGAGTCGACGATTTCCCAACGCAAAGCTGAAATAGGGGCAATACAAAATGGAAAGCCTTCTTGGACGAAGCGGCTATTGCTTGATGAGAAGTTGCTATGCTCAAAAATCCGGTATGGGAATTCATTTAAGTTCTATTAATACTGTATCATGCTTGTCTTATTTTTGTGCAACCAAACACACCCTAAGCTACATGTTTTCAGTTCAATTTACTGTGCATCCATAGACAGCCTTAGCAATTGACAACATACTAAATTGTATTTACCTATAGCCGAAACATTTTTTGATACCCCCAGGCTCACTCTTGCTACCATTTCTCCCATTAGATTGGATAGTAATTGATGCAAGATGGATGGTTTAACCTTGAATGATGTGTTGAAACTAAATAATGGACTAATTAAAGCAATCAAAATACAAAATAGAATTATTCTATCACAAAGTTAAAGAATCCAAGTAACAAAATATGTTCTAATTCAAGCCGTAAACAATCCCGCAATGCAAATCTAACAAAATATGAGTCAATTAGCGCCTATGGAAGGTAGGACTTCCATCTAGCATATGGATTAGTCTTACTAAAAAGAGAATCACGTGTTCTAGTTAGGGTTTTGGTAGGTTAGGGTTAATTTTAGGAACTAGGAAATTGGGTTGTTGGATTAGGGTTTGGGATTAGGGAGGTTAGAATTTGGGAATTAGAGTTTTGAGATTTAGGATGATTTAGGGTTAGGGTTTATGATTAGGGTTTTGGGGAAGCTAGGTTCTAGGATTGGAGTTGAGGGTTTTAGGCTTAGGGTTATGGATTTTAGAGGGAAAGGAGCAAGGATCAAAGAGGGAAAGAGAGAGAAGATGGGTTGGACGTACGGACGGCCATGCGATGGTGCAGTCATGTGTGGAGGTCTGTACAGTGGTACAATGTAGGTATGCCTAGATTAGATGGGTTTTGGAGGAGATTGGGGATGTATTTTAGGGAAAACAAAGAAAATAAAGGAGTAGGTAACGGTCGTTATTGTTATGCAATATGAGGGTGAAACAAGGCAGTTGGTTTTTTGGGACCGTATCGGTCATTACAAGGGCTGTAACGGCCGTTACAAAAATGGCTACTTTTTTTTTTTTTTTTTTTTTGAAATAATCTATTTTCTCTTCATTTTTCCACTTTTCTCATTCTAAAAACTTTTCTAGATTATTCTACAACAAATTTCAACCACTCTTACTATAGTTTTTAGGATTAAAACCTTAGATTGAAGCGATTTGGGCGAATAGAAGCTCCAAGGGCCATTTCTTCAAAAAATCTAAAATGTGGTATTAATGCCTTTTTTTTTTTTTTTTTTTTTTTTTTTCTTTTTTCTTTCTTTTTTTTTTTTTTTTTTTTTTTTTTTTGTTGTCCGATTTCTAGTTCTAATGCTTGATTATGATGTGTAAATATTAAAGACATGTAACCATCTTCATAAATTCACCAGACAACCAGATACGACACTCTCACCAAAGAGTGGACCGTTATGTTACCACAAACATGTTCAAAACAAAAAATAAATACATATTTGGAATTTAACATTATTCTAGGTTTTCTAAATATTTTTTCAGACTTTTTCGGGCAATTTTTTTCTTCAACCGATACGGAATACCTTGCTCATTAGCAGAGAGCCTTGCCAACCATTTGATGACTGCTCCTTTGGTTTTTTAACTCACAAAGTGTTTAACCAAGTGGACTCTTGGGTTTCATTCCCAAAAATCCTATCTACATGACCTGCCGTATCAATGATCAACTGCATGGGCTGCCATTAAAATGCATCCTAACTGTAATCAGGTGGCAGATGATGTGAATGCTTTTCTCTTGCATGAGGACAGGTAATTAGGCAATGTGCCGTCTTCTTTTCCACCTTGTCAAAGTCCCCATGGGTCGTGCCCACTGACAGCCCTGCCTGCAACAATGTTTCAACACACCATTACGTACTCAAATTTGTCCAGTTGACTAGTTTCACTGAAGATTCAGGTCGAGCCAACGAGAACTCAGATTTCATAAAGCTAGATTTCTACATAGAATTCGAAGAAAAAAAGAATATGCTTTTAAAACTCATAATTTCAGAGTTCTCACAGATTCTATGTGGACTTTGATTTGGGCATTCATCAAGACCGAAATTGGTTGTTGAATTCTTCAAACTTGCTTGTAGGAGAGTCGAGTGGGGTGAATGCAGGCGAACTAACTGATATGCCAAATTGCCACCTTATGGGTGGGCTGCCAGTTGTCAAAATTTGTAGTGATTAGATGTTTTGTTAACCTGATTTATAGACGTCCTGGATCATTGCTCTGAAAGTTTTTTGACTGACCGAAAATGGGTGATTGATTAGACCAGTTATGAACATTCAACAGGCAACAGTCTTGGGCTATTAGTCTTCCAAGATGCGGTCCACTAGTTGGACGGCCTCGATCCTTCACTGAAATGCATGAATCTAGGGTTTATAGGTTGATTTCCATTTACTTAATGGTACTGCAGTCCTGCTGGATTTGTAGATCTATTTCTTCGGTTAGGGTTTTTATATGCTCTTACTTCCAGTTGTGCTTTTGTTCAGCCAAGCCCATCACATAATGGACCAGCATTGAATAAAAACATACCAAACCAATTTTTTGGAAAGAAAAAACTGTTGTGTACAATGCACCGGGATGTGAATGGTGTCATGATCCTCCAAGTTGGTACAATTGGGTCCATTGGTAGGTGATCCATATCGTTAAACTAATGGCCTCACCACACCAAGATGGCTGATTTCCCTAAATAGATAGAGAGAATCCAAAACGTGGATATACCCTATGGAATCCAATAATAACCATGTTGGTTTGGAGTGTAATTCTCCATGGAAATGTTAAATGATCAATGGTCAAAGACTCAAAACAGATTTCTATGGATATCCACATTTTTTTTATTAGAGCTATGGAAATAGAAATCAATTCCCATACCTACTTTTCACCACAAACAGGAGAAATAGATGTCCGTGAAAATCAATTTCTTTTTTGAAGTTTCCATTGTTCCCAAGCAACCCCTAAAACCTTCCATATTTAAAGATCATGGACTCCCAGCATCTAACCTTTTTCTATGCATTGTGTGTGTGTGTGCCCCTAAAACCTTCCATATTGAAAGATCGTGGACTCCCAGCATCTAACCTTTTTCTATGCATTGTGTGTGTGTATGCTGGTTAATTAAGAACCCACCTTTGAATCTTGAAACCTTCTTATCCAGGGAAGAGGCAAATGAATTATGCCAGACTTTGGAAGACAAAGAAGATGGGTCCCGGACAGCTTCGGAGATGGCAGATGTGCTTTATCATGCCATGGTACTACTTGCTGTTAAAGATGTGAAAATGGAGGAGGTTCTTGAAGTCCTTCGGAACAGATTCTCTCAGTCAGGCATTAAGGAAAAGAAGAGCCGAAGATCAGGCAACCAGGTGGAACAGTAGCCCTTCAAACGGGTTTGGACCAACCCGGTTCTTGCCACCATCACATGATTTTCTTATCAACTTTGCATGGGACAACATCTACAGTATCCATAGTTCAGGAATTATTTGTGTTTCTTTCTTGTACGTTCTTAAGTTATTGCTGTTATTTATCCTTTTTGTTTCCATAAAAAAGGTAAACAATCATAAACCCACAGAATGGGGTTTACTTGGTTCACAGATCTTCACTTGAATCTTGCTTTCAATAGATTTGTTGGCTATGCATAGACGTGGAGGCCGAATCATTCCGAAATGGTTTGTGCACATGTTTCATGGGGCCGACTCGTTCCGTCCTGAGTCGAGATGTGACTTGCCTGACTCATGGATGATTCACCCAAGTCGGGCCTATTTGCACTACTAGCTTGCGATGTTGAATCAAAATGGACTTGACCGAGTCCGAGTTGACTCAATCGGCAAAGTTCCATGTACTCTTGCATGCTAGTATCATCATTATTATTATTATTTGTTTAAGTTTTATGATGTCTGACTTCACAATGCATGAGAGAAAAAAGAAAAAAAAACCACCATAAACTGTTTACATGAAAACTGTCGATTTTCACTGCTTAAAATCTCCAACCAAACCAAACAGATGTGGTCATTCTCATTTCTCATGTCCAAGGTTTCCCATTTCCTGCAGAATTTACGTTTCAATTTCCATATCCACGTTTTGGGATTCTTTGGTCTGAAAGGAGGAACTCTTCTATGCCCTTGTTTTAGGATTCTCTCATTGGAAAGAGGAATTCCCAGTAAAAAACCAATTTTCTTATTTGGTGCCCATATCGTCAAGAGGATTCTTTAGCTGTAGATGGACTCTGTTGGCAAATTGTTTGATTAGATGATCTTAACCATTCTATTGCGGCCTGCAATGAAAAAGTGCTGCAAACAAGTAAAGATCCATCAATTGGGATGCCAGGACCTGATCCAGGGCATGCAAAACTAGGAAAGAGATGTTCCTCTCTTTTCTCTACATATTGGGATGCCAGGACCTGATCCAATGCTGAGAACAAGTAAAGATCCATTGTAAATGGATAACTGCAGATTACGAACGGAATGGAGTATTGTTCTCTATGGAAATGTTATAAGGTCAATGATCAAATAATAGAAGTTACTTGTCATAGTCATGGAAGTCGACATTCAACACGTTCTTTGAAACAAAACCTGGGAAATGAAAATCCATTTTCATGCTTACTTTTTTCCCCCCTTGAACAGAAGTACCGATTACTTTTCTGGGGGTTTTCACCTACTCAAACAGCCCCACAATCTTTCAACTATCGCATTATAAGACATCTCCATGCTTGTATACATTCCAGAATTCAAGTCATGTGTGAATGAGCTGGACCTCAAATCAGTTAGCTGCACTATGGGCAAGCTCTGGCTGGTGAACACTAGTCCACCCATCAAACAGGCCAGACCTAAAACAATATTGGTCCTTTGATCAGGCAGGCTGCCCCAAGCTTGATTTAGCTTGGACACCTATGAATTGGGTCTGTGTAAATCTGGATAGGGAAAGCCTGGGGACAAACAGTCATGATCAAATTCCACAAAAATGGGCCATTGAGCTGGATCAAAACAGAATAACCTAATAAAAGAACCCACAACAAGCCAGTCCATGAAGAAAGAAAAACGGAGTACCTTTTATTGCTATCTGCTGCATACCATCTTACAAAGCTAAATAACGGCCTTGCACTTGTGTCTGTAGAGGTAGTTGTATCAGATTACATGAAACGATATTACATTACACTATGGGCTGGTAGCCTCCGTCTTTCTCATTTGTTCTTCTTTGATAGCTAACAGCAGCAATCACCAGAACAACCGTCATGCCCACAAAAACCCCTGCCCATGTTTACTTAGAGAACTCTATGCTATCCTGCATACAAACAGACTCAGATGGTAAGTCAGGGTTTTTGGAGTCAGCTTGTCATGTTTGCTAAAAGGCTAGTGCAGTTTGCTAGTCTGACACCCGCCTACTCTGCTCGCAGCACCTCTTCATGCAGGGAAGGTGCCAACGTTGTAAGTGTGCGAGGCATATGAGTGGTGCATAAGGTGGCCCCCACTTTGAGGATGATCACTCAGACAAGTCAACTCATCAGGTGGAAACTGGTCTACAAAAAGAGTGGACTTTTAAAGAAAATTTTGCTACAAGTTCATGTTTAGTGCACACATGGCCTGCTTGATGAGTTGCAGTGGCCCAGTTTATATGTATGGTCATCTTCACTGTGAGGCCACCTTATGCACGGATCAGTTTTCCCACACACTTGAAAGATTGGCATGTGTGCTGAGTGGGATGGGTGAGTGTGGGGCCACCTAACTCCAAGGTCAGTATCTAACTATGTTGCTTGCCTATATATCGAAGAGTTACCATACAATGATCAAGCTGGATGTGTGAACAGTATCCATTCAGTTTGTCAGTTTGTACAAGTGAGGCCCAAGGTTCAGTGATCCAGATCATTGATATGATGACAATCACAGTAGATGGATCATGCATAAAAAACCTCAGATCTTGTATCTGTCCAACTGTGAAGGTTTGTCAAAGTTCGTTTGTCTATCCATCCATCCACATCTATCTCTTAATTCCAGTTTAGAGATAAGAGGTCATTCATCTAGTGTGCCCCACCATGTATTGTGGCCCAAAAATCAGGTCATTCGGGTCATCATGTCGGCTGTGTATGAAAAGGAAGGTATAATTGACCTGGCAGTCTACATGTAACATACATGTGTGGCCAACATAATGACCGGAAAGCCGGGTAGTCTTATCTCTCTATTCAGTTATACCACAGAAGGGTTTTCTTGTATTCTTGGTTGGACCGCATTTGAATAAATCAGTCAAATATTGAGGAAATTTGTAAAATGGACGTGGGTCCATTTAAATTCAAAATGGCAACCAACCCCCAATAGCAATTCCATGCATTTCCAGTTGGAAGAGAAATGATCTGAATGGCTATTTGGGGGTTAGTCCATCATTATGACTGGAGTGGGCCAGCCTCACTTGGGTCATTTCTGCTTGATTGAAAAGCATCTAAATGCAGTGTAAAACATGAACCCAAGATCGAAAGAGGAAAAGATCAGGTACCCATCAAGAGATGTAGAGGAGATTGACGTCTTACGTGAGCTGGAAAGCGCAAGGGTAAGACATTCTTGCGTGACAGATCTGCTACAAAGATGTAGAAGAGGCCCATGACTCCAGTATGCATTTGGGTGCTGCTATAATTCGATTCGAAAGTCAAAACCTCGCCATCTGCAATTTTAACAGACCCTGGCTTAGGATAGCAAGTGGACATCCCGACAATGTAGCCATCCTCATTACCTGCTTCTTTCCCGTTTCCATAGATTGGTATTGAAGAGCATATAACTCGGCGATCCTGATTCAGTTCATGCAAAACATGTGAATACAAAAGCCAGATAACTCATTAGAGATAGGACTCTCCAAACATTTCTTACACAGAATACAACTAGCTAAAAAATACGAAGTGAAAATCAAAAGGGAAGAACAATATCTTGGGTCATAGTTCAGAACATGGTTTTCCTCAGTGAATGGAGAAACCTGTTTTACCTCCACTTCCTATCCAACTTGCATTATAGATAATATTCAAGCACTCTGATTGTACAGACAGATTCTTCCAGCTTAGTTCAGGTGTGCATCCAAATCATATTGAAGATGGGAGGTCTGCTAATCCACACCCTGACAGGCATTTACAATAGCCACGCAGCCCACGCCCAACTACACTTCAGCATACATGCCAAGTTGATTGGTTGGTCTATTAGTTGGTCATCACTGTGTAGACATTCCAGGTCATTAATCAGGTCAAGTCAAACAGTGGGATAAAACACTTTTTTTTTTTTTTCTAACCATCCATTCGTTTTGTACATTGGGGCCAACTCGACTGGTGCATCGATCTTCCACATGTACTACATTTGCAAGGAGAAAAACTCTGATGCTTTGGCAGGGTTTAATGGATGATACAGATGCACTTTATAATTTATTTAGAATATCCATACATGGGGTACAACCAAGTCAAATTAAACTGTCCAAATTATGGTTCCCAGTTTGGATGTATCAGGTCCTGAAAATTATGCTTATTTATCTGACTCACTAGATTCATGGACATTTATTAGATGGTTAAAAATGAAAAATATTCAATGGTCTTATTTCAACAAACAAGTGTCCACGAATGAGACATTAGGATAGTTCAACCAATCTCATTTTGGGACTATGACTTAGAGATGGCCCACAATTTAGTTGGTTTAACTTGAGTTAATGCATGTCAAGTATACAGTATCTGAGTGCCTTAGTATCATATAACTCTTATTGGAAAGTGTGCTGGTGTGTAGATGGACAGGGCTATGCAGGCAGACATGCACGCTTGCAAACCTCGTGAAGATGGATAGCCATGACTACACAGGACATTCAAGGAGGAGATGAGGAAATGAGTCAGGGATATCTAGGAAACTCGGTGCCTGCCGGGCTGTTGAGATCCACTAGAAGTTGCAGGAAGCAAGGGCAATAGTAAAAGCACAGACAGTAACAAGGAGCAGAAAAATAGCAATTCAAGTTCTCAAAGAATGTGAGAATTGTAAAATTAGATAGCCCCAGTAGCATCCAAAACATGGTTTTTAGATTCAGATTGACTCGTTCAGTCTTGAATTGAGTTGTGAGTCTCGTGACTTCGGGGCGCAGGGACTAAATTGGGTAGTACTGGATCTGAGTCAACTCAGCCGAGTCATATTGGACTTGACCGAGTCTTAAAACCATGTTCCAAAATGAAAGACTAATGCAACTAGTCTGGACTAGGGCAGATACATTAGCCCAAAGTTGGATAAGCGGCTCGGGACTCGATCGTTCAATTGTGAATGTGCTTCTTCTTGCAGTGTTTGGTTGCAGTGTCAAATTGAATTTCCATAATTGGTTTAAGGATAGAGGAAATGACCAAATTTTAGTTACCTTTATTGGTATTCATAGTGAGGAAGTATCCCTCAAACTGCAGTTAGATTCCTTTGTAAATCCAAATTGGAAGTAAGGTAAGCGCAACTCAGAGCCTAGTCTCTCAATATGAATGCTAAGAAGAGCAGCAGCAGTTTGGTCATTGCTGCATTAGCAATCTAATTATTGCAATTTAACTCAACTATCCAGACATGGCCTTAGAGACGAAACAAAAAACGAAGAGCGGGAAGATGCATGTGTTCATCTCATGGGTTGCAGATTCATGTTAGGTTACTTCATTCTATTCCAGTGTTTTAAAATCCAGATAGGACTTTGTGGATGGCTCCATCCAACTGGTCGGATCCACTCTAGCACATCCAAGATAATAAAAAACCAGCTCGACAAAGTCTGTTCTGGTTTTAAACATTGATTTATTACCAAGACTACCAAAAGGAGAAGAAAATAAATGATTGTGATGGATCATAAACAGGGAAAAAGATCTTCTTCTTTTTTTCAGCACTTGTCCATAAAGAGCACCGCCAACTCCACCCCAATGCTGATGGGCCACCCCGTAGATAATATTGCCCCCACAAGGCATGACCACATTTGTCTTTTTGGTATCTACACAAAGGCCTTTGTCCCTACCTGCAGCACCACATGGCTTAACGTTGTATTCAACCTGGATCAGGCTATCAATTACTGTCAATGGCACATCAAAAAAGAAATTTCAGAAACCAAACTATATGAATTTCCTACTATGATCAGTGTCATGGTGCGGCATTCAGAAGCTAGCTGATCGACTCACAACTCAAGCAAGTTAGCTTAGCCTGTCTTTGCTCTCCATATCATGTCCAAATAGCGGCTAATATAAATTGACCTCTGTAAAATTTTACAAAATTGAGAGTTCTTTCCAAGGAATCCGAGCTGAACTCAAAATCAAAATATTGATTCCTGAGTTGCGTCCGAGTTTCAAAAGAAGGGTACTGAACAGTTATAATGCAAAGAGTGAGGTTTGCATGCGTTGTTCATTATAAAGAGTGAGGTTTGCATATGTCATTTCAGTTTGGAGGATTCCCAGGGATATATACGCTATAGTTTCCTCGAACCTTCATCCTGTTTTATAGGTGGGCCCCATGGTTTGACTGTCTAGATTGATGACCAGATGGACCCACCATGAATTTATGATGCACACTCTCCTAGGTTTTCCATGAAATGTGGACTGTTGCTTCATGTCTTCCTTAACTATCTGTTGGCAGACCAAGGATCCAGGTTAAGATTATCCCACTGAGGAAAATTCTTTTGAGTGGTCCGTCTGATCAATGGTCTATATTACTGAACCATGGGATCCGCCTATGCAAAGTACTGAAGTTCATGATAGTAGACAAATCATTGGATTGATGATTATAGAAGGCCTGAGAATATGATCGTGCAATGTACATGGTGTTTGATTGTAATGTACACATGTTCTGAGGTTTGGATCATTGTAGAGGAAACCACACCAAACAGAGAAATTTAAATGGAATAAGGAAAAACCAGTGTAGAAGATTGGCTGGTGTATAGCTTCACTAAGGTGCGTTTGGATGCAAAGTTGAATTGAATTGGAACTATTAGTCCAACATAGCAGAAATGGAAATTTCCTTTCGTGGCATTCATATTGAGGGTATGGGTTCAAATTACAAATATAGTCCTTAAATTGTTTTACTCAAAAGGGATCACATCTGCAATGTTTTCACTTCAGTTCACTTGTGTGTCCAAACACAGCCTTTAAGAAAGTTACTGTATTTTCTTGCTTGTGAATGATATAATTAATAAAATGGTGAGTGATATTTGGGGAAATCCGAATTTTGCTCACTTGCCTCTTCCAGATGGTCCCACATTGAGCACGTTTTCTGATGCCCAGATGGTACTTTCTCAAAATGTCATGCTTTTTGAGTTGTTGTTCGTGAGCTTGCTAATAATGCTAAAATGTTATTGCGGGCAATTTCCAAACTGGATCGATATTGAGGCAGAGGCACCAACGAGTTTCATGTGGCTGTGTCAGGAAAAAAAATCACTGCAGTATCGGGTGATATGATACATATCAGACAGTATTTTAGACCGTGGTCAATTCGCACCATGCTTACGAATGTGTCTTCTATGTGATTTAGGCAATGACAGAGAGGCGAGAGGTCACAATGCAGTCAGGGGCGGGGCACCTGCGAAGATCTTACCAATCGAGATACCAGCTTTGTCTTTGGATGAGCTGAATAGATTGACTGGTAATTTCGGTTCAAAGTCTTTGGTTGGAGAAGGGTCATATGGTCGTGTTTTCCATGCCACTTGGAGCACTGGCGAAGCTGCGGCAATAAAGAAGTTGGATGCGAGTTCTTCACAAGAGCCCGATTCCGATTTTGCAGCTCAGGTAGAGGAATTTTTTAGTTCATTAGCAGCATGGGTTGTACTTGTTCATGTTTGGCTTTTGATTCTGGCCAACAACTCAAACAGTTGGCACTAATGCTTTAGTGATCCAGACAGTTCATCTGGTGGGCCCCTATATGTATGGGCCCCTAAAAGTTCAATTTTCAGCCCATCATGTGTCATCTGCCTCGACGGCTTCTGCGAGGAAGTAGAAAGATGCTCAAATGCCTCATTGGAAGATGCACAATATGGATTATTCATTGCTTTCTCAATTTTTGTTTTTCCTAACTAGTTCTATACAATTTTTATTTTTTTTTCAGCCTCAATTGTTCATTTTTATTTATTTTGTATTACATGAATTTCTCAGTAGTTTCTTTTTTAACATTGTAGACCTCGACATTTCCTTTGCATTTTGCATTATTATTATTAGAGCTCCCATTTTACTAGCAGAAAGTTTTAGATGTTATCTGCCACAGACCAGTCTTAAATGAACAGCTAATCCGTCAAACAGAAGGTCAAGGGATTGATTGGCAGCATTTTGTATCAGGAAAAAGAAAAAAGTTACTTGCCACTGGAAAGGTGGGAGGTGTGCAGGGCACAGAAAGTGATTTTCTTATTAGGAAGGCCATTCATTTTCTTCCTTCTAAACTCAAAATTAATATTCTGCTTAGGTTGTGTAAGACAGAAAGCTATGTAGCTGTTACTTTTGGGCTGAAGCTAATTCTGCCCAACCTCATTCTCAAGATATCCAAACTCTCCCCGTTTTCTTAAAATGCTCAGCATATGCATATCATATCTATTCTTCATTTCATCTAGGTGTTTTTTTTTTTTTTTTATAATATTCTCTCCCATGATGATTTCATTCACTGCAATCATGATCATTATTATCATCAACATGGAAGTAATAGTTGAAAAGTGCGATCTTATTGGGGAACCAAAGCAGTATGGGGATGGCACTACTTCCAGTGCGATCTTATTGGAAAGTATATATGTAGTTTGAGAAGCTACAGACGCATCTTAATTTTTTGAGGATGGTATTGGATGTAACAAAATTTCAGCATTCAACTATTTTGATTTAGTAATCTCACTGATCACACACACACACACACACACACACACACACACACAGGGGGGGGGGGAGGGAGTCCATAAGCTATTTAATTATCTCTATTGCCTATGAACATAGTTAACTATCTCAATTGCTTGCTAAATTTACTTTTTCTTTCTGAGTGCTCATTTGATTGAGAAGTGAGCTGTTGTCAAATATCTGTATCAATCAGTCTCATGCTCGACATTCGACTCTCTCACAATTCGGAAGCATTCACAATGGTAAAAGCCCCGACCCATTCATTCTTTCTTCATTTCTTTTGTTCAGCTTACAAAAATTATGTATCTTTTGTTCAGCTTACAAAAATGTTACCTTTTTATGTTGAATGGCCCTCAAGTTGTGACCAAGGACTGAATGTTGGTTTCGGTGTACAGTACCAATCACAAACCTAGTACTTCTTATGACCTTAAATTCATATGCTTCCCTTGCATGTCAATGTGGTGCAGTTGTGATATCCAGGCTGCTCTGAACCTAGTACATCTTATGACCTGAAATTCGTGCTAGTCAGTCATCAAGTCGACCACTAGAGTACATTGGATGTGGACCTTTTGTCAGTTTTCTTAACCAATCAACTTATGGGCCAGAGGACATGCATGGATGAGGGACAAAGCTGATATTTTTGTTTTCCCTTCATCCAGGTACATTTGACCTTGTCAATAGGTTGGATGGCAAATAAACGTTACAGAAATATCTGCTTTTTTGCTTTTTGTAAAAGTAATTCGTATTTTTGCAAGTAGAGATCCCCTTCATCAAGCATGAATGTAACATTTTTATAAATTAAGAAATTTCTTGTAAGCTATCTTTGATGGTCCGTAACTATCTTGATATACAGGTTGAACACACTTGCATGACAGATACCGCCATGGCAGATTCTGCTACAGTGGAGTTGATAGTGAATGTGCTACACAGGTGTTTTTCATCATTTGATAATAGGTACTGTTTGAAATGGTTAACCAATAATTCTAGTTTTATATATGAAAATTCTTCTTTAGCCAGTCTATTATCAACAAGCTTTCACGTGATGCCTTCTTTTCTTCTTCTTCTTCTTCTTCTACTTCTTCTTTTTTTTTTTTTTTTTTTCTTTTCTTTTCTTTTATTTATTTATTTATTTATTTTTTTGATTCAGGTTCATGATTTTGAATATAGTATGAAATGGTTAACCAATTTTTTGTCATTCAGACATCATCTGAGGCCCACAAAACTGTATGGACGGTTTTTTGGAGCACACTTCTGCACTTTTGTGGAGCCACTCCAAATCAGTGGGTCCCCTAGTAGAGGTTGCCTAAGCGCAAGAACTCTAACTAGGCACCTGTACAACCATTTGTGACAGCTATCACCGCAAATTAGGCTTGAAAGATGCAACCATTCATGTTCTTTTTTCCCCTGTTTTTGAACAGACTCAAAGATGAGACCTGGTCGGTGTTGTGATAAACAGAGTGAATCTAGACCCATTAAGTGTCAACGATATGAACGCTAACTTAGGGATCTAGATTGCTGTAACTGACCTCTAATTTAGGGATCTAGATTGCTGTAAATAAAGTATGTAACTGACCCCTAGATTACTGTAAATAAGGTATGTAACTGACCCCTAAATTGGGGATCTAGATTGATGTAACTGACCCCTAAATTGGGGATCTAGATTGATGTAACTGACCCCTAGAAGATCTATATTATGGATAGGAGAGCTCTCAGTTGAGAGCAGAAAATTCACCACAAACATTCTTCTTGTGTTTGTAGTATTCTGTTTTGTGTGTTGTGGTTTTGTCATGGTATCAAAGCCCGGTCTCTTGCCATCGTCTTAGAACAATCTTTATTTGATTTGTGATTTCGTTGGGCATAAAGAGGTCGTCTTCTTGGGTATTTTCATAGTATCCGATTCTTGGTTTTTTTTAAGTTGGATCTTGGCAAGGGGTGGAGGTTCTTCACCACTGGTTCTGTGGCATTCGTGGGCAGCATCAAATTCACTTGATCTAATTCTCTTTCTTCTTGATATTGTTTACAACTCACCTATGGAGAAATCTGAGTTCGTGTGCATCAGATTTTTGGGTAAGAATTATTTTGCTTGGGCATTTCAATTCCAGATCTATATTAAGGGGAAGGAATTATGGGGGCACATTGATGGATCCGACACCAAGCCCACTGATCCAGCAAAGACCGTTCAATGGGAGGCAAAGGATGCTCATATTATGAGCTGGATATTAAGCTCCATGGATCCCGCCATTATTCTCAATCTACGACCATATAAGACAGCCAAAGCTATGTAGGATTATTTGAAGAAGGTGTATAATCAAGATAGTTCGGCTCGAAGATTTCAATTGGAGTATGAAATCGCCAACTATACTCAAGGAAATATGTCTATTCAGGAGTATTATTCAAGTTTTATCAATTTATGGACTAAATATATAGACATCGTGTATGCGTCAATCCCCAATAATGCTCTAAAAGCTATTCAAATAGTTCATCAAACTACTCAGCGAGACCAATTTTTGATGAAACTACGACATGAGTTTGAAAATGTCCGCTCCAACATCATGATTAGGACTCCCTTGCCATCCTTGGATATTTGTTTGCATGAACTCCTTAGGGAGGAGCAGCGTTGCTTGACTCAACCAACTTTGGAACAGCAGGAAGGTTCCCCCAATGTTCTCAATGTTGCATACACCGCACAAGGAAAACAACGGGTTCGGAATATGATCCATGTCCAATGTTACAGTTGTAAGGAGTTTGGCCATATTGCTAATCAGTGTCAGAAGAAATTCTGCAATTATTATAAAGGAAAGGGCCACATCAGTTCTGAATGTTAGAAACGCCCTCAGAATCGCAATCCATGAGCTTTTCATACCTCTGTGGATGATATAGCCCCTAACTCCATGGCTTCAGCCTCATGCCTTCACAATCAGCAGCACCTTCCCTCACACTTGAAACAGTCCAGCAGATGATCTTATCTGCATTCTCTGCACTTGGTCTTACCGGTAAACATCAATCTCACTTTGACTTGTGGTTTCTTGACTCAGGTGCTTCGAATCACATGACCTTTGTTGCGCAGCACGCCAACAACGCAGTGAGCCTAGATCCAATCTCAGGCCTCACCCACAAATGATAAACAAGAAGAAATATAAACTAGAAATAGATCAAAGCAATCCAAACAAACCACGAGACAAGATATACGTGGAAAAACCCCAAACTAGGGTAAAAAACCACGGATGCAAACTTCTACTATGAAGAACGAAGATTACAAGGCAATATACTAACCTCTCCCTTGGAGATACAGAGAAAACCCTTTTCCCACACCTTAGAATAGCTCCCCAATATTCACCTTAACCCTAGAATAGCCCTAGGGACCCCAATTTATAGTTTTGACAACTTCCCTTTCGCATCCTAGTTGCGAAAGGACTTGCGACACGAAATCCGCGAAACTCCTTTCCACATCCCAGTTGCGAAAGGACTTGCGACACGAAATCCGCGAAACTCCTTTCTGTATCCCAGTTGCGAAAGGACTTGCGACACGAAATCCACGCAACCTCGACTGGTAGTGGGCGGTCCTAGATGTGGCTCCACTTCTCAACAATCTTCTACTTTGAGACACATCGCTATAAACATTTGTCTTCTTCATCCGGAGTGCAGCACCTCCCCGTCTTCAAGCCTGAAGACCAATCAAAGCTGAACAGAGCTTCAGCTTCTCCCTTATGATAGCCTTGGTCAGCATATCTATAGGATTCTCACTTATATGAATCTTCTTCAGAGCAATCGATCCATCTTCTAGTAACGAACGTATGAAGTGATATCTGATGGCAATATGCTTGGTCCTTAAATGAAAGGCTAAATTCTTAGCCAAGTGTATTGTACTCTGACTGTCACTATACAGCTTGCAATCTACTTGCTTCTTACCCAACTCTTCCATAAAACCTTACATCCACACCATCTCCTTGCATGCTTCTGTAGCCGCAACATATTCTCGCTTTCGTCATATCGATAGATACTATCTTCTGTAACTGAGAGACCCAACTGACTGCAGCACTTCCCAAAGTAAAGACATAACCTGTAGTGCTTCTTCTGCTGTCGATATCTCCTGCCAAATCTGAATTCACGTAGCCTTGTAACTTGATTTCCGATCCACCATAAATAGCCCTACATCCTTAGTACCTACCAGGTATCTAAGAATCTACTTCACAGCTTCCTAATGTTCCTTCCCGAGATTGTTCATGAACCTGCTAACAACTCCCACTGCTTGAGCAATGTCTGGCCTCATGCTCACCATAGCATACATGAGACTTTCTATAGCTGACGTGTATGGGACTTTAGCCATGTAATCCGGTTCCTCCTGCGTCTTTGCCCCTTGCTCCTTAGATAGCTTGAAGTGGTTGGCTAATGGAGTGCTAACCAGCTTAGCACCTCCCATATTGAATCGATCAAGTACCTTGGCTATGTACTCTACCTGTGACAACACCAGTTTCTTGTTTTCCCTGTCACGCTTTATCCTCATGCCTAGGATTTGTTTTGCAGCTCCTAAATCCTTCATGGCAAATTCTCTAAACAGTTGTCTTTTGAGATCTGAGATGTCCTTCATGCTTGAACTGGCCACAAGCATATCATCAACGTACAGAAGAAGGATGATGTACGATGTATCAAACTTCTTCAAATAACAACAGTGGTCTGCATGACATCTCCTAAAACCGTTTCCCGACATGAAACTGTCGAACTTCTTGTAACACTACCACAGGGCCTGCTTCAGGCCATATAAACTCTTCTTCAATCTGCACACCTTGTTCTCCTTTCCTGGTGCCACGTATCCTGTCGGCTGATGCATATATATCTCTTCTTCAAGGTCCCCATGAAGAAAGGCTGTCTTAGCATCTAGTCATTGCTCTAGATGTAAGTCCTCTGTAGCCACTATACTTAAGACCATGCGAATCGTAGACATTTTCACTACAGGTGAAAATATTTCAGTGAAATCGATACTTGCCTTTTGTTGAAACCTTTTCACAACCAATCTGGCCTTGTACCGTTTCGAACCATCATACTCCTCCTTCAGTCTGTAAACCCACTTGTTATGAAGAGCTTTCTTACCCTTGGGTAGAGTGACTAGCTCCCATGTACGATTAGATTCAAGAGAGTCCATCTCCTCATCCATGGCCTGCTCCCACTTAACCCGTGTATCCGTCTGTAATGCCTCTTCAAAACACTCTGGTTCACCATTATCTGTCAATAATAGATAATGTAAGGAGGGTGAGTATCGGACCGTGGGTCTCCTCTCCCGAGTAGACCTCCTCACAACTGGTGTATGTGGCTCTGCCTCATAATGCTCCTGTGCATTATTATCCTGTGGGGCTGTAACACCCGTGTCTGATAACTCTTCCAACTCTATAAATTCCTTTTCCTCGGCCTTATTTTCTTGCACACTGTCCTTATGCATCACTTTTTCATTGAAAACTACGTCCTTGCTTCTGATGATTTTCCTGTTTTCTGCATCCCAAAACCTGTAGCCAAAATCATGCTGCCCGTAGCCTATAAACGTGCACCTCCTGGATTTTGCATCCAGTTTGTTTTTGTGCTCTGCATTAATGTGAACATATGAAGTGCAACCGAACACTCTGAGATGTGTAAGGTTCGCTTTTTTCCCAGTCCACGTTTCTTCTGGTAGCCTACCATCCAATGGTGCTGAGGGACTTCTATTGATGAGATATGCGGCAGTATTCACAGCATCTGCCCAAAAGGTCTTGGGCAACCCTGCATGTAACTTTATGCTCCTAGCGCGCTCAAGGATGGTCCTGTTAATGCGCTCAGCCACACCATTCTGTTGTGGTGTCCCTGGAATCGTTTTCTGATGTTTAATTCCATTTGCTGCACAATACTCCTCAAATTTCTTATCACAGTACTCTCCCCCATTATCAGATCTGAGACATTTTACTATTTTACCTATCTCATTTTCTACCAAAACTTTCCACTTCTTAAATACATCAAATACATCAGATTTATGCTTTAAGAAATAGACCCACAGTTTTCTACTAGCATCATCAATAAAAGTAACAAAATAACGTGAGCCACCAAGAGATAATACTGTCGTGCGGTCCCCACACATCGGTGTGTACAAGCTCCAACAGATGTGTCTTTGGAGCGGCCCCGCGTCCCTCTTCTTGAAGCTTACTCTCTTACGCTCGCTTGCCATACACGCAATCCTTGCAGAATTCTAAGTCAATAGACTTTAGCCCTGGTAGCTTCCCTTTAGACAATAACACTTTCATCCCCTTCTCACTCATATGTCTCAACCTCTGATGCCATAACTGCCCATTCACTCCAGTTGATGCGGCTGCGAGTGAACTGTACGATCCTGAAGTCATGTACAAAGTACCTTCCTTCTTGTCTCGAGATATCACCAAGGCACCTTTTGTGATCTTCCAGGAATCACTGGTGAATGTTGTCACATAACCGGTATCGGCCAACTGCCCCACTGAGATCAAGTTACGTTTCAGACTCGGTACATGTCTGACATCCTTTAATTTCAAAGACATTCCGTCTTTCTGATTTACATGAACGTCCCCCTTTCCAACAATACTGCACGGCTCATCATCACCCAGGTAGACTCTCCCAAAGTCATCGGACACATAATCACCCAGAACTTCCTTACATGAAGTGGCATGAAACGAAGCACCCGAGTCTATAACCCAAGACTCATTCCTCGCATCAAGAGATAAGATCAACGCCTCTGTGTCACTCTCCTCAGATAGATTCACTGAATCCTTCCCACCTTGAGAGTTTCCTTCTTGTTTCTTGAGCGCCCTGCAATCACATTTCATATGCCCCTTCTTGCCGCAATGCCAACACCCGTCTTTGTCTTTCGGTCCCTTGGACTTCTTCCTCGACTTAGAACACCTGTGTTTATTGCCTCCTTTGTTCAGCGATCTTCCTCTTCCTTTAACGTTTAGAGCATTCCCTGAATCCCCTGAAATTCCTGATGCCTTTCTTCTAGATTCTTCACTAAGAATTAGACCGGCCACATCATCAAATTTCAGCTTTGTCGACCCTGAAGAATTGCTCACAGCAATCACCAAACCATCCCAACTGTCTGACAAACTAGATAAGATCAATAACGCCTTGACCTCATCCTCAAAAACAATGCCAACGGATTCCAATTGGCTCGTGACTGTATTGAACTCGTTTAGATGTTCAGCCACGCTCCCACCATCTGACATCTTCATGTTGAATAGCTATTTCATAAGATGAACCTTGTTGGATGCTGAGGGCTTTTCATACATGGTGGCTAGGGCTTCCATTAATTCTTTTGTAGTTTTTACGTTGGATATGTTGAAGGCGACGCTCTTAGACAAAGAGAGTCAGATCGTTCCTAAACCCTTCCTATCCAGTAAAAACCATTCATCATTTATCATGCTTTTTGGTTTCTTCTCTTTTCCTCCTAGAGGAATATAGAGGTCCTTCTGATACAAATAATCCTCCATCTGCATCTTCCAGAAGGCAAAGTTTGAACCATCAAACTTCTCAATTCTAGTTTTCCCTTCTTCCGTCATCGCTTGCAATAGAACTAAAACCAATAGCTCTGATACCAGTTGTTGTGCAGCACGCTAACAATGCAGTGAGCCTAGATCCAATCTCAGGCCTCACCCACAAACGATAAACAAGAAGAAATATAAACTAGAAATAGATTAAAGCAATCCAAACAAACCAAGAGACAAGATATACATGGAAAAACCCCAAACTAGGATAAAAAACCACGGATGCAAACTTCCACTATGAAGAACGAAGACTACAAGGCAATATACTAACCTCTCCCTTGGAGATACAGAGAAAACCCTTTTACCACACCTTAGAATAGCTCCCCAATATTCACCTTAACCCTAGAATAGCCCTAGGGACCCCAATCTATAGTTTTGGCAACTTCCCTTTCGCATCCTAGTTGCGAAAGGACTTGCGACACGAAATCTGCGAAACTCCTTTCTGTATCCCAGTTGTGAAAGGACTTGCGACACGAAATCCGCGCAACCTCGACTGGTAGTGGGTGGCCCCAGATGTGGCTCCACTTCTCAACAACCTTTTCCTCTGACAATCTTGTCAATGTAAAAAAGTACGATGGAAATTTGCAAGTCTATACCGCCAATGGGGACTGTCTTCCCATCACTGTCTTTGGTGATATCTCTTCTTCTCCATCCTTGCAAAATGTTTTTTATTCGCCTAGATTATCTACTAATCTTATTTCTGTTGGGCAATTAGTTGATACTGATTGTCATGTCTCTTTCTCTCGTTCTGGTTGCATTGTGCAGGATCAGGTGTCAGGAAGACAATCGCGAAGGGGCCTAAATGTGGACAACTCTTCCCTCTTCGCTTCCATACGCAACCTAGGGATTCAAGTGGGCTCTCTCCATTTTATACCTCTGTCAAGAGTCAATGTCAATTGTGGCATAATCGGTTAGGCCACCCAAATTCTAGGACCCTTCTCTCTATATTAAATTCTAGTTTGATGGATAATAAAATCCTATTTTCTCTTAAAGATGTTGATTTTGAGTGCTCTAGTTGCAAATTGGGAAGGAGCAAAAGTCTTCCATTTCCAACTCATGATGCTCCTTCTACTCATTGCTTTCATTTGATTCACAGTGATGTATGTGGGATTACACTAGTAATCTCTCATGCTAATTTCAAGTATTTTGTTACCTTCATTGACGACTATAGTCGCTTTACATGGATATATTTTCTAAGGAGGAAATCTGAAGTTTTTCATGCCTTTAAAAAATACTTGGCTTTAATTGAGAACCAATTTTCTACCAGCATCGAAATCCTCCATTCTAATTCAGGTGGGGAATACATATCCAACAAATTCCAGGATTTTCTCCAACAGAAGGGGATTATTTCTCAACAGACTTGTCCATACACTCCCCAACAAAATGGAGTTGCCGAGAGGAAAAATCGTCACCTCCTTGATGTGGTTCGTTCCTTGCTTCTTAAGTCATCCGTTCCACCTCAATTCTGAGTTGAGGCTCTTTCTACCGTTGTGCACTTGATTAACTGCCTTCCTTCCTCTAATCTTCATCATCACTCCCCGTTTTTTCTTCTTCATCAAAGGCCACTTGAGTATACCCATCTCCGTCCTTTTGGTTGTGTTTGCTTTGTTCATCTCCCTCCCATCGAACGCACCAAACTCTCCGCTCAATCTGTCCAGTGCGTCTTTCTTGGCTATGCTCCAAATCAAAAGGGTTATCTGTGTTACGATCCTGTCACTCATAGGATTCAAACTTCTCAGAATGCTGTTTTTCTTGAACAAATTTTTTTTTCCCTCTCATATAGAGTTTTCCAACCCTCCACCTATATGCTCTTTACCTGACTTTGAGGATGTGTCTACTCCTTTCCCCACTATCACACGGTTTAGACCTAGTTTTGTGTATGAAAGGCGAGAAAGGCCTAACGATTCTACTAATGGAACCCCTCACGAGTCACCTCCGACATCTGCATCTGAAACAGTGGCTACTCCTCTTCGACGGTCCACTCACCTCTCTCATCCTCCTGATCACTATGGTTACTCCCCTGATCGGTACATCTTTCCTCATACATCTTTAGTTGCTACCTTGCCCTCAATTTCTATACCTAATTCGTACTCCCAGGCTATGAAACATGAGTGTTGGAAAGAAGCCATGCAGGAGGAACTCGATGCTTTACAGAACAATGATACTTGGGACATTGTATCATGTCCACCCTCTGTCAAGCCCATTGGTTGTAAATGGGTTTACTCTATCAAGCTCAAATCTGATGGATCCTTGGACAAATATAAGGCTCGCCTTGTGGCTCTTGGCAATCGTCAGGAATATGGCATTGACTACGAGGAAACCTTTGCCCCGATGGCCAAAATGACCATTGTTCGTATAATTCTCGCTATTGCTGCTTCTCAGGATTGGACTCTCCACCAGATGGATGTCAAAAATGCTTTTCTTCATGGGGATCTTAAAGAAGAAATCTATATGTGCCCTCCCCCGGGTATTTCTGGTTCTAGTGGTACTGATGTGTGTCGATTGAAATGTTCATTGTATGGGCTGAAACAAGCCCCTCGTGCTTGGGTTGAGAAATTCCGGCAAACACTTCTTCAACTCTCCTTTGTGTAAAGCCAGTATGATCATTCTCTATTCCTGCGCGAGACATCTTTGGGTATCATCCTTTTACTTGTCTACATGGACGATATTATTATCACCAGCAGTGATAGTGTATTGATTCAATAACTTCAAGCTTCCCTTCGTTCCTCCTTTCACATGAAAGATCTTGGCGCCCTCACCTATTTCTTAGGGCTTGAAGTTCATAAAGGTGCCAAGGTCTCTTCCTAAATCAGCAGAAGTACATCAGAGATATTACTATCTTGGCTGGCTTACAAGACTCTGTTCCGGTTGATACTCCTATGGAAGTTAATGTGAATTTCGCCAAGATGATGGTGATCTTCTTCCCGACCCTACATTATATCGGCGACTAGTTTGGAGCCTCGTCTACTTAACGATTACTTAGCCGGATATCTCATATGCTGTTCATTTCGTGAGTCAATTCATGACTTCACCGCGTCATTTACATATGGTTGGGGTTCGACGCATCATTCGTTATCTTCTTGGTTCTCCTACTCGTGGGCTATTCTTTCCTTTGGGTTCTCCTCTTCAACTTGTCGTTTATAGTGATGCTGATTGGGCTGGCTGCCTCAATACGCGTCACTCCACCACTGGACGGTGTATATATCTGGGTAATGTACTGATTTCCTGGAAGTGTAAGAAACAAGATCGAGTTTCCAAATCATCCACTGAGGTTGAATATCGTGCTATGTCCTCGGCCTGTTCCGAAATTACTTGGCTGCGTGGCTTGCTCTCTGAACTGGGATTTGCACAAACTGTCCCTACTCCCCTGCATGCTGATAACACAAGTATTATTCAGATTGTGGCAAATCCAGTTTTCCATGAGCGTACCAAGCATATAGAGGTTGATTGTCACTCAATCCGCGAAGCTTTTGAAAACAACATCATTACCCTTCCTCACATTTCTACAAATCTTCAAATTGCGAATATTCTCACCAAACCTCTCCCTCGCGCTCGGCATCAGTTCTTCGTAAACAAATTGATGCTCCTTAATTCTCCAGCATCAATTTGAAGGGGGGGTGTCAACGATATGAACCCTAACTTAGGGATTTAGATTGTTGTAACTGACCTCTAATTTAGGGATCCAGATTGCTGTAAATAAAGTATGTAACTGACCCCTAAATTGGGGATCTATATTGATGTAATTGACCCCTAAATTGGGGATCTAGATTGATGTAACTGACCCCTAGAAGATCTATATTATAGACAGGAGAGCTCTCAGTTGAGAGCAGAAAATTCACCACAAACATTCTTCTTGTGTTTGTAGTATTCTGTTTTGTGTGTTGTGGTTTTGTCATTAAGCAAGTGGTCAAAGGTAAGAATTGCATGATGGTCAAAGGTAAGCAAGCTTATGTTTACGAAAAGATATCTACAGCTTGGTGCATGTTTGGATTTTTATTTTTATTTTTGAAATTAGCAATGCTCGATTTATTTAAATTTTACACTTTAACTACTTTTAGGCTCTTGTAACCCAAAGCACTTTGGGACCCACCATGATGTTCGTATAACATCCACTCTGTCTATCAGTTTTGTCAGATCATTTTTTGGATGTAGCCCAAAATTGCTTTGTTTCAATCTGCAGTTCTTCCTATATGCCTTAGAACTGCATATTGTCATGTCCAAGCCTTTATTATTGTATGGCATCTAAATTCACGGGAGATGCATTGGCCTTCTCTGATCCAATTATATAACTAGTAGGACTTGTTGACTTGAGTTATGGTACTTTTCCTTCATTAACAGTCACGTGTTTATCAAATCTGTTTTCTTCTGACTGTGGCATGATCCAACTGATTCACATAAGTTGGATGCGGTGGATTCACATAATATTGTGATGCATGGTAGAACTTGATAGATTTTATTGGCATAGGTAGTTAACTGAATGACAAGGAAAGTAAATGGCTATGAACAGGACATTTCAGTGAATGAAATTTGCAACAGTTTCTAGAACTGAGTTCCAGACGATGAATTCAATCCTTTCATCATAAGTATACTTGATTTTCCATTCGTGCATGGCAACCAAAAATCAATATGTATTCATCTCTTTTTAAAACTGAAAACCTCAGTTTCCTTTTGAGAGGGATTTGCTTCACAAACTGTGTTTTACAATAGTAACTTAATGCAATGTTCTCATGGTTATATCTCAAGAAAAGCTCATTTCTTGGAAATGCTAACCTTTTTCTATTGGTTTTCATTACTTTCAGCATCTCCACAAGGCATCAAGGTAGCATTTTCATTAGAGTGTTGTGGAACAAAACATGCCTTGTCAGATAACCTAATCTCTTATGCATTCGCATTACTTGCCAGATAACCTAATCTCTTATGCATCTGCATTATAGTGTTGTGGAACAAAACATGTCTTGTCACAAAAACTGGATTATAACGAGTGATTTGTATTAGGCTGCTTCCGTTGAAAGCATGCTTGCACTTCTTTCTGATTTTCTTTCATGGAACTTGCTAGTTTTGATCTTGATCATGGGTTCTGTTCGAGAAGAATTATATTTGATTTTGAGGGATCATTGGGATTAATTAAATGCTATGGGTGTGTTCACTTCATACAGTAAATACTAATAGCATTTTCTCTCCATACAGTAAATATATGTGAAAAAATGAAAAAAAAAAACCACATATAACATGGACGTGACCATGTCCAAATACACATATCTTGGTGGAGGCTTATACTAACTCTTTAGGTTCTGTATCTTTTTGATAAATGAAAAAAAAAAAAAACTAAATTACACTTCTTAATCAGGGTACTGGATAACCTGAAAGATTATGCAGTAAGAGCTCTCGTTGATGCTGTTGATCATCTTGGCACTGTTGCTTACAAATTAAATGACTTGTTTGAGCAAGAAGTATCAGATGTCTCTACTGTGGGGTTAAAGATTTCATGTCTCAATCAGGTAGCTCTTTATACACGTGTCTAGCAGGACTTTTATTATGTCACAAAAGGCCTTGCTCTGTTTGATCGAAGCAGATTGTTCTGACATTTTTATTTAGCAACTTTTACCAAGTATGGCTAAGAACTGTTATTAGCTTCAGTTCAAATTACAATTGGTAATGATGAACTGCATTATAACTCTTATTCTTTGATTTCCCAAGCTAGATTCTGTCAACAAAAAGGTGCAGTTTAATCCACAGCCACAGACTTGACTTCAGGAAAAAGCACATACAAGCAAAACTACGCCCTCATCCTTCAGGTATCTTGTTCATTTGTTGGAGGCAGATTCTTTTCATTTCAACTATGTTTATTTCCAATTTAGTTTATTCTTTGATGCACTTAATGATTTGTTATTGATGTCCTTGATACATGGAAATCTAGAAACTCCTGTATCAAAACCAAAAACCAAGCATACATTTTCGCTGTTGGTGTTTATTGCAAATGATGTTATTGTGTCATACTTTATTTCTTTCTATACGTCATGCAGGGTGAGTTTCAGACTGAAACCTGATACAAATCTCTTTGAGATTGCAAAGTGCAAGACACATGTCTGCAATTGAGGTATATAGTGTACAAATTTCTTGAATTTTACTCTTTTGTTTTATATAGGAATTTAAATTCACTTCTTCTCGTATCCAGTTCTTCTTTTATGGAATATATGGGCATGCATCAGCATGGTTGCAAAATGGTAGTGGTTCATGCAAAATCGTTCATCCCCAAACACTCGTCTCTCTCTCTTCCAGAAAGCAACACAGGTACCCTCTTTCTCTCTATGTAAGATCTAAGGTTCTAAATCAGACATTTCTCATTTCTCAAAGCTTTCTAGATCTAGGGTTTCGATTTTCTTCTTCTTTTTTTAAATATTTTTCTATATTGTATTGTATTCATATATGTTCATGATATATACACCATCTCTTTTTGAGATGTAGTTTTAGATCGGTAGGTTTTCCGCATTTGTTTTTATATTTTGTTGATTTGGGATAGAATTTGTATTTGAAGCTCTGAAAATGCATTTTGATCTCTCTGCAGCTGCAAATTATACTTTTTCAGCAGATTAAATTGTGCCTTTTGGATGATATGATACTGTGTAGGCACAATCAAGGATTAAAATTGGTTTTGGTGTATCTTATTATTCATTGCCAATATCGGTTTTAGATGGGATATGGGTAGTACATATGGCCTATATTAGGCTATTTCTGGTTCGTACAGGTCATGGATAATACCATGGTATGCATTATAGCTGCATGGTAGACACCAAAACAGAGAGTCACTTTTAGAAAAGGTGAAACACCTTTAGCATTTAGGTGAGGCTGGATGTAGAGGACATTGAAGCTTCTGTCAAAGATCTTTATCTATGCATTTAGTAATCAGATGTCTGCATTTTATGTAAATTCCATGCCCACAATATGCTCAACTATTTGACTTATACTTTTTTTCTCTCTATAAAGCTTGTGCTAGAGCTACCATGGAGTGCATGGTAGACACCAAAACAGAGAGTCACTTTTAGAAAAGGTGAAACACCTTTAGCATTTAGTATGGATGGTTACTCGCTCGACTCGACTCGACTCGGAATTACTCGACTCATCATGAGTTTGAGCCGAGTATGAGTGGTTTTTTAAGACTCGTTTTGATTTCGAGTAGTAGAGTTTTTAAGACTCGTTTTGATTTCGAGTAAGTACGGAGGCGGTACTCGACTCTCGTGTACTCACTCTGTCAGTGTATATATAACCCGCCCAAAAAAAGAAAACCCTACTCGTTCAGTCATTCTCCAGTCGTTTTCAAGCAGCCTGCCGAAACCCCCTTTCCTTCTTCCCTTCCAGCGCCCATTCGAAAAAATCTTCTCTCTCTCTCTCTCTCTCTCTCTCTCCCTCTCCCAGTCCCAGCGCCCATCCCTCTTCTTTCCTCTCTCTCTCTCTCTCCTCCCTCTCCCAGTCCCAGCGTCCATCCCTCTTCTTTCCTCTCTCTCTCTCCCCCGCCACTCGGTGTTAGACCACGCTGCCTACTGCGGCCTACCCGGTGCCTGTCGGTGCCGCGTGACTCATTCTCGCCACTCATCTGTTGCCGCAGCTCGTCCCTGTCACTCGTCCGTCATCTCTACCCTGCACGCACGGTGCCGGTCGTTCCTACCCAGCTCGCCCGATAATGTGTGGTGTTGATTTTTTATTTTTTATTTTTATAAATTGTTAATATATGTCAGAAATTGATTTATTATTATTTTTTGGAATATTGTGTGGTGTTGATTTATTATTATTATTATATTCCTCTACTCGCCTCGAAAACTCGGACTCGAATCGATTTCTGCTCGTACTCGACTTGTACTCAGACGAGTAGAGCACGAGCAGGGAATCCATGCTCGATGGCCGAGCAGAGCCAAGTATGAGTAGGACTCGGGTATTGCGAGCCGAGTACGAGTAGGGTGATACTCGGCTCGGCTCGACTCGTGTACAGCTCTAGCTAGAGCAGAGTAGGATTTGAAATAACAGGATTCTCCTATCAAGGAGATTTTCTTGACATGGCACATTATCATGATAATGGTGACAATATACCATCTAGAGTACCATAGCATTTTACTCACTACAGATTGAAACCACTTGTTTTGAAATATCTCATCCATTACTCAGTTTGCAACATGCACGACATTGGCAGTCTATAACTGTTTCCAATCTGTTATGTTCGGTTAGTCTACAATTCAATATTGTTAGAATTTGCTGGCCATTGATTGGTGAGGAGACAGTTCCAACCGAATTGATAGTTCTGCATTTTTACACAGTTGGGATTGCTTTGTCATAATTCATGATATTGTTGGTTTTCATTTGTTGCAGGTCGTGTACTACATGCCTTTGCACGGGGATGGCAATGGCAAGCGAGCATGATCCTCGAATTGACCCCTTTGATTAGAGGTGCATTGCATCATTGTGTCTCTTGCCATCAGCTGAAAAATGAAAATGTCCTGTTAGTTGCATCTTCAAGCTGGCTGTAAGCATTCTTGTACATAACTTATGGCGTACCTGAAAGAGTCATGTCTTTGCATCTCTAGCATGCACTGGTTAATGTTACTTAGATGTCCAAATCTTATGCTTACAATGCTTAGAAGATTGCTGACAGAAACATCATACTTGCCCCGGTATGCATAAATCCTTTTGTATTATGAGAATAATACTTTTTGGCAACTGCGATTTTGTATTTTATCTAATGATCTTTCAACTACTATAGGTTGATGGCACAAGCTTGCATGAATCTCCTGCCTATTTGGCTATTGTTCTCGAGTACTTGGCAGCTGAGGTTTTGGAGCTGGCTGGGAATGCTGCTAGAGACAATAAGAAGTCCCGCATCATTCCAAGGCTTGTTCTTTTGGCTGTCAGAAATGATGAGGAGCTTGGGAAATTGCTAGTAGGTGTGACAATTTCAAGTGGTGGTGTTTTGCCAAACATAAACTCTGTTCTCTTGCCTAAGAAGTCTGAGGAAGTTTCAAAATCTTCAAAAAAAGATTGATTGGGTTGGGATGAATGCTTGTGCCCCACTTTGCAATTCTTATTTAATGGATTTTTTGGGAATTTCTTCAAATTTGTAATTTTGGTTTTGGTGTTGGGATGGTCATTGCTACTTTCATTTCTTTTTCTATATTTTGTAAATAGAGTAATCTTACTGTTGAGATTTAGATGTATGTGCTTCAGCAAAAGAATGCAATAGATGTTACAGTGGATCTCCATCAATGGTGTTTCTCTAGGTTTTAATTTTTTTTAAAGCAGGGTATAATTGTTCCAATCCGGCCGTTGGCAACGGAACGGTTTAAAACCGTATAAACCGTTCCTAAAATTTGAAATGGCACCCTCGACACTTCTGAACCGTTTGTTTTTCTGCAACGCCTCATTTTTGGTGTAGTGAATATAAATCAACCTCTATAAAATTTTACAAAATCGAGAGTTCTTTCCAAGGAATTTAAGCTGAGCTCAAAATCAAAATATTAATTCCCGAGTTGCGTCCGAGTTTCAAAAGAAGGGTACTGAACGGTTATAGTGCAAAGAGCGAGGTTTGCATACGTTATTCATTATAAAAAGCCTCTATCTATGTGAAGGCCATTCACAAGAGCAGGATTTGGGATTCCACCTCTCCCAGCCTATGTTTGAATGAGACTTGGGCCACTCATCACGTGGCTGGTCCCACTTGAATGTTCAGTGCGAAAATAAGGCCAGTTTGGCCACCAATCATGCCACCTGGAAGAAAAGGGCTACTACATAAGTATTGACAATTTGACATTTGTGTGGCCCATCTGATAATGAGATGGGCCTGGTTCTGGGGACAAGGCATGTAGAAGGTGGGCCTGCCTGATGAATGGTGTGGATCATACACACATGGCTTGTCTTAAGAGTGTAGGACTTGGATGGCTATGGTCACAGGTAGCGGTAGGAAAGAAAGATATACTTGGCAACCGATTCGACCATTTTCTTTGGTTGAATTTGCCCTCTTCCCTGAATCTGTGACATCGAATATGTATGTCTTAACAGGCACGATGCTGTCATCCCAGTCAACCCACTTCACAGTGTATCTCAAGTAGAGCTTTCTCTTCACATTATCAATGCCTTCTCTCACCCTACATTGTTTCCAAAGGGAGCGTCTAATTATCATTGTTTTCTTTTCTTGTGGTATGGTCCGCTTATATTTGGATGTCTCATTTTTGTCTTATTTCTTAAAACGATATATGTATGAACGGCGTGGATGTATCAATGTCAGGGCATTGCAGGCCCACACAGCACTTTCCAATAGCCACTTCGCTGCTGGCACCGTCAGCAGGCAATCCATGGAAACAGATTGGCTACTCCTTGCCACCGGCCCGGTGGCTGATGGTTGGTGCTCTATGGGCCCACCATGATGTATGTGTTTCATCCATGCCGTTCATCCATTTTTAAAGATCATTTTAGGCTTTGATATAAATAAGGAGAGGATATAACTCTCAGGTGGACCACACCATAGGAAAACAATAGTAATTGGATATCCACCATTAAAATCATCCTAAGGCCCACTGTACTATTTATTTGACTTCCAATCTGTTGATTAGGTCATACAGACCTATATCCTCAAGAGGATTCTTTAGTTGTAGATGGACTCTGTTGGCAAATTGTTTGATTAGATGATCTTAACCATTCTATTGCGGCCTGCAATGAAAAAGTGTTGCGAACAAGTAAAGATCCATCAATTGGGATGCCGGGACCTAATCCAGGGCATGCAAAACTAGGAAAGAGATGTTCCTCTCTTTTCTCTACAGATTAGGATGCCAGGACCTGATCCAGTGCTGAGAACAAGTAGAGATCCATTGTAAATTTGTAACTGCAGATTACGAAGGAATAGAGTGTTGTTCTCTATGGAAATGTAATAAGGTCAATGATCAAATAATAGAAGTTTCTTGTCATAGTCATGGAAGTTGACATTCAACACATTCTTTGAAAGAAAACCTTGGAAATGAAAATCCATTTTCATGCGTACTTTTTTCTCCCCTTGAACAGAAGTACCGATTACTTTTCTGGGGGTTTTCACCTACTCAAACAGCCCCACAATCTCTCTACTATCTCATTATAAGATATCTCCATGCTTGTATACATTCTAGAGTTCAAGTCATGTGTGAATGAGCTGGACCTCAAATCAGTTAGCTGCACTATGGGCAAGCTCTGACAGGTGAACACTGGTCCACCCATCAAACAGGCCAGACCTAAAACAATTTTGGTCCTTTGATCAGGCAGGCCGCCCGAAGCTTGATTTAGCTTGGACAACTATGAATTGGGTCTGCGTAAATCTGGATAGGGAAAGCCTGGGGACAAACAGTTGTGATCAAATTCCACAAAAATGGGCCATCGAGCTGGATTGAAACAGGAGAACCTAATAAAAGAACCCACAACAAGCAAGTCCATGAAGAAAGAAAAACGGAGTACCTTTTATTGCTATCTGCTGCATACCATCTTACAAAGATAAATAACGGCCTTGCACTTGTGTCTGTAGAGGTAGTTGTATCAGATTACATGAAACGATATTACATTACACTATGGGCTGGTAGCCTCCGTCTCTCTCATTTGTTCTTCTTCGATAGCTAACAGCAGCAATCACCAGAACAAGTGTCATGCCCACAAAAACCACTGCCCGTGTATACTTAGAGAACTCTATGCTATCCTGCATACAAACAGACTCAGATGGTAAGTTGGGGTTTTTGGAGTCAGCTTGTCATGTTTGCTGAAAGGCTAGTGCAGTCTGCTAGTCTGACACCCGCCTACTCTGCTCGCAGCACTTCTTCATGAATAAATCAGTCAAGTATTGAGGAAATGTTTAAAATGGACGTGGGTCCATTTAAATTCAAAATGGCAACCAACCCCCAATAGCAATTCCATGCATTTCCAGTTGGAAGAGAAACAATCTGAATGGCTATTTGGGGATTAGTCCATCATTATGACTGGAGTGGGGCCAGCCTCACTTGGGTCATTTCTGCTTGATTGAAAAGCATCTAAATGCAGTGTAAAACATGAACCCAGGATCGAAAGAGGAAAAGATCAGGTACCCATCAAGAAATGTAGAGGAGATTGAAGTCTTACCTGAGCTGGAAAGCGCAAGGATAAGACGTTCTTGCGTGGCGGATCTGCTACTAAGATGTAGAAGAGGCCCATGACTCCAGTATGCATTTGGGTGCTGCTATAATTCGATTCAAAAGTCAAAACCTCGCCATCTGCAATTTTAAAAGACCCTGGCTTAGGATAGCAAGTGGACATCCCGACAATGTAGCCATCCTCATTCGCTGCTTCTTTCCTGTTTCCATAGATTGGTATTGAAGAGCATATAACTCGGCCATCCTGATTCAGTTCATGCAAAACATGTGAAAACAAAAGCCAGATAACTCATTAGAGATGGGACTCTCCAAACATTTCTTACACAGAATACAACTAGCTAAAAATTACGAAGTGAAAATCAAAAGGGAAGAACAATATCTTGGGTCATAGCTCAGAACATAGTTTTCCTCGGTGAATGGAGAAACCTGTTTTACCTCCACTTCCTATCCAACTTGCATTATAGATAATATTCAAGCACTCTGATTGTACAGACACATTCTTCCAGCTTAGTTCAGGTGTGCATCCATATCATATTGAAGATGGGAAGTCTGCTAATCCAATAGCCGTGCGGCCCATGCCCACCTACACTTCAGCATACATGCCAAGTTAATTGTGCATGTGTGCAAGGTCGGTCTATTAGTTGGTCATCACTGTGTAGACATTCCAGGTCATTAATCAGGTCAAGTCAAACAGTGGGATAAAGCTTTTTTTTTTTCTCTAACCTTCTATTCATTTTGTACATCGGGGCCAACTCGACTGGTGCATCGATCTTCCACATGTACTACATTTGCAAGGAGAAAAACTCTGATGCTTTGGCAGGGTTTAATGGATGATACAGATGCACTTTATAATTTATTTAGAATTTCCATACATGGTGTACAACCAAGTCAAATTAAACTGTCCAAATTATGGTTCCCAGTTTGGATGTATCAGGTCCTGAAAATTATGCTTATTTATCTGACTCACTAGATTCATGGACATTTATTAGATGGTTAAAAATGAAAAATATTCAATGGTCTTATTTCAACAAACAAGTGTCCACGAATGAGACATTAGGATAGTTCAACCAATCTCATTTTGGGACTATGACTTAGAGATGGCCCACAATTTAGTCGGTTTAACTTGAGTTAATGCATGCCAAGTATACAGTATCTGAGTGCCTTAGTATCAAGTGTCCGGCACAGCCTGAGTATCATATAACTCTTATTGGAAAGTGTGCTGGTGTGTAGATGGACGGGGCTATGCAGGCAGACATGCACGCTTGCAAACCTCGTGAAGATGGATAGCCATGACTACAAAGGACATTCAAGGAGGAGATGAGGAAATGAGTCAGGGAATCTAGGAAACTCGGTGCCTGCTGGGCTGTTGAGATTCACTTGAAGTGGCAGGAAGCAAGGGCAATAGTAAAAGCACAGACAGTAACAAGGAGCAGAAAAATAGCAATTCAAGTTCTCAAAGAATGTGAGAGTCGTAAAATTAGATAGCCCCAGTAGCATCCAAAACATGGTTTTTATATTTGGATTGACTCGTTCAGTCTCTAGACTCACCTGCGCCCCGGGGCGCAGGGACCAAATTGGGTAGTACTGGATCTGAGTCAACTCAGCCAAGTCATATTGGACTTGACCGAGTCTTAAAACCATGTTCCAAATTGAAAGACTAATGCAACCAGTCTAGACTAGGGAAGATACATTAGCCCAAAGTTGGATAAGCTGCTCGGGACTCGATTGTTCAATTGTGAATGTGCTTCTTCATTCAGTGTTTGGTTGCAGTGTCGAATTGAATTTCCATAATTGGTTTAAGGATAGAGGAAATGACGAAATTTTAGTTACCTTTATTGGTATTCATAGTGAGGAAGTATCCCTCAAACTGCAGTTAGATTCCTTTTTAAATCCAAATTGGAAGTAAGGTAAGCGCAACTCGGAGCCTAGTCTCTTAATATGGATGCTAAGAAGAGCAGCAGCAGTTTGGTCATTGCCGCATTAGCAATCTAATTATTGCAATTTAACTCAACTATCCAGACATGGCCTTAGAGATGAAACAAAAAATGAAGAGCGGGAAGATGCATGTGTTCATTTCATGGGTTGAAGTTTCATGTTAGGTTAAATCTAGATAGGACTTTGTGAATGGCTCCATCCAACTGGTCAGATCCACTCTAGCCCATTTAAGATAATAAAAAAACCAGCTCGACAAAGTCTGTTCTGGTTTTAACCATGTTGGTTTGGAGTGTACTTCTCCATGGAAATGTTAAATGATCAATGGCCAAGGACTCAAAACAGAGTTCCATGGACATCCACATTTTTTTAGCAGGGCTATGGAAATAGAAATCAATTTCCGTACCTACTTTTCACCACAAACAGGAGAAGTTTCCATTGTTCCTCTTGGCTGCTTGGTAGTCGGTGTGGGAAGAAAGAAACGGGAGATGTTTCGACGGACCTTCCAACTTATGTTATCTAGTGGGCATCTTACACTGTTAATATAAAGGGTTGTAATTTGTTTCATGTTGGAGGATAACCTTCTCGCTTTCTCAGCGGGCTGATCCTCTTCTTTTTCTGTTATTTTGTAATCCTCTTTTTTTAATCAAATCACTGTTACCTCTCAAAAAAAAAAAAAAGAGTTCCCAAGCACCCCCTAAAACCTTCCATATTGAAAGATCTTGGACTCCCAGCATCTAACCTTTTTCAATGCATTGTGTGTGTGTGTGTGTGTGTGTGTGTGTGTGTGTGTGTGTGTATTTCTTAACCATCTATTGAATCCTAATCATTTTCTGTCTCATGTCCTAAAATTAGGATTTTTAACAAACATCACAGTGGGCCCCGTAGGAACCATTGAACACTTTGAAAGGCTTTGCAGGAAAGAGATGTGCAGGCCATTGAACGCATCGTTGAAACTGGGAATTTTGAGGGAACCCCCAATCCATGTGGGACCCATCAGATGCACAGCCAAGCTGACCTAACCATTGCCCATGGGTTTCACTTGCATGGACTGTTGCATCTCAGAAGACCCTCGTACCCTGCCTTTAGAAAATGTGCTGCTTAATTAAGAGCCCCACCTTTGAATCTTGAAACCTTCTTATCCAGGGAAGAGGCAAATGAATTATGCCAGACTTTGGAAGACAAGGAAGATAGGTCGCAGACAGCTTCGGAGATGGCAGATGTGCTTTATCATGCCATGGTACTACTTGCTGTTAAAGACGTGAAAATGGAGGAGGTTCTTGAAGTCCTTCGGAACAGATTCTCTCAGTCAGGCGTTGAGGAAAAGAAGAGCTGAAGATCAGCCAACCAGGTGGAACAGTAGCCCCTTCAAACGGGTTTGGACCAATCTGGTTCTTGCTACCATTACATCATTTTCTTATCAACTTTGCATGGGACAACATCTACAGTATCCCTAGTTCAGGAAATATTTGAGTTTCTTTGTTGTACATTCTTGAGTTATTGTTGTTATTTATCCTTTTTGTTACCATAAAAAAGATAAACAATCACAAACCCACAAAATGGGGTTTACTTGGTTCACAGATCTTCACTTGAATCTTGCTTTCAATAGATTTGTTGGCTACGCATAGACGTGGAGGCTAGCTGAATCATTCCGAAATGGTTTGTGCACATGTTTTTTTTTTTTACTTGATGTCTGGGGCCGACTTGTTCAGTCCTGAGTTGAGATGTGACTTGCTAGACTCATGGATGATTCGTCCGAGTGGGGCCCATTTGCACTATTAGCTTGCAATGTTGAATCAGAATGGACTCAACCGAGTCCGAGTTGAGTCAATCCGCAAAGTTCCATGTACTCTTGCATGCTAGTATCATTGTTATTATTTTTGGTTTTAAGTTTTATGATGTCTGACTGCACAATGCATGAGAAAAATGAAAACTGTCACGTTTCACTGCTTAAAATCTCCAACCAAAACCAAACAGATGTGGTCATTCTCATGTCCAGGTTTCCCATTTCCTGCAGAATTTACGTTTCAATTTCCATATCGACATTTTGGGTTTCTTTGGTCTGAAAGGAGGAACACTTCTATGCCCTTGTTTTAGGATTCTCCCATTAGAAAGAGGAATTCCCAGTAAAAAACCAATTTTCTTATTTGGTGCCTATATCATCAAGATGATTTTTTAGCTGTAGACGGACTATGTTGGCAAATTGTCTGATTAGATGATCTTAACCATTCTATTGCGGCCTGCAATGAAAAAGTGCTGCGAGCAAGTAAAGATCCATCAATTGGGATGCCAGGACCTGATCCAGGGCATGCAAAACTAGGAAAGAGATATTCCTCTCTTTTCTCTACAGATTTGGGATGCCAGGACCTGATTCAGTGCTAAGAACAAGTAAAGATCCATTGTAAATGGATAACTGCAGATTTCAACGGAATGGAGTGTTGTTCTCTATGGAAATGTTATAAGGTCAATGATCAAATAATAGAAGTTACTTGTCATAGTCATGGAAGTCGACATTCATCACATTTCTTTGAAAGAAAACCTTGGAAATGAAAATCCATTTTCATGCGTACTTTTTTTCCCCCCTTGAACAGGAAGAAGTACCAATTACTTTTCTGGGGGTTTTCACCTACTCAAACAGCCCCACAATCTCTCGACTATGGCATTATAAGACATCTCCATGCTTGTATACATTCCAGAATTTAAGCACATCTCCATGCATTATAAGACATCTGCATGCCATTCTGGCATGAGTGAATGAGCTGGACCTCAAATCATTTAGCTGCATTATGGGCAAGCTCTGGCAGGTGAACACTGGTCCACCCATCAAACAGGCCAGACCTAAAACAATATTGGTCCTTTGATCAGGCAGGCCGCCCCAAGCTTGATTTAGCTTGGACACCTCCGAATTGGGTCTGCGCAAATCTGGATAGGGAGAGCCTGGGGACAATAGTTGTGATCAAATTACACAAAAATGGGCCATCAAGCTGGATCAAAACAGGACCACCTAATGAAAGAACCCACCACAAGCAAGTCTATGAAGAAAGCAAAACAGTACCCTTTATTGCTATCTGCTGCATACGATCTTACAAAGCTAAATAACGGCCTTGCACTTGTGTCTGTAGAGGTAGTTGTATCAGATTACATGAAACGATATTACATTACACTATGGGCTGGTAGCCTCCATCTTTCTCATTTGTTCTTCTTCGATAGCTAACAGCAGCAATCACCAGAGCAAGCATCATGCCCGCAAAAACCACTGCCCATGTATACTTAGAGAATTCTATGCTATCCTGCACACAAACAGACTCAGATGGTAAGTTGGGGTTTTTAGAGTCAGCTTGTCATGTTTGCTGAAAGGCTAGTGCAGTTTGCTGGTCTGACACCTGCCTACTCTGCTCGCAGCACCTCTTCATGCAGGGCAGGTGCCCAACATTGCAAGTGTGCGAGGCATCTGAGCGGTGCATAAGGTGGCCCCGACTTTGAGGATGATCAATCAGACAAGTCAACTCATCAGGTGGAAACTGGTCTACAAAAAGAGTGGACACTTTAAAGAAAAATTTGCTACAAGTTCCTGTTTAGTGCACACATGGTCTGCTTGATGAGTTGCAGTGGCCCAGTTTATATGTATGGTCATCTTCACTGTGAGGCCACCTTATGCACGGATCAGTTTTCCCACAAACTTGAAAGATTGGCATGTGTGCTGAGTGGGATGGGTGAGTGTGGGGCCACCTAACTCCAAGGTCAGTATCTAACTGTATTGCTTATGTATCAAAGAGTTACCATACAATGATCAAGCTGGATGTGTGAACAGTATCCATTCAGTTTGTCAGTTTGTACAAGTGAGGCCCAAGGTTCAGTGATCCAGATCATTGATATGATGACAATCGCAGTAGATGGATCATGCACCAAAAACCTCAGATCATGTATCTGTCCAACTGTGAAGGTTTGTCAAAGTTTGTTTGTCTATCCATCCATCCACATCTATCTCTTAAGTCTATCCGAATTCCAGTTTAGAGATAGAGGACATTCATCTAGTGTACCCCACCACATGTTATAGTCCAAAAATCAGGTCATTCGGGTCATCATGTCGGCTGTGTATGAAAAGTATAATTGACCTGGCAGTCTACATGCAACATACATGTGTGGCCAACATAATGACCAGAAAGATGCGTAGTCTTATCTCTATCCAGTTAAACCTCGGAAGGGTTTTCTTGTATTCTCGGTTGGACCGCATTCGAATAAATTGGTCAAATATTGAGGAAATGTGTAAAATGGCATGAGTCCATTTAAATTCAAAATGACAACCAACCCTCAATAGCAATTCCATGCATTTCCAGTTGGAAGAGAAACGATCTGAAGGGCTATTTGGGGGTTAGTCCATCATTATGACTGGAGTGGGGCCAGCCTCACTTGGGTTATTTCTGCTTGATTGAAAAGCATCTAAATGCAGTGTAAAACATGAACCCAAGATCAAAAGAGGAAAAGATCAGGTACCCATCAAGAGATGTAGAGGAGATTGAAGTCTTACCTGAGCTGGAAAGCGCAAGGATAAGACATTCTTGCGTGGCAGATCTGCTACTAAGATGTAGAAGAGGCCCATGACTCCAGTATGCATTTGGGTGCTGCTATAATTCGATTCGAAAGTCAAAACCTCGCCGTCTGCAATTTTAACAGACCCTGGCTTAGGATAGCAAGTGGACATCCCGACAATGTAGCCATCCTCATTCCCTGCTTCTTTCCCATTTCCATAGATTGGTATTGAAGAGCATATAACTCGGCCATCCTGATTCAGTTCATGCAAAACATGTGAAAACAAAAGCCAGATAACTCATTAGAGATGGGACTCTCCAAACATTTCTTACACAGAATACAACTAGCTAAAAAATACGAAGTGAAAATCAAAAGGGGAGAACAATATCTTGGGTCATAGCTCAGGACATGGTTTTCCTCAGTGAATGGAGAAACTGGTTTTACCTCCACTTCCTATCCAACTTGCATTATAGATAATATTCAAGCACTCTGATTGTACAGACACAGATTCTTCCAGCTTAGTTCAGGTGTGCATCCATATCATATTGAAGATGGGAGGTCTGCTAATCCACACCCTGACAGGCATTTACAATAGCCACGTGGCCCATGCCCACCTACACTTCAGCATACATGCCAAGTTGATTGTGCGTGTGTGCAAGGTCTGTCTATTAGTTGGTCATCACTGTGTAGATGTTCCGGGTCATTAATCAGGTCAAGTCAAACAGTGGGATAAATCATTTTTTTCTAACCATCCATTCGTTTTGTACATTGGGGCCAACTCGATTGGTGCATCGATCTTACACGTGTACTACATTTGCAAGGAGAAAAACTCCGATGCTTTGGCAGGGTTCAATGAATGATACAGATGCACTTTATAATTTATTTAGAATTTCCATACATGGTGTACAACCAAGTCAAATTAAACTGTCCAAATTATGGTTCCCAGTTTAGATGTATCAGGTCATGAAAATTATGCTTATTTATCCGACTCACCGGATTCATGGACATTTATTAGATGGTTAAAAATGAAAAATATCCAATGGTCTTATTTCAACGAACAAGTGTCCACGAATGAAACATTAGGATAGTTCAACCAATCTCATTTTGGGACTGACTTAGCAATGGCCCACAATTTAGTCGGTTTAACTTGAGTTAATGCATGCCAAGTATACAGTATCTGAGTGCCTGAGTATCAAGTGTCCGACGCTGCCTGAGTATCATATAACTCTTATTGGCAAGTGTGCTGGTGTGTAGATGGACAGGGCTATGCAGGCACACATGCACGCTCGCAAACCTCATGAAGATGGATAGCCATGACTACAAAGGACATTCAAGTAGGAGATGAGGAGATGAGTCAGGGATATCCAGGAAACTTAGTGCCTGCTGGGCTGTTGAGATCCACTAGAAGTGGCAGGAGACAAGGGCAGTAGTAAAAGCACAAATGGTAACAAGGAGCAGAAAAATAGCAATTCAAGTTCTCAGAGAATGTGAGAATTGTAAAATTTGATAGCCCCAGTAGCATCCAAAACATGGTTTTTAGATTTGGATTGACTCGTTCAGTCTCGAGTCAAGTTGTGAGTCTCGTGACTCACCTGCGCCCTGGGGTGCAGGGACCGAATTGGGCAGTCCTGGATCTGAGTCAACTCAGCCTAGTCATATAGGACTTGACTGAGTCTTAAAACCATGTTCCAAACTGAAAGACTAATGCAACTAGTCTGGACTAGGGAAGATACATTAGCCCAAAGTTGGATACGTGGCTTGGGACTCGATCGTTCAATTGTGAATGTGCTTCTTCATGCAGTGTTTGGTTGCATTATGGAATTGAATTTCCATAATTAGTTTAAGGATAGAGGAAATGACCAAATTTTAGTTACCTTTATTGGTACTCATAGTAAGGAAGTATCCCTCAAACTGCAGTTAGATTCCTTTTTAAATCCAAATTGGAAGTAAGGTAAGCGCAATTTGGAGCCTAGTCTCTCAATATGGATGCTAAGAAGAGCAGCAGCAGTTTGGTCATTGCCGCATTAGCAATCTAATTATTGCAGTTTAACTCAACTATCTAGACATGGCCTTGGAGACGAAACAAAAAATGAAGAGCGGGAAGATGCATGTGGTCATCTCATGGGTTGCAGATTCATGTTAGGTTTCTTCATTCAATTCCAATGTTTTAAAATCCAGATGGGACTTTTTGAATGGCTCCATCCAACTGGTCAGATCCACTCTAGCCCATTTAAGATAATAAAAAACTGGCTTGACAAAGTCTGTTCTGGTTTTAAACATTGATTTATTACAAAGACCACCAAAAGGAGAAGAAAATAAATGATTGTGATGGATCATAAACAGGGGAAAAGATCTTTTTTTTTTTTTTCAGCACCTGTCCATAAAGAGCACCGCCAACTCCACCCCCATGCTGATGGGCCACCCCATAGATAATATTTCCCCCGCGAGGCATGACCACATTTGTCTTTTTGGTATCTACGCAAAGGCCTTTGTCCATGCCTGCAGCACCACATGGCTCAACGTTGTATTCAACCTGGATCAGGCAATCAATTACTGTCAATGGCACATCAAAAAAGAAATTTCAGAAGCCAAACTATATGAATTTCCTGTTATGATCAGTGTCATGGTGCAGCATTCAGAAGCAAGCTGATCGACTCATGACTAAAGCAAGTTAGCTTAGCTTCGCTTTGCTCTCCATATCATGTCCAAATCGTGGCTTATACAAATCGACCTCTGTAAAATTTTACAAAATCGAGAGTTCTTTCCAAGGAATCTGAGCTGAACTCAGAAATCAAAAGATTGATTCCCAAGTTGGGTCCGAGTTTCAAAAGAAGGGTACTGAACTGTTATGATGCAAAGAGTGTGGTTTGCATGTGTTGTTCATTATAAAAAGCCTTTCTATCTATGTGAAGGCCATTCACAAGAGCAGGATTTAGAATTCCACCTCTCCCAGCCCATGTTTGCATGAGACTTGGGCCACTCATCAGGTGGCTGATCCCACCCGAATTTTCAGTGCGAAAATAAGGCCAGTTTGGCCACCAGCCATACCACATGTGGAAGAAAAGGGCTACTACAAAAGTATTGACAATTTGACATTTGTATAGCCCATTTGATAATGAGATGGGCGTGGTTCTGGGGACAAAGCATGCACAAGGTGGGCCTGCCTGATGAATGGTGTGGATCATACACACATGGCTTGTATTAATTAAGAGTGTAGGATTTGGATGGCTATGGTCACAGGTAGCGGTAGGAAAGAAAGATATACCCGGCAACCGATTTGAGCATTTTCTTTGGTTGAATTTTCCCTCTTCCCAGAATCTGTGACATCCAATATGTATATCTTAGCAGGCACGATGCTGTCATCCCAGTCAACCCACTTAACTGTGTATCTCAAGTACAGCTTTCTCTTCACATGATCAATGCCTTCTCTCACCCTACACTGTGTCTGATCATAGCAACAACGAAGACCGCCAGTGTAATCCTTTCTCAAAGGCCTGCCGTATGAATCCTCCGTCACATTATAAAGATTGCACCTGCACTCTGTGCACCCCATCCTATCAACCGCACCCCGCGTATCGATTGCATGGACATTCAGCAACCACCTCTCCTCATACCCATTTGGAATTTCGGCAGGATTACCGACCTCTATACCATAAGGGTCTGGCACAAATGTGGAAGTCCAGCGTGTTTCTGACCCAAGGCCATAGTACTGCCCAAGCGTAGTTCCCTGGCAAACTCCGGCATTCCTTGCCAAAATAAACTTAGACAGGTGAAGCTCCTGACCACTGGCAATATCCAGATCCACAGCAGAAGTGCGACTATAGTATTTATTCATGACCCAATGGTGGAGATAAGTCTCATGAAGCGGGATAGGATTCCCCGCCTCATCAACTACTTCAGCATTGAAGTACTTGAGAGCAATGTGGCCTCTTGGGAAGTCGATATTGTAGTAGAATTTGTCCGCCACAGATCCCGGTCCTAGCACAAATGCAGGGGATAAGAAGACGGCAGTTTTCACCCCATTTTCATTTCTTAGAAGAGCTTGCGAGGCATGAACGGATATGGTCAAAAGTAGAATTGCCAATGATAGCATCCACCATTGAGAACAGTATTTCATTGTTGCTACAAATGAGAAAAAGAAGAAGAAAGAATTATATATGAATATGAACGCTATAAAGAGTATCCATCTCTAACTAAAAGAGTACATATTAGTGAAAAAAAACAAACATATTGTCAAAGAAATCAATTGCACCTCTTTTTGAGACAGTGCAACATCCCTAATTACATTTTAGAAGGGGAAAAAAAAAACTGCTTACTTTGAAGAGAGAAAAAATACAATGTTTGGATGAACATAAGCTCAGCCCAAGAAACCTTACATGTGAGACGCATGGTGATCAAAATTGTCCATATGGCATGTGGCATGGTTGGAGGGTGGTGCTCCAAAAATTATCAGCCATTGGATGATCTTAGCCTAACTATCCTATATGGTCCCATTAAATTCTGCATTCTTGATTATAAACTTGCAAGTATCAATTTTGGTCAAATGGCTATGGTCATCTTCCAGGGGAGGTATTGAGGTAAGGCCCATATGACGCTGTGGTCCCCATGCAATTTTTGCAGAATTTACATTTGGATGAGGTGTATAGAAACATGAAAATCAGAGCAGTTATGTACTGAAGAAAGTAGCACAAGATCCCCATGCAATTGGGCTCAATATAGAGATGAAGGACTAAGCATGTGTTTGGCTGTTACTAGAATTGCATTGGGCGAAATCACCATTGTGCTTGTTTCTTCTATTTGATGAAACGAGCTCACTTGCCAATTGGAGACAATTCGATGGGCTTTCTTCATTACAATTGATTCAGAATGGGATTAGCTTCTGTAACAAAGCACTGCTTTCAAGCTAAGCGGCATCATTTGAAAAGGGAGCAATTGTCATTTTCACTCTTTTTTCCAAGCACTCCCAAAATTAAATCCATTTTCACGAACATGGTTATCTATTAATTGGATGCAGAAACATAAAAAACTAATTAAAGCAAAAAATCATAATCAACAGATTTGGTATACTTAAGAAGATGGATATAAACTTCAAACATTGTTTTTTTATTTTCCACAAATTACTTCAATTACAAACCATGGATTTAAGTAACAGTGTGGAAGTGCAACCTGCAATGGGGGCTGTAACTGGTACGACACACCCCGACTCTATCCAATTCGGTCTTACACAGTCCTATATTGGCGTGGTGACTCATTTCGGTTGAGACTGAAACTGATACGACTCAAACGATATCAACTTGCATCAGATGAATTTTCAAACCATGCTACAAAGGTAAACTAATTCATTATATAATCATCTACTATGATCTCTAAAAGACACCAAATAAAGCATTTCCATCTTTGACTGTTGTAGAACACATCAGAGTAAATTAACAAATGAGAAAACAGAACCTAAGTTCTACACAAATACCAACCACCAGGTACAAGATAAGATTTTTGTTTTTATTTTTAAATGATATAAATCATGGTTCTAAATATCACCCAAGAAACCCGGCCAAGTTGTCTTAGTTTTGGTGGGTAATGAAAAAGACTCACCATATGAAAAAAGATCGGAATGGAATGATTCGGGGCAAGTCGTAATGGTTTCTGTGTCCGGGCTACCCACACCCCTAAACAACTATTTAAAACCAACCAAGCCTAGTTTCTTGAATATGAAAGTTACACTAATTTAAAGTTATAATAAATAAAAAATAATAAAATAATTTAAAAAATTTGCAGATGGGTCCTCAAAATCAATTAATTTAACAAAAGTGTTACAGAATATCATGCCCATGCATACACCCACTGTACAATAAGCATGCATGTTCTTCAATTTAAACTTTCTGAATTATGGGCCCCACTTTAGATGTGGCCTAACCCAAAGTAACACACTCAATTGGAGACTTATTCGTTCAGTAACATCAAGAGCATTTGAATCAGAAAGCAAGTGCCCACAAAGTAGATGGCTAGAATCATCCATTCAAAAATTTTGGATTAGCTATGTTGACAGCAATGCCCAGAATTTGAGGATGCATATTGCGTGGCAACCCCAATACCGTGTAGCTACATGGTGTATAGACTCTGTGGGGCTCACCGTGATGTATGTGTTTTATCTAAGCCATTCGTCTGCCTTTTTTTTTTTTTTTTTCCTTTCTTTCTTTCTTTTTGAAGATTTTCATCCGTTTTCTATGAGGTGGATCCCATAGAGTCCCGACACCATGTAGCTATGCCATGTTGGGGTCACTACAATTGTAGTAGTCTCCTAGTGGGAGACATCACCTCTCTCTCTCTCTCTCTCTCTCTCTCTCTCTGGCTGTGAAGCCTAGTTTCTCTAGGCTTCTTGCAAAGTGTAGTTTATATAAGGAGGAGCATGGGTAGAGACTAGAGAGGCATTGTCTTCTTGTTGGTGAGATGTTTCTTGTGCTTAGTACAGGATAAAGCTCTGTGTTGCTGCTCCGTGGAATTTGGCATATTGCCAAACTGTTACGTAAATCTCTGTGCCTCTTGTCTTGTGTTTGGTTAGGTTTGGCCTTTGGTTTTTTTTGATTTGGATCTTTTCTTTTGTGGTTCTGTTTGCTGGCATCATCGAACGTTTACAAGTGAAGCTGCACAACAGCCACACACAATCCACGTCCACAATTTGGACGGTTTGGATTGAGGTATCCGTAGAGCGAACCACCGGATAAGGAAAATCTAAACAGTACGAATCGTGCATCCCAGTTCAGATTGTTCGTAAAACGAAAGTGAAATCCATTTGATTTCCTAACTGGCTGGCTAGTGAGATTTCAATGGACAGTCGAGATGAAAATTATGTAACGGTTCAAATTCAGCAAACAAATGCTATTAATCGGATGTTGGGATTGTCTAACAAATCTGATTTTTGAGTTTTAGACTATCTACAGTGGAACTAGAAACAGGAACGGTTCAATTGATTTTGAATTGTGCCACGTGCACTGTTTCAGAGTGCCTGCGTATCAACCGTTAAAAATCACTGACTCAAAACTAGCAAGTGTATATCAAAATAGAAAAAAGAAAAAAGGTGGGTCTTCTTAAAATCCATTGATTCTACAAAAGAATTATAGAAAATCCCAAATCCATTCCAAAAATAAAAAAATAAAAAAATTCCACAACTATATGAATAAATAAAGAGAAATGGCAAAAGAAGATGAAAAAAATAAAAATAAAAATTGCTAAACGCGGTTTAAATAAAAAGAAATAATTTTTTAAAATTAAAATAAGGAAACGAGCGATCGTCATACCTCCTTTGGTGGGGTTCTTCGTCAGACGGTAGAATCTCTCTCTACTTCTGCATGAATTTCTCCGTTCTCAGACCCTGCGAGTTACTTTTATAGCGCGCAGCTCGGCACGTAATTGCTGATGAGAGTTTGTCAAGCATTTTCCTAAATGGTGGTGACTCATCCTTCTCGCATGTGGCACTCGTGTACGGCTATCCAGACCATCCAAATCAGGTACCATACTGTGGATGGAGAATTTTCTTTAAAATTAGCATCGATCAAGCAATCCTCACCATACATTGAATGGACAATTAGAAGTAAAAAGTGAATGGTCAAAATTCAAATGGTAAAAAAACCAGAGGGTGTAATTTTTGGGCTACGCTCCTTTGCGATTTGTGTCAGGGATTTGGATGGTGTAGATTGCCCAATAGCCATAAGCCACCACGATTTATTAATTAGGGAGTTATTTATGCTCTTACAGAGTATGACTCTTGATATGCAGGCACTATCTATTAATTCGAATTAGAATGTCGGTCCCAAAATCATATCGAAGAATCCGAACCTCTGATTTGTGGATACTTTTTTGCTGAAAGAAGACCACCCGATATTTTTCATTTTGAGCCGTCCAAGGAATGTCCACTAATCCAAGGGTTGGATAATCAATTAAGTCATGGTGCTTGGTTCATGATAAATTTAAACTGTGATTTATAGTTTGGACAGTTTACTTGGAATTACGTGCATGCCATAGCAATTTCTAAGTGCCTGTGGATCATCCATCACACTTCGCCAGTGTATCAAAGTTCTTTGCTTCTTAAATGGCAGTAAACTAATATGTTAGTCAACGACGAGGAACGTGGATCGTTGAGCCAAAAAAATTGCAGATATCCAAATCTAAGGTGTACCACACTACAGGAAATAGTGGTGATGGACCATTAAAAACTTTTTGTGAGCCATAAAAGTTATGGATCAAGCTAATATTTGTTGGTTTCTTATTTTTGACGTTCTCAACGGAACAGATGGAAAATAAAGATTCCGATCGCCGGATGAAGTTTTTAATGGTGAGTGCTCAATCGCCATTCTTTCCTTTGGTGTGATCCACTTGAGAATGGAATCTGCTTAATTTTTCTGACCATGTCCTGAAAATGATATGGAGAAACATATGGACGGCGTAGATATAAGACACATACTTCACGATGGCCTCACATTTTGAGATCCACCGACTTTGGTGGATCTCGGATCCGTAGAAGTGCATCCACGTCGATGTCGACAGCCACCTGCTTTCCTAGTACAGACACAGAGGCCGTTTGGCTGGTGACCCCAACACAACCAACTATTATGTGTCAAAGCTCTCTGTGCAACATTCATATAATTTTTTTATTCACATTGTTCATTTACTTATTTTTAGCTCATTATATATCATAAGCCAAAAATATGAAGCAAACCTAAATCTTAAGTGAATTACACCACAAAAGATAGGTGATTGAGGACACGGATTATCTACTGACAAGTTGCACAGCGAGACTCGCTACTGAAGTGATGTCAGTAAGTTTTGTGGGCTTACCATGATGTATGTGTTCCATCCACAATGATCATCTAATTTTAGAGATCATTTTTAAGACATGAGACAGAGAATGAGGTAGATATAAAGCTGGAGTGGACCCTGCCATATAAAACTGTGGGGAGAGTGATTCCCACTGTTGAAACCTTTTTAAGGTCCACTGTGATGTTTATTTAAGATCCAACCTGTTCATAAGTTAAAACAGACATTAAAGAAGGGAAAAAAACTAATATCAGCTTGATTGAGTACTTCTGTGGGCCTTAGAAGTTTTTAATGATGGGTGTTACTCTGTCCACTGTTTTCTGTGGTGGGGTCTATTCTATATTTCGATCTGATTCATTATTTGGTTCATACCCTAAAATGATCTCTCCAAATGGATGGATAGTGCGGATACAAAACATACACCATGGTGCGACTCACAAAATTAGGTGACGTGACTTCAGTAGCCGGTCCGTGGCTAATCCACGTCCAAGCTTACAATTGAAAACTTATTATTGGCACGGAAGTTTTAGCTAAAGCTAATATTTGTATTCTTCTTTCATTTAGCACATCGTGCCCAATCAACAAGTTAGATGATAGATAAACATTACAGTGAACTCTAATAATATTGAATATTTTTTTAAAAGTAAGAATTCAATCAACAACTATTCCTTTGATACAGTCAGTCTACCTAAGATTTTAATCTGCTTTATTTTGAGGTTTGTGCCCTAAAATAAACTGCTAAAATAGATCTTCAAAATGGACAAAACACGTGCATCATGGTGGAGACAGAGTTTCAACATCAGCTAGCTAACTGGCTGGTGGTTGGGTCACAGGCACGGATTGCCTACTGATGCTGTCAGTTACCATATGTCAGTAACTACAGGCAGTGCTTAATAAACCCTAAGGGCCCGTTTGGCTGGGCGGATTGGAAGGTATTGGAAGGGATTGGAAGTTAAATCCCAAGATTGGCCGGGCGTGCCAAACCGACCGGGTAATCTGATCCTAAAATATAGCAATCCCATGGATCTTAAGACAATTCACTGACAACACCATCATTACTTTTAAATCCCATCCAATCCACCCTAATCTGATCAAATTTGCCTGAGATGTGTTTGGTTAGAGGGATTAGAAGGGATGAGAAGGTTTAATCCCGGGATTGGCTGGGCGTGCCAAACAAACTTGATATAGCAATCCTAGGATATGGCAATTCCATGGATCTTTAGATAATTCACTGAAAACACTATCATTACCTAGACATCCATGCCATCCACCTTAATACCATTCAATTCCTTCCAATCCACCTGGCCAAACGGGCCCTAAGTTTTATCATCACACTGTTTATTTCATCTTCCATATAATTTTTTAGCATGAGCCCAAAAATTAACTAGATCCATATCTAATGCGAGCTACCTTACATGTAACAAGGGTGATTAAAGGCCCACTATTAAAATTAAAAAAAAATTGGAGCCATAGAAGTTTTAAATGAAGTTGATATTTATGTTTTCCTTTCATATAAGTCTATATGATCTAATTAATAGATGGAAAATAAATATTACAATGACCCTTAAAAAAATTTCGAAGGTTAGCATCCAATTATTATTATTTTCTTGTATTGAATTGTATTGAATGGTATTGAATTGTATTGAATGGGATTAGCATCATTATTGTACAATGATTGTATGTACCGAAATACTTTGGTTTTGTAGATCAATCCCATGGTTGGGATAAAATTTTTGCTTGGGAAAAACACCAGATTAAATAAAATCATGTTTGATAGACCATGGAATTGTAATAAAAGAACCAAATTCACAATGAATGTTAGCACCTCATACACATATATAATTAGAATGTCACATGTAAAGTATATGGATGGACAACATGAATAAATGCATACATCAATGTGAGGCCCACATGTATTGGATTTCAAAATCAGCAAAAATCCTACATGAGACGAAATGCAATTCCATCCCACCTAATCGCAACCTTTCTCATCCTCTCCAAATGCTTAATGCAATTGGAATGAACTAATGCAATTATATCCCACTTAATCCCATCTAATATTAAAACCGATTGGCAACTTCCCCTGCTACTATCCAATGGCTGGTGGTCGGTGCTCTGTGAACCCCACCATGATGTATGTGTTTCATCCATGTTGTCCATCTATTTTTCTAGATCATTTTATAGAATGAGACCAAAAATGAGTTATGTCCCAATCTCAATTAGACCACATTAAAGGAAAAAGTGTTGAATGAACATCGACCATTAAAAACTTTTTGAGGGCCATAAAAGTTTTGGATCAAGCTGATCTTTGTTTTTTCTCTTCATCTAGGTCTATATGACCTAATCAACGGATTGGATGTCAAACAAACAGTACAGTGGGCCTTAGGAGGATTTTAATGGTGGATATTCAATCACTGTTGTTTTCCGGTGGGGTGGTCCACTTGAGATTTATATTCCTCTTATTTTTGAGATCAACCCCTAAAATGATCCATAAAAATGAATGAAACACATACATCACGGTGGGCCCACATAGCACCGACTACCAGCCACGGCGCTGGCGGCCGGGAGGCGGCCGGGAGTAGCCAAATCCGTTCCCATCTAATACACCGTGCCAAAAGCCCCCCTTAGGTTCGGTTGTCTCATTTTTGTCTCGTTCCCTTAAATGATCCATGTACGAACGGCGTCGACGTGTCAATACAAGGACATCGCCGGCCCACATAGCACTGTTGAAAGCGGATTGGCTACTCCCCTTGCCACCAGCCAATGGCTGATGGTCGATGCTCTGTGGGCCCCACCATAATGTATGTGTTTCATCCATACTGTCCATCTATTTTTCTAGATCATTTTATGGTACGAGACCAAAAATGAGGTATATCCCAATCTCAAGTGGACCACATTATAGAAAACAGTGTTGAATGAATGTCGACTATTAAAAACTATTTTAGCTTATAAAAGTTTTTAACCAAACTGATTTTTTATTTTTTACCTTCATCTATGTCTGTATGGCTTAACCAAAAGATTGGATGTCAAATAAACAGTACAGCGAGCCTTAAGAGGATTTTAATGGTAAATATTTAATCAATATTATTTTCCTATGGTGTGCTCCACGAGGGATTTATATTCCTCTCATTTTTTATATCAAGCTTAAATGGATCTTAAAAAATGAGTGAAACCGGCACATCATGGTGGGCCCACGGAGGACCGACCAACAGCGGGTCACAGGGGGTAGCCAATCCGTGCTCGTCCGGAAATAGCCACCTCGATGCTGTCGTCTGCCATCCACATCCTCGGATCACATCGGCCGTGTACATGTCAATGTCAAGGTATACGTCATCTCTTACGTCAGCTAAATGAAATATACGCCCGTCGCCGTGACCGACTAGAGATGCCCTGGGTCTCCTACCGAGTGTGAACTTAGGATGGTTGGACTAAAGAGGTCCACAACCGTTTGATTTTCACTCCGCACGCGTGGGCCAAGTGAGGCCTATGGTTCATTGATCCAAACAGTTAGAATCAGGGGCCCGCCTGTGGATGGTCCATGTACCAGAAGTTACTGTGAGAGAATGAATCCTTACCCTACAATGGGGGTTCAAAAACTATACGGTTAACATAGAAAACACACAAACGGTTCACCTTGAAAGGAGGGAAGGCCAAGTAATATCGACCGAGGGTCCTCCGACAGGGAAATATTTGGTTTTTTTAATCATATACTTTGATTCTCCTTGTACCAACGGTTTGGATCTCTTAGACATTTGCTGAATTTGGACCGTTCAACTATTTTCCATTTAAACCGTCCATTTGGGCGAATCCAGTTTGATAATAGTTTCGGGCTAACTTTTCAAGTATTTGTAATATGTAGTGGGGCCCACATTCTGGAAACTCTCGTCTGAGGTTCATTTTATGCCACGTGTGCAACTTACGCTTCTTGAGGTCTCTCGTCTTGGTGGATGCTTGTGTGGTGGGCATGCAGACTCTCCTGCAAGCAAAGCCAAAGATGGCAGCGGATAAGGTGAGATCCTAGATGCCCACTGTGATGTATATGACTACATCCAGGCTGTTCATCCGTATTAAAAACTCTTTTTAAGGCATGATCCAAAAAAAATTCCAAATATGAGGTGAACCATAATATAGGAAATACTGGTAATCGATCACTAAGAACTTCTCATGGGCCACAAAAGTTTTGAATTAAGTTGATATTTATGTCGTCTACTCATCCAAAAATTTTTGACCTTATCAACAACAGGTTCGATGCCAAATGAACATTCCGGTAGCCCCATGAAGTTTTTAATGGTAGGGATTCAATTACTACTATTTCTTGTGGTATGGTCCACTTTGTTATGGACAGATGTCTTAAATCTATCTGGTGGTCTGTCGATAATATCGACAGGGTTTTAGATGATATCGACAAATGTCTTAAAATTGTCTGTTGGTCTGTCGATGATATCGACAGGGTCTCGATGCCATCGATAATTCACAGTATTTTTCACCCCTGGTTGCTGGACAGTTTTGGTAATGGTCTGATATCATCGAGAGACCTTCAGATGATATCGAGGCTGTCATCGAGAGTGGCTCAATGACATCGATAAGTTCCACAGATGCAATTGCGAAAATGAAGATTTTGCGGATTTTGTTTCCTATTTGGATTCTACCTCTTTCTATTCTTATTTAAATGAGTGTATGCGGGATTGAGATGTATTCTAAGGCTTTCTAAAGGAGTTCCAAGGGTTCCTAAAAGGATTTTAGAGTTTTTAAAGGGTGTAGCAAGGGTGAGATTCGAGGTTGTTCGAATCGGGTAAGTCCCCTCTCTTTGTAATTTCTATTTTCATAGTGGAGATTTGTCACTTTGTGTCGTGGTTTTTTCCTGCAAGGGTTTTCCACGTTAAAACTGTGTTCTCTTGTGTGTGCTTGGTGTCATTGGATTGCTATCTTAGATCTAGATCTGTGTGATTCCGCGGTTTAAAATCCCCAACAAGTGGTGTCAAAACAATCGTTGGGGTACAGATCTGAATTTGCAAGATTAGTAATAATGGCGAGCACTAGTTATGAGATCGAGAATTACTTAAGGAAAAATAATTTTGAGTTATGGAATATTAAGATGATGAGTTCATTAATCAAGTAAGGCGAAGATGGTGCTCTTAAGGAGCGAAAGTCTACTATGACTGATGATGATTGGAAAACTCTTGATAAGAAGGCTTTATCATCGATCAGTTTATATCTCATGGATGAGGTTCTCTACAACGTCATGAGAGAGAAAACTGCGGTTAAGTTATGGGCGAAGTTAGAGGATGTATATGCGAAAAAATCCTCTGAAAATCGTCTGCACTTAAAGCGACAGTGGTATAACTTCAAGATGGCAGATGGTGAAAATTTGGAGGCTCATATCAGCTACTTTAATAAATTAGTTTGCAAATTGCTAGATATGGAGAAAGTGATGAAAGATGAAAAACAAGTGTCTATGTCGCTGAATTCTCTTCCGGCGTCGTATGAGTCATTCAAGGACATTATGTGCAGCACAAATAAAACCCTGAGTATCGACACCCTTATCTTAGCCCTTCAAGGGAAGGCTATGAGAAAGCTAAACGACGACATGGGGACATCCTCTGATACACTATTTACAATTGGTAGGAATTTTAAATAAGGTACGAGTTCTTCAGGTTATAGATCCAAATCAAAAGGCAATGGCAAAGAAAAGGTAAAGTGCTGGAATTGTGGGAAGGAATGCCATGTGAAGAAGGATTGTAGAAATCCTAAATCGAAGAGAGAAGATTCTGAGGCTTCGTACAAGGAGGCCAATGTTGCCACGTCAGATGGATCGAGTAGATGTGATGGCGATGTTCTGTCTGTGTCTACTATCAGGCGGCCATACGATGATCGTAAGGACGAGTGGATGCTAGACACAGTGGCATCTTTTCACATGACTCTTTATCGGAGTTAGTTCGCCAGCTATAGCGAGTGCGATGGTGGACATGTGTTTATGGGTAATAGCTTTGCCTGTAATGTTGTGCCTATTGATACGGTGTGCATCAGGATGTTTGATGGGGTGGAGTGTACCTTGATTGATGTCAGGCACGTTTCTGATTTGAAGCAGAATCTGATTTCTCTTGGTGTACTTGAGGCAAAAGGATGCAAGTACACATGTATTGATAGTGCTCTTAAGGTATCTAAGGGGGCACGGGTAATCATGAAAGCACAACGACTCAGTAACTTGTACGGGTTGATCGAGAGCACTTCAAAAGGTGGAGCTACAATGGATGTAGCGGATTCCATCTCTGCACGTGTGTGACGTGTTGGGCATAGTCACATGAGCGGGTAGGGCAAGAAGGCTGAGACGCGCGGACAAGGATACAAAGCAGGTGGATCAGCCACCTATGAGAAGAATCACACGGCATAATCGTAGGATATCAGCGAGATACATGGACGACTCCAATATCACAGCAGATTCATCTTCTATTTATATGGCCCTAGGTGTGCCTGGTGCTGAAAAGTGAAAGGTCACTATGGGCGATGTGATGGATTCGTTGTACCAGACTAACATATGGGAGCGGGTGGAGCTTCCAGTGGGCCAGAGAGCAGTTGGATGCAGGTGGATCTTCAAGAGGATACAACATAGATACGGGGCGAGATTGGTAGCGAAGGGTTATGCCCAGAGAGAAGGGATCGACTTCTCAGAGATATTTGCGCCGACGGTATAGCAGGTGTCTATTAGATTCGTGATTAGCGCCGGTTGGGCAATGTGATCTTGAGCTGGAAAGATGAATGTGGCGTCTGCACTTCTATAAGGGAAAGTAAAGAGCAGATCTACTGAAGCAATCAGAATAGTTCAAAGTTAAAGGGGCTGAGAAAAGACTTTGCAGGAGGTTGTGATTTGACATGTCGCCTAGGCAGTGGTTTGATTCCTTCATGGTGAGTCAGGAATTGATGACATGTAGATCGCCAAATCATGACATGTCTGAAATCAATTTACTGAAGACTCGGTTAAATAGGACATTCAGAATAAAGGATCGGGAGGCTGCAAAGATGGTTGTCGGCATTGAGACTAAAGGAAGAGTAGGCTTTAGTAATCACAGGAGGAATACCTTGTGTGTAGGTATTGATCAAGGATGTGATGGGCCAGGTAAGGCCAGAGAGCGTTCCTTATGTGTCTCTCCTCAAGTTTTCCTCAAGACATGTCTCAAAATAGATGAGGAAAAGCAAGATATCTTATGAGCCTTATTTGAATGTGGCTAGCAGTATATGTTATGGTCTGTATTAGACAGGTTATCTCACAAGCTATTAATGTTGTGAGCAAATACCCCGACAAGTAATATTAAGTAGCAGTGAGATGGTAAAAAGACCACGTCTTTCTTTTTGAGAAGATAGTAGGCTTTAGAAGGATTTTAATGGTGGATATTCAATTACTATTATTTTATTACGGTGTAGTTAAACAGAGATTTATACTCCTCTCAATTTTTCAACCAAGCTCCAAAAGAATCTTAAAAAAGGATAAACGGAATGGATGAAAGACATACGTCATGGTGTGACTACTGAGCACTGACCACCAACCGAGTAGCCAATCTGCCCTCATCCGGTAGTAGCCACCTCGATGTTGTCATCTGCAATCCTCATCCTCAGGTCACATCCGACGTGTACGTGTCAATGTCAAGGCATACGTCATGTCTTACGTCAGCTAAATGAAACACACGGCCGTTTCCTATCGAGAGTGTGAACTTAGATTGCTTGGGCTAAAGAGGTCCACTGCCGTTTGATTTTCACTCCGTACGCGTGGGCCAAGTGGGGCCTATGGTTCATTGATCTAAACAGTTAGAATCAGGGGCTCGCCTGTGGATGGTCCATAAACCAGAAGTCACTGTGAGAGAATGAATCCTCACCCTACAATGGGGGTTCAAAAACTATACGGTTAAAATAGAAAACACACATACGGTTCACCTTGAAAGGAGGGAAGTCCAAGTAATATCGACCGAGGATCCTCCAACAGGGAAATATTTGGTTTTTTTTCATCATATACTTTGATTCTTCTCATACCAACGGTTTGGATCTCTTAGACATTTACTTGCTGAATTTGGACCGTTCAACTAGTTTCCATTTAGCCCTTGAAAGGGCTAAAGTCTCGTCTGAGGTTCATTTGATACCACGTGTGCAACTTACGCTTCGTTATGAGGTCAACGCTCTCGTCATGATGGATGGTGGTGTGGTGGGCATGCAGACTCTCCTGCAAGCAAAGCCCTCAAGCCAGTTTGGTTAGATGGGAGCGGATAAGGTGAGATCTCAGATCCACCGAGGTCGGTGGGACCTCTGACTTTGAAGCCCACTGTGATGTATATGACTACATCCAGGCCGTTCATCCGTATTGAAAGCTCATTTAAAGGCATGATCCAAAAAATTTCCAAATATGAGGTGGACCATAATATAGGAAACAATGGTAATCGATCACTAAAAACTTCTCGTGGGCCACAAAAGTTTTGGATCAAGTTGATATTTATGTGGTCTACTCAACCAGAAAATTTTGACCTTATCAACGGATTGTTGGATGCCAAATAAACATTCCGGTGACCCCATGAAGTTTTTAACGGTGGGGATTCAATTACTACTATTTCCTGTGGTATGGTCCACTTATGATTTTAATCAAATTCATTTTTTGGATTACGTGCTAAAATGAACTTTCAAAACTGTTGGACGGTGTGGATTTAACGCACATATATCACCGTGAGCCCCACAGTCAGGCGTCCCACCCACCTCACTCGATCCCGGGGCTCACCTAATCCGCTCTCTAGATAGATGGGACATATAGATCAGTGACATAGACCGTTGAACAGGTAAACCGTGGCATGGATGATGGAAGAAATAAAAATTCTTTTGATCAATGGCCTACAAATAAATGGTTTGAAAGAAAGTACAGCAACGGTTCATATTTAACCGTTAAAAGACTACATACTAAGCTTAAATTGAGCCCCATTGGAATAACGGTCTAGATCACTGGTCTGTGGGCCCAATTGTCTATACTCTAGGCTCGATGATATTGTACACAGCCTTAGCTGGAGGTTTGACATAATTCCTCTCCATTCAAAGGCTTAGATTAAAAATGTATTTTTAAAGATAAACGCTGCGTTGTATCTAAACTTTTCAATGGACCCAACACTACATGCCTTGGCCTGAGCATTGGTTACTATCTATTTTTGTTTTCATTCGTTTAATTTTGGAGAACCAATTTCATACTTGTGACCAAAAGATTAAAGTTACCTTTTGTCTATGCCATCTCCAGCGTGGGGCCCTTCTGATGAACGGTCCAGATCCTGTACAACTGAGCTATATCTGTGGCTTTAGGTGTGCTGTGCATGGGAAACAACATTAGGGTCCGTTTGGCGGGGTGGATTGGAAGGGATTGAATGGTATTAAGGTGGATGGCATGGATTTCTAGGTAATGATGGTGTTGTCAGTGGATTTTCTTGACATTTATGGGATTGCTATATCCATTCTGTTTGGCACGCCCGGCCAATTCAAGGTTTAAACCTTCCCATCCCTTCCAATCCGATGAACCAAACACGTCTCAGGTAAATTTGGACGAAGTAGGGTGGCTTGGATGAGATTTAAATGTAATGATGGTGTTGTCGGTGGATTGTTTTAGGCCCTGTTTGGGCAACAGGATTAGAGGGGATTAGGTGGGATTGGATTCATCTGGTTCCGTGCCAATTCCACTCCATGTTTGGCAAAGCTTGGAATTAGATTGGATGGAATTACATTCGGTCCGTGCCAAACTCTTCCAAGTTGTGTATCCGACCGGCTATATCCACACCATCCACCCATTTTTTGAGATTATTTTAGGCATGGGCCAAAAATTGTAATTTAAAGTTCAAGTGGGAAAGCAATGGGGATTGAACCAAAAGCAATGGGGATTGAATACTTAGTTAAAAACTTCTTTGACGTAAGTTTTGGATCTACCTCATTTTTCGCCCATCATAAAATGAGGTTACAAAACGTGTTTAGATATAATACATATGTGTTATTCTGATAATTTCAAATGATGGTGGGTATATCCATTCAATGTACCACCGTATTACCAACAAAGCAGAGCATTAATCTAATCCCATGGAATCAGGGGACAATACCTGCCATGGGTAATAATGATGTTTTTTTTGAATACAATCCCATCTAATCCCTTCTAATCCAGTTGCCCAAACAGGGCCTAGATCCATGGGATGGGATTGGGATCAGATCACGGACTGTTTGGCACGCCCAGCCAATCTCGGGATTTAACTTCCAATCCCTTCCAATCCGACCGGCCAAACGGGCCCTTAATGTCTGGGAAGAGTGGAAAAACTTGAAATTAGATGAGATGGAAATGCATTGGTCCCGTGTTAATTCCACTCAATGTTAGCAAGTTGTGTAGGCCCCACCATGATGTGTGGGCTATATCCACACCGTCCACCTATTTTTCTAGATCATTTAAGAGCATGGAAAAAAAAATCAGGTAGATCTAAAGCTCAAGTAGACCCCACCATAGAAAGTAGGGGGGATTGAATACCTACCGTTGAAAACTTCTTTGGGGCCACATAAGTTTTGGATCTGCCTCATTTTAGACCCATGCCATAAAATGAGATTACAAAACAGATGAACAATTTGGATATAACACACCTGATATTCACAGTAGTTTCAAATGATGGTGGGTATATCCATACAATGTGCCACTGCATTACAAACATATCACGGAATTTAGCTTATCCGATCGTAAGTTCCTCTGAAGCCTTTTTCATTGAATGATTTAATTCTACACTGTTGTCTGTAGGACCCATATTGCTGTTTGCATGAAATCAAGTCAGTCCATCTGGTGAGCTCTTCATCTTCATTTCTTGGATCAAAGATCAAGATGATATGATCTCATTCGGGCCCACCATGTTAAATCATGCCTAAAGTCTCTAAAACCATGTGGTTTGGCCCACCTAAGATTTTTAATGGAATAATTTTGATATATCCATTTAAAATAATTTATCTCATCTTATGAACGGATTGGATAAAATATGAAAACTATTTGACCCTACAAAATCTGGAAGATTTTAATGGTAGGCATTTTTGTTCCAACTGTTTCCTACAGTGTTATTCTCCTATAATCTACATTGGAGTAATCTTCGGTCTATTATGTTATCTTGATGGGGCTCAATAGATAGACGGAGTGGATTTGGGCTCCTAATCAAGATGTCCCCACATGCAACGTTTCCAGAACATGGATATTCAACAAACGCTGTGGAGGGATCGGCCTTTAAAAAGCTATGGAGAGAGATGTGTCCCTAATTTTAGTAGAAACTTGTCGATGAACGACTGCCCACACTGCCTAACCCGCGTCCGCATCATACGACCAGCCAGCCCGTCTTATCTTTTGCTAGACTTTTGCAAGCTCACACGCGACTATCAACACACATCTCTACACGGTTCCGCATGTTTGGAATGAAATTTGAACCGTACATAATGTGGGCCCCACCATTTAATGACATGGATAAAAATATAGCCTGCCAATATGTTCGGTGGACACATTAGAACGTGTGGCGCATGCAATGCCCCGTGCGGGTGCCTAGAGGAAGTCCACTTGTGAGGTTTGCTTGCTCTACGACACGCACTACACGTGCTTACCTGGAAATTTTATGAGAAATCGAAGCCGTTCAAAATGTGGAGCCCACAATGGATGAAACTCTGGTATCTCCAATCACCATAAGTATTTACTTTCACGTTGAATATAGACCACTAACAACCTTTTTCAGCCATCTACGTTTTTCATATAGCGCTGGCCCACCTTATATCGACTGGCCTGATTATCGTGTCATGTAATATCTACGTGGGGTCCACCATATGCATCGATGAACGCAGTTTTCATGTTTGCACATGTGCTGCATGTAAAGATCTGAGTGGAGATGGTGCGTGTGCAGCGTGATTACCATCCGATTCGACTCGTGCCCAATCCGACTTGACTCGATTTTCTCACCAAGTCGGACGCAGATCGGATCAGGCGAAACAAATTTCAGCTCGGTCCGAGTCAGGTGACCTAAACTCGGTCTCGGATCGGTCCGAGTTTAGGTCAAGTCATTGAGATTTCGGATCTGATCAGGTTGGGCCAAATCTGATCCGACTCAGACCGATGGGCAGCTCCACACCGATAAGAATAATTAGGAGAGAGACATCCACCCTTGATTTTTACAGGCTCCATCACGATGAAACCGTGAAGTCTATTCCAACCAGTAGATGTCACACCAAAAGTAAGCTTAGGTTCCAAAAAACAGGTTTTATATCCATGATACATATGAACCACTTAAGGGCCCGTTTGGACGGTGGGATTGAAAGGGATTCGAATGTAACCGGGTGGATTACACAGATACCAACGGTATTAATGGCTGGTCGGGGGATTGTCTCTAATCCCACTGTTTTTCATGAACCAGCGTTCAACAGAGGTGTCTGTTTGGACTGTCAGGGTAACCCAGGATAGCGTGTACGCCTCATGTTTGGCCGGGCATGAGATTGTATGGAATTCCATGCGTTCCAACCAATGCTTTGGAAAGTGGCTATGGCTGAGATACGGATTGGCCCCACCATGATGAAAGTGTTTTCTCCATTCCGTTCATCCATTTTTAAAGATCATTTTAGGGCTTGATCAGAAAAACGAAAGGAATATATATCTCAGGTGGACCACACCACAAGAAAACAATATTGATTGGATATCCACCATTAAAATCCTCCTAAGGTCCACTGTACTGTTTATTTGACATCCAATCCGTTGATTAGGTCATACAGACCTAGATGAAGGGTTAAAACAAATATCAGCTTGATCCAAAACTTTTATGGCTCCCAAAAAATTTTTAATGATTGAAGTTCATTCAACACTGTTTCTTGTAATGTGGTCCACTTGATATTGGGTTATAACTCGTTTTTGGTCTAATATCATAAAATAATATAGAAAACTAGATGGACGGCATGGATGAAACACAAACATCATCGTGAGGCCTACAGAGCACCGAACATCAGCCATTCGCTGGTTGCAGGGGAGTAGCCAATCCGTTCCCCGTACTGGGTAGCGTACTGGATGCGGATAGGCTTTCGCAGTAAGTTCCTGCACAATGATGATGGGTGGGGCCTAGCACTATGTTTGTAGGAAATATACTCCGTTCATCCGTTTGGAGAGCTCATTTTAGGACAATCCACCAAAAATGAGATAGATCCAAAACTTAAGTGGGCCACATCAGAGAAAACAGTGAAGATTCATTGAAAACTGTTGAAATATTTTTATGACCATAAAAGCTTTTTTTTCAGGTTAATTTTTTGTATTTTCATTTCATCTATGTGGTAATGACCTTATAAACGGTTTGGATGATATATAAACATCAAGGTGGATCTCAGGAAAGCTTCAACGGTAGGTATTTCTTTTCCCAAGTTTTCCTTTGGTGTGGCCCAATTGAGTTTTGGATCCACCTCATTTTTGGTGGATTGTCCTAAAATGAGCTCTCCAAATGGATGAACGAAATATATTTCCTACAAACATAGTAGTGTGCCCCACCTATCATCTTTGTGCAGGAACTTTCTGCCAAAGGCTTGCGCAGGAAATCCGCGTGACGCAATCCACCTCCAGCCTCGCCAATCCGAAGAGATTACCTAATCCCACAGAATTCCTCACAACTAGCGTATTCCAAACGCGTCGTCTTTCATACGGGTGGGATTTGACTCCGCAATCCATCTTAAGCCTTCCGTTACCGTTCGAATCCACCCGTCCAAACGGGCCCTAAAGGGAAACTATTTGGAGGGTAATTCTTTCCATGTACACTAATTTCGAGTCGTGTTGCCCTCTTGAACTTAGGATGATGATAAATTTTGAGACCTTGATCTAAGGTGGAGTGACATACTTGATGGTTAGGGTTGGTTTTACGTTAACACCATGATGGGACCCACCTAAGCCGTGGCCACTTTTCCACGCTAAAATGGAATTAATATGCAGTAAAGGCATTTACTTACATTTATTGAAAAGGAAGTTTTCATTAAATGCATAGCTAGTTGGATGAAAATGTAAATATTCAGTTAGTTGGGTGTGAGCGTTACTCTATGGAGAGAGAGAGATCTGGCCATCCTGGCTGCTTCCTACCGTTTAATTCCAAGGAAAAATGGATGGTTGGAGGTATCCATAAGTAGGGATTTGCATTATATATGCCACGTGTAGTTAAAACATGCACGCCTAGGTAGTTGCCAACGCACACGGTAGTCATATAACATTATTACCAATAAATGAAACCGACGACTTTGTCCGTTTGTTCATGACGCGGATTGCGTCCTACCCCCGCCCGGACAGTAATCCGTCCGGACAGGGATCTTGTGGGGTCCACCGTGACGTAAGAGTTTTATCTACACCGTTCATAGTTTTTCTAGGATCAGTTTAAGATATTATCCAAAAAATCTGGCAGCTCCAAGGCTTAAGTGGACCACAAAGTGGGGATTGAACTTCCACCATTAAAAACTCTTGGGAGCTGGAGAAGTCTCAGATCAAGATGATATTTATTTTTTCACTTCATCCACGTCTAAATGACCTTATAAATAGGTTGGATGGTAAAAAACCATCACGGTGGCCCTTAGAAAGGTTTCAAGGGTGGGTGTTATTATGACTGCAGCTTCCTTTGGTGTGGTCCACTAGAGCTTTGGAGCTGCCTCATTTTTAGGTTGGTATCTTAAAATGATCTGATAAAAGCTATGAACCGCGTGGATAAAACTCTCACATCACGATGGCCCCCACAGATCTCTGCCCGGACGGATTACCGTCCGGGCGGGGTAGGACGCAATCCGCGTCCATATATAAATGCGATAGTTAACAACGTCTTTACGTCGCATGCACGCACAGCCAATTTAGACCGTCCAAATCATGGGTCAGTTGTGGATACATTATAACCCCACGTGGAGTTATTTGGTAGTCTACGGAACATGTTCATCCATTTGCAGAAGCATGGCATGCATGTTCCTTAGATAAACCCTGACAAATCATGGCCCACCAAAGATGTTTCATAACCCAGAACATCAGATTAATCGAATGATCCTACCCTTTAATTAATATACATTTGTTTGTTGAATTTAGATAGTTAATCACTTAGTATTTTAATATATAGTAGTTTATAATTGTTTTAACGGTGAGAGTTTAATATCCTGAATCCTAGATTTTTAAGCAGCCCTTCATAAATTTAGCTTTTTGTTTATGTCTTCCTCTATCCTATCCGTCAAAACTATAAATTTGCAAATGGTAAGGCTCGGATGAAGTCTACTTGGCAGTACCAAACCATACCATTTAGAAGATAAAAGTCCCCAGCAGGTTTAGATCACATCAACTTTGACAGATTCAGACCGTACTCATTTAATAATAGAAGTGAATGAGTGGTGCAATGTCAGATACGGTAACCTATTGGCTACACCCCCTGACACCAACCCCGCCCGGGGCGGGTGGTCGGTGCTCTGTGGCACCATTATGTATGTGTTTCATCCATTTTGTTCATCTATTTTTAAAGATCCCAAAAATGAGATGTATATAAATCTAAGGTGGACCACATCACGTGAAAACAATAGTGATTGGATATCCACCATTAAAATCCTCTTAAGGCCCACTGTACTGTTTATTTCACATCCAATCTGTTGATTAGGTCATACATGCCCAGATGAAAGGAAAAAACAAAAATCAGCTTGATCCAAAACTTTTATGGCCCCCAAAATGTTTTTAATGGTCGACACTCATTCAACACTGTGTTTCCTGTAATGTGGTCCAATTGAGATTGGGATATACTTCGTTTTTGGTCTCATATCGTAAAATGATATGTAAAAATAGATGGACGGCGTGGATGAAACACATAAGTCATAGTGGCCCCCACAGAGCACTGACCACCAGCCATTGGCTGGTGTCAGGGGGAGTAGCCAATCCGTTTCCGTCAAATATAGACTCATTTATTATAGGATTACATCTAAAAACTTATCCGATCAATCCATTTGCACATAAATAGCTAGCTCATCAAAGAAATAAATTATTAACGGTAAAAATAAATGAATGAATATTAACCCATTTGAGTGTAGGGGTGTACATCGAGTCGAACCCAGTCAGGCTGCTCGGCCACTAGCTGACCCCAGCTCGGCTCGGTTCTCGAGCCTGATTGGCCAGCTCGGCTCGATTCAGTTAGCAACTCGGGCTAGTTCGAGCTAAGTTCGAGTTGAGTTTTGTTGGGGATTTGGGTTGCGGAATCACACGGATCTAAAACTAGAATAACAATCCAAAAGCAACAAGCAATCACAAGAGAATACAAAGATTTAACGTGGAAAACCCTTGCGGAAAAAACCATGGCATAAAGCAACAGAAATCCATTATGAAAAAAAATTACAAGAGAGATGACTTACCCAATTCGAACAATTTTGAATCTCACCATTGCTATACCCTTTAAAAACCCTAAAACCCTTTTAGGAATCCTTGGAACCCATTTACAAAGCCTTATAATATTTTAGAATAGCCCTAGGGACACCTATTTATAGTTTAGGAAACACCACTTACGCACCTCCTTTGGAGAAGTCTAGAAACCGCTTCAAATTTACGTAGTCCGCACACCGACTGCGTAACCCTCGACTAGTCGAGCTAGGTCTTCGACTGGTCAAAGGGCACCCTCGACCGGTCGAGCCTAACCCTCAACTGGTCGAGTATCCCGGACACCCAAAACATGCGCTCGCTGGACTTTGAGTCGAGTGGGCCTCGACCGGTCGAGTGGACCTTTGACTGGTCGAGCAGCGCAGTGAAGAGAAAAAGGAATCAGATGATTTAAGACTTCTGACAACAATCTCCACCATGTCTTTAATCTTCAATTGTGTAGCTTAATCTTGATCTCTTCTCTTATCTCTGCATCGCATCATAGCTTCAATCAATGCTTCTCGTGCACATTCCATCCTTCTTTTATGCTATCACCAAGCCCAGAGAAGTTGCACAGAACTTGAACTTCTCTATAGGAACGACCTTGGTAAGCATGTCTGCTGGATTCATGCTGGTGTGAATCTTCTCCAGTGTTACGCTTCCTTTCTCAAGCACCTGTTGGATAAAGTGGTGACAAAAATCAATGTGTTTAGTACGTGAGTGATAAATAGAATTTTTAGCCAAATTGATAGCACTCTTGCTATCACAGTTAACCGGCATGACCTCCTGCTGAAGTCCTAACTGATTTATCATGCCTCTGATCCAAACACCATCTTTAAATGCTTCCGTCACTGCCATATATTCTGCTTCGGTCGTGGAAAGAGCCACCACGGACTGAAGCTTCGACATCCAACTGATTGCTTCACCCGCCAGTACAAACGAGTATCCTGAAGTAGACTTCTTGAAATCCATAGTTCATACGTAGTCAGAATCTACATACTCAACCAACTTTGTCCCTGTCTTTTCAAAAGTTAAGACGTAGTCTTTCGTACCTCAAATATATCGAAGTAGCAATTTTACCGCTTCCCAATGTTGCTTGCCGGAATTTGATATATATCTGCTCACAACACCGACTGCCTATGAAATATCTGGTCTCGTATAGACTATGACATACATTAAACTGCCAACCACATTCGAATAAGGCACATGAGACATAACCTACTTTTCCTCATTTGATTTAGGACATTGTTCTGAGGAAAGCTTGAAATGAGCCGCGTGGGGAACGCTCACTGAATTTGCCTGCTGGTTTATCCCATACTTGATCAACAATTTTTCAAGGTATTCTGCTTGTGATAACCAAAGTCTGCTTCTCTTCCTATCTCTATGTTTATTTATGCCGAGAACTCTCTTTGCAGCCTTCAGATCTTTCATCTTGAATGTCCCTGATAACTGAGTCTTCAGTACGTTGATTTCACACATATAATAACAGACGATCAACATATTATCAACATACAGTACTAGGATAATGAATTTTCCATTACTCAGTGTCTTGTAATAGACACAGTGATCGTATTCACCCCGAGTAAATTTCTGACTCACCATGAAAGAATCAAATTTTTTATACCACTGCCTAAGCGACTGTTTCAGGTCCTACAATGACCTCATTAACCCGCAAACCTTTTTCTCTGCCCCTTTAACTTCTTAGCCCTCAGGTTGCTTCATGTAGATCTGCTCTTTCAACTCCTCGTGCAGCAATGCAGTCTTAACATCCATCTATTCCAGCTCGAGATCGTATTGGGCAACCAGCGTCAACACGAATCTGATAGACACCTGCTTAACCACCGACACGAATATCTCTGTGAAGTCGATTCCTTCTCTCTGAGCATAACCCTTCGCTACCAACCTTGCTTTGTATCTATCCAGTTTTCTTTTGAATAAAAACTTGCATCCGATCGCTTTTCGGCCCACTGGAAGCTCCACTAGCTCCCATGTGTGATTTTTGTTCAACGAGATCAATCTCATCGTCCATAGCCGCCTTCCACTTTTCGGCATCAGGCTCATCAAGAGCCTCCTGAATAGTAGACAGGTCCCCCTCATTTGTAATGATGACATATACAATATTAGAGTCGTTCCCGTATCTTTCCGGTAACTTGCGATCAAGCGGTGGGTTCCTTCTCACAAGTGGCTGCTCTACCTGATCCTGTACCTCTGTATACGCATCTGTCTCTACTTGAGTATCATCTGAGTCAATCTGGACGTCTACGATCAACCTTTCTGGTTCCTTTTGCTCATCTTGATCATTCTTGCGGAATATAGAGCTTTCATCGAATCTGACGTCACGGCTAGTGATGACCTTGCGTGTGAACTTATCGAATAACTTGTAACCTTTCACACCAATGTCATAACTAACAAATATATACTTTTTGACTCTATGGTCTAACTTATCTCTCTCAACTGATGGTACATGAGAGTAAACTTCACAACCAAATATGCGTAGATCTGAATAATCGATTTTCTGACCACTCCATACTTCCTCTTGGATTTTACATTCAATTTCCGTTGAAGGAGATCGGTTCACCAAATAACAAGTCGTGTTAACGGCCTTTGTCCATAGGTCCTTGCCCAACGCAACATTACTTAACATGTATCTGTCTATCTCCAGGAGAGTCTGATTCATTCGCTCAGCCACACTATTTTGCTCGGGCGTGTGGCGCACTGTGTTGTGCCTGATGATCCCTTCATCCTTGCAATACTCATTAAACTCAATGGAAGTAAATTCTCCACCATTGTCAGTCCTTAAAACCTTTATTTTCCGCCCTAACTGTTTTTCCACCATTGTCTTTCATTATTTGAATATGGTGAAAACTTCGGATTTACGTTTCATGAAGTAAACCCAAACTTTTCTGGAGTGTCATCAATAAATGAAACAAACCATGACGACCCTCTAATGAAAATTTTTGGTGATGACCCCTATACGCTAGAGTGCACATAATCAAGCACTCTCTTACAAACATGTTTCCAGATTTAAAAGACAATCTAGATTGTTTACTATATATACAATGCTTGCATATATCTAAATCAGAATTTTTAAAAGCTGTAATCAAACATCGATCAGAAAGTACCTTCATGCTCCGCTTGCTCATGTGGCCCAGATGAGCATGCCACATATGTAGAGACGTGAAGTTTGCAATAGCTGTTGCTGCTCCACCTACTGAAGTGCTCCCAATCGACCTGTAAAGGTTTTTGTACCTTTGCGCTCTCATAACCACGAGTGCCCTTTTTGAAACTTTAAGGACACCATTAATACCAGTGAACTTGCACCCTACAGCCTCGAGTGTACTGAGAGAAATCAAACTTTTTTTCATATCAGGAATGTGCCTAACGTCAGTCAAGGTACGCTCCATCCCATCAAACATCTTGATGCTCACCATACCAATAGCCACAACATTACATGCATTGTCATTGCCCATAAAAACCTGTCCACCATCGGATTCCTTATAACTGACAAACCAACTCCGATGAGTCATGTGATAAGATGCTCCTATGTCAAGTATCCACTCGTCTTTGTAATTGTTGTGTAAGTGACCAATCATGGAAACAGACAGAACATCACCACTACTTGATTCTTCATCAGATGTGACAACATTGGCCTATTTGGAAGAAGCCGCTGAAATTTCTTTATTTGTTTTTGAAATTTTACAATCCTTCTTTATGTGTCCAGACAACCCACAGTTCTAATACTTTAATTTTCGTTTGCCCTTGCCCTTGGATTTGGATCTAGGTCTTTAAGATCCTGTACCTCGCTTAGAATCTCTGCCCCTCATAATCAGTGCATCGGAAGATGTCCCCATGTCACCGTTTAGCTTTCTCATAGCCTTCCCTTGAAGGGCTGAGATAACGGTGTCGACACTTAGGGTTTTATTTGCGGTGCACATCGTGTCCCTGAATGACTCATATGATGCAGGAAGAGAATTCAATAATATACATGCATGTTCCTCATCTTTGACCACTTCCTCCATATCCAGCAATTTGCACATCAATTTATTAAAGTTGCTGATGTGGGCTTCTAGATCTCCACCCTCTGCCATCTTGAAGGTATAACACTGTAGCTTCAAGTGTATGCGATTTTCAGAGGACTTCTTAGCATAGATGTTCTCTAACTTCGCCCACAAACTAGTTGCAGTTTTCTTCCTCAAAATATTATAGAGAACCTCATTCATGAGACATAAACGAATAGAGGCTAAAGCATTACTATTAAGGTTTTTCCATTCATCATCTTTCATGGTAGATTTTCGCTCCTCAAGAGCCTTAATCTCGTCTTGTTTGGTTAACAGGTTAATCATCTTAACATTTCATTACTCAAAAATATTTTTGCCTAAGTACTTCTCAATATCAAACTTGTCGTTTCCCATTATTACTAATCCTGCAGATTCAGATCTGTGCCCCAACGATTGCTTTGATACCACTTGTTGGGGATTTATGCTACAGAATCACACAGATCTAGATTTAGGATAGCAATCCAAGAGCAAAAAGCAATCACAAGATAATACAAAGATTTAATGTGGAAAACCTTTGCGGGGAAAAATCACGGTACAAAGCGATAGAAATCCACTATAAAAAGAAATTACAAGAGAGAGGACTTACCCGATTCAAACAATCTCGAATCTCACCCTTGCTACACCCTTTAGAAACCTTAAAACCCCTTTTAGGAACCCTTGGAACCCCTTTAGAAAGCCTTAGAATACTTTAGAATAGCCCTAGGGAACCCTATTTATAGTTTAGGAAACACCACTTATGCACCTCCTTTGAAAAAGTCCGAAAACCGCCTCAAATTTACGCAGTCTGCGCACCGGCTGCGTAACCCTCGACTAGTCGAGCCAGGTTCTTGATTGGTCCAAGGGCACCCTCGACTGGTCGAGCATCCCTGACACCCGAAACATGTGCTCGCTGAACTTTAAGTCGAGTGGGCCACGACCGGTTAAGCAGCACAGTGAAGAGAAAAAGGAATCAGAAGATTTAAGACTTCTGACAACAAGGTTGCCCATGCAACATTTTTACAAACACATGGATTGTGCCTACAAAATCTCATTGTATGTAAAATAGGAGCAGTGCTTTTACAAATAATTTATCAAACACCTTCTAAGCAGCATAAAAATCAAGAAAAAAAAGGTTATTTATTTCATATACATACTTTCCTTATCACCCGCCACATTTCGTTGAGTCATTTCATCAAACACTAGGTGCGCAACATCAATATCAAAGTAACCGAGTCACCGAACTGGTTCGATCCGAGTTCGATTCGAGTTGGGTTTGATCCGAGTCAAGTCGAGCTGGGGCTAGCTCGAACTCGGCTTGAACTCATTTTCGAGCTCAAAAATCAGCTCAACTTGGCTCGAACTCAACTTCGAACCTAGTCGAATCGAGCTTTTTCAAGTTGAGTCGAGCTAGCTAACCGAGCTATAGCTCGGTTCGTGTACACCCCTATTTGAGTGCAGATAGCTAGTGGATGAATTAAGCAAATTAGGGACAATATAAAAATAATAACCAGACAATTATTTTTCAATTTATTTAACTGTATTTGACATTCTACTCTAATACCATGTTAAATAATCACTTGCTCTAAAAACTTGAGTCATTAATGAATAGTGTATCAATGTATATTAATAGACTGTAACAATAAATAAACTTCTTTTGAAACTATTTAATGGAGAAATGGATTGTTTGTCACGGATAGTTTTACACTTTAAATACATAGAAAAATAGAAATAAGGCTCTTAAAGAAAAGCCTACCTGTGTGATTCATGCTCATCTCGAACAGATCGGTCAAACTTGTTGTAAATTTCTGACTCAGCTGTAGGATCACATTGAAAGCTACCATGACAAACTGATCAGTGCTCCTGGTAAAAGAACATTTTCACCAATTGACATAATGTCAATAAACAGTTCTGTGTTACACCATTGCATACTGATATTTTAACTAATATTATCCTAGTGTATCCATCTTTTCTTGACCATTGAAAACAGAATAAGGATCTTTGAATGTGGGAGTTTTGGGAACCCTCAATCCATAAGGAGCTCATCAGAGGATAAGGTTCTTCCTCGCAAGTGTTGTGTTTTTATAATAAAATAAAATTTAAAAATAAAAGTTAATTTTAATAAGTAAATAAATATATTAATTATTTAAACTTTTTATAAAAAGTGCATATATCCAGTTGATAAGAAAAGAAGTTTTTGTTTACGCAACCAGGGTTCAAATATCTTTGAGAATGGTGTGAAGCATTGTTCGCATGCGACGTGGGCTGCTTGGGCGCTTTTTGGCACATGGTACAAACTTAAATCTATCTCTTTATTCAGAACTTAGATTTCCTTCGTTTTCACTCACCGGTGCTACCAGAAAAATGGCTTGAGAAATTGACTATTCAATTCGAACCTTGAACCCAATAGATCCGATTGTCTTGCAACTTGACTTCTGTACGAGAAATGATACAGCTCATAATACTGTTATGCAAAAATAAATTTAATAAAATAAATTTGATTGATTTATCAGATTGGTATGAGATGACTTGTTTTGCTAAATTTCTTGTTTTTTTATAAATCTATGTCATGGCTTCTCTTCAGCCACTCATCATTAGTTATGATAGCTAAAGCGTTGTCACGTCGGACTTCCAGATCATTCTTTCTCTTCTTGACATGTGTCCTTTCCTAATTGCTCTTTCCACTCAACTGCTTTTCACCTCTTGGACATCTCGACCATACTTTGTCATTAGATGACGTGTATCATCTAGCTTAATATCAGCTATTATTCTATAAAAAGTACTCCAAATATCTCTAAAGATCTTTTGAACACTATACATTTCAAATATATATATATATATATATATATATATATATATATATATATATATATATATATATATATATATATATATATATATAATTGGTTGTTTCAAGATCGATCAGAACTAAGGTATAACAAGTCGGACCTGATACAGTTCGTTGGCCCAAGCCACTCTATTAAGCCCCACTCAAGATAGAACCCAGGTTGGAGTGAATCGGCAGGATCAGGTTTAGGTCGGGCGAGTCGCACATAACTCGTCCGAGTCTTAAAACCATCCATGCTGGTAGAGGTGAAAGTAGGATGGGCTATCTTGAGCCCATTGGGCCCAACTCTCTATGGACTAGATCTAGGCTATGGAGGAATGATTTTTGAGGCCCAGTATCTACCTGATGTGCATGGCCTTGATCATTAGGGGTGGCAACCGCCCAGTGGCATGCATGGCCTAATAAGTTCTCAAGCTGGGCTTTGGCTCATGTCGTTATAAGCCCGACCCAGCCCGGCTAACCCAACCCGACTTATGCGTACATGTGTTCTATTCTACAAATATCCGTTCCAATAATCGGTTAACATGGACCGTTGATTTTCAGTTTTCCTAAATGTGTATTTCTTTGAGAATGTGTACCCTGATCATGATCAATCGGATGCATCAGGACCGTTGGCCTATTGGGAATAGGGATTAGGCCGGGCCGGGCCAAGCCCGTGCCCAGAAGTAAGTTATGATGATCCTAGCCGTCCGATCTGTGGCATTTAGATACTAGCCATCCAATCCGTGGCCTTTTACTGAAAGAAACGTACTTATGTTGATGTCCCATGGTGCAAGAATCGATGCATGGGGTGACGGTCAAGCTTTCAAGAAAAGTTAAACCGTCTAGTTGGCCAAACGTCAGGGATAGGACAATCCTATCCGTCTAATAATGGATAGGCTACCAATCAGTCCCAATTTGGATTGGCCATAACCAAGAAATCAAATGTACGGTGATGATAGCCACCAATCAATCCCAATTTGGGTGGCTGTAACCAAAAAACAAAAACTAGAAAGGATGATCCTAGCCATCCAATTCTAGGGGTCTTTTCAAAATGTTTTTCATTTCTTGAAAATAAGAATAATAACGATAGGTAGTGTGTTCCTAGCCATCCAATTAGTGGGCAAAAATAAAAATAAAAATATGCCCACTAAGTAGTTTGTTGAGAGTGGGATTTGAATCCACACCCTTTCGGATCAGAACCTTAATCTGGCACCTTAGACCAACTCGGCTATCTCAACTTAATAAAAATATGTATCATAAATATCATATTTTTTTAATCCAAACGCTTGATGTGGTTACAAGGTTACAAATGTTCCAATATGTGGGTGAACTTTACAAAGTTTTAAGTTGGAACTGAAACAATCTGAATGGATATTCGAGGGCTAGTCCATCATTGCAAATGGAGGGCGGGCCATTCTCATTTGGGTCATTTTCTTCATTGAAAAACATTCAATGCAATGTGAACACAAGGTAGGAAGAATAGAAGACCAGGCACCCACTAAGAGACGGAGATTGACATCTTACATGAGTCAATGTAAGGATAAGACATTGTCGAAGAAATTCGGAAAATAATGTGTGTGAGAGAGAGAGGTGATCATACAAACACATGAAGGTGTTCACACGACCGTAGAGCTTTCTTGGAGTTATCCATATATGAAGGATGGAGTTATTCAAACTCACATCTTTTCTCTTAATATTCCTTCCAGGGTGGTGAAAGTTTTTCAATTATTATAGCGGCTTAAAAAGCCTCATCGACCATCATACATTCGGATGAAACTTCATTAGTAATGTTTTTGTAAATCATATACCTGATTTATTACATACTTACCGTCTACCATCTTAAAATCAATATCATTATTGACTACATATTTTTTTTTGTTCCGCAACCATTGTTATGAATTTCTTTTTGAGGTAGTCACACAGTTCTCTGGCCAGCAAACAATGAAATAAATAACATAGTTATTGTTTGTCATCGCATTGAGATTATAATTTTGGCACTAATAGTTATCTTTTTCCATTTGGATTGTTCAAAAAATATTGCTGGTTTATTTGACTCAAGTGATGGGCATGATCTTTGATGACATAGATCGACTTGAGGATGGTGAGATAGAATTTCATTTTCCACTGACATCTCTTGAAATTATTTTCAAAAATAAAAAATAAAAAAAATCTCAATTCTATAATTCTCAAAAATAGTTGCCATAGATATCAAGATTTTGAGAGAGAAATATATCTTTAAATTAGTAGTACTAATAAAGAGATAAAGCAATAAATCGAAATATTGTGTACAAGAAATAATATAAATATTATCTGGAGAGTTGAGGCACGTTGCAGTAGCTATCTTAAAGACAAATTTTCCCCTACAAGGAAGATCCTTGATGAACTGAGTTTTAACAACTCTGCCCCTTGGGATATAAAAAACTCTTATTCTTGATGAATAACTTTGATTAGGTGCATACACGATCTTAGTCACACGAATCTAAGCTTGTTCTTCTTGATTTCCCCAAATAAAGGAATGTAGAAAGAAAACTTAGAGAAGAAACTAGAGAGGAGAGGAGAGAGATTTTTCTCTATATGTAAAATGAGAAATGAGATGACTTTATTAAGAAATAAGGAATGGTCGTTGGCGCACAGCCCGCATACGGGTAACGCAATGACAAATTGACTCATACCTGCTCATCAATTATTTATTGCTGCATAACAACACTCTACCCATGCATGCATGGGCATGACAACACTCTTGAAGATAACAAACCCAATACAAATAATAAGCAGAAGTCTAATATAAAAGCCTATGTTTCCCATCTCCTTTTCAAAGTGGAACTAAACCCAACACCAAAACCACAAGACAAGGGAAAATAGTTTTTCTTATTTTTAAATTCAAAATTTTAAACAGAAGTAGAAGAGTGGGAGAGTAGAAGCAGAGAGGAAGTAGGAGAAGTGGAAGTAGATAAGGAGAGAATTCCTTTCACGTGACTTCCTCCACACGTCTAATCCACACGCATGGGGACTTATCAATTCTTCGGTGGCAGATCTGCTACTAAGATGTAGAAGAGGCCCATGACTCCAGTATGTATTTGGCTGCTGCTATAATTCGATTTGAGAGTCAAAACCTCTCCATCTAAGATCTTAACAGACCCTGGCTTCGGATAGCAAGTGGACATCCCAACAATATAGCCATCCTCATTCCCTGCTTCTTTCCCGTTTCCATAGATTGGTATTGAAGAGCATATAACTCTGCCATCCTGATTCAATTCATACAAACCATGTGAAAATAAAAGTCAGATAATTCATTGGAGATAGGATTCTTCAAACATTTCTTACATGGCATACATAAGTTAAAAAATATGGCATGAAAATCATAAAGGGGGGAAATATTTTAATGGATTATAAACAAGGAAAAATAATTTTTTTTTTAAAGCACCTGTCCATGAAGAGTTGAACCAACTCCACCCCAATGCTGGTGGGCCACCCCATAGATAACATCGCCCCCACGAGGCATGACGATGCTCATCTTTTTGGAATCTACACAATGGTCTTTGCCCATGTCTGCCGCACCACACCGCTCAACGTCATATTCGACCTGGATCAAGCAATCAATTACTATTAATGTTACATCAAGAAAGAGATTTCAGAAACCCAACCATATGAATTTTCTGTTATGATCAGTGTCATGAAAGAGATTGACCATTTAACATTTGTGTGGCCCATCTGATAACAAGATGGGCCTATTCCGGGACTTTCAGGGGGAGTGTGTAGGGACTGAGATGGAAGCTTTCTTTAGCATTTTCTTTAGGTTACGGTTTGGGAGCCAATACTCATGCAGAAGTTAAGGCTCTGGTCGAGGGGCTAGAGCTATGCATGGCCTGTGGGTTCACGAAAGTGGAAGTGGAGAGTAATTCTATGGTTGTGATTGATATCCTGAATGGCATGCAGGCCCATGTCCATGTAGATGATGTGGTATTGGTGGAGCTGGGTTGATTTGTTCATGCATCGGGTTAATATAAAGATTTAGTTTGTGCAGAGGGAGGCTGTGTTGGATGGTCCGGTGAGATGGGGTAGTGAATTGCAGACAAAGCGGCTGTTTATTTTGCCGAGCTTCTTCCTGCTATTAGAGGAAAGTTACCCCTAATAGAATAGGTGTGGGAAACATGAGAGACGGTGTTATATGTAATTGATAACATTGTGGGGGATATGACAGGCAAGGCGTGGCGAGGGCCTGCCCAAAATGTTATAGGTCTCTTTGTAAAAATAAATATATTCACCAAAAAAAAGGGTCATCTGGTAATAATTAAAACGAAAACAAAAAGATGGGCCTGTTAGGAGGACACGACACGTAACAAGGTGGGTCTGTCTGATGGTGTGGATCATACCCACATGGTTTGTCTGAGTGTAGTGGAAAGTAAGAAAGATATATACCTTGCAACCGAGTCGAGCATTTTCACTGGTTGAATTTGTTCTCTTCCCAGAATCCGTTACATCGAATATGTATATCTTAACAGGCACAATGCTATCATGCCAGTCGACCCACTTCACAGTGTATCTCAAGTAGAGGTTTCTCTTCACACTCTCAAAGCTTTCTCTCAACCTACACTGTGTCTGATCATAGCAACAATCAGCACCACCAATGTAATCCTTTCTCAAAGGACTACCATTTTCATCCTTCGTCACATTATAAAGATTGCACCTACACTCGGTGCACCCCATCCGATCAACCACGTCCCGTGTATCAATCGCATGGATATTCAGCAACCACCTCTCCACATACCCATTTGGAATTTCAGCAGGATTCCCGACTTCTATACCGTAAGGGTCCGGCAGGTATGTGGAAGTCCGTCGCGTTTCTGACCCAAGCCCATAGTAATGCCTAAGCACATCTCCCTGGCAAACTCCAGCATTCTTCACAACGGTGATATTCGTATCCACAGTTGAAGGGTTACTGTAGTATCTAGCCAGGACCCAATGGTGGAGATAAGTCTCATAAAGTGGGATAGGATTCCCCGCCTCATCGATCACTTCACCATTGAAGTCCTTGAGAGCAATGTGGCCTCTTGGGAAGTCGACATTGAGGTAGACTTTGTTCGACACGGATCCTGGTCCTAGAACGAATGCTGGGGATAGAAAGATGGCGGTTTTCACCCCATTTTCATTTTTCAGAAGAGTTCGCGAGGAATGAACAGATATGGTTAAAAGTAGAATTGCTGATGATAGTATCCACCATTGAGAAGAGTATTTCATTTTGCTACAATTCAGAAAAAAAGAAAAAGAAAAAAAGAAGAAGAATAGACTGTCAATCTCTGCCTAAAAAGACTACAGATACTAGTGAAAAGTGCAAGCATTCAAAGAAAAATTTTAGAGAGAGAAAAAAAATGCATACTTTAAAGAGAGGAAAAATACAATGTTTAGATGAGACATGCTCAGCCCAAGAAACTGTGCATGTGGGGCTCATGGAAATCAAAATCGTTCATATGACGCGCGACATCGTTGGAGGGTTGTACTCCAAAAAATCTAAGCCATTGGATGATCTTATCCTAACTATCTTTACAATCCCATTAAATATGTATCCTTGGTTATAAACTTGTGAATGTCAAAGGATTTGAACTAGAAAGCAAGTGACCACAGAGTGGACAGCTATAATCATCCATTCAATCTGAATTTTTTGGATTAGTTGGGTGTTAGATTAACTGGGCATCTAGCTGGAGTCTCTTGGGCTATGCCAAGTTCCACGGAGGCTCTCCTCAGTAATTGGCATGGGAAAGCTGGGGGAGCGGTGGGTAAAAGAAAGCGTGGGTTGCGGACACCCACCATGATTGCTGTAGAGTGGGTCGCGGACACTTTCATGTCCAAGATGGATCAGAGAAGGCCTAATCAGATGCAGAAGTCATCAAGACCGTCAGAACCTTAAAACAGGCATAACTTGCAAACCGGAATGAGTTACTCGGCGTACCATATATGATTTTGGGGTAGGATGATCTACTTTAGCAAACCAACCTGGCTAAGCTAGGCTGCCCATGCCAAATTTGCGAGATTCCATCGTGTCGACGGCCAAATTCCGTGTTTAATTCAGTTTTTACTATTTATAGTAAGTTATGAATTTTAGAGAGTTATAATTATAGTTTAATTCTTAAACTTCTTCCTAGTCTTGTTATGTTCATTCCTGCGTCAATGATGCATATGTTTAATCTATGTAATCTATCCATTTTCCACCTCATTTAAGGCAAGAACCCAAAATTGAAGCATATCCAATGCTCCATGGCCCCACCACAAGAAACAGTGAGGATTGAACGCCTATGGTTGAAAATTTATTGGGGCCATTGAAGTTTTTTTTTATCAAACTAATATTTGTCTTTTCCCTTCATCTAAGTTTGTGTGACCCTATCAATTGATTGAAAGCATAATGCAGTAACTCAGTACACTATAAATAAACTCTGTAGAGCCAACCATGATATATGCGTCTTATCTACATTGTCCATCCATATTATCAGCTTATTTTAGTGAGTGAATCTAAAATTAAAACATATCTAAAGTTCAAGTGGGCCACACCACAGAAAACAGTGAGGATAATATCATACATTGTTGACACTTTCCTATGGCTCACAGTAATATTTATTTGTCATCCAACTAGTTCATAAGGTCACATAGACATGGATGGAAGGAAAACAAAAATATCAGCTTGATCCAAAACTTCTGTGGCACAGAAGTCTTCAACAGTAAGCATTCAGCTCACATAGTTTCTTGTGGTGTGGTTCACTTGAGCTTTGGATATCTTCAATATTAGGTTCATGCCCTAAAATGAACTTCGTAAAACAGATGAACGGTGTGGATAAGAAAAATACATCATGGTGGGACCCATAGACTTTGCTCACAATAGTCTATTGAGTTACTCAACGTTCGACGTCATTATCCACCATTTCCAGTGGTGTGGTCCACTCGAGCTCTGGATATGCTTCAATTTTTGGCTTATGCCCTAAATGAGCTGAAAAATAGATGGATGGCTTGGATGAAACAGACGCATCACTGTGAGTGATGCCCCACAGTCCTGACACCATGCAGCTATGTCACGCAATCCACGTCCCAATTTGGACGGTTTGGATTGAGGTATGCATAAAGAGAACATGGCGCCCAGATAACGAAAATCTAAACCGTACAAATCGTGCATCTCAGTTTACATGGCTAGAAACCGAAAATTCAATCTATTTGATTTCCTAACTGGCTTATAAGTGGGATTTCAATGGACGGTCAAAATGAAAGGTATGGAATGGTTCAAATTCAGCAAACAAATGCTATTAATCGGATTTTGGGATTGTTCAACCAAACCGAGTTTTGAATTATGGTCTATCTAAAGTGGGCCCCGAAATATGAACGGTTCAATTTAAGTTTGAAGTGTGTCAGTTGTCCAATTTCTGAGTGCATCTGTATCAACCGTTAAAAATCACCAACTCAAAACTTAGAAAACGTATGCCAAAAAAAAAAAAAAAAAAAAAGAAGATGGGTCCTCTTAAAATCTGTTGATTCTACAAAAGAAATACAGAAAATTCAAAATCCGTTTTGTTGGAAATTTTAACCTGCAGAATCACACAATTCTAGATCTAGGATAGCAATCCAATGACACCAAGCACACACAAGAGAATACAGATTTAAAGTGGAAAACCCTTGCGGGAAAAAACCACGGCACAAAGCGATAGATCTCCACTATGAAAATAGAAATTACAAAGAGAGAAGACTTACCTATTCGAACAACCTCGAATCTCACCCTTGCTACACCCTTTATAAGCCTTAAAAAACTTTTTAAGAACCCTTGGAACTACTTTATAAAGCCTTAGAATACATTCCAATCCCGCATACACCCCTTTATATAAGTTTAGAAAGAAACAGACTCGCAAAAGGAAATAAATTTCGCAAAATCTGCGTTTTCGCAATCGCATTTGCGGAACTCTTCGATGTCATCGAAGGTCTCTCGATGACAACTTCGATATCATCGACGGTCCTTCGATGATATCATCGATGATATCAAAACAGGACCAAAACTGTCCAGCAACCAGGGGTGAAAAATTCAACAATTATCGATGTCATCAAAGGTCTCTTGATGATAGCCTCGATATCATCAACGGTCTGTCGATATCATCGACAGACTAACAGACAGATTTAAGACATCTGTCAATATCATCTAAAACCCTATTGATATGATTGACAGATCACCAGATAAATTTAAAACATCTACCCATAACACGTTTAATATATATATTTTTTAAAAAGCTCACAACTATATAAAAAAATTGAGAGAAATGGCGAAAGAAAAAAGAAAAAAGAAAAACTAGAAAAACCTAATAAGGAAATGAACGGTCGTCGTACCTCCTTTGATGGGGTTCTTTGTCAAACGGTAGAATATCTCTCTGCCTATGGCTGTCTTTTATCTGATCCTGCGGGTTCTTTTTATAGTGAGCGTAGTGCTCGTTGGACAGTTGCAATGATAGTCCATAACGCATATTCTAAAATGGTGGTGACTCATCCTCCACACACGTGACATTCGTGGACAGCCATCTAGACCATCCAAATTGGGGCCACATTGTGGATGGAGAATTTACTCTAAAAATAAAAATGATCAATCAACCCTAACCATAAATTTAATGGACAATTAAAAGTAAACCGTGAATGGTTAAATTCAAATGTCAAAAATCCCAAAGAGTTATCATTGTCTTCTCAGTGTAAGTTTTGAGAAATCAGATTAGTATAGGTTTCATCCACACCGTCCGTCCATTTTTCCAGTTCAATTTAGTGCATGACCCCAAAAGTGAGGCAGATCTAAGGTTCAAGTAAACCACACAGTGGGGATTGAATGCTAACCATTAAAAACTTCTTAGAACCCACAGAAGTTGTGATCAAGCTGATATTTGTGTTTTCCCTTCATCCAGGTCTATGTTACCTCATGAACAGGTTGGATGACAATCAAACATCGCGGTGGGCCCTAGGATGGTTTCAACGGTTGGATCATCACCGTTACGTCATGCAGTGAGGTCAATCTAATCATAAAATAGTGGATTACTTGCACCGCAATCTTGGAATCTTCAGTTTCAACGAAAAAAACGGATTTGGTTTTTAAGAGTAATTATTTGGTAGTCTAGGGACTATATTTCATCCGTATACACTCAGAACCAATAAGATTGAAATGAATGTAGATCGTACCCTCTGATTAATGTACATTTGTTTGTTGAATTTGAGTCGCATCTTAAGTGGACCACCAATAAATTGGACGGTTTAAATGCAATAAACGCCTACCAAGTATACGATTTATGAGTTCATGAGTGTAAACCATCCTAAATTGTCCAAAGCTTTTCTAGAAGTCGTATCTGCCAACCAATCCCTAACATATATTCTCCAGAAGTGACCACGTACAATTTATGGTACCGCACGATCTGCCTCGCTAACATGCCTCTTGGATGGGGAATCAGAACCATGGAAATAATAGGCCTAACCACAAATATCACTTGGAACAAAAATCAGTCTTTTCTAATTATTATTTGGGCCACTGTTGTTTTGCCGTCCACTTAGCTACAGACCACTTTTTAACCATTAAGAGAAAATCTGATCGGCTTGGTTTCTTTTTATATTGTTTGTTCAGGAGGGGATTTTAGATGAATGGCTTGATCATCATCATCGTATTCTAAAATAGAAAGGATGATGAACGGTTTGATGATCACGTTGTAGAGCAGAAAGGTTGAATAGTACGGAAGCACGTAGGCATTTTCACATAAAGAACGCATGGAACACCATCTCTGACTCTGACCAAGAAAGTCTATACTTTATTATTGTCAAAGAAAACGACTACAATGGTCGACTGCTATCCAACCTGCTCTTAACGTCACCCATGCATAACGTAGCATTATCCCTTCCCAGCTCGTGTGAAGAAAAAAGATCAATTGCGGATGAGGATTGCCTGTGACCCGGCATAGGAAGCTCCTATGGTCCCATTGTAGGTTCTGTATAGATGCACATGGAAAAGTCACTCCATCCATAGGTTTTGAAAGACTACAGTAGGATTGTAATATAAAAATCAAGCGCATACAAAATTCATGTGGGCCACACCATGCGAACTAGTAAAAATAGAAATGTCCACCGTTGAAACCCTTCTAGAGCCAATCATGATGTTTATATGCCATCCCAAGTTCATTCATACGGCTTTTTACCACTCAGATAAACTGCTATCACAAATATCATTCTAATACAACTTTTATGGCCTCCACAATTTCTAATGGTGGGTATCCAATTCCTATTGTTTTATGTGGTTTGGCTTGCATGAGTTTTGGATCAACCCTATTTACTGACTTTTGTTATAAGGCCACCTTGCAAAACTGATGGATACGGTGGATTTGTCATGGGCATCTCCATGGACCCTATATAACCTCTTACTAGAGGTGTAAACAAGTTGAACCAAGTCGAGCTTGGCACACTCAACTTGGCTCGGCCACTAGTTGACTCAGCTCGAACTCAGCTCAGCTCGGTCCTCAAGCTTAACTGGCTAGCGTGGCTCAATTCGGTCAATAGCTCGGGCCAATTCGAGCTGAGACTGAACCGAGTTCACTTATACAACATTTTCACGAACACATAGACTACACTTTCAAATTCTCACTATATGTAAAATAGTAGCGGTAGTTTTACATGTATTTCATCAAACACCTTGTAGGTAATATCAAAATAAAGTAAAAAAAATGATATTTGTTTCATATATATATATACCTTTCTTATCATCAGCCGACACTTCATTGAGTCATTTTATCAAACACTTGGTGAGTAACATCAATATTAAAGTAACTGAGTCATCAAACTAGTTCCATTGGAGCTCAATTCGAGTTGGGGTTCAATCCGAGTCAAGTCGAGCTCGGGTAAGCTCGAACTTTGTTCGAAATTTTTTCGAGCTCAAAAAATCAGCTTGACTCTGCTCGAACTCAATTTCGAATCGAGTCAAATCAAAATTTTCAAGTTAAGTTGAGCGAGCTAACCAATCTAACTCGGTCCGTATACTACTCTACCTCTTCCTATTATGGTCTAGTAAATACCATTTACTCTTCTTATTTATTTAAATGTAATGGATTACGAGTGGCCAGTCGATCCCCACATGGTGCAGCTCTTAAGATGGGGCCACTTGGATGTATTCATTGTATATTCATATCCATGTGGTCCAATAGTTTTTTCATATCATTTAATGGTATCAGCCCAAAAGTGAAGTGGATCCAAATACTAGATAAATCATATCATGGGACGCTAAATCCATTAAAGAAAATTCCTATCTAATATTAAATGTAAAGTTTTGTCGAAAGTAATTCTCTTTGAATGTCAAAATCAAGTGATATGAGAATTCTAATAACTTTTTAACGCAGCATCGTAGAATCATGAGAATTTTGGCTGCCTCACCAGAGTTTTTCTCGTGTACACGTGGTTGCAGTGTGAGCACATATTTGGATCTGTTAAATTTCGGATCATGCTGTAAAATGATCTTAATAATAATAATAATAATAATAATAATAATGATGATGATGATGATGATGATGATGAACGGCACGAATACAAAATGCATACACATTATCAAATGTGAGCCCTACGGTAAGGTCCGTACTGTTTTGGGTGAGGCGGCTTGACGTTCAGGGATGGATTGGCTACTCCCCCTGACACCAGCCACTGGCTGGTGGTCGGTGCTCTGTGGGGCTCATCATGATGTATGTGTGTCATCCATGCCGTCCATCTATTTTTATATATCATTTTATAATATGCTTAAAAAAATGAAGAATATCTCAATCTCAAGTGTACCACATTACAGGAAACAGTGTTAAATAAATTTTGACCATTAAAAACATTTTAGGGGCTATAAAAGTTTTGGATCAAGTTGATATTTATTTTTTCCCTTCATCTGGGTCTTTATGACTAAATCAACGGATTGAATGTCAAATAAACAGTACAGTAGGCCTCAGGAGGATCTTAATTGTGAATATCCGTCGATTATTTTTATCCTGTGGTGTGGCCCAGCTAAGACTTATATCCCTATCATTTTTTGTATCAAACACTAAAATGATCTGTAAAAATGGATGAACGGAATGGATAAAGCACATACATCATGTTGGGGCCCACAGAGCATTGACCATCAGCCACGGGGCTGGTGTCAGGGGGAGTAGCCGGTCCGTTCCCACTTCAAACGCAGCTGTAAGTAAACCCATCACGCTGTCGTATGGTACCGAGAGCATACGGTCCTGTGGGCAGGATTCTTGGTCCTCACACGTCCTCTGCCTGTTTTCGATTTTACCATGGGCGGCGGTAAGCTGGACGTGGGTCGGTGATCTTGACAGTGGGGCCCACCTTAATGTACGTATCTTACATCCACTCCACACATCGTTTTCGCTAGATCATTCTAAGATATGAGTCCAACAAGGCAACGGATCCAAATCTCAAGTGGTCTCAGGTGGACCAGTACACCACAGAAACAGGGGCGATTGGACGTTTACTATTAAAAACTTCTTAGGTGCCACCGAAATGTTCATTTGCAATCCGGATCGTTCAGATATTAGCTTGATTTAGAACTTGTGTGGCCTCCAAGAAGTTGTTAATGGTAAATCACCATTGTTCCTGCAGTGTGGTCCACCTGAGATTTGAGTGTGGTGCGTTTCGGGGCTCATGTATCCTAGAGTCATCTGTCGAAACTGATGTACGGCATCAGTGTCAGCGTGGATATAAGGGAAGCGGATTGGCTGGTGTAGCTCACGCCAGCTCTATAGCTGCTGTAGTTACGTAAGCAAGTTACGTGGGTCTTCATGAGATATGTGTTATATTCAAACAGTTCATCCATTTTTCGAGCGCGTCTTGAGGCTTGAGAGGAAAAATAAGACAAGATCTAACTATCAAGTTGACCACACTTAAAAACCAGGGGAGGATTGAACGTCTACTATTGAATTCCTTTTTGGACTAATATGATAATTTTTTTCCCTCTTCATTAAGGTATTTTTGACCTTATGAACAGATTGGATGTAAAATAAATGATATGGTGGGCCCTAAAAATTGTTTAACAGTGAAAATCATTATCTCCACTGCGATTTATAGTGTGGTCCAGATAATCTTTCCATATGATTCATTTTTTTAAAAATAATCCTCTAAAATGATGTCTACAAATAGATGAACATATGATAAATACATCACTGTGGAGCCCATGTAACTTTAATCTCCTTTGAACTGTTCATACAACTTGGAGCTCGCTGAACGTTAGTACTCGCCTTTGCACGACACATACCTACAGCAGCTATATAGCTCGTGTAAGGTACACCTGCCAATCTACTTCTGGATATGAGACTAAGGCCCCATTTGTTTAATTTGAAATCTAAAGCCTGAATTTGAAATTTGGGCTGAAGTCTAAAAATTAACTACTGAATCTGAAACAAATTGTTTGTTAACAAACAACTTAATTGTCTGAAATATATTAATTTGACACATTTCCTCCTATCCGTTGCTTGGAAATGTTTTACATTATAAAGATATTATTTTTTATTAAATGAAAATGAAATCATTATATTTAATTCAAATAAATTAAAATACTTAATAAAAAACTAAAACATCACCATAAGGCCCTCAATTCCTATTAGTAGGAAGATTGTCACTGGGCGTTATATAGGATTGAACACAAGTAGCAACAAAACCTTCAAATAAGGCCCACCTTATATTTATATGTTATCCAAACCATTTATAAGGTCATTCCCAATTGGATGAAGTGAAAGCATATTGATCCAAAACTTTCGTGGCCTATTTAAGTTTATTTTCCATCTAATATGTTCATAAGGTCACAAATACACGTACGAAGAGGAAAAAAATCATATTGATCCATGACTGTTGTGACACGAAAAGGGTTTCAATGGTAGACGTTCAATCCCCCGCTACTTTTTGTAGCTTATTTTTCGCTTCAAGCTTTAATACAAGCTCACCAAATGGATGGATGGCTTGGATATAACACATACCTCATGATGAGATCCACATAACTTGCTGACGTCAATACAACAGCTATATAACTGGTGTGAGGTACACCAACCAATCCACAACCTACTTAGCAAGATTCGCTACTAAAGTGACGTCAACAAGTTCCATGGGCCCACCATGATATATGTGCTTTATCTACACCGTTCATCTATTTGGAGATTTAATTTTAGAGCACGAGTTAAAGAATGAGGGAGATCCAATATATGTAGTTGACCCACCAAAAAAACCAGTGGCGAGATCAATGCCTACTGTTGAAACCTTACTAAGGCTAACCGTGATTTTTATTTGAAATCCAACCTGTTCACAAGTTAACACAGACATGAAAGAAGGGAAAAAATACATATCACCTTGATCAAAAACTTTTGTGGCCTATTTAAGTTTTTAATGGTGGGTGTCACTCTCCCCATTGTTTTCTGTGGTGAGGTTCATTGGAGCTTTGGATTTGAGTCATTCTTTAGATTTTTACCTAAAATTATATTTCCAAATGGATGGACAGCGTGGATACAAAACATACATCATGATAGGGCCCACATAACTTGGTGACCTATCAATATCCAATCCGTGTCCGCGGCAACAGATTGGCTACTCCCCCGCCACCAGCCAATGGCTGATGGTTGGTGCTATGTGGGCCCCAGCATGATGTATGTGTTTCATCCATGCCGTCCATCTATGTTTCTAGATCATTTTATAGTATGAAACCAAAAATGAGGTATATCCCAATCTCAAGTGGACCACATTACAGGAAAATAGTATTGAGTGAATGTCGACCATTAAAAACTTTTTGGAGGCCATAAAAGTTTTGGATCAAGCCGATCTTTGGTTTTTTTCCATTCATCTAGGTCTATATGACCTAATCAATAAATTGGATGTCAAATAAACCATACATTGGGCCTTAGGAGAATTTTAATGATGGATATCCAATCACTATTGTTTTCCTGTGGTATGGTCCACCTAAGATTTAGATTCCTCTCATTTTTGGTGTCAAGCCCTAAAATGATCTTTAAAAATGGATGAATGGAATGGATGAAACACATACATCATGGTCGGGAATAAAGAAGTTTCACAGGTTAAAAATTGATTTTGTATCGCGCAAACAATTTAAAGAGAAAACATTGTCGTAACTTGAAAATGGGTAATTTTGGCAGCAAAAATTTTTGTTTAATAAAAAATTCATTGAGCGCATTCCGCATTCACCATTAAGCCAGACTCCTATCATGAAGAGAATTCAGTAAAAAACCACTTGGTGCTTTCCTTCTTCCACGTTAAATACGTATTAACAAACATCACTGAACCCGAAGTGATGTCACACGTTCTGAGGGGCTCACCATGATGTATGTGTTGTATCCACACCGTTCATACATTTGGAGAGATTGTTTTAAGGCATGAGTTAAAGAATGATGTAGATCCAAAGCTTAAGTAAACCCCACCACAGAAAACAGTGGGGAGAATGACACTCACCGTAAAAACCTTCATAGGGCCCCACTGTGGTGTCAATTTGATATCCAACCTGTTTATAAGTTAACACGGATATGGAATAAGGGAAAACATAAATATCAGCTTGATCGAAAACTTATGTGGCCTCAAGATGTTTTAAGGGTAGGCATTCAATCCCTAGTGTTTTATGTGGTGAGATTCATTTGAGCTTTGGATCTGCTTAGTTCTTTGTCTCATGTCATAAAGCGATCTTTCCAAATGAATGGACACTGCGTATGCAACACATTTATCATAGTGGGGCCTAACGAATCGCTTCAACATCGAGACGCACTAAGTTCCGTAGCTAATCAGCTAGCGTCAATGTTGGTGGAGAAGGGAAATGGATTGACTACTCCCATGCCAGCCAGTGGTCGGTGCTCTGTGAGCCATACCATGATGTATCCATTTTATCCATGTTGTATGTCTATTTTTCTAGATTATTTTATGATATAATACAAAAAATGAGGTATATCCCAATCTCAAGTGGACCACATTACAGGAAACAGTGATGAATTAACGTTGACCATTAAAAAAATTCAGGGGCCATAAAAGTTTTGGATCAAGATGATATTTGTTTTTTCCCTTCATCTGGGTTTGTATGAGCTAATCAACAGATTGGATGTCAAATAAACAGTACAATGGACCTTAGGAGGATTTAAATGGTGGATATCCAATGACTATTGTTTTCCTGTGGTGTGGTCCACCTGAGATTTATATCCCTCTCAGTTTTGGTATAAAGCCCTAAAATAATCGGTAAAAACGGATGAATGGAATGGATGAAACACATACATGATGGTGGGGCCCACAAATCACCGACCCGTGGCTAATGAGAGAGCTTTAAATAAGGAAAAAGAGGATAAAAGATGAGAGAGAATAGAGGAGCAGAGTATTTATAAAGAAAATAAGGGGGACTAAAGAAGCTGTACACATATGATACATTTGAGTGATGCGCCGCATATCTTGCAAATCTGGACCCTTAATTAGGTAGGGTCCATCATAAGCATATGAGATACGATATCATCTACGAAAAAAGTGAACCGTTAAAAATATACTCCAACAGTCCAGATTCAAGTTACATATGAGGCTTTAGTGGTGATGAAAATTTACTAAAATTTATTACATAAAATTTCATTAGTGTGCTCTATTTAATAAACAGGTTGGATCTATGACACATAATTCCCAACATACTTATGAAAAATTCAGTGTCACATATCTTTACATGTGGTGCATTACATGTGCATGAAAATAGAAATTTTGACATTTAATGCACAGCTAATTGGACCAATTTAAATGGTCCAATTGGTTGTGTGTGAGCATCTCTCTCTCTCTTTCTCTCTCTCTCGATATATATATATATATATATATATATATATATATATATATTATAATTGAGTGTGGATTGTTGTGTTGAAGGCACATGAAATTCCAGTGTCGTCGAGTCTCATTGGTTCACGCCATTTGCAATGACTCAAGCTACCAAGATATGCCGGATTTCTCTCTCCTAAATAGATTGTGTGCTACACAACATGACTTTTAAAAGAGTAGTAGTCTTATATTTTAGCTTGTTTGTTTAGAAAAAAAAAATGAAGTTCTTTATATGATAAATAACTACATATATAATTCATAAAATCATAGTTACAAAAAATAAGACGTGTATTGAGATATAATAGACTAATGCAATAATGAAAATATTAGCATGTATCCACCCGACCGAGCCCGCTTGGGTTGAGAATTTCCAACCTAAGGTTGGGTTGGGTTGGATTAAGGTTAAGGTATAGGAACCTTGGGTTGGGCTAGGTTTGAGCACCAACCCGCTCGACTTTCAGTCCTAATGTGAAGAATGGAGTTATTTAAACTCAAATGTTTTCTATTACACCTTAGAGAATTTTTATATTCCTTCCAGGGTGGTGAAAGTTTTCAATTATTATAGCAGCTTAAAAAGCCTCATCGATCATCATACATTCGGATGAAACTTCATTAGTAATGTTTTTGTAAATCATATACCTGATTTATTACATACTTACCGTCTACCATCTTAAAATCAATATCGTTGTTGACTACATTTTTTTTTTTTGTTCCACAACCATTGTTATGAATTTCTTTTTGAGGTACTCACACAGTTCTCTGGCCAGCAAACAATGAAATAAATATCATAGTTATTGTTTGTCATTGCATTGAGATTATAATTTTGGCACTAATAGTTATCTTTTTCCATTTGGATTGTTCAAAAAATATTGCTGGTTTATTTGACTCAAGTGATGGGTATGATCTTTGATGACATAGATCGACTTGAAGATGGTGAGATAGAATTTCATTTTCCACTGACATCCCTTGAAATTATTTTCAAAAATAAAAAATAAAAAAAATCTCAATTCTATAATTCTCAAAAATAGTTGCCATAGATATCAAGATTTTGAGAGAGAAATATATCTTTAAATTAGTAGTACTAATAAAGAGATAAAGCAATAAATCGAAATATTGTGTACAAGAAATAATATAAATATTATCTGGAGAGTTGAGGCACGTTGCAGTAGCTATCTTAAAGACAAATTTTCCCCTACAAGGAAGATCCTTGATGAACTGAGTTTTAACAACTCTGCCCCTTGGGATATAAAAAACTCTTATTCTTGATGAATAACTTTGATTAGGTGCATACACGATCTTAGTCACACGAATCTAAGCTTGTTCTTCTTGATTTCCCCAAATAAAGGAATGTAGAAAGAAAACTTAGAGAAGAAACTAGAGAGGAGAGGAGAGAGATTTTTCTATATATGTAAAATGAGAAATGAGATGCCTTTATAAAGAAATAAGGAATGGTCGTTGGCACACGGCCCGCATACGGGTAACGCATTAATGACAAATTGACTCATACATGCTCATCAATTATTTATTGCTGCATAACAACACTCTACCCATGCATGCATGGGCATGACAACACTCTAGAAGATAACAAACCCAATACAAATAATAAGCAGAAGTCTAATATAAAAGACTATGTTTCCCATCTCCTTTTCAAAGTGGAACTAAACCCAACACCAAAACTACAAGACAAGGGAAAATAGTTTTTCTTATTTTTAAATTCAAATTTTTTAACAGAAGTAGAAGAGTGGGAGAGTAGAAGCAGAGAGGAAGTAGGAGAAGTGGAAGTAGATAAGGAGAGAATTCCTTTCACGTGACTTCCTCCACACGTCTAATCCACACGCATGGGGACTTATCAATTCTTCAGTGGCAGATCTGCTACTAAGATGTAGAAGAGGCCCATGACTCCAGTATGTATTTGGCTGCTGCTATAATTCGATTTGAGAGTCAAAACCTCTCCATCTGAGATCTTAACAGACCCTGGCTTCGGATAGCAAGTGGACATCCCAACAATATAGCCATCCTCATTCCCTGCTTCTTTCCCGTTTCCATAGATTGGTATTGAAGAGCATATAACTCTGCCATCCTGATTAAATTCATACAAACCACGTGAAAACGAAAGTCAGATAATTCATTGGAGATAGGATTCTTCAAACATTTCTTACATGGAATACATAAGTTAAAAAATATGGCATGAAAATCATAAGGGGGGAAATATTTTAATGGATTATAAACAAGGAAAAATATATTTTTTTTAAAGCACCTGTCCATGAAGAGTTGAACCAACTCCACCCCAATGCTGGTGGGCCACCCCATAGATAACATCGCCCCCACGAGGCATGACGATGCTCATCTTTTTGGAATCTACACAATGGCCTTTGCCCATGTCTGCCGCACCACACCGCTCAACGTCATATTCGACCTGGATCAAGCAATCAATTACTATTAATGTTACATCAAGAAAGAGATTTCAGAAACCCAACCATATGAATTTTCTGTTATGATCAGTGTCATGAAAGAGATTGACCATTTAACATTTGTGTGGCCCATCTGATAACAAGATGGGCCTATTCCGGGACTTTCAGGGGGAGTGTGTAGGGACTGAGATGGAAGCTTTCTTTAGCATTTTCTTTAGGTTACGGTTTGGGATCCAATACTCATGCAGAAGTTAAGGCTCTGGTCGAGGGGCTAGAGCTATGCATGGCCTGTGGGTTCACGAAAGTGGAAGTGGAGAGTAATTCTATGGTTGTGATTGATATCCTGAATGGCATGCAGGCCCATGTCCATGTAGATGATGTGGTATTGGTGGAGCTGGGTTGATTTGTTCATGCATCGGGTTAATATAAAGATTTAGTTTGTGCAGAGGGAGGCTGTGTTGGATGGTCCGGTGAGATGGGGTAGTGAATTGCAGACAAAGCGGCTGTTTATTTTGCCGAGCTTCTTCCTGCTATTAGAGGAAAGTTACCCCTAATAGAATAGGTGTGGGAAACATGAGAGACGGTGTTATATGTAATTGATAACATTGTGGGGGATATGACAGGCAAGGCGTGGCGAGGGCCTGCCCAAAATGTTATAGGTCTCTTTGTAAAAATAAATATATTCACCAAAAAAAAGGGTCATCTGGTAATAATTAAAACGAAAACAAAAAGATGGGCCTGTTAGGAGGACACGACACGTAACAAGGTGGGTCTGTCTGATGGTGTGGATCATACCCACATGGTTTGTCTGAGTGTAGTGGAAAGTAAGAAAGATATATACCTTGCAACCGAGTCGAGCATTTTCACTGGTTGAATTTGTTCTCTTCCCAGAATCCGTTACATCGAATATGTATATCTTAACAGGCACAATGCTATCATGCCAGTCGACCCACTTCACAGTGTATCTCAAGTAGAGGTTTCTCTTCACACTCTCAAAGCTTTCTCTCAACCTACACTGTGTCTGATCATAGCAACAATCAGCACCACCAATGTAATCCTTTCTCAAAGGACTACCATTTTCATCCTTCGTCACATTATAAAGATTGCACCTACACTCGGTGCACCCCATCCGATCAACCACGTCCCGTGTATCAATCGCATGGATATTCAGCAACCACCTCTCCACATACCCATTTGGAATTTCAGCAGGATTCCCGACTTCTATACCGTAAGGGTCCGGCAGGTATGTGGAAGTCCGTCGCGTTTCTGACCCAAGCCCATAGTAATGCCTAAGCACATCTCCCTGGCAAACTCCAGCATTCTTCACAACGGTGATATTCGTATCCACAGTTGAAGGGTTACTGTAGTATCTAGCCAGGACCCAATGGTGGAGATAAGTCTCATAAAGTGGGATAGGATTCCCCGCCTCATCGATCACTTCACCATTGAAGTCCTTGAGAGCAATGTGGCCTCTTGGGAAGTCGACATTGAGGTAGACTTTGTTCGACACGGATCCTGGTCCTAGAACGAATGCTGGGGATAGAAAGATGGCGGTTTTCACCCCATTTTCATTTTTCAGAAGAGTTCGCGAGGAATGAACAGATATGGTTAAAAGTAGAATTGCTGATGATAGTATCCACCATTGAGAAGAGTATTTCATTTTGCTACAATTCAGAAAAAAAGAAAAAGAAAAGAAGAAGAAGAATAGACTGTCAATCTCTGCCTAAAAAGACTACAGATAGTAGTGAAAAATGCAAGCATTCAAAGAAAAATTTTAGAGAGAGAAAAAAAATGCATACTTTAAAGAGAGGAAAAATACAATGTTTAGATGAGACATGCTCAGCCCAAGAAACTGTACATGTGGGGCTCATGGAAATCAAAATCGTTCATATGACGCGCGACATCGTTGGAGGGTTGTACTCCAAAAAATCTAAGCCATTGGATGATCTTATCCTAACTATCTTTACAATCCCATTAAATATGTATACTTGGTTATAAACTTGTGAGTGTCAAAGGATTTGAACTAGAAAGCAAGTGACCACAGAGTGAAAAGCTATAATCATCCATTCAATCTGAATTTTTTGGATTAGTTGGGTGTTAGATTAACTGGGCATCTAGCTGGAGTCTCTTGGGCTATGCCAAGTTCCACGGAAGCTCTCCTCAGTAATTGGCATGGGAAAGCTGGGGGAGCGGTGGGTAAAAGAAAGCGTGGGTCGCGGACACCCACCATGATTGATGTAGAGTGGGTCGCGGACACTTTCCTGTCCAAGATGGATCAGATAAGGCCTAATCAGATGCAAAAGTCATCAAGACCGTTAGAACCTTAAAACAGGCATAACTTGCAAACTGGAATGAGTTACTCGGTGTACCATATATGATTTTGGGGCAGGACGATCTACTTTAGCAAACCAACCTGGCTATGCAAGGTTGCCCATGCCAAATTTGCGAGATTCCATCATGTCGACGGCCAAATTCTGTGTTTAATTCAATTTTTGCTATTTATAGTAAGTTACGAATTTTAGAGAGTTATAATTATAGTTTAATTCTTAAACTTCTTCCTAGTCTTGTTATGTTCAATCCTGCGTCAATGATGCATCTGTTTAATCTATGTAATCTATCCATTTTCCACCTCATTTAAGGCAAGAACCAAAAATTGAAGCATATCCAATGCTCTGTGGCCCCACCACAAGAAACAGTGAGGATTGAACGCCTATGGTTGAAAATTTATTGGGGCCATTGAAGTTTTTTTTTATCAAACTAATATTTGTCTTTTCCCTTCATCTAAGTTTGTGTGACCCTATCAACTGATTGAAAGCATAATGCAGTAACTCAGTACACTATAAATAAACTCTGTAGAGCCAACCATGATATATGCGTCTTATCTACATTGTCCATCCATATTATCAGCTTATTTTAGTGAGTGAATCTAAAATTAAAACATATCTAAAGTTCAAGTGGGCTACACCACAGAAAACAGTGAGAATAATATCATACATTGTTGACACTTTCCTATGGCTCACAGTAATATTTATTTGTCATCCAACTAATTCATAAGGTCACATAGACATGGATGGAAGGAAAACAAAAATATCAGCTTGATCCAAAACTTCTGTGGCACAGAAGTTTTCAACAGTAAGCATTCAGCTCACATAGTTTCCTGTGGTGTGGTTCACTTGAGCTTTGGATATCTTCAATATTAGGTTCATGCCCTAAAATAAACTTCGTAAAACAGATGAACGGTGTGGATAAGAAAAATACATCATGGTGGGAACCATAGACTTTGCTCACAATAGCCTACTGAGTTACTCAACGTTCGACATCATTATCCACCGTTTCCAGTGGTGTGGTCCACTCGAGCTCTGGATATGCTTCAATTTTTGGCTTATGCCCTAAATGAGCTGAAAAATAGATGGATGGCTTGGATGAAACATGACGCATCACTGTGAGTGATGCCCCACAGTCCTGACACCATGCAGCTATGTCACGCAATCCACGTCCCAATTTGGACGGTTTGGATTGAGGTATGCATAAAGAGAACATGGCGCCCAGATAACGAAAATCTAAACCGTACAAAGTTTACATGGCTAGAAACCGAAAATTCAATCTATTTGATTTCCTAACTGGCTTATAAGTGGGATTTCAATGGACGGTCAAGATGAAAAGTATGGAATGGTTCAAATTCAGCAAACAAATGCTATTAATCGGATTTTGGGATTGTTCAACCAAACCGAGTTTTGAATTATGGTCTATCTACAGTGGGCCCCGAAATATGAACGGTTCAATTTAAGTTTGAAGTGTGTGACTTGTCCAATTTCTGAGTGCATCTGTATCAACCGTTAAAAATCACCAACACAAAACTTAGAAAACGTATGCCAAAAAAGAAAAAGAAAAAAAGAAGATGGGTCCTCTTAAAATCTGTTGATTCTACGAAAGAAATACAGAAGATTCCAAATCTGTTTTGTTGGGGATTTTAACCTGCAAAATCACACAGATCTAGATCTAGAATATCAATCCAATGACACCAAGCACACACAAGAGAACACAGATTTAAAGTGGAAAACCCTTGCGGGAAAAAACCACGGCACAAAGCGACAGATCTCCACTATGAAAATAGAAATTACAAAGAGAGAGGACTTACCCGATTCGAATAACCTCGAATCTCACCCTTGCTACACCCTTTAGAAACCCTAAAAAACTTTTTAAGAACCCTTGGAACTACTTTATAAAGCCTTAGAATACATCTCAATCCCGCATACACCTCTTTATATAAGTTTAGAAAGAAGCAAACTCAGAATAGGAAATAAATTTCATAAAATCTGCGTTTCCGCAATTGCATCTGCGGAACTCTTCGATGTCATCGAAGGTCTCTCGATGACAACTTCGATATCATCGACGGTCCTTCGATGATATCGAAACAGGACCAAAACTGTCCAGCAACCAGGGGTGAAAAATCCAACAATTATCGATGTCATCGAAGGTCTCTTGATGACAGCCTCGATATCATCGATGGTCTGTCGATATCATCGACAGACTAAAGGATAGATTTAAGACATCTGTCGATATCATCTAAAACCCTGTTGATATGATTGACAAACTACCGGACAGATTTAAGACATCTGCCCATAACACGTTTAATATATATATATTTTTAAAAGCCCACAACTATATAAAAAAATTGAGAGAAATGGAGAAAGAAAAAAGAAAAACTAGAAAAAAACTAATGAGGAAATGAACGGTCGTTGTACCTCCTTTGATGGGGTTCTTTGTCAAATGGTAGAATATCTCTCTGCTTATGGCTGTCTTTTATCCGATCCTGCGGGTTCTTTTTATAGTGAGCGTTGTGCTCGTTGCACAATTGCAATGATAGTCCATGACGCATATTCTAAAATGGTGGTGACTCATCCTCCACACACGTGACATTCGTGTACAGCCATCCAGACCATCCAAATTGGGGCCACATTGTGGATGGAGAATATACTCTAAAAATAAAAATGATCAATCAACCCTAACCATAAATTTAATGGACAATTAGAAGTAAACCGTGAATGGTTAAAATTCAAATTTCAAAAATCCAAAGAGTTATCATTATCTTCTCAGTGTAAGTTTTCAGAAATCGGATTAGTATAGGTTTCATCCACACCGTCCATCCATTTTTCCAATTCAATTTAGTGCATGATCCCAAAAGTGAGGCAGATCTAAGGTTCAAGTAAACCCCACAGTGGGGATTGAATGCTAACCATTAAAAACTTCTTAGGATCCACAGAAGTTGTGATCAAGCTGATATTTGTGTTTTCCCTTCATCCAGATCTATGTTACCTCATGAACAGGTTGGATGACAAATAAACATCACGGTGGGCCCTAGGATGGTTTCGACGGTTGGATCATCACTGTTAGGTCATGCAGTGTGGTCAATCAAATCATAAAATAGTGGATTAGTTGCACCGCAATCTTGGAATCTTCAGTTTCAACGTAAAAAACGGATTTGGATTTTAAGAGTAATTATTTGGTAGTCTAGGGACTACACTTCATCCGTATACACTCAGAACCAATAAGATTGGAATGAATGTAGATCGTACCCTCTGATTGATGTACATTTGTTTGTTGAATTTGAGTTGCATCTTAAGTGGGCCACCAATAAATTGAACGGTTTAAATGCAATAAACGCATACCAAGTATACAATTTATGAGTTCATGATTGTAAACCATCCTAAATTGTCCAAAGCTTTTCTAGAAGTCGTATCTGCCAAACAATCCCTAACATCTATTCTCCCAGAAGTGACCACGTACAATTTATGGTAGCGCACGATCTGTCTCACTAACATGCCTTTGGATGGGGGAATCAGAACCATGAAAATACTAGGCCTAACTACAAATATCACTTGGAACAAAAATCAGTCTTTTCTAATTATCATGTGGGCCACTGTTGTTTTGCCGTCCACTTAGCTACAGACCACTTTTTAACCATTAAGAGAAAATCTGATCGGCTTGGTTTCTTTTTATATTGTTTGTTCAAGAGGGGATTTTAGATGAATGGTTTGATCATCATCATCGTAATCTAAAATAGAAAGGATGATGAACGGTCTGATCATCACGTTGTAGAGCAGAAAAGTTGAATAGTACGGAAGAACGAAGGCATTTTCACGGAAAGAACGCATGGAACACCATCTCTGAATTTGACCAAGAGAGTCTATACTTTATAACTGTCAAAGAAAACGACTACGATGGTCAACTGCTATCCAAGCTGCTCATAACGTCACACCTAAATGTTTTCAACGGCACGTGTTTAGATAAAACCCATGCATAACGTAGCACTATCCCTTCCCAGCTCGTGTGAAGAAAAAGGATCAATTGCATGTGAGGATTGCCTGTGACCCGGCATAGGAAGCTCCTGTGGTCCCATTGTAGGTTCTGCAGAGATGCACATGGAAAAGTCACTCCATCCATCGGTTTTGAAAGACTACAGTAGGATAGTAATATAAAAATCAGGCGCATACAAAATTCACGTGGGCCACACCATGCGAACTATTAAAAATAGAAATGTCGACCGTTGAAACCTTTCTAGAGCCGACCATGATGCTTATATGCCATCCCGATTTCATTCATACAGCTTTTACCACTCAGATAAACTGCTATCACAAATATCATCCTAATACAACTTCTATGGCCTCCACAATTTCTAATGGTGGGTATCCAATTCCTATTGTTTCACATGGTTTGGCTTGCATGAGTTTTGGATTGGCCTTATTTACTGATTTTTGTTATAAGGCCACCTTGCAAAACTGATGCATACGGTGGATTTGTTATGGGCATCTCCATGGACCCTATACAACCTCTTACTAGAGGTGTAAACAAGTTGAACCAAGTCGAGCTTGGCACACTCAACTTGGCTCGGCCACTAGTTGACTCAGCTCGAACTTAGCTTGGCTTGGTCCTCAAGCTTAGCTGGCTAGCTTGGTTCAATTCGGTCAATAGCTCGGGCCAATTCGAGTTGAGACTGAACCAAGTTCGCCTATATAACATTTTCACGAACGCATAGACTACACTTTCAAATTCTCACTATATGTAAAATAATAGCAGCAGTTTTACATGTATTTCATCAAACACCTTGTAGGTAATATCAAAATAAAGTAAAAAAAAAAAAATGATATTTGTTTCATATACATATACCTTTCTTGTCATCAATCGACACTGAGTCATTTCATCAAACACTTGGTGAGTAACATCAATATTAAAGTAACTGAGTCATCAAACTAGTTCCATCGGAGCTCAATTCGAGTTGGGGTTCAATCGGAGTCAAGTCGAGCTCGGGCAAGCTCGAACTTTGTTTGAAATTTTTTCGAGCTCAAAAAATCAGCTTGACTCGGCTTGAACTCAATTTCGAATCGAGTCAAATCAAAATTTTCAAGTCAAGTTGAGCGAGCTAACCGATCTAACTCGGTCCGCATACTACTCTACCTCTTCCTATTGTGGTCTAGTAAATACCATTTACTCTTCTTATTTATTTCAAGGTAATGGATTACTAGTGGCCAGTAGATCCCCACATGGTGCAGCTCTTAAGATGGGGCCACTTGGATGTATTCATTGTATATCCATATCCATGTGGTCCAATAGTTTTTTCATATCATTTAATGGTATCAGCCCAAAAGTGAAGTGGATCCAAATATTAGATAAATCATATCATGGGATACTAAATCCATTAAAGAAAATTCCTATCTAATATTAAATGTAAAGTTTTGTCAAAAGTAATTCTCTTTGAATGTCAAAATCAAGTGATATGAGAATTCTAATAACTTTTTAATGCAGCATCGTAGAATCATGAGAATTTTGGCTGCCTCACCCGAGTTTTTCTCGTGTACACGTGGTTGCAGTGTGAGCACATATTTGGATCTGTTAAATTTCGGATCATGCTGTAATCTGTTAAATTTCGGATCATGCTGTAAAATGATCTTAATAATAATAATGATGATGATGATGATGATGATGATGATGATGATGAACGGCACGAATACAAAATGCATACACATTATCAACGTGAGCCCTACGGTAAGGTCCGTACTGTTTTGGGTGAGGCGGCTTGACGTTCTGGAATGGATTGGCTACTCCCCCTGACACCAGCCATTGGCTGGTGGTCGGTGCTCTGTGGGGCTCATCATGATGTATGTGTGTCATCCATGCCGTCCATATATTTTTATATATCATTTTATTATATGATAAAAAAAAATGAAGAATATCTCAATCTCAAGTGGACCACATTACAGGAAACAGTGTTAAATAAATTTTGACCATTAAAAACATTTTAGTGGCTATAAAAGTTTTGGATCAAGCTGATATTTATTTTTTCCCTTCATCTGGGTCTTTATGACCAAATCAACGGATTGAATATCAAATAAACAGTAAAGTGAGCCTTAGGAGGATCTTAATTGTGAATATCCGTTGATTAATTTTGTCCTATGGTGTGGCCCACCTAAGATTTATATCCCTATTATTTTTTGTATAAAGCACTAAAATGATCTGTAAAAATGGATGAACGGAATGGATGAAGCACATACAGCACATACATCATGTTGGGGCCCAAAGAGCACTGACCACCAGCCAGGGGGCTGGTGTCAGGGGAGTAGCCAATCCATTCTCACTTCAAACGCAGCTGTAAGTAAACCCATCAGGCTGTCGTATGGTACGGAGAGCATGTGGTCCTGTGGGCAGGATTCTTGGTCCTCACACGTCCTCTGCCTGTTTTCGATTTTACTATGGGTAGGGGTGTACACGGGTCGGGCCGAGTTGAACTGGCCTCAGCCCGTCCAGGCCCATTCAACAGCCACACAAGGCCCGAACCCGACCGGGCCGGGCACAGTCTGAAACCAACATCTCCGGCCGAACAGGCCGGCGCTGAGTTCGGGCCAGTTTCGAACCTTCGAGTTCGGACCAGTTTCAAACCTGAGTTCGGGCCAGTTTCGAACCTTACAGCAAGTTCATGGGAAAGGCTTTGACAGGTAATCCACATCCCATTACAAGGCCCTCGATCAACAGTTTAGATAGTTGAACTATAGACTCCACAAAAATCTAACTAGTCAGGACATTTACATACATTTGACAGAGCATAAAATAAAACATTTTATACAAATTAAATACAGTCATATACGGGTCGGGCCGAGCCGAGTCGGGTCGAGCCGGGGCGAGTTAGATTTCGGACCGAGTCGGGCCGAACTGGGAGGTATCCGAACTCGGCCTAAACTCACTTTCGGGCCTAGAAAATTGGCCCGTCTTGACCCAAACTTAGTTTCGGGTCGGGCCGAGTCGGGCTTTTTCGGGCCGGGTCGAGCGAGCTAACCGGGCTAGCCCGGTTTGTGTACACCCCTAACTATGGGCGGCGGTAAGCTGGACGTGGGTCGGTGATCTTGACAGTGGGGCCCACCTTAATGTACGTATCTTACATCCACTCCACACATCGTTTTCGCTAGATCATTCTAAGATACGAGTCCAACAAGGCAACAGATCCAAATTTCAAGTGGTCTCAGGTGGACCAGTACACCACAGAAACAGGGGCGATTGGACGTTTACTATTAAAAACTTCTTAGGTGCCACCGAAATGTTCATTTGCAATCCGGATCGTTCAGATATTAGCTTGATCTAGAACTTTTGTGGCCTCCAAGAAGTTTTTAATGGTAAATTACCATTGTTCCTGCTGTGTACCTGAGATTTGAGTACGGTGCGTTTCGGGGCTCATATATCCTAAAGTCTTATGTCGAAACTGATGTACGGCATCAGATTCAGCGTGGATATCAGGGAAGCGAATTGGCTGGTGTAGCTCACGCCAGCTCTATAGCTGCTGTAGTTACGTAAGCAAGGTACGTGGGTCTGATCATGAGATATGTGTTATATTCAAACGGTTCATCCATTTTGCGAGCTCGTCTTGAGGCTTGAGAGGAAAAATAAGATAGATCTAACTATCAAGTTGACCACACTGCAAAACCAGTGAAGGATTGGACGTCTACTATTGAATCCCTTTTTGGATTAATATGATAATTTTTTCCCCTCTTCATTAAGATATTTTTGACCTTATGAATAGATTGGATGTAAAATAAATGATATGGTGGGCCCTAAAAATTGTTTAACAGTGAAAATCATTATCTCCGCTGCTATTTATAGTGTGGTCCAGATAATCTTTCCATATGATTCATTTTTTAAAAAATAATCCTCTAAAATGATGTCTAAAAATAGATGAACATATGATAAATACATCACTGTGGAGCCCATGTAACTTTAATCTCCTTTGAACTATTCATACAACCTGGAGCTCGCTGAATGTTAGTACTTGCCTTTGCACGACACATACCTACAGCAGCTATATAGCTTGTGTAAGGTACACCAGCCAATCTGCTTCTGGATATGAGACTAAGGCCCCATTTGTTTAATTTGAAATCTAAAGCCTGAATTTGAAATTTGGGCTGAAGTCTAAAAATTAACTACTGAATCTGAAACAAATTGTTTGTTAACAAACAGCTTAATTGTCTGAAATATATTAATTTGACACATTTCCTCCTATCCGTTGCTTGGAAATGTTTTACATTATAAAGATATTATTTTTTATTAAATGAAAATGAAATCATTATATTTAATTCAAATAAATTAAAATACTTAATAAAAAACTAAAACATCACCATAAGGCCCTCAATTCCTATTAGCAGGAAGATTGTCACTGGGCGTTATATAGGATTGAACACAAGTAGCAACAAAACCTTCAAATAAGGCCCACCTTATATTTATATGTTATCCAAACCGTTTATAAGGTCATTCCCAATTGGATGAAGTGAAAGCATATTAATCCAAAACTTCCGTGGCCTATTTAAGTTTATTTTCCATCTAATATGTTCATAAGGTCACAAATACATGTACGAAGAGGAAAAAAATCATATTGATCCATGACTTTTGTGACACGAAAAGGGTTTCAATGGTAGACGTTCAATCCCCCGCTACTTTTTGTAGCTTATTTTTCGCTTCAAGCTTTAATACGAGCTCACCAAATGGATGGATGGCTTGGATATAACACATACCTCATGATGAGATCCACATAACTTGCTGACGTCAATACAACAGCTATATAGCTGGTGTGAGGTACACCAACCAATCCGCAACCTACTTAGCAAGATTCGCTACTAAAGTGACGTCAACAAGTTCCATGGGCCCACCATGATATATGTGCTTTATTTACACCATTCATCTATTTGGAGATTTAATTTTAGAGCACGAGTTAAAGAATGAGGGAGATCCAATATATGTAGTTGACCCACCACAAAAACCAGTGGCGAGATTGATGCCTACTGTTGAAACCTTACTAAGGCTAACCGTGATTTTTATTTGAAATCCAACCTGTTCACAAGTTAACACAGACATGAAAGAAGGGAAAAAATACATATCACCTTGATCAAAAACTTTTGTGGCCTATTTAAGTTTTTAATGGTGGGTGTCACTCTCCCCACTGTTTTCTGTGGTGAGGTTCATTGGAACTTTGGATTTGAGTCATTCTTTAGATTTTTACCTGAAATTATACTTCCAAATGGATGGACGGCATGGATACAAAACATACATCATGATAGGGCCCACATAACTTGGTGACCTATCAATATCCAATCCGTGTCAAATGTCAACGACAGATTGGCTACTCATGCCACCGACCAATGGCTGATGGTTGGTGCTATGTGGGCCCCAGCATGATGTATGTGTTTCATCCATGCCGTCCATCTATGTTTCTAGATCATTTTATAGTATGAAACCAAAAATGAGGTATATCCCAATCTCAAGTGGACCACATTACAGGAAAATAGTATTGAATGAATGTCGACCATTAAAAACTTTTTGGAGGCCATAAAAGTTTTGGATCAAGCTGATCTTTGTTTTTTTTCCATTCATCTAGGTCTATATGACCTAATCAATAAATTGGATGTCAAATAAACCATACATTGGGCCTTAGGAGAATTTAATGATGGATATCCAATCACTATTGTTTTCCTGTGGTATGGTCCACCTTAGATTTATGTTCCTCTCATTTTTGGTGTCAAGCCCTAAAATGATCTTTAAAAATGGATGAATGCTTTATGAAACACATACATCATGGTCGGGAATAAAGAAGTTTCACAGGTTAAAAATTGATTTTGTATTGCGCAAACAATTTAAAGAGAAAACATTGTCGTAACTTGAAAATGGGTAATTTTGGAAGCAAAAATTTTTGTTTAATAAAAAATTCATTGAGCGCATTCCGCATTCATCATTAAGCCAGACTCCTATCATGAAGAGAATTCAGTAAAAAACCACTTGGTGCTTTCCTTCTTCCACGTTAAATACGTATTAACAAACATCACTGAACCTGAAGTGATGGCACACGTTCTGAGGGGCTCACCATGATGTATGTGTTGTATCCACACCGTTCATACATTTGGAGAGATCATTTTAAGGCATGAGTTAAAGAATGATGTAGATCCAAAGCTTAAGCAAACCCCACCACAGAAAAGAGTGGGGAGAATGACACTCACCGTAAAAACCTTCATAGGGCCCCACTGTGGTGTTTATTTGATATCCAACCTGTTTATAAGTTAACACGGATATGGAATAAGGGAAAACATAAATATCAGCTTGATCGAAAACTTATGTGGCCTCAAGATGTTTTAAGGGTAGGCATTCAATCCCTAGTTTTTTATGTGGTGAGATTCATTTGAGCTTTGGATCTGCTTAGTTCTTTGTCTCATGTCATAAAGTGATCTTTCCAAATGAATGGACACTGGGTATGCAACACATTCATCATAGTGGGGCCTAACGAAAGTGACATCGCTTCAACATCGAGACGCGCTAAGTTCCGTAGCTAATCAGCTAGCGTCAATGTTGGTGGAGAAGGGAAATGGATTGACTACTCTCATGCCAGACAGTGGTCGGTGCTTTGTGAGCCATACCATGATGTATGCATTTCATCCATGTTGTATGTCTATTTTTCTAGATTATTTTATGATATAATACAAAAAATGAGGTATATCCCAATCTCAAGTGGACCACATTACAGGAAACAGTGATGAATTAACGTTGACCATTAAAAAAATTCAGGGGCCATAAAAGTTTTGGATCAAGATGATATTTGTTTTTTCCCTTCATCTGGGTTTGTATGAGCTAATCAACAGATTGGATGTCAAATAAACAATACAGTGGACCTTAGGAGGATTTAAATGGTGGATATCCAATGACTATTGTTTTCCTGTGGTGTGGTCCACCTGAGATTTGTATCCCTCTCATTTTTGGTATAAAGCCCTAAAATAATCAGTAAAAACGGATGAATGGAATGGATGAAACACATACATAATGGTGGGGCCCACAAATCACCGACCCGTGGCTAATGAGAGAGCTTTAAATAAGGAAAAAGAGGATAAAAGATGAGAGAGAATAGAGGAGCAGAGTATTTATAAAGAAAATAAGGGGGACTAAAGAAGCTGTACACATATGATACATTTGAGTGATGCGCCGCATATCTTGCAAATCCGGACCCTTAATTAGGTAGGGTCCATCATAAGCATATGAGATACGATATCATCAACGAAAAAAGTGAACTGTTAAAAATATACTCCAACAGTCCAGATTCAAGTTACATATGAGGCTTTAGTGGTGATGAAAATTTACTAAAATTAATTACATAAAATTTCATTAGTGTGCTCTATTTAATAAACAGGTTGGATCTATGACACATAATTCCCAACATACTTATGAAAAATTCGGTGTCACATATCTTTATATGTGGTGCATTACATGTGGATGAAAATAGAAATTTTGACATTTAATGCACAGCTAATTGGACCAATTTAAATGGTCCAATTGGTTGTGTGAGCATCTCTCTCTCTCTCTCTCTCTCTCTCTCTCTCTCTCTCTCTCTCTCTCTATATATATATATATATATATATATATATATATATTATAATTGAGTGTGGATTGTTGTGTTGAAGGCACATGAAATTCCAGTGTCATCGAGTCTCATTGGTTCACGCCATTTGCAATGACTCAAGCTACCAAGATATGCCGGATTTCTCTCTCCTAAATAGATTGTGTGCTACACAACACGACTTTTAAAAGAGTAGTAGTCTTATATTTTAGCTTGTTTATTTAGAAAAAAAAATGAAGTTCTTTATGATAAATAACTACATATATAATTAATAAAATCATAGTTACAAAAAATAAGACGTGTATTGAGATATAATAGACTAATGCAATAATGAAAATATTAGCATGTATCCACCCGACCGAGCCCGCTTGGGTTGAGAATTTCCAACCTAAGGTTGGGTTGGGTTGGATTAAGGTTAAGGTATAGGAACCTTGGGTTGGGCTAGGTTTGAGCACCAACCCGCTCGACTTTCAGTCCTAATGTGAAGAATGGAGTTATTTAAACTCAAATGTTTTCTATTACACCTTAGAGAATTTTTATATTCCTTCCAGGGTGGTGAAAGTTTTCAATTATTATAGCAGCTTAAAAAGCCTCATCGATCATCATACATTCGGATGAAACTTCATTAGTAATGTTTTTGTAAATCATATACCTGATTTATTACATACTTACCGTCTAACATCTTAAAATCAATATCGTTGTTGACTACATTTTTTTTTTTTGTTCCACAACCATTGTTATGAATTTCTTTTTGAGGTACTCACACAGTTCTCTGGCCAGCAAACAATGAAATAAATATCATAGTTATTGTTTGTCATTGCATTGAGATTATAATTTTGGCACTAATAGTTATGTTTTTCCATTTGGATTGTTCAAAAAATATTGCTGGTTTATTTGACTCAAGTGATGGGTATGATCTTTGATGACATAGATCGACTTGAGGATGGTGAGATAGAATTTCATTTTCCACTGACATCTCTTGAAATTATTCTCAAAAAAAAAAAAAAAAAAAAAATTCTCAATTCTATAATTCTCAAAAATAGTTGCCATAGATATCGAGATTTTGAGAGAGAAATATATCTTTAAATTAGTACTAATAAAGAGATAAAGCAGAAAATCAAAATATTGTAGAAAAGAAATAATAAAAATATTATCTGGAGAGTTGAGGCACGTTGCAGTAGCTATCTTAAAGAGAAATTTTCCCCCACAAGGAAGATCCTTGATGAACCGAGTTTCAACAACTCTACCCCTCGGCATATAAAAAACTCTTGTTCTTGATGAATAGCTTAGATTAGGTGCTTACACGATCTTAGTCACATGAATCTAAGCTTGCACTTATTGATTGTCCCAAATAAAGGAATGTAGAAAGAAAACTCAAAGAAGAAACTAGAGAGAAGAGGAGAGAGATTTTTCTATATATGTAAAATGAGAAATGAGAAGCCTTTATAAAGAAATAAGGAATGGTCGTTGGCGCACGGTGCGCATACGGGTAACGCATTAATGACAAATTGACTCATTAATTATTTATTGGTGCATAACAGCACTCTACCCATGCATGCATGGGCATGACAACACTCTTGAAGATAACAAACCCAATACAAATAATAAGCAGAAGTCTAATATAAAAGCCCAAGTTTCCCATCTCCTTTTCAAAGTGGAACTAAACCCAACACCAAAACTACAAGACAAGGGAAAATTGTTTTTCTTATTTTTAAATTCAAATTTTTTAACAGAAGTAGAAGAGTGGGAGAGTAGAAGCAGAGAGGAAGTAGGAGAAGTGGAAGTAGATAAGGAGAGAATTCCTTTCACGTGACTTCCTCCACACTTCTAATCCACATGCATGGGGACTTATCAATTCTTCAGTGGCAGATCTGCTACTAAGATGTAGAAGAGGCCCATGACTCCAGTATGCATTTGGTTGCTGCTATAATTCGATTTGAGAGTCAAAACCTCTCCATCTGAGATCTTAACAGACCCTGGCTTCGGATAGCAAGTGGACATCCCAACAATATAGCCATCCTCATTCCCTGCTTCTTTCCCGTTTCCATAGATTGGTATTGAAGAGCATATGACTCTGCCATCCTGATTCAATTCATACAAACCATGTGAAAACAAAAGTCAGATAATTCATTGGAGATAGGATTCTTCAAACATTTCTTACATGGAATACATAAGTTAAAAAAATATGGCATGAAAATCACAAAGGGGGGAAATATTTTAATGGATTATAAATAAGGAAAAATAATTTTTTTTTTTTTTCCAGCACCTGTCCATGAAGAGTTGAACCAACTCCACCCCAATGCTGGTGGGCCACCCCATAGATAACATCGCCCCCACGAGGCATGACGATGCTCATCTTTTTGGAATCTACACAATGGCCTTTGCCCATGTCTGCTGCACCACACGGCTCAACGTCATATTCGATCTGGATCAAGCAATCAATTACTATTAATGTTACACCAAGAAAGAGATTTCAGAAATCCAACCATATGAATTTTCTGTTATGATCAGTGTCATGAAAGAGATTGACCATTTAACATTTGTGTGGCCCATCTGATAACAAGATGGGCCTATTCCGGGACTTTCAGGGGGAGTGTGTAGGGACTGAGATGGAAGCTTTCTTTAGCGTTTTCTTTAGGTTACGGTTTGGGATCCAATACTCATGCAGAAGTTAAAGCTCTGGTCGAGGGACTAGAGCTATGCATGGCCTGTGGGTTCACGAAAGTGGAAGTGGAGAGTATTTCTATGGTTGTGATTGATATCCTGAATGGCAGGCCCATGTCCATGTAGATGATGTGGTATTGGTGGAGCTGGGTTGATTTGTTCATGCGTCGAGTTAATATAAAGATTTCGTTTGTGCAGAGAGAGGCTGTGTTGGATGGTCCGGTGAGATGGGGTAGTGAATTGCAGTCAAAGTGGCTGTTTATTTTGCCGAGCTTCTTCCTGCCATTAGAGGAAATTTACCCCTAATAGAATAGGTGTGGGAAACATGAGAGACGGTGTTATATGTAATTGAGAACATTGTGGGGGATATGACAGGCAAGGCCCGTCATTTTTTTTTTGGGGCGAGGGCCTGCCCAAAATGTTATAGGTCTCTTTGTAAAAATAAATATATTCACTTAAAAAAACGGTCTTCTGATAATAATTAAAACAAAAACAAAAGGATGGGCCTATTAGGAGGACACGACACGTACAAGGTGGGTCTGTCTGATGGTGTGGATCATACACATGGTTTGTCTGAGTGTAGTGGAAAGTAAGAAAGATATATACCTTGCAACCGAGTCTATCATTTTCACTGGTTGAATTTGTTCTCTTCCCAGAATCCGTCACATCGAATATGTATATCTTAACAGGCACAATGCTATCATGCCAGTCGACCCACTTGACAGTGTATCTCAAGTAGAGCTTTCTCTTCACATTCTCAAAGCTCTCTCTCAACCTACACTGTGTCTGATCATAGCAACAACGAAGACCACCAATGTAATCCTTTCTCAAAGGACTACCACTTCCATCCGTTGTCACATTATAAAGATTGCACCTACACTCGGCGCACCCCATTCGATCAACCACACCCCGCGTATCAATTGCATGGACATTCAGATACCACCTCTCCACATACCCATTCGGAATTTCAGCAGGATTCCCGACTTCTATACCGTAAGGGTCTGGCACATGTGTGGAAGTCCGTCGCGTTTCTGATCCAAGCCCATAGTACTGCCCAAGCACATCTTCCTGGCAAACTCCAGCATTCCTCACAAAGGTGATATTCGTATCCACAGCTGAAGAGTTACTGTAGTATCTAGCCAGGACCCAATGGTGGAGATAAGTCTCATAAAGTGGGATAGGATTCCCCGCCTCATCGATCACTTCACCATTGAAGTCCTTGAGAGCAATGTGGCCTCTTGGGAAGTCGACATTGAGGTAGACTTTGTTCGACACGGATCCTGGTCCTAGAACGAATGCAGGGGATAGAAAGATGGCTGTTTTCACCCCATTTTCATTTTTCAGAAGAGTTCGTGAGGAATGAACAGATATGGTTAAAAGTAGAATTGCTGATGATAGTATCCACCATTGAGAAGAGTATTTCATTTTTGCTACAATTCAGAAAAAAAGAAGAAGAATAGACTGTCAATCTCTGCCTAAAAAGACTAGATACTAGTGAAAAATGCAAGCATATTGTCAAAGAAAAATTTTAGAGAGAGAAAAAAAAATGCATACTTTAAAGAGAGGAAAAATACAATGTTTAGATGAGACATGCTCAGCCCAAGAAACTGTACATGTGGGGCTCATGGAAATCAAAATCGTTCATACGACGCACGACATCGTTGGAGGGTTGTACTCCAAAAAATCTAAGCCATTGGATGATCTTATCCTAACTATCTTTACAATCCCATTAAATATGTATCCTTGGTTATAACTATTGAGTGTCAAAGGATTTGAACTAGAAAGCAAGTGCCCACAGAGTGGACAGCTATAATCATCCATTCAATCTGAATTTTTTGGATTAGTTGGGTGTTAGATTAACTGGGCATCTAGCCGGGGGGTGTTTTCTTCAGGGATTGAGCTCCTTAATCGCTCTCTAAAGGAATTGGCAGTTTGGGCTTTCTTTTCTTTTTTGTTTGTATTTTTTTTTTCTTGGTTGTTCCTTCGATAAATGATATTCTTGCCTTAAATAAATAAATAAATAAATAAATAAAAGACAGACTTGGTGGCACCCACCATGATTGATGTAGAGCAGGTCGCGGACACTTTCATGTCCAAGATGGATCAAAGAAGGCCTAATCAGAGGTAGAAGTCATCAAGACCGTTAGAACCTTAAAACAGACGTATCTTACAAACTGGAATAAGTTACTCGACGTACCATATATGATTTTGGGGTGGGACGAGCTACTTTAGCAAACCAACCTGGCCATGCCGGGTTGCCCATGCCAAATTTGCGAGATTCCATCATGTCGACGGCCAAATTCCGTGTTTAATTCAGTTTTTACAATTTATAGTAAGTTACAAATTTTATGGAGTTTTAATTATAGTTTAATTCTTAAACTTCTTCCTAGTCTTGTTATGTTCATTCTTGCGTTCATTCTTGCGTCAATGATGCATCTGTTTAATCTATGTCATCTATCCATTTTCCACCTCATTTAAGGCAAGAACCCAAAATTGAAGCATATCCAAAGCTCTGTGGCCCCACAACAAGAAACAGTGAGGATTGAACACCTATAATTGAAAATTTATTGGGGCCATTAAAGTTTTTTTTATCAAACTAATATTTGTCTTTTCCCTTCATCTAAGTTTGTGTGACCCTATCAACTGATTGAAAGCATAATGCAGTAACTCAGTACACTATAAATAAACTCTGTAGAGCCAACCATGATATATGTGTCTTATCTACATTGGCCATCCATATTAGCAGCTTATTTTAGTGAGTGAATCTAAAATTAAAACATATCTAAAGTTCAAGTGAGCCACACCACAGAAAACAATGAGGATAATATCATCCATAGTTGACACTTTCCTAGGGCTCACAGTAATCTTATTTGTCATCCAACCAGTTCATAAGGTCACATAGAGATGGATGGAAGGAAAACACAAATATCAGCTTGATGCAAAACTTCTGTGGCACAGAAGTTTTCAACAGTAAGAGTTTAGCTCACATAGTTTCCTGTGGTGTGGTTCACTTGAGCTTTTGGATATCCCCAATATTAGGTTCATGCCCTAAGATGAACTTGGTAAAACAGAGGGACGGGGTGGATAAGGAAAATACATCATGGTGGGATCCACAGACTTTGCTCACAATAGCCTACCGAGTTACTCAACGGTCGACGTCATTATCCACTGTTTCCAATGGTGTGGTCCACTCGAGCTGTGGATATGCTTCAATTTTTCGCTTATGCCCTAAATGAGCTGAAAAATAGATGGATGGCTTGGATGAAACAGATGCATCACTGTGAGTGATGCCCCACAGTCCTGACACCATGCAGCTATGTCACGCAATCCACGTCCCAAATTGGACGGTTTGGATTGAGGTATGCATAAAGAGAAAATGGCTCCCAGATAACGAAAATCTAAACCGTACAAATCGTGCATCTCAGTTTACATGGCTAGAAACCGAAAATTCAATCTATTTGATTTCCTGACTGGCTTATAAGTAGGATTTCAATGGACGGTCAAGATAAAAAGTATGGAATGGTTCAAATTCAGCAAACAAATGCTATTAATCGAATGTTGGGATTGTTCAACCAAACCGAGTTTTGAATTATGGTCTATCTACAGTGGGCCCCGAAATATGAACGGTTCAATTTAAGTTTGAAGTGTGTCAGTTGTCCAATTTCTGAGTGCATCTGTATCAACCGTTAAAAATCACCAACTCAAAACTTAGAAAACGCATGCCAAGAAAGAAAACAGAAAAAAAGAAGATGGGTCCTCTTAAAATCCGTTGATTCTACAAAAGAAATACAGAAAATTCCAAATCCGTTTAATATATATATTTTTTAAACTGCCCACAACTATATAAAAAAATTGAGAGAAATGGCAAAAGAAAAAAAGAAAAACTAGAAAAAACTAATAAGGAAATGAACGGTCGTCGTACCTCCTTTGATGGGGTTCTTTGTCAAACAGTAGAATATCTCTCTGCTTAGTAGAATATCTCTCTGCTTATGGCTGTCTTTTATCTGATCCTGCGAGTTCTATTTATAGTGAGCGTAGTGCTCGTTGGACAATTGCAATGATAGTCGATGACGCATTTTCTAAAATGGTGGTGACTCATCCTCCACACATGTGACATTCGTGTACAGCCATCCAGACCATCCAAATTGGGGCCACATTGTGGATGGAGAATATACTCTAAAAATAAAAATGATCAATCAACCCTAACCATAAATTTAATGGACAATTAGAAGTAAACCGTGAATGGTTAAAATTCAAATGTAAAAAATCCCAAAGGGTTTCATTGTCTTCTCAGAGTAAATTTTGAGAAATCGGATTAGTATAGGTTTCATCCACACCGTCCATCCATTTTTCCAGTTCAATTTAGTGCATGATCCCAAAAGTGAGGCAGATCTAAGGTTCAAGTAAACCACACAGTGGGGATTGAATGCTAACCATTAACAAAGTTCTTAGGACCCACAGAAGTTGTGATGAAGCTGATATTTGTGTTTTCCCTTCATCCATGTCTATGTTACCTCATGAACAGGTTGGATGACAAATAAACATCACCGTGGGCCCCAGGATGGTTTCAACGGTTGGATCATCACTATTACGTCATGCAGTCAGGTCAATCTAATCATAAAGGGAACGGATTGGCTACTCCCCCTGCCACCAGCCAATGGCTGGTGTTCGGTACTCTGTGGGACCCATTATAATGTATGTGTTTCATCCATGCCGTCCATCTATTTTTATAGATCATTTAATGTTATGAGAACAAAAATGAGGTGTATCCCAATCTCAAGTGGACCACGTTACAGGAAACAGTGTTGAATGAATGTTGACCATTAAAAACTTTTTGGGGGCCATAAAAGTTTTGGATCAAGATAATCTTTGTTTTTTCCCTTCATCTGGGTATGTATGACCTAATCAACAGATTGGATGTCAAATAAACAGTACAGTGGGCCTTAGGAGGATTTTAATGGTGGATATCCAATAATTATTGTTTTCCTGTGGTGTGGTCCACCTAAGATTTATATCCCTCTCATTTTTGGGATAAGGCCCTAAAATGATCTTTTAAAATGGATGAAAGGAATGGATGAAACACATACATCATGGTGGGGTCCACAGAGCACCGAACACCAGCCACGGGGCTGGTGTCAGGGGGAGTAGCCGATCCGTCTCCAATCATAAAATAGTGGATTACTTGCACCGCAATATTGGAATCTTCAGTTTCAACGAAAAAAACGGATTTGGTTTTTAAGAGTAATTATTTGGTAGTCTAGGGACTATGTTTCATCCGTATACACTCAGAACCAATAAGATTGAAATGAATGTAGATCGTACCATCTGATTAATGTACATTTGTTTGTTGAATTTGAGTCGCATCTTAAGTAGACCACCAATAAATTGAACGGTTTAAATGCAATAAACACATACCAAGTATACAATTTATGAGTTCATGAGTGTAAACCATCCTAAATTGTCCAAAGCTTTTCCAGAAGTCGTATCTGCCAAACAATCCCTAACATCTATTCTCCCAGAAGTGACCACGTACAATTTGTGGGACCGCACCATCTGTCTCGCTAACATGCCTCTTGAATGGAGAATTAGAACCATGAAAATAATAGGCCTAACCATAGAGATCACTTGGAACAAAAATCAGTCTTTTCTAATTATCATGTGGGTCACACTGTTGTTTTGTCGTCCACTTAGCTACAGACCACTTTTTAACCATTAAGAGAAAATCTGATCGGGTTTCTTTTTATATTGTTTGTTCAAGAGGGGATTTTAGATGAATGGTTTGATCATCATCATCGTATTCTAAAATAGAAAGGATGATGAACGGTTTGATCATCACGTTGTAGAGCAGAAAGGTTGAGTAGTACGGAAGAACGTAGGCATTTTCACGGAAAGAACGCATGGAACACCATCTCTGACTCTGACCAAGAGAGTCTATACTTTAATACCGTCAAAGAAAACGACTACGATTGTCAACTGCTATCCAACCTGCTCATAACGTCCCACCTAGCTCGTGTGAAGAAAAAGGATCAATTGCTGATAAGGATTGCCTGTGACCCGGCATAGGAAGCTCGTATGGTCCCATTGTAGGTTCTGCAGAGATGCACATGGAAAAGTCACTCCATCCATTGGTTTTGAAAGACTACAGTAGGATAGTAATATAAAAATCAGGCGCATACAAAATTCATGTGGGCCACACCATGCGAACTAGTAAAAATAGAGATGTCCACTGTTGAAACCTTTCTACAGCCGACCATGATGTTTATATGCCATCCCAATCATTCACAGGGCTTTTTACCACTTAGATAAACTGCTATCACAATTATCATCCTAATACAACTTCTATGGCCCCTACAATTTCTAATGGTGGGTATACAATTCCTATTGTTTCATGTGGTTTGGCCTGCATGAGTTTTGGATCGGCCTTATTTACTGACTGTTGTTATGAGGCCACCTTGCAAAACTGATGCATATGGTGGATTTGTTATGGGCATCTCCATGGACCCTATATAACCTCTTATGAGAGGTGTACATGAGTTGAACCAAGTCGAGCTTGGCACGCTCAACTTGGCTCGGCCACTAGTTGACTCGGCTTGAACTTAGCTTGGCTCAGTCCTCAAGCCTGACTGGCTAGCTCGGCTCGATTTGGTCAATAGCTCGGGCCAATTCGAGCCGAGTTTGAGTCGAGACTGAACCAAATTCACCTATACAACATTTTCACGACACATAGACTACATTTTCAGATTTTCACTATATGTAAAATAGTAGCGGCAGTTTTACATGTATTTCATCAAACACCTTGTAGGCAATATCAAAATAAAGTAAAAAAAGGATATTTGTTTCATATATATACCTTTCTTGTCATCAGCCGACACTTCATTGAGTCATTGCATCAAACACTTGGTGCGCGTAACATCAATATTAAAGTAATTGAGTCATTGAACTAGTTCTATCCGAACTCGAATCGAGTTGGGGTTTAATCCAAGTCAAGTCGAGCTTGAGCAAACTTGAGCTTTGTTCGAAATTTTTTCGAGCTCAAAAAATCAGCTTGACTCGGCTCGAGCTCAATTTCGAATCGAGTCAAATTGAATTTTTCGAGTCAAGTTGAGTGATCTAACCGATTTAACTCGGTTCGCATACTACCCTACCTCTTACTATTGTGGTCTAGTAAATGCCATTTACTCTTCTTATTTATTTTAAGGTAATGGATTACGCGTGGCCAGTCGATCGCCACATGGTGCAACTCTTAAGATGGGGCCACTTGGATGTACTTATTGTATATCCATATCCATGTGGTCCAATAGTTTTTTTCATATCATTTAATGGTATCAGCCCAAAAGTGAAGTGGATCCAAATGTTAGATAAATCATATCATGGGATACTAAATCTATTAAAGAAAATTCCTATCTAATATTAAATGTAAAATTTTGTGAAAAGTAATTCTCTTTGAATGTCAAAATCAAGTGATATGAGAATTCTAATAACTTTTCAATGCAGCATCGTAGAAACATGAGAATTTTGGCTGCCTCACCCGATTTTTCTCGTGTACACGTGGCTCCAGTGTGAGCACATATTTGGGTCTGTTAAATTTCGGATCATGCTGTAAAATGATCTTATTAATAATAATAATAATGATGATGACGATGATGATGATGATGAACGGCACCAATACAAAATGCATACACATTATCAATGTGAGCCTTACCGTAAGGTCCGTACTGTTTTGGGTGGGGCCGCTTGACTTCAAACGCAGCTGTAAGGAAACCCATCAGGCTGTCGCATGCTACGGAGAGCATGTGGTCCTGTGGGCTGGATTTTTGGTCCTCACACGTCCTCTGCCTGTTTTCGATTTTACTAGGGCGGCAGTAAGCTGGACGTGGGTCGGTGATCTTGACAGTGGGGCCCACCTTAATGTACGTATCTTACATCCACGCCACGCATCCTTTTCGCTAGATCATTCTAAGATATGAGTCCAACAAGGCAACGGACGCAAATCTCAAGTAGTCTCAGGTGGTCCACACCACAGAAACAGTGGCGATTGGACGTTTACTGTTAAAATCTTCTTAGGTGCCACCGAAATGTTCTTTTGCAATCCGGATCGTTCAGATATTAGCTTGATCCAGAACTTTTGTGGCCTCCAAGAAGTTGTTAACGGTAAATCACCATTGTTCCTGTGGTGTGGTCAACCTGAGATTTGAGTGCGGTGCGTTTCGCGGCTCATATACTAGAGTCATCTGTCGAAACTGATGTACGGCATCAGTTTCAGCGAAGCGAATTGGCTGGTGTACCTAACACCAGCTCTATAGTTGCTCTATTTACGTCAGTACGTAAGTTATGTGGGTCTGATCATGAAATATGTGTTATATTCAGACTGTTCGTTCATTTCGCGAGCTCGTCCTTGAGAGGAAAAGTAAGACAGATTTAACTATCAAGTTGACCACACTGCAAAACCAGTGGGGAATTGAACGTCTACCATTGAAACCCTTTTTGGGGTTATAGAAGTTTTGGATCAATATGATAATTTTTCCCCCCTCTTCATTAAGGTATTTTTGACCTTATGAATAGATTGGATGTAAAATAAATGTTATGGTGGGCCTTAAAAATTATTTAGCAGTGAAAATCATTATCTCCGCTGCTATTTATAGTGTGGTCCAGATAATCTTTCCATATGATTCATTTTTTGGATAATTATCTAAAATGATGTCCAAAAATAGATGAACATATAATAAATACATCACTGTGCAGCCCATGTAACTTTGATCTCCTTTGAACCGTTCGTACAACCTGGAGCTCGCTGAGCTTTAGTGCTCGTCTTTGCACGACACGTACCTACAACAGCTATATAGCTCGTATGAGGTACACCAGCCAATCCGCTTCCGGATATGAGACTAAGGTCCCGTTTGTTAAATTTGAAATCTAAAGCCTGAATTTGAAATCTGGGCTAAAGTCTAAAAATTAACTACTGAATCTGAAACAAATTGTTTGTTAACAAACAACTTAATTGCCTGAAATATATTAATTTGACACATTTCTCCCCATCTGTTGCTTGGAAATGTTTTACATTGTAAATAAATTATTTTTTATTAAATGAAAATGAAATCATTATATTTAATTCAAATAAATTAAAATACTTAATAAAAAAACTAAAACATCACCATAAGGCCCTCAATTCCTCTTAGCAGGAAGATTGTCACTGTATGTTGTATAGGATTGAACACAAGTAGCAACAAAACCTTCAAATAAGGCCCACCTTATATTTATATGCTATCCAAACCGTTTATAAGGTCATTCCCAATTGGATGAAGTGAAAACATATTGATCCAAAACTTCCGCTTAAGTTTATTTTCCATCCAATATGTTCATAAGGTCACAAATACATGTACGAAGAGGTCATATTGATCCATAACTTCCGTGACCCAAAAAGGGTTTCAATGGTAGACGGTCAATCCCCTGCTACCTTTTGCAACTTATTTTTTGCCTCAAGCTTTAATAAGAGCTCGCCAAATGGATGGATGGTTTGGATATAACACATACCTCATGATGAGATCCATGTAACTTGCTGACGTCAATACAGCAGCTATATAGCTATGTGAGGTACACCAACCAATCTGCAACCTACTTTGCAAGATTCGCTATCGAAGTGACGTCATCAAGTTCCATGGGCCCACTATGATGTATGTGCTTTATCTACTGTTCATCTATTTGGAGATTTAATTTTAGAGCATGAGTAAAAGAACGAGGCTAATCCAAATATGTAGTTGACCCACCACAAAAAACAGTAGTGAGATTGATGCATACTGTTGAAACCTTACTAAGGCTCACCGTGATTTTTATTTGAAATCTAACGCAGGGGAGGACGTGAGGTCGAGCACCGTCTTCCTTGTAAGACCCGTAACCTAAACCGTACCATTCGGTCGGCTTCTGCAATTATACCGGTCGAATTCCGGCAACCCTCGACCCATTTCCGATGTTGCGCACGATCCTAAGCCGAGTCCCGCATGCCGAAGTCGGCTCGACTCGAAACCTGTATCTTGGCGACCGCGCCGTCGCCGCGATTCTAACGCCGCGACTCACGCACCGACCCGATACCCAGGCTAGAAGATGTCGGCCTGCGTTCAATTCGAATAAAACACCGCACGTTGTGAACTTCGAGGGAATCTCTACGAGATGTCCCATCAATCAAATCAATCAATCAATGTCAAGTCACACCTACCCAAGTACAACAACCCATACCTTTTTTCTTACACAAGCAACATCACAAGTCAACCCTCACATCACTTCACTCTTCACCCATCACTTTCTTACAACCACCACATCACCCCATCACTCCATCATACATCATCCCATCACTTCACTTTCTCTCTCACTTCTCAAAAATCCCAAGCAACCAACAAGCTTCACACGTCCAAAATTTTCCAAGGAGAGAAAATGAGGAAGTGAGTTGTGTGGCCCACTTTCCATCCCAAAAACCTATCATCCAAGCCATTTATCCCTCATCCACACCATTAAAAGCCCATTATCCACCATCAAAAGTATAGGCAAGGAGCAAAGGAAGCTTTGGGAGCAAGGTGGAGTGCAAGAGGTGGGTGATATACCTTGTTTTCAATTTTAAGGGCCCACTTGTTGTGGGACCCACATGATGTATGCATTATTTTAGGGAGGGCCCATTAGTGGCAGGGTCCCTCCCTCCTGCACCGTCTCTCTCTTTCTTCTTTTTCTTCTTCTCTCTTTTTATGCATTGGATGTAGTGGGCCCCACCATTTTGTGTTATATTCATACCATTCATCATGAATGGTGGGACCCACCATGGAACACGCCCAATCCATAGCTCAATTGGTAGAGTGAGTGGAGACACTCGTTTCAACACCCGAGATCTGGGTATCTTCCCCTAGTAGAGGTGGCTAATGTGGGTGGGACCACCATGATGCACGTCCCTATGGGACCCACCGAGATGTATCTATTCATGCACGGTCCGGTGTCTCTGACGGGCCTGGATCGGGCAAGCGCGCTCATAAAAAAAAAAAAAAAAAAAAAGATAAGAGGTCTTGGGGTGGGCCGCTTATACTGTGCCCCACCATGATGTATGTGTTCAATCCACGCCGTCCATTTGACTTACCGGATCATTTTAAGCGTTGGGCCGAGTTTCAAGGTGATTCGATCACTGTGTGGGCCATACCTTCTAAAACCATGTGAAGAGATGCCGAACATATAAAAGTACTTGGTGGGACCCACCGGAGTTTGGATGCAATGAAATTTGTCTCGGACGCCGACTTGTAGGACACATATAATGGGTGGTAATGGATCTGGCTGCATGGCCCCACGAAACAAAAAAAAAGAAAAGAAAAAAAAGGTGGCAGCGCTGCAAGCGCCTGCATGGATGGCGGGCGGACGAGCCAGGCCCCACGGCTCCGGCCGTGGGCTCCACGTGATGCGTTTCGAACATCAACACCATACATTTGGTGGGTCCCCTTTATTTGTACGGTGTCCCCAAAATTCAGCCGCAAAAGGAACTCAGGTGGGCCACACCATCTAAATCATGTGAAGACATGCCTAAACCATATAAAAACACTTGGTGGGGCCTACTTGAATTTTTGATGGGGCTGAAACTTGGTCTGGACCCTCAGACAAGTGGGACACACATAATGTATGGGCTGGATTTGTGAACCACCTCACGGTGGGACCCTGATAATGTGACCTTATCAAATAGGTCGGTTGGCTTGGCTGGCAAATAAACGTTACGGTGGGCCTGGCCGCGTGACCCACTGAACATGTCGGCTGGCAAATAAACATTACGGTGGGCTCCCTGGCCGTGGGCCCAGGTCAGTGTGACCTTATGAACGGTTGAACGACAAATAAACGTTGCAGTGGGCCCTAGTCCCATGACCTTATGAATTGGTTGGATTTCAAATAAATATTTTGGTGGGCCCTGCCACATGGCCTTATCAACAGGTGGATGGAAATAAATAATATGGTGGGCCCCCTACTCATGTGACTTTATCAACAGATTGGATAGGAAAATATACATTATGGTGGGCTTCACATGTGGCCCACTTGGATGCATATGGGCCCATGTACTTAGGCCCATCTTGATGTATTTTTTTGGCCCATTATTAAGGCCCACTTGGATATTTATAAGCCTATTATTGAGGCCCACTTTGGTATATATGGGCCCATGTATTTAGGCCCATCTTGGCACGTACATGGGCCCAATATTGAGGCCCACTTTGATGTATATGAGGCCCATATGATTAGGCCCACCTTGTTATATTTGAGACCTATATTATGTGACTAATGTAATGTATGCAAAGCCCTTGGGTGATGGCCCATTGCAATGTACCTAAGGCCCATTGGTGAGGCTCATTGAGGTGGCCCACTTGATGAATATAAGGCCTATGAGATACGGCCCATTTGATGTATTTAGGGCCCCATGAAATTTACCTAAGGCACATTGTAATGTGTAATTTCACCAGGGTTTATTTAATGGTATTTAAGGCGAGCCGAGTCTTGGGGACAATGTTGGTTTGACGTCCACATTGTACAAGTAATGTTGGTTCGATGTCCACATTATAACTTTCCCTAAGGCCACTGATAGGCCCGTATCTGTTTCATGTAGGCCATCTAGGCCCATCTTCATTGAGAGGATAGTTTATTGCTTTATAACATGTTTAGCATAGCCCCATGATTCATGATCATATGCATCATATGTATGCTTGAGATGAGGAGTGTCTGATCATAGTATATGTCTTCGGGCAGACTGGTTACGGGCTCCCTGATAGGCGGAGTTGCCCTACATGAGCACGTGCTTCACGCATGATGGTTGCATGATTGGTAGTGTGGTTCATGCATTTTCATCTGTGTGATTGTGATATGCCCTAACAACATCAGGGCTATAGCCTCCACAGACATATCGTGGGTGGCTGGTTGGATACCGGAAAAATCTTGTTCCAAGCAATTGGGGCGCCATAGATGTCCCTGGGTGAGAGTCCTTGAACCCGATGGTACCAGAGGATGGCTCCAACGTCGAGACCGAGTGGAAATATGAGCGCACGAGGGCCGAATACCATGAAGCCGAGTCTCCCACTGTGTCGTGGTCGGTTGGAAAGGAGTGGTGGCCTTACTCGCCCGAGAGCAGGGGGCATTACTAGGCTGAGTTTGACCAGCTCGGAAATGGGTTCGCTATCGACGTGCCGGATAGGTATTAGCTGACTATTGGCCAGGCGGATAGTGAGGTTTCTTACGCTCACTTGGACTGTGCTGCTTGGAGAGAGACAGTGCCATTTGGAGTGTACTGAACCCCGGTGATTATCCATACTGAGAACCGTACTGATTTGATGCTCTAGTGAGGAGTTGCATTAGTATGAGGATTGACATGCTTGACTTACATATTGCATCGCATGGCCTTGGTATGGCCGATAACATTCACATCTTGTACTGCATAGCCTTGGTACGTGTTGAGGGTCAAATATTGCATATTAGACTCCATTTATTACCTGGATTTACGAGCACAATATTGTTTAACTCCCGGTTTTAATTGTGTTTGTGTTGCAGGATGTAATTAGGAGTGTTGACCGAAAAAGAGTATCAAAAGCGTGGATTTGACACTCCAGTGACACCACAGGCAAGGGACGGACTCCAGAGGACCAATATTGAAGAATTTACATACCAGGGATTTGAGAAATTCAAGTCGTTCACATTAAAGAGGCCCTAAACTAGTGCAGAATGCAAGATCACAGGGTTCTAATCATCCGCTTGGCTCAAAACTCCATACATGGCTTCAGGACCATAAATTAACCGTACACGTCAAATTTTGGCCGTTGGATCCTTGTGGAAGCAGCCCAACGGTCAGATCATCCCCTTAATTCATTAAGTGGGGCCCACCTGCCACCTGGATATGCTTCACTTCTGGTCCCAACGCCTTAAATATGGATACAAAATGTATGGACGGATCGGATCTCTCAAAACGGCAGTAAAGTGGGCCCACCATCAGAACAGCGTGAGTGCTGTTACGCAGGTCCGCACGAACCGGACGCTGGTCATGCTAGTGGGTCCCACTGATGGCTCAGATCAATGATCGGAACCGTCCATTGGGTCCAGAAGGAGGGCGTAACGCACGCTTAGGTGATGGAAATTTAGAAGTCGACATCGATCGTTTTTTTAACCATCCAAACAGATAACCAACGGTGAATTCAAATGACAGTGTCCCACCATAGTTTCGAGCCAAAACCGATCAATTCTGAATGGTTTTTCGAGAGGATTGCAATACACGGCGTGGATTCCTCATCAGAACTAAATCGAGGCCTCCACTAAGATCGGACGTAATTCTTACGCCGTCCCTGTCTCGCCAACATCCGGGAAAACCGGAATTTCACGGAAGTTGTGGGCCCCACTCTCCACCCGTTTCGCTAATCTGGACCGTTAAATTGTCTTAGGAGATGGCCAAAACTAACGCCTAGGTGACCTTTTGGTCCCATGCATCTGATCACAAGAAATATCCGTTCAACATCAAGATGGATGGCTGGGTGAAAATCCGGTGGGCCACTACAAATCTGATCTAAAACCGATCAGGTCTGACCGTTTTTGTGAGGAGAAGCTGATGGATGGAGTGGATTTCCTACCTGGCAACTGAAATGGACCCCACCATTGCTTCAGCACAAGTTGATTTTCAATGTTACGTAACTGACCTCCTTGCTGCGTGCGGAAACTCTTTTTCAAGCTCTATAAAACGAATGCAGGGAGAGAAGGTGGATCATCAATCTGGGCAGCTGTGAGCAAATTGTAGAGGCTTGGACGTGGAGGCAGGGAGAAGAGGGAGTAGATTTTTATTTTCTTTTATTTTTTTTAAGAGATCTAGCCTAGTCATGTTTATGGGCTAAAAACCTCTTAGCTAGGGCTAAGAGGTGAAGCTTGTAGCGTGATGGGATGCCTCTTTGCTTGTGCCTTTGTTTAGACTGAATTTGATGTTGATTTGGGTTTTTATTAAGGGAATGTTTTCAGTCTTTAATGGTCTGTTGTGACTGAAATTACAATGAGTCTGCGATGGCTTTGAGCATGTTCTTTTCCTCTTTATGTTTATGACGTCAGGAAGCCCTGTTGTTCACCATCGTCTCCTGGGCATGGTTGGATATCGGTACCCTTCCTAACCTTCATGGCATGTTGATTGGTTGGTAATTAGTTTAATTCTTTTGTTTGCTTTGTCTCCTGGGCATGGTTTGGTGATGGAATCCATTCTAATTCATATACTTTTCATCTCTTGAAAACCAAATCAAAGGCAGTTCAGTTAATTTCCCTGATTTTTAATCCAGGCATAAGATCTCCCTGATCTCTACAAGTGGATCCTCTGAATCCCTAGTGTCTTTTCTCTGAATTTCTCCTAAGTTTTAGATTAAATATTTCATCATTATTTTTCAAATTACAATCGATTTAGATTTCATCTCATTCTAGTTCTATTTCTACTTAGTTTCAGATAACGTACAAGTTACAGTCCCTTAGGATTCGACTTCGGTCTTACCGAGTTTATTTGTAACAACC